>CM040122.1:32852824-33452824 GCA_022559845.1 Amorphophallus konjac | reverse complement strand
TATTTTATTATAGTGGATTGGATTTGTCCAATTATTTTTCCCAGTTTAGAGATTTTTACATCAAATCTTGTACGTCGTCTCTGTTGTATTTTATTTTTGCAATTCCACATTTTGTGCTTGTGTGGTTACCGAGTTCATCCTCAGTCGTTCACGCGGATGAAAAAGGCCATTTTTCCAACACGGTGGTATCAGAGCCTGGTCGTCATATTGTTGACAGCGTGAGACGAGATGGATGCAACCGTCGGTAGGATGATATCACTCAGTTGTAGCAACTGGGTGATATGATAGGCCAAGATGGATGACATCCTTTACTGCAAGGATCTCTATACACCCATTGAGGGTGTTGAGCACAAGCCAGTAGATATGTCAGAAGCCGCGTGACAGCTAGATCGGAAGGCAATCGGCATAATACGACAGTGGTTGGATGATAGTGTATTCCACCATGTGTCAGGTGAGACGACTGCAAAATCTCTGTGGCAGAAATTACATGATCTCTATGAGAGAAAGACTACAGGCAACAAAGCATTCTTAATCTGACAATTGGTGAATCTCAAGCTGAAAGAGGGGAATTCAGTTACAGAGCACTTGAATGAAGTGCAGAGCATCATAAACCAATTATCTGCAATGAAGATGGTACTTGAAGATGAGTTGCAAGCTCTGTTGCTACTCAGATCCTTGCCAGACAGTTGGGAGACCCTTGTAGTCTCTCTAAGTAATTCTGCTCCAGATGGTGTGCTGACTCTAAAGCACATGACCAGTAGTCTCTTAAATGAGGAGACAAGAAGAAAGTCGTCTTTGGGTGCCTTAACTTCACAGATCTTAGCAACAAAAGATCGTGGCAGAACAAGGTACAGAGACAAAACCTATGGAAAAACAAAATCAAGATCAAAATCCAGATCCAGAATCATCGGCAAGTGTTATCATTGTGGTATTCCTGACCACAAGAAGATTGACTGTAGAAGGTTGAAAGAAGAAAAAGATCAAAAGAGAAAGGTTGAAGACAACGGGAAAGACAAGGAGATTGTAACGACCGTGTCTGACGAAGAGATAGTAGTTCTTCTCTCTAATGGTGAAAATTGTCTTACAATGGAGAAGGGTGGCACAATTTAGATTTTAGATTCTGGAGCATCCTATCATGCTACACCGTGTCGACATCTGTTCTCATCATATAGATCAGGTGATTTTGGTGTTGTCCATATGGGAAACAAGGACACTTCAAAGATTATGGGGATATGAGATGTCTGTGTTGAGCCTTACACATGGTGTCGACTCATTCTCAAAGATGTGAGACATGTTCCAGACCTCAGGATGAATCTGATGTCTGTAGGAAAGTTAGGTGAAGATGGCTACTCCACTACTTTCAGCCAGACAGGCTAGAAGTTGACGAAGGGTGCACTTATGTTAGCAAGAGGTAGCAAGTATGGTACTTTTTATGGCATGAAGACACGGGTAAGCAACGGTGAGATAAACACCATGGCAGATGGTTCCTTGTCAGATTTGTGGCATAAAAGACTAGGACACATGAGCCAGAAGGGGATGGATCTACTTGTGAAGAAAGATCTCATTCCAAATATGAAAGGTACGCATCTAAGCCCTTGTGACCATTGTTTAGTTGGCAAGCAACATAGAGTTTCTTTTCAGAGAAATCGCCCAAAAAGAGCAACTGACCTTTTGGAGTTAGTTTATTCTGACGTTTGTGGTCCGATAAATGTAACATCAAAAGGTGGTGCTTCTTATTTTGTTACTTTCATTGATGATGCATCAAGAAAGGTGTGGGCATTTGCAATGAAAAGTAAAAGTGAAGTCAGTAAGATTTTCAAAGTGTTTCATGCTACTGTTGAGCGTGAGACAGGAAAGTCTTTGAAAAGGCTACGCACAGACAATGGTTGTGAATACATGGCTTGGTCATTGAAAAAGTACTGTATGAAACATGGCATTCGGCATGAAAAGACTATTCCTTATACTCCACAGTAAAATGGAGTTGCAGAAAGGGTGAACAGGACTATTGTGGAGAGAATCAGGAGTATGCTCTCCAGTTCCAAACTATCGAAATCCTTTTGGGGTGAGGCAATGCGTACTGCAGTGTATCTGATCAATCGGTCTCCTTCAGTGCCACTGGATGGAGACATTCCAGAGAGAGTTTGGTCAGGAAAAGAGGTGTCCTATGATCATCTAAGGGTCTTTGACTGCAAGGCATTTATGCATGTGCCTAAAGAGCAAAGATCAAAGTTAGATGATAAAGCAGTGCCACTTATATTTCTTGGATATGCAAATGATGAGTTTGGTTACAGACTCTGGGATCCAAAGGCGGAAATAATCCGTAGGACCCGTGATGTTGTCTTCGGGGAGGATCAGACATTTGAGGACTTAGAGAAGTCTTCAGAGCCAGAGGATACTGCAGGCGATTTCCCCATACTTGTGGTAACAGAACCTCAAGAACAGCTGTGGACGCACTTCTCGTCGAACCATCGTTCTGGTTCGTCTGTTGGTCTTATTAAGTGCGTGGGCGTGCCAGTCACCGAAGTGACAATTCATTCGGGCCCCGAAGAGCCCGTGGTGCGCTCGATCTAACTTTGTCAGACGATTGTGTGGTTCGTGTCGGGACCGAATCTCGTCGCGCCATAAAGGTCACGACGTCATTTACATCCCCCACACGAGGGAATACCCTTGATTAATTGCCAAAATTAGAGGCCCCGCGGCCGAAAAGAGTAATACTAATTATGCGAGAGAGATAGGGATAGATCACACTGAAGGTTGTATTAAGGCCATAAACTGTCGACCGTGTCGGCCACTCGTAGACCTTTTGTATTCGGACACAGGTCCGTGGCAGCGTCACAATGAGAAAACCGAGGTAGATCCCTTCAAATGTCTGTCGAGCATGCTGCAATTTTAATGAGGATTCAGAAGGTATCCGGAACGAGAAAACAAATCCGGTCCGATTAGGATGTCGGCCCGAGGTTAGATCAAAGGCTGGCCATATCGGGGTAATTCCCGAGACTCGGGCCCGACCTGAAAGGGCGGCGTTGTTATTCCCTTTTGCCCCGGGTCCCGGGGAGAGAGAGGGCTGCAGTGTGGGCATTAGCGTCTTTTATCTGGGGCTTTCTTAGTTATATCTTCTGGGATTTCTGATTTGATGTTTACTGTTTATTCGTGCCTTTGTTCGGGATGATTTCTCTTCTTTTATTCATGATTATTCTTGTTATTATCATTCGTTTGTTATTTTTTTTTATTACCCCTCCCGCCTCTTTATTGTGATTAATATTGCGCATTCGGAGTCCTTTAATTAGCGTAATTTTTATTAATTTGTTTGCTATTGTTAATGCCTTTATCAGGCTGTATATGTGTATATGTATAGTGTGCCGGCGAAGAGAAGATAGGGGTGTACCGGTGAGGCGAGAAGTGTGCCGCTGGGCCTTTGAAAAGGAGTGTGCCGCTGGGGAAGAAAGTGTGCCGCTGGGCAAGGAAAAGGCGTACCACTGAGGGTTTAAAAGATTGTGCCAGGGAAGGTGGGCACAAGTGTGCCGGCAAAGGGCTATTGAAGAGTGGAGGCCATGTGCCGATGAAGGGTCTTTGAAGCGTGCCGCTGGAGGCTGGGAAAAGTGCGCCGGCGAGAGAATTGGATGAGCGTACCGCTGAAAGGTTAGAGAAGTATGCCGGCTAAGGAGCCAATCAGGGCGTGGGGGTGGATATAAAGTCTGTACATTCCCCCCGGGCTCGAAGTCCATACGCTGCCAAGCCCAAAGTCCATACACTGGAGCAGAGTGGAGCAAAGTCTGCACGTTGCAATATGAAGTCTATACGTCAACTGGTCCGAAGTCTGTACACTGGCCATCATGAAGTCTACACGCTGGCTGGCCCAAGTCTATACATTGGAACGTGAAGTCTGTACATTGACCCTTTGACTGCAGCTCGAAGTCTATACGTTGCCAAGCCCAAAGTCTGTACGTTGCAACGTGGAGTCTGTACATTGGCGGACCCAAAGTCTGTACATTGGTCAAGTCTATACGTCGGCCAGCCCCAAGTCCATACACTGCAACATGAAGTCTGTACATTGGCTGGCCCAAAGTCTATACATTGGCCAAGTCTATACAATGCAACATGAAGTCTGTACATTACCCCTTTGATTACAGCTCGAAGTCTATACGTTGCCAAGCCCAAAGTCTGTACGTTGGATCCCGTTGAGACTGTGGCTGAGGGCGTACCGGCGAAGGGAGGGAGCGTGCCGCTGAAAGGGGCCAAGGGAAGCGTGCCGCTGAGGGCCAGTGGGAGCGGCGTACCGGCGAAGGGCCAATTGAGGCGTGATGGTGGAGGTTCGATCAGTTTTCGATTATTTGTTTTAAGGCTTTTCTTTTCTTCTTATCTTAACTTTCGTGTAATTTTATATGAAATTCCTCCCTTTGTTCGTTCTCTTTGTTCGGTTCGGTCTCTTTTCTTGAGGGTCGGGCGTTCGGGCTGTCGGGTAGTTAATTAGTTCGGTTCAGTTCTCGTTGTGGTGCTGGAAGTGGTTTGATGAGTTGGAAGGTTTCATTAATTATCCTGCTCGTTTGTTGCCTCCTTTTGCCTCTTTTAATTGTTTATTAGTTTCTCACAAGAAAATTCGGCAGCATCTCCCCTTGACCCGGGGCGTAAGGGAGATACAGGGAACGCGCCCACATGGGGTGGCGGAACCCGACAACTGGAGGTGGGCCCCCGGAGGAGCAACACCTTTATAGAGCCTCGGAAAACGAGAAGGAGAACAACAGACTGAAGGCCTCTAAGGGAATATAATGTGGACTGGGGCTGGCCAAGGAGTGTGCCGCTGAGGGGCCTGGAGGGTGTGCCGCTGAGGGCTGAAAAGGATGTGCCGCTGAGGGCCCATAGGGGTGTGCCGCTGAGGGCTGAACAGGGTGTGCCGCTGAGGGCCCAGAAGGGTGTGCCGCTGAGGGCTGAAAAGGTGTACCGACCAAAGGCCGGAAAGGTGTATCGCTGGAGGCTTGAAAGAGCCGAATGTATGGGCTGGGAGACTTGATGTCTGTTCAGGAAAAGAAGAAGAAAAGAGGGGGGCTTCGAGGCCGGGAGTGGTCTATTGGTAACTGGGTAATCGGGAAGAAAGTAAGGGTCTCTCCCTCCCGTGAGGGGGCAAAGAACCCAGGAGACTAAGGATCATAGGGGAAGGATCACATCACCACGGAGACTCCAAAAACGCCGTAGAAGAGAAAATGAACAAAACACCATGCATTATGAAGGCGGGAGCCAACCAATAGAAAAAAGATAGAAAAGGTCCAAGAAGGGTGGTTTTTCATTCATGGGGGGGGGGGGGCAAAGGCCATGGCCCTACATACATATTACAAAAAAAGGGTGCCCAAGACGGGGCTTTAGACGAGGAGGAAGACTCCAAAGAAGAAAGCAAGAACGGGACGGAGCAGAACAAAATGCAGAAGAGAAAGAGGTATTGGGGAATCGGGACAGAGACCACCGTCCCCTACTTTTCCTCCTTTTTCCTATTACATCAAGCCCCCTCTCTTACTCTTGCTTCTGCCCGGCAGTCGTCGGAGGAGGCTCACGCCAGAGCTCTTCTTCTTCTCTTCTCTCTTCTCCTCCTCTCTGTGCGTCCGTCTGTGTGTGTCCCTTCTTCCTCTCCGGGGGTTCCTCGCTTTTCTTGTCGAACGGAAGGCTCTTTATACCACCAGCCACCTGTGACTTCGATCACGGCTGTCCAAGGCGGGAAGCCGGCTGTGATGATGGGTTTGACCTGCTCCTGTCCTGGCTGTCAGTGGGGTAGGCTACGTGGCCCAGTCATCGACTGCCACCTCAGACGGCTTCACTGCGCGCCAAGGATGCGTAGGGCATGGGCTTCACGTCGTCTTGCCATTGAAAAGCTTCACCGCTGTGCTGCTGGCGGGCTGAACAAGCGTGCCGTGGGGGAGCCAAAAGTGCGTGCCGCTGGAGCACAAAACAGCCGTGCCGCTGAAGACTCAGCAACATGTGCCGCTGAGGGCCCATTGGGGCGTGCCGCTGGGGCTTAAAACGGGCGTGCCGCTGAAGCTCACAACAGGCGTGCCGCTGAAGAACCCCCCTTGGGGGTGTACCGCTGAAGGCCCCCCCCAGGGGGGGTGTGCCATTGAAGGCCGTGCCGCTGGGACCCCGAGGGGGTGTGCCGCTGAAGGGCTCCTCGGGGCGTGCCGCTGGGCCTTGCCAGGGTGTGCCGTTGAGGCCTCTTGGGGCCGGGCGTGCCGCTGAAGGGCTCCCCAGGGGGTGTGTGTACCCGGGGTTATTCTGAGCCCATTGTGGGCACGAGCCATGGCCCGTTTGATTCTCTTTGAGGCCCACGAGCTGTGGGGCCTTTTGTGCTTGATTTCTCCGGGGTTTCTTCACTTGGCGCCGTTGCTGACGCGAGGCCGAGCAGGATATCCAGGTATGCATTTTTTGGTGTCCACAAATGCCCCCCACCCATGGGTAGCGCGGGCGAAGGATGAGCCGGGCGGTGCCCGTGGGTAAACTTGTCTCTTTTCTCTTCGTTGGTGCCGACGGGGTGTTGAGAGACGAAGCGACATATTGGTCTCTCCATCAGTGCCGACAGGGCGTCGGGAATTGAAGCAGTATGTTGGTCTCTTCATCAGTGCCGACGTGGTGTCGGGAACTGAAGCAGCATATTGGCCTCTTTGTTTCTTCATCAGTGCCGACGGGGTGCCGGGAGCTGACCTGCTTTGTTGTCTTTTTGTCAGTGCCGACAGGATGCCGGGAACTGACATGGTTTATTGATCTCTTGGTCTCTTGGTCTCTTCGTCAGTGCCGACAGGATGCCGGGAACTGACATGCTTTGTTGATCTCTTGGTCTCTTCGCCAGTGCCGACAGGATGCCGGGAACTGACATGCTTTGTTGTCTCTTGGTCTCTCGGTCTCTTCGCCAGTGCCGACAGGGTGTCGGGAGCTGGTCTGGTTTATCGTCTCTTGGTCTCTTCGTCAGTGCCGACGGGGAGTCGGGAGTTGACTTGGTTTGTCGCTCTCTTGGTCTCTTCGCCAGTGCCGACAGGATGCCGGGCGCTGACCTGGCTTGTTGTCTCTTAATCTCTTCGTCAGTGCCGACAGGATGCCGGGCGCTGACCTGGTTTGTTGTCTCTTGATCTCTTCGTCAGTGCCGACAGGATGCCGGGTGCTGACCTGGTTTGTTGTATCTTAGTCTCTTCGTCAGTGCCGACGGGATGCCGGGTGCTGACCCAGTTTGTTGATCTCTTCTGTTCTTTTCTTTCTCTTTTTTTTGAACCACATTACCGATACAAGCGCCCTTTCGGGTTTTCGCCGGTACCGGCCCCCTCTTGCTTTTGCCCACGCGCCCTTTCGGGTTTTCACGTGGCGGGGTACCCAATTTTACCTGTAGCGCCCTTTCGGGTTTCGCCACAGCCGGGTTGTTGCCATTTTTGCCCTTGTCTCCGTGTAGGGGCAAGTCCGGCGGGGTATCTCTATTTTTAACCCCATTTTATTTTCTTTCTTTTTTTAAATTGGGTGATATGCGAGTGTAGGCTAGGGCACGAAGCCTTGCGCCAGAAGATAAGGTTCACTCGTTGGCAAGAACAGAATGCCAGCACAACGGGAGAATCTGTGCCGATTCGGACGTAAGGTCCGTAATGGCAATATTGTGCGGAGTGGGTGGCTAGGGCACGGGGCCTTGCGTCGGAAAGGGACTTATTCGTTGGCAAGGGGCTAATGCCAACGCAAAGATAGAGGTTTTACCGATCCGAGCGTAAGGCCCGTGACGATACTTCTGTATGAAGGGAGGTGGTTGAGGCACGAGGCTTCGTCCCTGGGTGGGTCTTGGCAGGGCAGTGGTGCCCTTGCCTAGAGTAACGTTGCAGGGGTAGAGTTGTTTTCGCCCGTGCGGACGCTTGTCCGTATAGGATTGTGGGGAGGGGATGTTCCCGGGAAAACACCCATCATTGTACGTTTACTGACCCCCACCTCGGCATATGCGAGGAGATGCATACGTAGGTATATAGACGTATATATATATATATGCATCTATATATATATGTATATATATGTACATATATGTATGTATATATATATATATATAAGTGTCTATTTAATACTTCATGTATATTTTGTTTCTCTTCTCCCCCTTTCTATTTTCTCCTTTCATCTCCTTTCTTCATCTCCTTCCCCTCTTTTTTACTTCGTCCCCCCCCCATTTTCTTCTCGTTTTTTTTGTACTTCCCTTTCCCTCCCTTTTTCTTCTTTTCCCTTTTTATTTTCTCTCCCTCCTTTTCTTTCCTTTTTATTCTTTTTATTCATTCCCCTTTCTTTTTTTCTGAAATTTCCCCCGTCTCTTTCTTCTTTTTCTATCTCCTTCTCTTTTTTTTTCCTTCTTTTCTTTTTTTTCCTTCTTCTTTTTTTTTCTTATTTCTCTCTTCCTCCGTTTCATATAAAAGGGGGGCGGGAGTACTTCGAACGGTCACCCGTTTCGAACTGCCCCCCCCCTTTTCCCTCTCTCTTTCCCCTTTTGGTGACCGAACGGGCGGACTCCCCCCACCTCGTCCTTCCTCTTCCTCTCCGAACGCGACCATCGCCGCTGCCGTCGTCGCCGTCGTCGGGGTGAGGACGACCGCCGTAGAGGCCTCCCTCCTCATCCTCTCTTCTCCGTTCTTCCCTTCTTGCTTCCCGTGGACACTCACAATTTTTGCGGACAGCGAGCGCATTCTAACTCCAGTCATTTTGAAGCGGACGGAAAAAGAAGAAGAAGGTTAGAAATGAAAGAATAAATAATGGTGAAGAAACAAAAAGAAGAGAAGAGAAAAAGAGAATGAAAAATAAAATAATATATATATAAGTAATATATATATATAATTATAAATAAATAAATAAGTAAAAAGGGGGTGGCCCACTCTCTTTCTCTCCCGTTGTTTCTCTCTCTCTCTCTCTCATTTTCTCCCTCACCGGTGCGGTCGCCTCTCGCCGCGGCACACTCCCGCGCGAAGCCCCTCCCCGGCACACTCCCGCGCGAGGCCCCCACGGCACACTCCACTCCACCTCCCGCGGCACACTCACACTGTGCCGGGTAACACCCTAAAAGCCGTACCGGATCAACCCCCATTCGCACTGTTCACATCATCCCAAACTCCCCACCTTTCGTCGGAGTGTTGCGGCGTCCTCCCCGGAGGGCTCCGAACATGCTAAGAAGGCGTGTGCTGGGCTTGTCGTCGTCAGGGAAGTCTGTCAAGTCGTCTACAAAAGCAGGCCACTGTAAAGACACTTTTCTTTGTTCTTTCTTCAAGATGGGCATTGTCATCTGCACCTAAACCAAATCCACCCAAAGGCTCCACGTCTACTTCAGGGAAGCCCTCTAGTTCAGGAAGCTTATTGCCTAAGCTTTTTGTTGGAGCCATGGCGGTTGGAGCAGCAGTTGGGACAGCTTACCAAGCCATATGTATTGGAAATTCTCAAGTCACACGTGGGGACTTTTCCCTTAAATCAAGTAAGTTGGATGCTCGTAGTTCAACATTTAAGGAACATTCTCAAGATGGAGCTGACTCTGCCAGCAAGGAAACAAGTCATGAAAATTCTAAACTTGAGGTTGTTGAGGGAATTGATCAAAGCCACCAGATTAGTGACGTAGAGATGAACAAGAATGATGCTTCAGAAATAGCTTCGGAGGAGGAGATTGTTGTCATCTCTGTGGAGGGGGTGGCTGCTGTCAAAGAGAATGAGCCGTCAACCTTTTTTTTAGGACGAGACTGAAACACAAGGAGGAGGAATTGGAGTTAAAGCTCAAGGAATTCCGGGAACTAGGTAAAGTTGAGTTACTTGCAGCTACTGCAAAAGAGAAACCATCTCACATGGAGAGAATGGCTGAGGCTAACCTTCATATAAAGGCCTTGTGTATGGCACTGCATGCAAGATCGGAAGAGGCACGTCAAAGCTACTCCATCCACAAGCTTGCTTTGGGAGCACCTACCTTAGAAGGTGCATTGTCCAAAGGGCTTCCGATTAAGGAAGGGATGGATACACTTCACTCCTCTCTTGTGGGGCTTGAGAGGGACTCCCTTCTAGATTTGGTGCTTTCAACTCTTCCAGAAGAGACACTGAAGAATGGAACGAATACCCTGTGTCAATTGAGCCAAAAGTTTGATTCATTGGAAAGAACTCTTCCACATTCTGGCCTTGTTCCATCTGGCGGAGGTGGCATCCTTGCACATACTGTGGCTCATATTGCATCGCCCATAAAGATGAGAGAAAATAGTCTTTCTGGAGATGGCATTGAATCTGTTATCACTAGAGTTGAGAGGTTTCTAGCTGAAGGAAGACTTACCGCAGCGGCATATGTTTTGGAGAAAGGTGTTTTCTGGAACAGAAGCAGGGGGGGCAGCAAGTGAGCGGGTGAGGCATGCAAGAAGCCGGTGCCCCCAACCTGGCATGTCCGCTGGCCTCCCGACAACACTTAAACGGTGGCTTCCCAACATATCCAACCGGAGGGGCATCTTCTTTATTTAGACGGCGGCCACCGCTGCATAACCGGTGGGTGGCACTGTAGTACTGCTAGCCCTCCAAATGATCCGGTGACACCACCTCCGCCGGCACACCCCAAGTGGCCTTCGGCCGACACACCCGCAAGAGCCCCTCCGCGGCACACTCCCGCTACACCCGGCACACCACTGTGCCGGGTGGGATACGCTGCACCAGAGTCTATGGCATTTTCAGAGAGATGGCCTGTTTACTTGGGCACTAAAAATGCAATCCTGAAGAAATATGATGGCAGGTTCAGGGATATACTTCAGGAGGTATATGAAGCAAAGTGGAGAGAAAATTTGAAGAACAATCAATATGGTGAACATCCTTCTGGAACACCTTTTATAAGGAATATGAACAGCAATGTTGAAGATTCTGAGCTATGACATAAATCCTGCAAGCATCGTGGGTTTGTTGGGATATCATACTATGACCTGAGTCCAGCATGCAATGCAATGAGGCACTTCAAAACGAGCTTTTAAGATGGAGGAAGCTTGACATATACTTCTCAATTCCAAGGGACAATCCCTCAGAGAAAGATATGAACCAGGGTCACATTCAGTCTTGATTCTTCTGTTTCAAATGATGATCTCCGTCAGAAATTTGGCGTTTATGGGGAGATTAAAGGGATCCAGGTATATGCACGTGACACAGCAGGTACCTGCTGAAGTTGCTAGCTATGCACAAGGAAATCTAAATGAACTGGGAGGCTCGTTGGCTTGAATTGGGAAGGCTCTGCTTCCAGCGTCTATTGATACAAAGGCAAGCCTGCCAGCTCAGGCAGGTTCAACCTCGAACACCGCATCCATCACTACTGCAAAGGAAATTGATGATGCCCGCTTTCTTTCCAAATGCCATATCTGGCAGGCCAGTGGGCCATTAAATAGCGGGAGCATTTAGTGCCCCCCCCGGGGGTTCTATCCGGCAGGGTCTAAGTGGCCTTCATCCGGCACCCTCACCCTCCGTCCGGCAGAGGCACATTTAACCGGTGGCGGCATGCTTGACCGGTGCAGGTCCCATGTATCCGGTGGGAGATTTATATAACCGGTGAAGCCCTCCACCCGGCACAATTTATTTTCTTCTTCACCGGGTGCAATCCAAACACCCTCAAGTGCCCCAGCGGCACACCCTCTTTAGCCTTCAGCGGCACACTTTTCCAGCCTTCAGCGGCACACTATTTCAAGTCTTCATCGGCACACTTTTCCAGCCTTCCAGCGGCACACTGTTTCAAGCCTTCAGCGGCATACTTCTTGGGTCTTCCAACGCCACACTTGCGAAGGCCTTCAGCGGCACACCTGCGAGGCTCTCTAGCGGCACACCTTCCTCAGCCCCCAGCGGCACATCGCTTGGCCCATCCACGCCGGTCAACGCTCATAGCCCTCGGCGCGCAGCGAAGACATGGCAGGCCATGCCTGCACCTTGTTGGGCTATCCTCGCCCCACCTACTCCCATCCTCAACATTCGTCGGCCTGACCAGGGGTATAAGAACCCCTCACTCCGACGAAAAAAAAAATGCAGAGAGAGACGGAAGGATACACGCACACACAGAGGGAGACGGAGAATACACAGAGGCCTACACGGACGAAGAGAGAAGAGAGAAGAGGAAGAAGATCTCGCCGGTCCAAGCTCGGCAAGCCCAGGAGGGTTCCAGAGAAGAAGAAGAAGCTGGAGAGAGAGAGGAAGAGAGTAAGAAAAGGAGAGAAAGAGAGGGAGAGAGAGAGGCTTGATGTAACGGGGAAGTGGGGAAGAGCAGGGAGTCGTCGCCCCTGCTCGACCCCGGCTCTCTCCTCATCCCTTCTTCTTTTTACCTTCTTGTTCCTCTTCTCATCCCTTTTGTAGCTTGTTTCAAACATACTCTGTAACGCTTGACCGTTGGCCAGCCATGGTCGTTTTCTAACATGAATAAAAGACGCCCCTCTGCTGGGTCTCCTGTCGTTCTCGTTGGTTTCTTCTTATGATATGTTTTGCCACTTGCTTCTCTCCTTCTCCGATGTCTTGGAGTCTCCATGTCGATGTTGCTCTCCCGTATGATCCCTTGCCTTACGCTTAGTCTCTGGCCCAAGGGAGTTTACTCTTCCCCTTTCTCGGGGCCTCACGAGCCCAATACCCTTCTCTCTGGCCTCCACCCTCGTCCACTTGCTTGAAGGGAGAGACCCATGCTCTTCTTTTGAACACCCAGGCACCCACACCACCATCGGTCTTGTTCTCTTTAGCACCAACTTACCTGGCCAACCCCCAGCCTTCACTCCCCCTGGCCAACCCGTCACCGGTACAGTCCCTGGCCGATGCACCCTCACCCTTTTGAGCCTTCCCCGACACGCTCTCAAGAACCCAACCCGGTACGCCCTTGGGACTCCAACCCGGTGCATCTTGCAACCCTCTTTGCCCGGTACACCCTGATCTCTCTCAGCCCGGCGCACCTCTCCAGTCCCTGTAGGCTCCTTGGCCGGTATGCTAGCCACCCTGGCCTCCCCTCAGCCCGGTACACCCTTTTGGCCGGTACACCCCCCTTAGGCTTCCTTGGCCGGCACACTAGCCACCAGTTCCCCCTTTCTTGCCCGGTGCACCTCTAGCCAGTCCTAGAGAGGCCTCCAGCCCGTCGTCTTTTCCGAGATTTCCGAAGTTTTATTAAAGGTGTTGCCGCTCTCGGGCGCCCACCTCCAATTGTCGGGTTCCGCCACTCCTTGTGGGCGCGTTCCCTGTATCTCCCTTACCATCCGGGTCAAGGGGAGATGCTGCCGAATTTTCGTTAGAAATAACAACATGTTAAAAGACAAAGGGAAGCGACAAACGAGAAAGGTAATAACACGTTAAAAAGGTAAAAGGAAGCAACAAACAAATGAAATGGACAACAGTAAAACGTTTCAACCAAGATAAGGGAACCACAATCAACACAAAGAGAATCGGACCGAATGACAATTAAGCAACTTGAACAGCCGTCTTCCGGAAAGAAAGAAGGGGAGATAATCAAGAGGAAGGGGAAATGAGATCCACGTAGATGGTACAAAAATCAAGGGAGAGAAATAGAAAGGAAAGACGTAAGAGAATGGCGGAGGAGTGGGTCCCGTCCAGACCTCGCCCGTCACACCGGCCCCCCCGGGTCTTCACCGGTACATCCCACCTTGACCTTCTCTGACACACTCCCAGTTTCGTCCTGGCCGGCACGCTTCCTCGGCCTTTCCCCGGTACACCTTCAACATCCCAACCCGGCACGCCCCTTTTGAGCCTACGCCGGCACACTTCGGCCCCCGCCGTCACCGGCACAGTCCTTTGAAGCCTTCCCCCCGGCATACCCTGTGCTCCTTCCCCGACACACTCGGCCAGGCCCTTCACCGGTACACTCCCCACTCCTTACCCGGTACGCCCAGCTATGGCCTCCACCGATACGCCCTCCTTTCTCGGGCCTTCGCCGGCACACACACCCATCCCCTTAGCCCGGTACACCCCTGCTCTCGGGCCTTCACCGGCACACCCGTCTGGTCTTCCCCGGTATGCCCTTTTGGTGCCTTCGCCGGCACGCTGGCCCCAGTCTGCCCGGTACACCCCTTTAGCCCGGCCCACTCCTCCATACGCACAAATGCAAATAAAAGAAATATAACGGCAACAATAATCAAAATAAACAAAAAAAATACAAATAAATAAAACATATGAAATATCTAACAAAATAAATAAATAAACATATAAATGAATATGTATATATATATATATATATATTGAACATGTAATAAATAAATAAATAAAAATGCGTGTAATAGATAAAGAATTATATATAATATATATATAATAGTGACATTACCCAAAAAATGTATAAAGAGGAAATAAGCAACAAAACATATGAACATATGAATATTTGGAGATCCAAATAAATAATAATAATAATAATAATAATGATCCACATTGCAGCCCCATCTCTCCTGCGACCCGGTGCTGAAGGAACAACAATGCCGCCCTTGTGGGCTGGGCCTGTGCCTTGGGAGTTATCCCGAAATGGCCATGGCCTGACCTCGCCTCGGGCTGACATTCCGATTAAACCGGACTCATTTCTCCGGCCGGATCCCTTCCGAGCCGCTACTAAAATTGCCGCACGTTCGGCAGACATTTGAACGGGTTCACCTCGATTCCCGCCGCGTTTCTATTACGAACCTGCGTCCGAACATGAAAAGGCCTGCGAGCGACCTGCATAGCCGGGGGCTCCTACCCCGATATGGCTGTGAGCCGGCATTGCTCCGGGCCAATAGCTCATCAATTCCGGCCCGTTCCTATCGGGATTCGTTCCCACCTTTTCATCGAAATTATCGTAAACTCGGCATACATTTGTACGGGGTCGTTCACGCCCATGTCGTACTTTCAATATGGGTCTTTGCCCGAACATGAAAAGGTCCGCAAGCGACCGACAGAATCAGAATAGAACGAGACGGCTCTCGCCACCCCCGGACTCCTTCCGTGGGAATATCAATAAGACCTCCATGGGCCACACTCAGACCTCGGGCCTGTCTCGATCATGGTCATCGTCTGGCTCATATCCTCGGTCTATAGCCTGCTCCTTTCGAACGCGTTTCGGTTTTGAAATCCAGTCCCGGGACTCTCCCCCGTTGCCCCCGGGCACCGGGAATATTAATGATGCCCACACAAGCCCTATTCGGACCACGGGAGGCGCCCCCAACATGGTCCTGACTTGATCTCGCACCGGGCCAACAGATTCACTGGTTTTCAGCTACAATAACCGAGATTCAATCGAATGTTTTCAGTGTCTCGAAATAATAAACTTGCCGTATCTCGGCATGCATATGTTCCAGGTTCCCCCGTGACAATTACAATATTCTGAAGCTGGGCCCCCGTCCGAATATTAAACGGTCTCTCGAGTGACCGACATGTTTCGAAGGCCCGCTTCTCCGGGACACAGGGCTCTTCAGCCAATTCAAGGGATACTCCCTCGCCGCCCTTTGGCACCGGAAATATTAATGACGCCCATGCAAGCCTTGTTTCGACCGCGGGGGGGCCCACCGCAACATGGTCACAGTTTGCTCTTGCTTCGGGCCAACAGGTTCACCGGTTTCTGACCGCTCTAACCAAGGTTTAACCGAACGTCTTTCGTTCTTCCGAACAATAAACTTGCCATACCTTGGCATACATATGCTCCGGTCTTCCCGCAACGATCGCGCTTTTCCCGAGACGGACACTCGTCCGAACATTAAATGGTCAGCACATGACCGACATGATCTCAAACGGTTTTCTTCTCGCCCTTGCGCGAGGACTTCGATACCTCCTGATCGACCTTTTATACAATCAATCTCTTGGCCATGAGGCCCTGAATCTCGGCGATTAATCAAGGGTGTTCCCTCGTATGGGGGATGTAAATGACGTCGTGACCTTTATGGCGCGACGGGTTTTGGTCCCGACACGAACCACACAATCGTCTGACGAAGTCAGATCGAGCGCACCATGGGCTCTTCGGAGCCCGAATAAACTGTCACCTCGGTGACTGACACGCCCACGCACTCAATAAACCGAATAAACCAAAAGGAGAATAACAAGTGCCGAAAAGTGCGTCCACAACTCTGGCACGCCCGGTGGGACCAAACCACCCTTCATCTCTTCGTCAGGATTCAGGGCCTCATGGCCCCCTAATAAACGATGTTTGCCTGCTTTGATGAATTGCAGGTGCTGTCTTCGCCAGTCCTATGGGGAGAAAAGCCTAGCTCGGTGCAGCTGCCTTCGCGGCCTCGAGAACGCTGCTTCGAAGCATATGCAACTTCCAAGAATCATGGGGGTTGTTATAAAAAAAGGGAAGAGAAGGTAAGAGAAATAGAACAGAAGGGAGGGGAAATCAAGCCCCCCGTTTCCCTCAAGAAGAAAAGAAGAAAAGAAGAAAGGAAGAAAGGTAGAAAAGAAGAAAAGAAAAAAAAGAGAGAAAAGAAAGAAGCAAAAAAAAGAAGAGAAAGAATTGGCAATAGAGGGTTGTATGGCCACGTCCGTCGAGACCCATGCTGAATAAGGATTACCATGGTGGAGTTTATGCGGTGGAGCGAACCACTCATCCCCTCCCTGAGGGCGTGAGCGCTCTCCTGCACCTCCACCCTGGTCAATCATACAAAAAAGAAGAGAAAAGAAGAAGGGACAAAAAAAAGAGAGAAGAAGAGAAAAAAAAAAGGAGAAAAAAAAGAGAGAAGAAAAAAGAGAGAAAAAAAAGAGAGAAAAAAAAGAGAAGAAAAGTCGGCCAGCATCGCCGACCAAAAGAGCAACAAGAAGCCCGGTATCCCGCCCGACTCTAGGAGGCTCCGAGTCCGTGGTGTAATGACCCCGCTCGTTCCTCCTTCCTGCTGCCTCCATCCGGCACAAGACGGCCCCTCGAGTGGCTGTTAGAAGACCCAGCGAGCCACAATCGTAGCTCGGTGAATGGCTGCCCACTGTGGGGAGTGCTTTATAGCAATGAGGCCAAGCACGGCCACCACTCCCGAAGAGAGCATGCATATATTCCGCCATGGAGGATAAGAAGAAGATATATACCCTGCTACGGGGGCATAAGAGGCAAAAAAAAAAAAGAGGGGATACACCCTATTCCCAGGGGCACTCGAAGAGAAGTCCACCCCGGCTTAGGGGCACAAGAAGCAAAACATGTCCCGTCCCGGACATAGAAGCCATAAGAGAATACACCCCTGTTCTAGAGGCGTTTGAAAAAGAAACACACACCCCCGCCGCGGGAGCATAAGAAGCAGAAGAATCCACCCCACTCTGGGGCGGAAGAAGCAGAAGAATTCACCTCGGCCTGGGGACAGACAAAAAGAGAAACTCACCCTGGCTTAGGGGTATATGAAGAAGGAACGTACCCCAACCTGGGGGCATAAGAAATAAAAGCACACCCCATGCTAGATGCATATGGAGAGGAATGCACCTCACCCTGAGGGGCGCAAAAAGTATAAGAACACACCCTGGCATAGGGGCATTTGAAGAAGAAACATACCCCGCCAGGGGGCATAGAAGTCATGAAGAATACGCCCCGGCTTAAGGGCATTTGAAGAAGTTACATCCCGCCTCGGGAGCATAAGAAGCAGCAAGAATACACCCCGACTTAGGGGTATTTGAAGAAGAAATATACCCCGCCTGGGGGCATAGAAGCCATAAAAGAATACGCTCCGGTTTAGGGGCATTTGAAGAAGTTACATCCCGCCTTGGGAACATAAGAAGAGAAGAATCAACCCCGACCTAGGGGCATTCGAAGAAGGAATACATCCCGTCCTCAGGGTCCATGAAGTAACATATATATATACCCCCCCCCCCCCCCCCGGGGGGGGGGGGACATCTGAAACAGGACAAACAACATCCCCCGGCTTTGGGAAGCATATACAGAGAGGAATACACCCCGATATGGCGGCACGTAAACAAAGAAGAAGAATTCACCCCGCCTTGGGTGCATAAAAAGCAAGAACTACACCCCGCATCAAAAGTGGCAATACACTCCACTCTGGGGGCACTAGAAGCGGAATACACCCCGTGCCGGGGGCATAAAAAAGGGGGGGTACCTCGCTCTGGGGCATCAGAAGCAGCAATGCGCCCCACCTTGGGGGCATCAAAAGCAACAATACACCCCACCTTGGGAGCACAAGAAGCAAACATCCCCCCGATGTGTCTGGGAAGAAGAAAAGAATTCACCCCGGCCTGGGGACACTTGAAGAAGGGAGTACATCCCGCCACGGGGGCACATGAAGAGAACCTTCTGGGCGCGGTTGGGTGCAGTTGCACGGGAGGCCTCCTGGGTATAGTGGCATGCTCCTGGCATCTCTGACACGACTTATCGTACTCGCAACAGTCGTTGAACATTGCAGGCCAATAGTAGCCAAGTTTCTTGATTTCAATTTTCATCTTCGGCCCCGCCTGGTGTGCGCCAGCTGTGCCGGCATGGACCTCCTTCATAACCCTCCAAGCTTCTTCAATGGACAAGCATCGGAGGAGTAGCTTCTATTTGGCATCCGCCACAATTCGGAACAGTATTCCGTTTCGGAGCTCATAGGAGTCTTTGGTTCTGACTAGCTTGACCCTTTCTTCTCTTCGGTCAGGTAATTGCTGGTGTTTGAACCACTGCATCAGGGAGGCTCTCCAGTCAGGTAGGCCGCCGGCTTCTGCTGCAGTGACCTCTAGTTCTTCTTCTTCTGGCTCCTCTTCTATCATGCTGGGCATCTGGCGCTGGTTTATTACTTGGATATGGAGAGATCCATCTGGAGGCACTGCCAGTGAGCTTGCCAATTTTGCCAATGCGTCGGCTTGTGCGTTCTCCCCTCTGGCGACATGGCCTATCTCGAGGAGGTAGAACCGCTCCATGAGCCGCTTCGCCTTAGTGTGATAAGGGAGCAGCTCAGGTTTTCGGACATCAAACTGTCCCTGGACTTGCTTGACGACCAGTAGCGAATTGCCGAACACTTGGAGCATTTTGATCTCCATTTGGAGGGGGACCTGGAGGCCGATGATCAGAGCTTCATACTCTGCTTCATTATTGGTGCAGGGTTTGCTAATGCAGCAGGAAGTGTGCATCACTTCTCCATCTGGCGACTTGAGGACGATGCCTGCTCCGGCTCGTACCTTGGCGCGCCCGGACGGGGTCACTTCTGTCCTCGAGGCTCCATCAAAATAAAGCTGCCAGATGGCTTGTTGTATTTGGTCTACCTCCAGTGTTTCATCCTTGGGCAGCTCTGTGGCCAACGGGGAGTCTTCGGGCACAGGGTGTGCTGTGAAGAAATCCGCGACGACTTGCCCCTTAACGGCCTTCTGCGGCACGTAGGTGATATCAAACTCCATGAGCAGCACGGCCCACTTGCCAAGGCGTCCCTTCGGGACAGGCTGGAGGAGAATGTGCTTGATAGGGTCAGCTCTGGATATTAGACTTACTTCATGGGACAACATGTAGTGCCTCATCTTCTTGACTGCGAAGACCAGAGCAAGGCAGACTTTCTCTATCGGAGTGTACTTGGCCTCCGCACCCACCAACCTCCGGCTGAGGTAGTAGAGAGCCCGCTCTTTCCCCTCATCATTGTTCTGGGCAAGCATTGCCCCCAGTGAGTATTCGGTAGCCGCTATGTAGAGAATGAGCGGTCTGCCTTTGACAGGTGCCCCCAGGACAGGCGGGGTCTTCAGGTATTCCTTCAGCTGGTTGAACGCGTGCTGACATTCATGGCCCCAGCTGAAGGGTGCGTTCTTCATCATCAGCCTGTGGAAGGGTTGGCAGCGCCCTGACAGGTTGGAGATGAACCTGCGGATGTAAGCTAAACGCCCCTGTAGGGACCTCAGCTCTCCCAGACTCTTCGGAGGAGGCAGCTCCTGGATGGCCTTTATCTTCAGGGGGTCGATCTCGATCCCTCTGTGCCGGACAATAAAGCCGAGGAATTTCCCACTGGACACGCCAAAGGCGCACTTCATGGGATTCATCTTCAGCCCGTACTGTCGGAGCCGTTGGAAGACAACCCTGAGGTCACTCAGGTGCTCGTCTCTTTTCTTCGTCTTGACGACCAGATCATCAATGTAGCACTCGACCTTGCCATACAGCAGCTCGTCGAAGATCTTGGTCATTGCCCGTTGGTATGTGGCACCGGCATTCTTGAGGTCGAAGGGCATTCTCTTGTAGTGAAATATCCCTTTGGGTGATCGGAAAGCTGTATGGACCCGGTCGTGGTCGGCTATCCAGATTTGGTTATAGCCGGACGACCCATCCATGAAGGACAGGGCCTCGTGACCAGTGGTTGCATCAATCATCACTTCGGTGATAGGCACCGGAAAGTCATCCTTCGGGCAGGCTTTATTCAGGTCGCGGAAGTCCACGCAAATCCTGATCTGTCCATTCTTCTTTTTCACTGGTACAATATTGGCCAGCCATGTGGTGTATTGATTCTCCGCCACGAAGCCGACATTTATGAGCTTGTCGACCTCTTTGCAGATCTGGCTGGTCAGCTCCGGCCTCATGCGCCGGGGAGGTTGCTTCACTAGTTCCACCTTGGGATCAATGGCCAGGATGTGCTGAGTCACTTCGGTGCTGAGCCCAGGCATTTCTTTATAGTTCCAGGCAAAGCAATCCCAGAATTCTTGCAGCAACTTCGTGTATTGTTCTCTCTCCTGTAGGGGCATGAGAGCACTCAGAAAAGTTGGCCTGGGGTCATCTTCTATACCAAGGTTGACCTCAATCAATTCGTCGACCGTGACCTGGCCGCCATTTTCAATTTCCGGCGGGGCCGGCGACAGATCGACGAAATATTGGTCTTCATTGTCCTCAGGCTCGAGGGCGCCATCTCTCTCTTCTTGTTCGTCATGACTGGGCATGGAGGCTGCATTCACCTCGCACTCCTCCTGGGCTGTAGCCACCGGGTACGTGAGGTCCGCTGGCTCAGAGGGGCATAGGTCCATCTCGGGCTCTTCTGTGTATTCATCATAGACCGCTCCTGCGGGGGCCGGGGTAGCCGCATCTTCCGGCACCTGGTATTGGATGGACACAGTGTAGGCTCCTGCCCTGGGGCTGTCCGCCACATGGGGGCGTGGCGGGGCTACCACGTAGTCCCCCATTCTGAGCTCATCCCTGTCAATGAGGCTTTGAGCAATGTCTTTGAAGACATAGCAGTCTTCAATGGCGTGACCCAGCATCTGGTGGTAAGGGCAAAATAGTGGGTCCTCACTTCTTCTGGTGTCTTGTGGCCTCTTGGACCGTGGGAGGGAGACCTTGCCGTAATGGCAGGCCCAGTCGAAGATGCCCCGGGTCTTCTCTCTCGGGAAGGAGTAGGGCTTCTGCAGCTTCTCTTGGAGTGTTAGGCCCTGCCTGGTTGGTCGCCCGATCAACAGGCTTGCCGTGTCTCTCAATTCCCTTCTTGACCAGACGGGGGTGTCAGGACTGGCATCTCGGGGCCGAGGCATGCGGCCACCCCGCGGGGGAAGAGATCCCTGGATCAGGTCGGCGACTAGCGAGGTCAACTCAGCCAGTCGTACTTTTAGTGTCTCGATCTCCCGTTGCTGCCTATGGTACAAGGCGTACATGACGGGGTCGTATCGAGGGGATTTCGGAGCCTGGCCCATGCTTCTACTCCTTGTTTCGCTGGCCGATCGGGGTGGAGGTGCCTCGCTGGTGTGCCCTCTCGAGGTCGACACTTCGGAGAAGGAGGGGGTCTTCTCCATGCAGCGGCGGCGGAGAGGTTTCCAAAGGAAGATTTCTTCGTCTTGTGCCTCCTCAACCGGGGGCCCAGGATATGCATCTTGACAGGCTTCCCGCGAATCTGTAGCTTCTGCGGGGTCGTCGCCAGACCATGTCGAGACTGATATGACGTCAGTCTCGTAATATTCCTCTAGTGAAAAGCCCAGACCGGGGCGCTTGGTGATTTTCAGCAATCGTCGATCCAGGTTTGGCGGGTTCCACATTCTTTCAAACATTTCCTTCTGGCTGGAGGGCTAGTAGGGAGGAATCTTCTACTTTCTGACCATTCTGGCTGCCTGGTCAGTCATGTGGGGAAGCCCCGTAATGGGGACGTGCGGGTCATGCAACTCATCAGGGAACCGGCAATCATAGTCTTCCCTGACTGGCTTCTCCCCGGCCACATAGAAGATAGTGGGCGGCCCCTTAGGGTTAGGCACCTCGAAGGTTCTCAGTTGTTCAGATGCTTGGCATTCAATTTCCACTATCGGCTTGACGATCCCTGGCGGGACCCTGACATCTTCTAGCAGGTCTTCGAGGCAGGGTGCCCCCGGTGTGGGGTAGATGGCGAGAGGGGCTGCCCTGAATACCCCTTCTTCTTGTGTAATAAATGGTACATGTGGGGGAGCCACATAGCCTGGGGGCGGCGGAGGAAACCAGCCTCCTGATTCCATTTTCTTCTTTCCCTTGTCTTGGATGACTTGAGGAGCTTGCTTCGCCTTCTCTAAGTATAAGTTGGCATCTGACAGGTGACACTCGAACACCTCGAACAGGTGGAGGTCGGCGAAGATCCTGACTTCCTTCCCCTCACAGGGGTATTTGATGCATTGATGCAGGGTGGAGGGCACCACTCTGTTCTGGTGTAGCCAAGGCCGGCCAAGCAACGCCTTGTAGGAAGTGTTGGAGTTGATGACATGAAACTGGACCTTGGTGGTGAAGTCATCAAAGGTCAAGTTGAACTCTGCAACCCCTATGGGCACTTCACATTTCTGGTTAAAGCCAGCAATCTTGACATTTTTGACCTCAACCAAGTGTACATCAAAGTAGTGCTTCTGGTACACCCGGTAAGGGAGTATATTCACCGCCGCCCCTGGGTCGATCAAGACCCTATTAATAGGCTGGCCATTCAACTGCCCTTTCATGTAGAGGGGTCTGTTGTGACTGCAGGTCGGCAGGAGCATGTCCTCTTCTGTAAAAGTCACAGCTACTTCGGGTGCTATTTCTGCCAAACTGGCTTCAAGGTGGGCTGGCGTCTGGAGTGCGGCGATGATGGCTTGCCGTGTTTCTTCATCTAAAGACAGCATCTCCCACACAGTGAACCGGGTCGGGATCTTCTTGAGGTGTCTGACTATCCGCTCGACAGCCCGCACCTTGAGCAACTTCATTTCTTCGGGCTTGCCGCGCCTGCTCCCCTCCTGAGGCTGGGGTGTCTGATCAGGGGATGCCTCCTTTGGGGGATCTGTTGTAGCCCGTTGAGCAGGCGGGGCCTGTTGGGCCTTCTCCGCTGCTCGCATGAATTTGGCGAGGTTTGGGGTGCCGCTGACTTCTTCCTCTGGCTGGGTAGGAGTTGCAGCTGGTAGAGCTTGGGGAATGTTTGCTTTACTGGTCGCAGAGGACCCCTGGGGGTGCGCCCGCTTTCCTGCTCGAGCTGACAGGAACTCGGCGAATGACGGGGCACCTTGGCTCTTGGTGTCTCCGGGGTAGAGACCTGACGGGGGAGGGACCTCGGTGCCCCGGACCTCGGGCTCGGGAACCTGGTATGGTTGTTCCCCCCTGAGCATGATGTTGAGGCTGCCCTGAGGAGGGCGCCCCCACTTCCTCCCTGACCTGGTGGCGTGCTGGGAGGTGGATGCTTCAGCTTGACTCACCTCTGCTGGTTCATGGGGTGGGTCTTCTTCTTCTTCTTCCAGGGAGAGAGCAGTGTCGAATAGCACCGAGAGGGTGTTGCAGGCGAGGACGACCTCATTCTTCTTCTTACCCCTGAGTCTTCTCTTCTTCTTCTTCTTCCCTGCCGCGGCCAATGGCTGCTCCTGAGGAAGCTCGCCCCACAGGGGAGGCTCTTTTTCTGTTTCAGCTTTTGTTCCTGGAGCCAGCTCGAGTGATTCGAACTCCTCCCAGGGGACATATTCTTTTAGTTCCACGGGCCGGATTTTGGGCTGTTCATAATCTTCAAGCCCGTCAATAATAGCCTGGAGTTTCTCGACCGCCGAGCTGGTTTTCTGATGCATTCGCAGCGGGACAGAGCTCTTCTTGTTGTGGGTGGGCCGCCTCATGACCAGCCTGGGGGCCGTGTCATGGCGAACCGGGCTCGCCGGTGGTGGTGCCGGCAAGGGCGTCGCGTCCCTTGGATGAATCCCTGGGGCGGACCGAGGGGTGCGTGCCTTTCTATTTCTTCCGGGCACCGTCTGCCAACCCTCCTGATCTTGGGCCGGGGCCAGGACAAAAGTCTCATAAGTGGCGCGGGCACAGGCTTCCGCCCACTCTTCTGGCAACTCCTGATATAGTGAGATCATACTGACGGAGGAGGCTATGCTGGGCAGCTCGTGTGGCTGCGGGGGGTCTACTTTATGCCCCCCCATGTCCAGCTCCCCGTTCTTGATTAAGGACTCAATAACGTCCTTGAAGACGTAGCAATCTTTAATAGTATGCCCGAGCACCCGGTGGTACATGCAGAAGCGCGGGTCATCCTTCTTCTTCAAGTCGCCAGGCCTTTTCGGCTCTGGCAGTGTGATTTTATTGTAGCTGGTCGCCCATTCGAACAGGAGCTTGGACTTGTCTCGGGAGAAGGAATATAACTTGTTTCTCATCTTCTCCCTTAGCGAGGGGCCTTCCAGCCGCTCTGTGGTTCTGGGCGGCGGAGGGTTGGCAGCTCCCTTGGCTTTCTCCTTCTGCTTTTCAAAAGCCTGAAAATCTAGTGCATGCACCTCCGGGGGAGCTGGCTTCTTCTCCGCCTGCCTGGCCCTCTGGCTTGACATGGCTGGGGTGGAGGAGTATCGGGCCAAGAATGCCTCGATCTCCGCTACCACATTGTTTAGACGGTCAAATGTCTTGACCTCAGTGCCAATCATCCTTTCTAGGATTTCTTTCTTTAAGTTTTGCTTGCAGATCTGCACTGCGTCCTCCTGATGCGGGGGGCGTTTGCACCTCATACTAAGGTTCCTCCATCTTTTGATGTAGTCGAGGGCCGACTCATCATTCTTCTGCCTTGTGGCGTAGAGTTCAGCCATGGTAACTTCTCTCTCGGCAACGTAGAACCTTTCCTTGAACTTCTTCTGCATGTCGGGCCAATCGGCCACCGACCCGGGTGACAAGCCGGAGTACCATTCAAAGGCAAGTCCGGTAAGTGTTGAGCCGAAGAACTTCAGGAGGTAGGCCTCATCAGCAGCCAGGTCTCCCATGACATTCACATAGTAGGCAATGTGCTCTCTGGGAGACCCTTGCCCGTTGAACTTTTCAAATTTCGGCGGCTTGGTGACGCCAGCCGGCAACTTCCTGGCAGCATAATGAGCCGGGTAGGGTACCCGGTAGACGTCGAAAGGCGTCTGATCCCCATCGCCCCTCTCGGCCAGCTTCATCTCTATCATCTGCTCGAGCATCAACCGGCTGACTGCCGCCGGGTTGACTGGGCTCGGGTAGAAATGAGCGGGCTGCGCGCTCGGAGTGGCTACCACGGTCGCTCGGGGGGCCATGGGGGACCCTTGTGAGAGCGGAGCCTGTGGCGGGGTCACTGCAGTGCAATGTGCTTGCGGCGGGGGCGCGCCCCCGAGAGGATCGAGGGCCGCTGGAAGAGCTGCCCCTGAAGAGTGCCCCCTGTCCCTGGGTACCTCGGGTATAACCTCGGTCTGCCAGGACATTAGGGGTGGTGTGTTTCGCTCATTCAGCTGCTTTTTAAGTGATTCGATTTCCTGCTGGAATCGTTGTATCATAAGCAGCATTGCTGGGTCAGCTGTGGGAAGACTGGGCATGTCCCCTGTCTCTTCGGCCGGGGCGTCCTCGGATGACGTCGAGGGTCCGCCACTCGTGTCGCCGGTGGTGACCACATTGGCCGTGAGGGCCGCAAGGGGCTCTTCAGGTACGGTCCCTTCGACAGCTGTGGATGTCGCGCCGCCTGCCGCTCTCCCTCTTCTAGTGAGGGGTCCCGGCCTGACGGCTATTCTGGCTAATTCTTCCAGGTCGGTGGGTAAAGCCCCATACCGACCATGAACTCCTGCCATATTGCAGGTGAGTGACTGCCATTTCTTATTCTTATTTTTTCTTGACGCCCTCCTGGACGATCTTCCTGGGAATGTCAGCCTGTCGAAGACCGACCGTCGGGGCGGCGCTTCCTCCCGTACAGGGGACTGGCGCGGCTCCTCCGGGCGGGTCCTTGACTCCATGCTAGGTGCAGGTCCCCCCCTTTCTTCCTGGAAGGCGGAGGCCATTGCCCCCAGTAGTCTCTGGCGGCCGGCGGGGGTGCTACCCGGGCCTCGGAGGTAGTTCCTCATGGCCTTCTCGATCCCTTCCCACTCCTGGTCAGGGAGAGCGGCCTGGGGTTGCGCGTCGATGACAGCGGCAGGAGGGGAGTAGGCCGTGAGAGCCGGGCGGGTGGCATTGTGCCGGCGCCCTCGGCGACGGCGGTGAACATTCTCGGATGGCACCGGGATGACGGGTGCCGGTCGGAGAGTGGGGGTCACTACCTCGACCCTGTCATCGCGTCGGGCCCTCCTGGGGCGGAAAGTGTTGGGCCCTGCCTGGGCGGGTGCAGTGGGCTGGGTCTCTTTAGGTATCCAGACTTACTTCAGCTTCGCCGACCTGTGGGTCGGCGAAGTCCTTGGTGATGTGGCGACAGCGGCGGGTGCTGCCTCCTCTTTCAACTTCCAGAGCTCTTGGAAGGAGTTTTGAACCGGCACGGTCGGGACGACGCGGTCCGGTGCCACAGGGGATCTCCTCCCGTCCAGACGGACTCGGTGGGTCCCCACAGTCATGGTCTTCCAAGAGTTGGACATGCGGCGCCCCGGGCCGGCGCTAATGTTGTTTCTCCGGAGCCTCCTCCGGTGAGATGCCGACCCCTGGTGGGATGGGCCGGTAGTCTGGTGCACATGGTGCACGTTGCAGCTCAGCGTCGTTGTAGGGACGCTGTTGTTGTTCTTGGCCACAGCTCGGCCGGCGGCAGCTTCGACGGCTCCCGGAGCGGGAGCGTTGGTTTGGGGCTCCTCGGGCGCTCGTGCGTCGAGGATGTCAACGAAGGCCACCCCCAGGAAGTTGGGGAAGCCCACGGTGGGAGGGAAGCTCCCGAAGGTGAGGGGGATCGCCAAGTAGCCACCCCGAACGTGGTTCTGGACGGGCTGAGGGCCACAGACGACCGCCATCGTTGGTTCCATGATGCCTCTCTCTTTTTCTGCATTTAAGAAAGTAGCCCAATTAGTATTACAAGAAGGGGCCCGCGGGACCCCTAATTTCGGCAAAAAGATGAAGGGTGGATCGGTCCCACCGGGTGTGCCAGAGTTGTGGACGCACTTCTCGTCGAACCATCGTTCTGATTCGTTTGTTGGTCTTATTAAGTGCGTGGGCGTGCCAGTCACCGAAGTGACAATTCATTCGGGCCCCGAAGAGCCCGTGGTGCGCTCGATCTGACTTTGTCAGACTATTGTGTGGTTCGTGTCGGGACCGAATCCCGTCGCGCCATAAAGGTCACGACGTCATTTACATCCCCCACACGAGGGAATACCCTTGATTAATTGCCGAAATTAGAGGCCCCGCGGCCGAAAAGAGTAATACTAATTATGCGAGAGAGATAGGGATAGATCACACTGAAGGTTGTATTAAGGCCATAAACTGTCGACCGTGTCGGCCACTCGTAGACCTTTTGTATTCGGACACAGGTCCGTGGCAGCGTCACAATGAGAAAACCGAGGTAGATCCCTTCAAATGTCTGCCGAGCATGCGGCAATTTTAATGAGGATTCGGAAGGTATCCGGAACGAGAAAACAAATCCGGTCCGATTAGGATGTCGGCCCGAGGTTAGATCAAAGGCTGGCCATATCGGGGTAATTCCCGAGACTCGGGCCCGACCTGAAAGGGCGGCGTTGTTATTCCCTTTTGCCCCGGGTCCCGGGGAGAGAGAGGGCTGTAGTGTGGGCATTAGCGTCTTTTATCTGGGGCTTTCTTAGTTATATCTTCTGAGATTTCTGATTTGATGTTTACTATTTATTCGTGCCTTTGTCTGGGATGATTTCTCTTCTTTTATTCATGATTATTCTTGTTATTATCATTCGTTTGTTATTTATTTATTTATATTACCCCTCCCGCCTCTTTATTGTGATTAATATTACGCATTCGGAGTCCTTTAATTAGCGTAATTTTTATTAATTTGTTTGCTATTGTTAATGCCTTTATCAGGCTGTATATGTGTATATGTATAGTGTGCCGGCGAAGAGAAGATAGGGGTGTACCGGTGAGGAGAGAAGTGTGCCGCTGGGCCTTTGAAAAGGAGTGTGCCGCTGGGGAAGAAAGTGTGCCGCTGGGCAAGGAAAAGGCGTACCGCTGAGGGTTTAAAAGATTGTGCCGGGGAAGGTGGGCACAAGTGTGCCGGCAAAGGGCTATTGAAGAGTGGAGGCCATGTGCCGATGAAGGGTCTTTGAAGCGTGCCGCTGGAGGCTGGGAAAAGTGCGCCGGCGAGAGAATTGGATGAGCGTACCGCTGAAAGGTTAGAGAAGTATGCCGGCTAAGGAGCCAATCAGGGCGTGGGGGTGGATATAAAGTCTGTACATTCCCCCCGGGCTCGAAGTCCATACGCTGCCAAGCCCAAAGTCCATACAATGGAGCAGAGTGGAGCAAAGTCTGCACATTGCAATATGAAGTCTATACGTCGACTGGTCCGAAGTCTGTACACTGGCCGTCATGAAGTCTACACGCTGGCTGGCCCAAGTCTATACATTGGAACGTGAAGTCTGTACATTGACCCTTTGACTGCAGTTCGAAGTCTATACGTTGCCAAGCCCAAAGTCTGTACGTTGCAACGTGGAGTCTGTACATTGGCGGACCCAAAGTCTGTACATTGGTCAAGTCTATACGTCGGCCAGCCCCAAGTCCATACACTGCAACATGAAGTCTGTACATTGGCTGGCCCAAAGTCTATACATTGGCCAAGTCTATACAATGCAACATGAAGTCTGTACATTGCCCCTTTGATTGCAGCTCGAAGTCTATACGTTGCCAAGCCCAAAGTCTGTACGTTGGATCCCGCTGAGACTGTGGCTGAGGGTGTACCGGCGAAGGGAGGGAGCGTGCCGCTGAAAGGGGCCAAGGGAAGCGTGCCGCTGAGGGCCAGTGGGAGCGGCGTACCGGTGAAGGGCCAATTGAGGCGTGATGGTGGAGGTTCGATCAGTTTTTGATTATTTGTTTTAAGGCTTTTCTTTTCTTCTTATCTTAACTTTCGTGTAATTTTATATGAAATTCCTCCCTTTGTTCGTTCTCTTTGTTCGGTTCGGTCTCTTTTCTTGAGGGTCGGACGTTCGGGCTGCCGGGTAGTTAATTAGTTCGGTTCAGTTCTCGTTGTGGTGCCGACAGTGGTTTGATGAGTTGGAAGGTTTCATTAATTATCCTGCTCGTTTGTTGCCTCCTTTTGCCTCTTTTAATTGTTTATTAGTTTCTCACAAGAAAATTCGGCAGCATCTCCCCTTGACCCGGGGCGTAAGGGAGATACAGGGAACGCGCCCACATGGGGTGGCGGAACCCGACAACTGGAGGTGGGCCCCCGGAGGAGCAACACCTTTATAGAGCCTCGGAAAATGCGAAGGAGAACAACAGACTGAAGGCCTCTAAGGGCATATAATGTGGACTGGGGCTGGACAAGGAGTGTGCCGCTGAGGGGCCTGGAGGGTGTGCCGCTGAGGGCTGAAAAGGATGTGCCGCTGAGGGCCCATAGGGGTGTGCCGCTGAGGGCTGAACAGGGTGTGCCGCTGAGGGCCCAGAAGGGTGTGCCGCTGAGGGCTGAAAAGGTGTACCGGCCAAAGGCCGGAAAGGTGTATCGCTGGAGGCTTGAAAGTGCCGAATGTATGGGCTGGGAGACTTGATGTCTGTTCAGGAAAAGAAGAAGAAAAGAGGGGGGCTTCAAGGCCGGGAGTGGTCTATTGGTAACTGGGTAATCGGGAAGAAAGTAAGGGTCTCTCCCTCCCGTGAGGGGGCAAAGAACCCAGGAGACTAAGGATCATAGGGGAAGGATCACATCACCACGGAGACTCCAAAAATGCCGTAGAAGAGAAAATGAACAAAACACCATGCATTATGAAGGCGGGAGCCAACCAATAGAAAAAAGACAGGAAAGGCCCAAGAAGGGTGGTTTTTCATTCATGGGGGGGGGCCAAAGGCCATGGCCCTACATACATATTACAAAAAAAGGGTGCCCAAGACGGGGCTTTAGACGAGGAGGAAGACTCCAAAGAAGAAAGCAAGAACGGGACGGAGCAGAACAAAATGCAGAAGAGAAAGAGGTATTGGGGAATCGGGACAGAGACCACCGTCCCCTACTTTTCCCCCTTTTTCCTATTACATCAAGCCCCCTCTCTTACTCTCGCTTCTGCCCGGCGGTCGTCGGAGGAGGCTCACGCCAGAGCTCTTCTTCTTCTCTTCTCTCTTCTCCTCCTCTCTGTGCGTCCGTCTGTGTGTGTCCCTTCTTCCTCTCCGGGGGTTCCTCGCTTTTCTTGTCGAATGGAAGGCTCTTTATACCACTAGCCACCTGTGACTTCGATCACGGCTGTCCAAGGCGGGAAGCCGGCTGTGATGATGGGTTTGACCTGCTCCTGTCCTGGCTGTCAGTGGGGTAGGCTACGTGGCCCAGTCATCGACTGCCACCTCAGACGGCTTCACTGCGCGCCAAGGATGCGTAGGGCATGGGCTTCACGTCATCTTGCCGTTGAAAAGCTTCACCGCTATGCCGCTGGCGGGCTGAACAAGCGTGCCGTGGGGGAGCCAAAAGTGCGTGCCGCTGGAGCACAAAACAGCCGTGCCGCTGAAGACTCAGCAGCATGTGCCGCTGAGGGCCCATTGGGGCGTGCCGATGGGGCTTAAAACGGGCGTGCCGCTGAAGCTCACAACAGGCGTGCCGCTGAAGAACCCCCCTTGGGGGTGTACCGCTGAAGGCCCCCCCCAGGGGGGGTGTGCCGTTGAAGGCCGTGCCGCTGGGACCCCGAGGGGGTGTGCCACTGAAGGGCTCCTCGGGGCGTGCCGCTGGGCCTTGCCAGGGTGTGCCGTTGAGGCCCCTTGGGGCCGGGCGTGCCGCTGAAGGGCTCCCTAGGGGGTGTGTGTACCCGGGGTTGTTCTGAGCCCATTGTGGGCACGAGCCATGGCCCGTTTGATTCTCTTTGAGGCCCACGAGCTGTGGGGCCTTTTGTGCTTGATTTCTCCGGGGTTTCTTCACTCGGCGCCGTTGCTGACGCGAGGCCGAGCAGGATATCCAGGTATGCATTTTTTTGGTGTCCACAACAGCCTGATGAGGAAGATGAGGCTGATGAAGAAGCTGAGGAAATAGACTCAGAGGTAGAAGAGCAACAGTCAGGTGACTTTCCCATGGAAGATCATGTTGACCAAGGATAAGATCTAGAGGGGGAGCAGCCCTCTCAAGCAGAGCCAACTGAAGGGCAGTATGGGAGAGAAAAAAGGATCCACATTCCTTCTACCAAGTATCTTTCTAATGAATATGTCATGCTTACTGACTGTTGTGAACCAGAATGTTTTGCAGAGGTACAGGGTGATATGCACAAGGATAGGTGGATGCAAGCAATGCAAGAAGAGTTAGATTCTTTGCATAAAAAGCACACCTATGACTTGGTAGAGTTACCAAAAGGTAAAAGGGTATTGCAAAACAAGTGGGTTTACAAGTTAAAGAATGAAGAATAAGGACAAGTGAGATACAAAGCCAGATTAGTGGTGAAGGGCTACAGGCAAAAGAAAGGTATTGACTTTGATGAAATCTTTTCTCCTGTAGTAAAAATATCATCTATACTGGTGATATTGGGCTTGGTGGCATGTCTAGACTTAGAACTAGAACAACTAGATGTCAAGAATGCATTCCTTCATGGTGATTTGAAGGAAGAAATCTACATGGCACAACCAGAAGGATTTAAAGTTGTTGGAAAAGAACACATGATTTGCATATTAAAGAAGAGCTTGTACGGACTGAAGCAGGCTCCTAGACAATGGTATCAAAAATTTGATTCATTTATGGTGGATCAAGGGTACCAAAGGACAGCAGCAGATCATTGTGTTTATATCAGAAATTTTTATGGAGGTTACTTTATTATTCTTTTGTTATATGTAGATGATATGTTGATTATTGGGCAAGACATTCACATGATTGGCAGGTTAAAGAAAGACATAGGCAAGTTCTTTGATATGAAGGACTTGGGACCAGTACAACAAATACTGGGCATGATGATCACTCATGATAGGTAGGCCAATAAATTATGGTTGTCACAAGAAAAGTATGTTGAAAAAGTGCTTGATAAATTCAACATGAAAAATGCCAAGCCAGTTAACACTCCACTTGCAGGTCACTACAAGTTAAGCAGTGAGCAGTGTCCATCTTCTATAGAGGAGCAGAAGAGTATGGAGAAGATACCATATGCCTTAGCAGTGGGGAGTCTCATGTATGCCATGGTATATACACGTCCAGACTTGGCTTATGCAGTTGGCTTAGTGAGCAGATACTTGTCTAATCCAGGTAAAGAACACTGGGAAGCAGTGAAGTGGGTTATGAGGTATCTCAGGGGCACATCAAACCATTGTTTATATTTTGGTGGTTCTAAGCCAAAAATAGAAGGATTTGTAGATGCAGACATGGCAGGAGATTTGGACTCTAGAAAGTCCATATCTGGTTATGTGTTTACTTTTGCAGGGGGAGCTGTGTCATGGAAGTCCAGGTTGGAGAAGTGTGTTGCTCTGTCAACTACAGAAGCAGAGTACATTGCAGCTACAGAGGCATGCAAGGAGATGTTGTGGATGAAGAATTTTCTCCAAAATATAGGCCTTAGACAGGAGGCTTATGTGTTACATTGTGATAGTGTGGACACCAAAAATTGCACACCCATGATACCCCGCTCGGCCCAATGTCAATGACGGCCCGAGCGAATAAACCCCGGGAGAACTATCGCAAAGCCGCCGCGAGGAGTCACAACAATGAAGAGGAACCGAGCACAAGGAGCCCCCACAATCTGTGAGCCTCAGAGAAAGCCAAACAGGACATGACTCGTGTCCACAACGGGCTCAGAACGGGCTCAGAAACACGCCCAATTTGGCCTTCAACGGCACACTCAGGGCTGTTCAGCGGCACACCCCTTTGGGTGTTCAGCGGCACGCCCTCAGGGCTGTTCAGCGGCACACCCCATCCAGGGGTTCAGCGGCACGCCCATTGGGCTAGCCAGCGGTACACCCCCCCTGGGGTCTTCAGCGGCACGCCCTGAAGCTCTTCAGCGGCACAGCCTCCAGGGGCTTCTGCGGCACGCCTTTTTGGCTCCCCAGCGGCACGCCCATTTGGGGCTCCAGCGGCACGGCTGTTTTGTGCTCCAGCGGCACGCACTTTTGGCTCCCCCACGGCACGCTTGTTCAGCCCGCCAGCGGCACAGCGTGAAACATTTTTCAACGGCAACGACGTGATGCCCATGCCCTACGCATCCTTGGCGCGCAGTGGAGCCATCTGAGGTGGCAGCTGATCACTGGGCCACGCAGCCTACCCCACTGACAGCCAGGACAGGGGAGGTCGAACCCCCATCATCACAAGGCCACTTCCCGCCTCCGGCTGTTGGGAATATAAAAGGCCTCCTGCTTCGACGCGAGAGAGAGGGGGGACAGAAGAGAAAAAAAGAGGAAGGAGAAACAGAGAGGGACACCCACGGCAAAGAGAAGAAAAGAGGAGAAGAGAGAAGAGAAGAAGAGGCCCTCCCCGCCGGGAGCTTCCTCCGACGACCACCACCACCAGAAAGAAGCAAGAGTAAGAGAGAGAGAGAGTTCGATGTAATGGGGGGGAAAGAGTTAGGGGCGTCTGGCCTTCCTCCTGCATTCTGTTCCTCCCCCCCCCCCTCATCTTTTGTATTTCGTTGTTCCTCTTTTTTGGGGGTCCATGGCCTCGTCCTGGGCATTTCTCCCTTGTAATGTGTATGTAGGGCCATGCCCTCTTGATCCCCATGAATGAAAACCACCCTCTGCGGGTTTCTCTTTGATTTTGTTGGTTTATGCTAGGTCTTACAGTCTTTTGATGGGTTGCTCGTTTTTCCTCCGTCTCCCCATTTCTCCGATGTTTTTGGGGTCTTCGCGTCGACTTGATTGCTCTCCCATGATCCTTGGCCTCGTGAGCTCTTCACTTCCCTTCCATGGCCATCTACCGTGTCCACGGGCTTGGGGAGAGAGGGAGACCCTTACCCTCTCCCTCCGAATACCCAGCTACCAGTGGCCCATATTTGGTCTTGACCCCCCCCCTTTTACTCCCTAACTAGCCTGTAAGCCCGGGTACTTGGCTCCCCTGCCATTTCCTCAGCGATACACCTGCTCGGCCTTTGACCGGTACACCCCAGATTGGCCCTCTGCGGCACGCCCAGATTGGCCCTCAGCGGCACGCCCAGATTGGCCCTCAGCGGCACACCCAAGTTGGCCCTCAGCGGCACACCCACCAGCCTTCAGCGGTGCACCCCGTTGGGGTTCTTGGCCGGCACGCTTCTTGACCCAATTGACCCCTGGCCGGCACACTCTCCAGGCCCCTGGGCGGCACACTCCTTGGCTAGCCCCAATCTACATTATATGCCCTTAGAGGCCTTCAGTCTGTTGTTTTCCTTCGTGTTTTCCGAGGCTCTATAAAGGTGTTGCTGCCCTTGGGCGCCCACCTCCAGTTGTCGGGTTCCGCCACTCCATGTGGGCGCGTTCCCTGTATCTCCCTTACGCCCCGGGTCAAGGGGAGATGCTGCCGAATTTTTGTGAGAAAATAACAAAATATTAAAAGAGGCAAAAGGGAAACAACAAACGAACATGACGATTAATAAAACTTTCCAACTAATCAAACCACTGTCGGCATCATGACGAGAACTGAACTGACTAACCGCCTGGCACCCCGAACGTCCGACTCGTAAGAAAAAAGGCTGAACCAGGCAAAATGGAAGCAAGGGGGGGAGTTTATATAAAATTACATGGAAATTAAAACAAGAAGAAAAGAAAAGCCTTAAGATAAAAAGACATTGAAGACTGACCGGACCTCCACCCCCACGCTCTGATCAGCTCCTTCGCCGGCACACTTCTCTCACCTTTCAGCGGCACACTCACCTAACTCCTTCGCCGGCACACTGCTTTCACCCTCCAGCGGTACACCCCAATTCCCTTGGCCGGCACACCTTGTTGCCCCCAGCGGTACACCCTATCCCCCACCTTCAGCGGTACACTCCCCTCAGCGGCACACCCCTTTTTCTTAACCTCCACCGGCACCCCCCCTTTGTGCCCTCAGCGGTACACCTTTTTCACCCTTCGCCAGCACACTCCCCTCTGGGCCTCTCAGCGGTACACTCTTACCTTCCCTTCGCCGGCACACTACACCTATGCATATATACAACATGATAATGGCCTTAACAAATGGCAAATAAATCAATGAAAAATGTGCTCATTAAAGGACTTCGAATGCGCAATATTAATCATAATAAAAGAGGCGGGAGGGGTAATAAGAAAATAAATAATAAATAAATAAATAATAATAATAATAATAATAATGAATAAAAGAAGAGGAATTACCCGGAACAAACACCTAAAGAAGTAATAAACCGTAGGCCAGAAATTGGAACATATAACTAAGAAAATTCCAGATAAAAGATGTCGGGGCCCACACTGCGGCCCTATCTCTCCCCGGGACCCGGGGCAAAAGGAACAACGACGCCGCCCTTTCAGGTCGAACTCGAGTCTTGGGAATTATCCCGATATGGCCGAGTTCTGACCTGATCTCGGGCCGACATCCTAATCGGACCGGATTTGTTTCTCATTCCGGATACTTTCCGAATACTCATTAAAATTGCCGCATGCTCGGCAGACATTTGAAGGGAGCTACTCCGGTTTTTTTTTCTCGTCGTGTCTCTGTCACGGACCCGTGTCCGAATATGAAAAGATCCGTGAGTGACCGACATGGCCGATGGTTTATGGCCCGGATACAGCCCCCAGTGTGATCTATCCCTATTTCTCTCTCATACAGTTAGTATTATTCCTTTCGGCCGCGGGGCCCCTAATTTCGGCAATTAATCAAGGGTATTCCCTCGTATGGGGGATGTAAATGACGTCGTGACCTTTATGGCGCGACGGGATTCGGTCCCGACACGAACCACACAATCGTCTGACGAAGTCAGATCGAGCGCACCAGGGGCTCTTCGAAGCCCGAATAAATTGTCACTTCGGTGACTGGCACGCCCACGCACATAATAAACAAACAAACGAACCACGATAACGAATCGACGAAAAGTGCGTCCACAGATAGCTAAAGTGCTATGCACTTAGCAAAGAATGCAGCTTATCATTCTAGAACAAAGCATGTTGATGTTCGGTATCACTGGATCCGAGATGTTCTTGAGAAGAAGCTGTTGTAGCTGGAGAAGATCCACACAGAGAAAAATCCATCAGATATGATGACGAAGCTCCTACCAAGAGATAAACACAATAGGTGTAAGAGCTTGGTAGGAATGAGTACCATTTTAGCAAGATACAATAACAAGACAGAGTCTCTCTCATAAGGCGGAAGGGGGAGATTGTTGGAAGTGGTCAAGCCTCATGAGAGGCCCATACGAAGAGGAGGAGGAGTTGGTTCCAAAACCAACTCTCCACCCCACACACACTGCAAGGTGTTGTGTGGCTAATTTTTAATTAGTCTCCCTATAAAAGGAGAGCCATGCATGCAAGGAATACACCAATGTGAAGAAGAAAAAGAGAGAGAGCTAGCAGCAGCTCTCTCTCACACACACCGGTGAGAGAGAGAGAAGAAAGAGGAGAAGAGGAGGAAGAAGAAGGGAGAAGGGCTACGGGAGCGTCTCCGGGCTTCCTCGGGTATCTCTTTCTTCGAGATTCTTGTCTCTGGTTTTAACCCCAAGAGTATCATTGGGGTCTTAGGTGTGTGGTCTCCATACTTGTGTGGAGGTTGTAATTCTCAATTTTATAATCTGAGAGTAGAGTCGGTGTATTATTTTATTTTATTATAGTGGATTGGATTTGTCCAATTATTTTTCCCAGTTTATAGATTTTTACATAAAATCTCTCTGTTGTATTTTATTTTTACAATTCCACATTTTGTGTTTGTGTGGTTGCCGAATTCATCCTCACTCGTTCACGCGGACGAAAAAGGCCATTTTTCCCGACACCTTTCAATGACGTGTTATTTGATATGGAATGGGTTATCTACAACTAGCACTTGTACGAAGAAGCTCAGTATATATTCAGGATCTCTTAGAGTATCATCTCATCATCTTTCTTCTTTCAACTAGGCCTTGTATTTATAGCCATCATCGTTGGCCATCTGTTGGACACGGCTTGAGTTTTAGTGCATACTATTTTCTCGCTTTTACGTAGTGTAAGAAGAAGAGAGGATACATAGCCATTCTATCTGGTCTTTCTCTATGTTCTCATCAGAAAACTTGGTCTTGTAGGGCTTAGCATGTCACTGGGAATCCTAAACTCACAAAGAATCTTATTAGCTTGGATCTATTCGGCGTGAGAATGATGCTGCCATTTTTTTTAGCCCTATTAGCATCGTGACTCCACATTTTAGACACCGCATTCTAGACATCTTTCTATCAGATGATTTCTTGCAAGTGATTGCCATTTGTCTATGCTTGAAATATCTCCAAAAAGAGAATATCTTTGCTAGTCCTTGACCTGGCTTAATTTTAGATGGAATTTCTTTGAATGTTTAAATTTGATACGGTGGACATATGCATGAGAAATATACTCTGCATCTGAATTTATTTTTGAGTGCATAAGTAGAGTGTTTTTTTCCTTTTGAACCAAATAGAATGATTAGCATTGATATTCATTTTGGTTGTGATAGATAGTTGATACAGAAGAGATAAAAGTGGATTTGACTGAGTATTAGAGTGAAGAAGTACATCGGTCAATCAATATGTTACTACAAAGGGCAAACGTTTTGTGATGAAGAATATATTAGCTTAAAAGAGAAACAACAGGGCAAAGTTGAGTTTATCAGATTAAGCTCTTTCTACATTGATTTTACCGGATTAAGCACTTAGATGAAAGATAGTTGAATCAGTTCAATGATAAACACTTTGAGTTGCATTCGTATATCAATAGATATTCGGTAGAGCTCAGGCATTATTTCGGTTGAAAGATAGTATAAGAATTGTTTAGTCAGAAGCCTTTCACCTTGATAATTCAGTTGAATAGAGTAGTCAAATGATATTTAGTTGCAAGACTCTGACTGTGATAGTCCAGTTGATTGCTTCGACTGCATTCTATCGTAGAAAGTGTTTCAACTGAGGTCAGTCTCAAGAAATGCATCGACTATGTCTAGCCACAAGTTTTTTGATGGAATGGTTTCTGACTAAGGATAGTAAAATGGTTTCGACTAGGTTTCTACTGACTGTCTTATATTTTGACTGAGTGACTGGTGCTTTTTATTCAAACTGAGCGTACGTATCAACTTGACTGTACAACTTTTATGATATTCAACTATTGCCATTAAGTTCAAGTATATACTTTCTTTTCTTTTCTTTCGTCATCTTGTTATTCTCGCTCAAATAATATTTTTACATTATTGTTATCATTCAAAACACATAAAACTTGACCATTTATGAGATGGGGTTAAGCATTAAGTTTAATATATGGAGTATTAATTTTGATATTAATGTTTCTAAGGTATAGAATATCAAAATTCATATTTGATAGAGACGGAGCATCAAGAAGGGGAATTGAAGAGGAATAATAAAATTAATGGTACAAGAAAGGGGTGGAAGTATTACTTTTAAGTTTCTCACAACCCGGATTGTAGTACTTTTAAGACATGTTTGAATTTGCATTAAATTTGATATGACGCTGTGGTATTTTAACATGATAGTATTAATATTGATATATAGAGGTGCTTGAATCATCAACCAAATACCCCCTTAACCTTGAATTTGCAACAAATCGATAGTAAAACGATCATTTACTAAACATTTGACTATCCTTTCACATAAGGACAGGATCTAACTAGCCCTATATATATATGATACATCAAACTCAGATGTACCCTACCCTGTATGGCTATCTATCCCCAAAGAAAAGAAAACTATATGATTGAAGTCTCATAATAAACGTCTTTTCTACGCTTATAATCATCAGCATACGATGATACGAGTCCCAAGTTGTAATTCCCTTTGGTTGACACAAAAAAAGATGCACTCTTATCCGTATGATTATAACTGTGCCTCACATATCTAGATAGGAAAACCTCTAGATTAATGTCCCTTCACCTCTGTAGTTTAGCCTCGATATGTTCTTGTTAGGCTAAATCCATGTTAACCCATAGGTGCTTCCTATACGATGGACTCCCACCTCACCGTACTTCTCAAGAAAAAAACTTGCTACACACTCAAAACCCAAGATGTGTAAATATTGAGTGTGCAGCAAGTCCTTATATATAACTTGTTGCACACCCCAAGTTACTTACACACCTTGGGTGTGTAGCAAGTTTTTCTGTTTTTTTTTCCTTTTTAAAAATATATTGAGGTGGGGGCCTATACCTCGTCTATCCGTCCGTACAATCCAACTTCATCTGACAGCCAAAACAATCAAAAGAATAAAGGACGGCTCAAAAAATTTATGTTGATCTAATAAACAACTGTCTGTTCTTTATTTATTTTGATTTTTTTAGGCTGTCTGATGGATGGACGGTTGAGCTTGGATAGGTGAGGTGGGCAGGCAAGTCTTCATAACTTGTTGCACACCCAAGCAAGATGTGTAAATCACTCGGAGTGTGCAGCAAGTCTTTATAATTTGTTGCACACCCAAGTTGTTTACACACCCGAGTGTGTAGCATGTTTTTCTTTTTAAAAATATATTGAGGTGGGGCCAACCTCGTCTATCCGTCCGTACAATCCAACTTCATCGGATATAGCCAAAACAATCAAAAGAATAATGAACGGCTCAAAAAATCTCTGTTGATCTAATAAACAACCATATGTTTTTTATTTTTTTGATTTTTTTAGGCCATCCGATGGATGGACGGTTGAGCTCTATATAGTTGGATAGGTGAGGTGAGCCGCCATCTCACCATATATTTTTTTAAAAAATTTGTTGGACACCCAAAGTGTGCAAATAACTTGGGTGTGTACGTAGTAAGCCAAGCTCTTTTTAGGGAATGTGAGATTAACTTGCAGCTGGGATCTATCTTTGTCCGGATTCCAGAATCCAAGGAGGTGAGAGGATCCCTTCAACAGTCAAAGGGAAGATTATTCAAGTAAGATCGAGCTCCAGGACGTGAAGTGAAACGAGATGATCGATGGGCAATTGGCCATGCATGGGAATGCACCCAATGTAGCAGAGCCGGTTGTGAAGATGAGTAGTTGATAGAAGGGGGGGGGGGGTAGTGAGTTGTGAAAGTTTAACTGCAAAAACTTGGGAGAGTCAGCTTCATTTGTGGCATCAAAAACCCTGCAGCCCCATATAAATCTCCCATGCATTCACAGAATCACACACCGGGCAGCTGATCATTGATCCATTCACAGAAAGGTGAGAGATTTATTACTTGGGAGTGAGTTTGTCTTGCCGCCTCTTCCTCAGGTACGTATTTGAACATGTGTGCAGCATGTTTTCACCATATATACTTTCCAAAAGAAAAAGAGAGATAAACTCTTGTTGCACATCCAAGTTGATGTACGTGCAGCAAGACCTACGTACTCCTTGGGAATATTGTCCAGATCAAAGAGTGTCCGGCCCTTTTCGAGACAATAATATTCCCAAGTGAGGTGCGTTGTATGTAGGTGAAAAATCTCCCTACATGATGAGACAAATGACAGAAAGGAAGGCTGGCTTCTTGCTAGGTTGATAAAGATGACGCCCCACATTCGAATCATATCCACTGCCCAGATGGTTTGTTTGTTGTTCTTGGTAGCTTCCGCTGATATTGTCTTGGTAACGATCTTAACGTGGCTGATTTTGGAGCGATTCTAGTAGTGAAGACAGATGACACTTCGGATGGAATGTTTTCCATCTTTTGCGCGGGCTCTGTTTTGAAACAATTCGGAGGGAGTGTATTTTTTCAAAATCTATAGAAAGAGAACAAACTATTTTTAGACGGTTCTTGAAGATTTTGAAAGTGACCCTCTCTCTCTGTTTCTCTCTCTCTCTCTCAATCTCAAAATTTTTTCATTTGAAAATCTGACGTGACAATTGCAGTTTTGGAAAGGATTATGGGAGGGGTGAGAGTTTCAATCTGTTGTAAAATTTCCATGAGTTATAATGTTTTATTTTGATGATAACAAAACATGTGTTATGTGATTATTTGTTGGGTCATGATTTATTTTGATGATAACGAAACATGTATTCTGTGATTATTTGTTGGGGTCATAATTTATTGTGATAAAAACAAAACATATATTGTGAGATTATCGGGCCATAATCCATTGTGATGATCGTAAAACATATGCCGCTGCTTAATGGGCCATGATTCATCTTGAGGATAATCAAGATATAGTATGAATAAGTAATGGGTTGTGTTATCATCATTAGGAAAGTATCCTTGGTTGATTTAGCCAAGTTGAAATTAAAAATCGGAAGGCCAAACTTGGAATCAAGTTTGAAATGGTAAAGGGCAGGAAAGAAGAACCTAGTTGAGGCGGTTGACAGTTAGATCAACCGCAAAATCTAGTGCATAGATAAAATGCATAAGCCAATGGGGCGGTCCAAAACCAGGTTCATCGCTATTCACAGAACGTAGCCTGTTCAGATTCTAGTCGGGGCGGTCGACTACTTTCAGGCCGTGGTCCACCGCTAACGACATGCAGAACTTTCCAGATTTACTTTGGATGCGAGGTTTGAGTTTCCATCTTTTTTTTCAACGGCTCCAAACTTACTATTGAGGGTCCAACACTATAAATATAACATTATGGGATCCCTAAACTCTAAGAAAAAAGAGATCTAAGTGCATGCAAGAGAGTTCTTGCAAAAAAAAATCATGTGTGTTTCATCGGGCAAATCTTTCTCTTCCCTTGCACTTCTATGACATTTCACTATAAGAGGAGGGCTCTAAGACATGTCTACATCCATCAAGACTTCTTATCCACGTTCTAGAAGTAGCATCTACTAAGGGAGAGGTTCTTACATGACCCTAGTTCTTTATGTTATCTACTTTTCTTTTGTGCTTCATTATAAATCTTAAAAGAGAAGAAGAACAAGGGTGTACATCGTGGGTGTGGGATTGTGGTGGTTGTTGGTATGCGTGGCACCGTGCAATGTTGTGATTGGTGTTGGATGTACCATGATTGTGTTATGATTGGTGCGTGTAGCACCGTGTGATATTGTGGTTGGTGCATGTGACGTCATTCTGGTTGGTGCAAGTTGTATCGTGTGGGTGATCTTTCACCCATGTATTCACTTGGATGAGTGAAAATCTTCCGAGTTGGGGGTAGTGGAAGTAGGGTTCACCAAGAGGTGAATCCAAATCACTATAAAAATCATGGTGTCTTTTATGTGATTATTCTTTATTTCTCTCTCCATTCTCCACGATTTTCTCACTTTCTATCACTTTAGAGTTAATTGTATGCTATATTGATAACATTGTAATAGGTGAATAAATCACATTAAAATAAGTAGGCCTAATTTTAGACGTGTTTTTCGTGAAAATCAGACATTATTTTAAGCAATCCTAATTCACCCTCTCTCTTAATTTTCCATATCTCATGCCAACACAATGATTAGAATCCCCATAATATATAATCCATCATTGTCCCAAATGTAGTCTAACGGATTGATGTGTATGTTATGCAAGGCTTAATAGTCTATTTTATGGTCAATTTTTTCTCACCTTGGGATTTAAATTATGAATTAGGCTTTTCGTAACAGCACATAGAGATGCCTATGCAACCGGATGGATGCAGAGAATTTTGGTATCAGAAGGGATGGATCTAGTGGTTCCTGCTGAGTTTGTAGGAGATTGCAATGGTACCATATATGCCTAGTCTTTTCGATCCCAAGGGGGTGTGATAGAACCAACCGGTCTTGGTGCATTCTAGTCCCGGAAATGGATTTACATGATATGATGGACATTTGATTAGACATGTTCGATCCGATAATATTGATAAAACCTTATATGATTTAAGTGAATCGTTGTCATTTAAAAAATGGTTTTTTTGCAAGAAACTATTGTCAAATATGAATTTGTAAAAAAAAATAATTCTTAAAAATACATTTGCAAGAATATCACCGCACAAAATCAAATACTACATAAATGCCATCACCGTAACTACTCTTTATCACCCGTCAACTTAACCATAGTTAATTTTAACCAGACTTGTAAAAAGAACAACCTAACCACAGTTAAAAAAATTAAAAAAATAGGAACCCCTCCACCTCCACTAGCGCCGTGGGAAACCCCTCCACCTTTCTTGGCCATCGGACGTGGCTAGATCCCCCTATCCCTCCCCTGGCCATGGGATCCCCATCTCCCTCTACTTGTGCCATCAGACCCCCTTCCCCTTCCCCTTGCCGAGCCCTTCCTATCACCCTACGAAGCCAGACTCTCTCCCCCCTTCCCCTACACAAATAGAAAGCCCCCTCCCCCTCCCTTGGTTATCGTATCCCCCTCCCTCTCTGTAAGACCCGTGTCTTAAACGGATCCTTAGTGGTTCGGATCTAGATTTTATTCTGTGAATTTCGGCTATTTTTACGGATTTTTAGGCTATTTTTTTTGTAATTAATTGAATTAGTTAAAGTATTTATATAATTGAATTGGGCATATTCACCATTTCGGTTCTTTGGGGGTTAAAATGTAATTTGAGGTACATTTTCAAAAAAAAAATATTTTTATAAAAATTTTATCACTCTCTCTCTCCCCCATCGAACTCTCTCTCTCCCTCACTCGTTCTCTCTCTTCCTCTTTCCCTCTCACGATCTCTCCTCTCCCTCCCTCTCGGATTCGGTCCGGACGGGCCCCGATCGAGGCACAGGAGGTACCGACGGGACGGGCTCGACGCGAGAATCGCGTGGACGCCAGCTTCGTCTCGATCCGCGGTACGTGGAGGCGTGTGGGGCCGAGAGTAGCAGCGGCGTCCCTTCGTCCGTTCGGCACCGAATCGCCGTCTTCGTCACGATCGAGGTAGGGGGATGGAATCCCTGCGTCACTAGGATCATTTTGACACCACATGCACGCACATGCACGGCCGTTTTCCTCGTTTTCCATGCAAAACTCCATGTTAGCCTATTTATGCTTAATTTCGTGAAATTAGTTGTTATATGCGTTGTTTTTAAATTTCAATGGCATACTTAGTTGTAGAATGTTGTGGTTTGACAGGTTTTATAGTTTTTCCACGTGTTCCCGTCGATCCGGCTCGACCGGGAGGGAGTTCAGTTTTGGACCCGACACGTCCGTTTCCCAGCTTGTGTAGCGGTCCTCCCTGGGGCCGTTACACTGTAACGGCCCTCTTAGGGTGCGTTACATGCGTTGTGACGGCCCACAGTAGGGGCGTCACACTTGGTGTAGCGGTGGACGTACGGGCCGTTACATGACATTTGACCGTTTGACCTCATAAGGCGGTTGGCCTGACGGTCTATCGTGCGACCGTCAGAGTCTTGTGACGCGCCCCTCTAGGTGCGTTACAGCGTAGGAACTGGTGAAACCTTTTAACCCTCGGGTGACTGTGACGGCCCACTTGGGATGTGTCACAGCCTTGTAACGCGCCCCTCTAGGTGCGTTACGTCCTGTTTTAACTGTGAGTCTGTTTTTGGTTCTCGGGTGCTCTGACGGCCTTAGGGGGACGCGTCACAGCCCATGTGGCGCACCACCCTTCGACCGTCACACCCTGTAATGCGGCAGTCCTGGACCGTTACGTTCACCTGGATTTCTAATGCATCCATGTTCAATTTCCAATGCATCTCACGTTATATTTATGTCATGTTTAGGTTATTTTATAAACAAAGGCTTGTTATTAGATCCCGATGGAATTGCTTTCTCTTTCCTTGTGATGGAACCACTAGTCGTAGCCCAGCGACCGAGTGTGTCATCCCACCCAGGAGAGGTGGAGGGGTGTTCCCAATGAACGGTTTGTAAGCTAGTCACCGTGGGCCCCTGCGGTTACCGTTGTGTCCAACGGGGGGGGGGGGGGGGGGGGGAACTAGCTAGAGGCCTGGCTTTAGGCAGGAGTCAGTGTGTGCACACGTGGTCGGAGACTTGGACTGGCACTGACGAGTGTCGCTCTGACTAGTACTTGGTTTGGTCCTGTTACGCCTCTCGCTTGTCACGTTCCAGACTTGCGAGTTGCCGAGACGCAGTATAAGTCGTCGGTGGACGCATCTGGTCTTGTCCTTCTAGTGGGTCGTTCCATCTCTCACTTCACTTGGTTAGCAGTGGTTTATTCTATTGGTAGATTTAGTTCCTGACGCTAATTCGTGTGGTTATTTATTTATTTATTAGATTGTGCATCTGCCTGTTTATTATTTAAATGCATGCTCTAATTGCTCTTATATTTGCCTGCTTGCCTGTTTAGTGTGAGGTAGGGATCCGTGTGACCCCTACTGAGTTTGGCTGTGACTCACCCTTTCCTCTTTCAGGTGAGCCGCCCCAGTCGTCTGTTGGTCTTTCTCGTGGTTGTGCCGACCGTCGTTAGAGTGCCAGCTGTTGTCGGTTTGTCTTTTTGTTCTTTTGAGCCAGGTTATGCCCCCATGTAGTTGTGCAGTGGACCTCTTTCTATTTGTAAATCTGGACTATTGTATATATTTTACCACTCTGATATTTTAGATTGCTTCCGCACTTTTTTTACTAATTGATGTCCTAATTAATATTATGCGCCTGCGGTCCCAATTCGTTATGTAACTCCTCAGTAAACTCCATTAACCCTTCAGGGGCCTCATCAGCCTCTTGGGTGGCTTCCCCAATTCTTGGTATTGGTGTATCGATGTTATCGGTATATCGGTATTCGGAGCTCTGGGTCGTCACAGTTGGTATCAGAGCTGTGTTGGGGATTTGTATTAGGAATTGGAACTTGTGCTGGTCCAGAACAAGTCCACTGAGTCGTCTATTGCTGGCTTAGGATGTTTCTTGTAATTACTAATGATTTTCCATTATCGTGTGTTTCCTAGATTCAAGATGTTACCTCGTGGATGGAAGAAAGCTCGGGCTCCTCGGGAGGAGAGTGGCACTTCCTCTGCCCCAACTGTGCCAGCTTCCGTCAACCCTGCTCCACGTGAAGAAGTGCCCGGTGGCCGTGGTAGAGCGTTAAAAGAATTTATGCTGTTCCACCCACCGACTTTCGAGGGTCAATCAGATCCGGAGGCAGCTAGATCATGGCTTGGTGCCATTGAGTGCGTGTTCCAATCGATGGAGTTTGCGGATGATGAGAAAGTTATGATGGCTACTTATCAGCTTCAAGGTACCGCACGCACGTGGTGGACTACAGAGTGGGAAGTCACCTTCCGTTCCCGTCTGCTTCGGCAAATCACCTGGGCAGAGTTCGTTGCTGCTTTCGAGCGTGCTTGCACTCCAGCCTGCCTTAAGTTAGCAAAGATGTATCAGTTTCTGGAGCTGACGCAAGGTGACATGACTGTATTGCAGTACCGAGATAAGTTCATCGAATTGGGCAGGTACGCGCCCCATATTTTTGTTGATGAAGCTATGAAGACTCAGCAGTTTCTGCGCGGAGTGAAAGCGGAATTGAGCCTGCCGTTGTTCGCTACCCGAGTGTCTGAGTTGGATTCAGCATACCAGGCAGCTGTTGCAGTGGAGATGGAAATGGGGAGGACTCGAGGGCTTTCTCAGGCAAGAATGGTGCAGCCGACTGTGCAGTTTCAGCCAACTTACCAGCCGTCTATCCCAGGAGTTCCTTCTGCCGTTCCTACTGTCAGCGGTGTTTCTTCTTCTCCTGACTCCCATTTCCGGCAATTCAAGAATAAGAAGTCGAAGAGGAAGTTTGAGCATTCAGCGTCTCCCGATTCAAGTCAGCTGTCCGTTCCTTCTGTTCGACTGCGCCAAGATTTTTCGGGTGGTCAACAGCGTCCGTGTCCGAGGTGTGGTGGCAGTCATCCAGGCGTGTCGTGTTCTTTACCGATCATCTGTTTCCGCTGTGATCAGCTGAGAAACGTAGTCCAAGACTGTCCGCTGAGGCCAAAACTGGTGCAGTTCTCGCAGTTTACCCAGCCGCAGTAGCCTCAGTTTCATCTTCCTCCGCCACCTCAACCTCAGCCGTCTTATCTGCCTGCCCCAGTTCCTTCCCAGCAGTCTTCTGCAGCCGGCCATTCTTCGAGAGGCAGGGTAACTCACATCACCCGTGCAGAAGCTGTGGCAGCTAATCTGGTAGAAGGTACGCTTTCGATTTTCGGTCGTCCAGATCATGTTCTTTTCGATTCTGGCGCTACTCATTCTTTTGTGTCCGAGGATTTTATTGCTTGCATTGAGGAGCCGATGACCGAAGTGTCCTGTCAGTTGCTCGTTGAGTTACCCTCTGGAGATTTCATGTCCACTCCAGTGTGCCTGGAAGATTCCCCTATTGTCGTCAGCAATCGGCAGATGCCTGTGAAGCTTTATGTATTGCAATTGGCCGAATATGACGCTATTCTAGGCATGGACTGGCTGGAATTGTATGGTGCCATGGTTGACTGCAGATACAAATGCGTCTATTTTATGCCACGCGAAAAATCAGCCTTCTATTTTCAAGGTATCCGTTTCTGTTCCTTTCGTTTGTTTATTCTTGTCGTTACGTGTAATCTTCTTCCAGTTTCCTCCTTGTCCTTCCGTTTAATTTCGGGGATGAAATTCCTTTTAGGGGGGAGAGACTGTAAGACCCGTGTCTTAAACGGATCCTTAGTGGTTCGGATCTAGATTTTATTCTGTGAATTTCGGCTATTTTTACGGATTTTTAGGCTATTTTTTTATAATTAATTGAATTAGTTAAAGTATTTATATAATTGAATTGGGCATATTCACGATTTCGGTTCTTTAGGGGTTAAAATGTAATTTGAGTTACATTTTCAAAAAAAAATATTTTTATAAAATTTTTATCACTCTCTCTTTCCCCCATCGAACTCTCTCTCTCCCTCACTCGTTCTCTCTCTTCCTCTTTCCCTCTCATGATCTCTCCTCTCCCTCTCTCTCGGATTCGGTCCGGACGGGCCCCGATCGAGGCACGGGAGGTACCGACGGGACGGGCTCGACGCGAGGATCGCGTGGACGCCAGCTTTGTCTCGATCCGCGGTACGTGGAGGCGTGTGGGATCGATAGTAGCCGCGGCGTCCCTTCGTCTGTTCGGCACCGAATCGCCGTCTTCGTCGCGATCGAGGTAGGGGGATGGAATCCCTGCGTCGCTAGGATCGTTTTGACGCCACATGCACGCACATGCACGGCCGTTTTCCTCGTTTTTCGTGCAAAACTCCATGTTAGCCTATTTATGCTTAATTTCGTGAAATTAGTTGTTATAGGCGTTGTTTTTAAATTTCAATGGAATGCTTAGTTTTAGAATGTTATGGTTTGGCAGGTTTTATAGTTTTTTCACGTGTTCCCGTCGATCTGGCTCGACCGGGAGGGAGTTCAGTTTTGGACCCGACCCGTCCGTTTCCCAGCTTGTGTAATGGTCCTCCCTAGGGCCGTTACACTGTAACGACCCTCTTAGGGTGTGTTACATGCATTGTGACGGCCCATAGTAGGGGCGCCTGTGGACGCACTTTTCGTTCGTTTATTAAGCTCGTCTATTCGGGAATGGTTGATTCGTCTATTAAGTGTATGGGCGTGCCAGTCACAAAGTGACAATTTATTCGGGCTCCGAAGAGCCCATGGTGCGCTCGATCTGACTCGGTCAGACGATTGTGTGGTTCGTGTCGGGACCAAAACCTGCCGCGTCATAAAGGTCACGGCGTCATTTACATCCCCCATACGAGGGAACACCCTTGATTAATCGCCGGGATTCAGGGCCTCATGGCCAAGAAATCAATTGCATGGAAGGTCTGTTACAAGGTATTGAAATCCTCGCGCGAGGGCGAGAAGAAAACCATTCGCGGTCATGTCAGTCGTGGGCTGACCATTTAATGTTCAGACAAATGTCCGGCTCGAGAAAATCACGGTTGTCGCGGGAAAATCGGAATGCATGTATGCCAGGATATGGCAATTTATTGTTTAGAAGAACGGAAAACGTTCGGCTAGACCTCGGTCAGAGCGGTTAGAAACCAGTAAATTTGTTGGCCCGGTGCAAGAGCAAGCTGCGACCATACTGCGGTGGGCCCCCCGCGGTCGAAACAAGACTTGCATGAGCGTCATTAATATTTCTGGTGCCAAGGGACAACGAGGGAATATCCCTTGAATTGGCTGAAAAGCTCTGTGTCTAGGGAAGCGGACGTTCGAAAACCGTTTAATATTCGGACGGGAGTCCGGCTTGAGAATATTGTAATCGTCGCGGGAGGACCCGGAACATATGCATGCCAGGATACGGCAAGTTTATTATTCTGGGACTCCGAAAATATTCGGTTAAATCTCGGTTAGTATAGCAGGAAACCGGTAAATCTATTGACCCGGTGCGAGATCGAGTCAAGACCATACCGGGGGCGCCTCCCGTGGTCCGAACGAGGCTTGCGCGGGCATCATTAATATTTCCGGTGCCGGAGGGCAACGGGGGAGAGTCCCAGGACTAGACTCCAAAACCGAAAACGTGTTCGAAGGGAGCGGGCTGTAGATCGAGGATATGAGCCGAACGTCGACCATGATTGGGACGGACCCGAGGTCTAAGCGTGGCCCACGGAGGTCTTATTGATATTCCCATGGAAGGGGTCCAGGGGTGGCGAGGATCGTCTCGTTCTATTCCGATTTTGTCGGTCACTCACGGACCTTTTCATGTTCGGGCAAGGGCCCATATTGAAAGTACGACGTAGATGGAAACGATCCCGTACAAATGTATGCCGGGTTTACGGCAATTTCAATGAAAGGAAGGGAACGAATCCTAGTAGAATGAATCCGATTTGACGAGCTATCGGCCCCGAGCAATGCCGGGCCACGACTGTGTCAGGGTGGGAGCCGTCGGCCATGTTGGTCGCTCACGGGTCTTTTCATGTTCAGACACGGGTCCGTAGTAGAAACGCGGCGAGAATCGAGGTGAACCCGTTCAAATGTCTACCGAACACGCGGCAATTCTGGTGGCGGCTCGGAAGGGATCCGGCCTGAGAAACGAGTCCGATTTAGTCGGAATGTCGGCCCGAGGCGAGGTCGGGTCATGGCCATTTCGGGATAATTCCTAAGACTTAGGCCCAACCCGCAAGGGCGGCATCATTGTTCCTTCGGCACCGGGTCACGGGAGAGACGGGGCTGCGATATAGATTTCACCATCTTCTTTATCTGGGATTTTTAGTCATAAGATTTGTGGCTGTTTATTCCCCTTTATATATTTGTTCTGGATGATTTTTGTTTTATTTTATTTTATTTTTTATTATTATGTTCTTCTTTTCTACTATTATTATTACTATTTCATATTTTTTTATTTATTTCTTATGTATATTCAGATTTATTTATTTATCATAATTTTTATTAATTTCTTATTATCATTATCATTATTATTATCATTATATACATTTTTGGTGAGAGAGTGGGCCGCTAGAGGGCTAAAAGGGGTGTACCGCTGAAGGGCTGAGGGAGTGTGCCGCTGAAGGGCTAAAAGAGTGTACCGCTGAAGGGCTGAGGGAGTGTGCCGCTAAAGGGCTAAAAGGGTGTACCGCTAAAGGGCTGAGGAGTGTGCCGCTGAAGGGCCAAAAGGGTGTACCGCTGAAGGGCTGAGGGAGTGTGCCGCTAAAAGGCTAATAGGGTGTACCGCTGAAGGGCTAGGAGCGTGCCGTTGAAGGGCTAAAAGGGTGTACCGCTGAAGGGCTAGGAGTGTGCCGCTGAAGGGCTAAAAGGGTGTACCGCTGAAGGGCTAGGTTGGAAAATACCGATGAAGGCCCACTCTCCCTCTAGTTCTTTTAAGGCTTTTCTTTTCTTCTTTTCTGATTTTTTTATTAACTTTGCATGGGTTTCTCATTTTCTTCTCTTGATCAATTTCCATTCTTTCTCCCATGAGGACGAATGTTCAAGTTGTTTAGTTGTCGTTCGATTTGGCTCTCTTTATGTTGATTACGGTTCCCTTGCCTTGGTGAACGCGTTTCACCGTTGTTCTTTTCGTTTGTTTGTTGCTCTCTTTTAGTCCTTTTACGGTGTGGTTGTTCCATTTGTTTGTTGCTTCCTTTTGTCTTTTAATATGTTATCGTTTCTAATAAAAATTCGGCAGCATCTCCCTTTGACCTGAGCATAAGGGAGATACAGGGAACGCGCCCACATGGAGTGGCGGAACCCGACAACTGGAGGTGGGCGCCCGAGAGAGGTAACACCTTTATAAACCTCGGAAAACTCGGAGGGAACGGCGAGTGGAAGACTACTCTAGGACTGGCTGGGGGGGTTGCACCGGGCAAGAAGGAAGGGCAAGTGTGCCGGGCAAGGGTGGCACGAGAGGGCGTGCCGGCGAAGGGCCTGGCCGAGGTGTGCCGGGGAAGACCCACGGGGTGTGCCGGCAAAGGGCTTGGCCGGGGCGTACCGGGGAAGGCCCGTAGGGGCATACCAGCGAAGGGTTCAAAGAAGGGTGCACCGGCGAGGGGCTTAGCCAGGGCGTACCGCTGGGAGCTGGGGAGGCTGCACCGTGGTAGGGGTGCACCGGTGGGTGGCTGAGCAAGGGGATGAAGGCTGAGAGTTGGCCAGGTGGCCTAGAGTTGGAGAAGGGAGGAAGGCCAAGGATGGTGTTGGGCTCGGGTATGCTAAGAAGAAGAAAAGAGCAATGACGAGGGGGATGAAAGCCCACGCCAGGGATCAAACGATCGGGAGGCGGAGGGGAGAAGCGTTCAAACACGCGCACGGATTCAAACCAATGGAGACGGTAAGAATAAAGAACTCAAAAGAGAGATTTTATTCATAGCCGACAAAGGCCGCAACCGGCCACATACACCTCAGAATGCTGGAACATGAGGCACAACGGAGGAGAAGGAAAGAAAAGCAAAGGGGGGAAAGGAAAGGGATGAGCTGGGGTCGAGCAGGGGTGACGGCTCGCTGCTCTTCCCCTTCCCCTCTAGTACATGCTCTCTCTCTCTCTCTCTCTCTCTCTCTCTCTCTCTTTCTCAGCTCTCTCCCTTTTGGTGATCGTCGGGGCTTCACGGCGGAGCTCCCTCCTCCTTCTTCTCTTCTCATTCTTCTTTTCTCTTCGTGCGGACGATGGTGGATGGAGCAGCGCGGGGGGGGGGGGGGGGGGAGTCAAAGCTTCCCCTCCTCTTCTTCTTCTTTTCCTCTTCTTCTCTTCTTCGCACAGACGGCGGCGGTGGGTGGAGCGGCCGGAGGGCAGACGACTCCTTCTTCTTCTTTCCCTTCTTCTCTTCTCTTCTTCTCTTCTTCTCTTCTGCGTGTGTCTGTCTGTGTCTGTATGCCTCTCCCCTCCCCTCTGTTTTTTTTTTTGGCCGAAGAAGGGGGGGCGTTTTATACCCCAGCGGCGGGAGCGTTCGGGCGCGAACGACGGTGGCGGGAGGTGACGGGCATTGAATGGGGTTTGACCTCCCCGTCCTTGGTGGCAGAGGAGTAGCATGCGTGGCTCAGCCTCCGATCGACACCTCGGACAGCTCACTGCGCACCAAGTCTCTATAGGGCATGGGCATCACGTCGTCCTGCCGGAGCGTGCCGCTGAAGAGCCTGGACAGCGTGCCGCTGGTAGGCACAACAAGCGTGCCACTGAGAGGGCCAAAAGGTGTGTCGCTGGAAGACATGGCAAGCGTGCCGTTGAAGAGCCCAAAGGGCGTGTCGCTGAACGGCTAGGAGGGCGTGCCGCTGAAGGACTACAGGGGGCGTGGCGCTGAAGGCCAGGAGGGCATGCCGTTGAACGGCTGCCAGGGCGTGCCGCTGAAGGCCAGGAGGGCGTGCCGTTGAACGGCTGCCAGGGCGTGCCGCTGAAGAGCTCAAGGGCTGTGCCGCTGGAGAGGCAAATGGGCGTGCCGCTGAAGGCCAGGAGGGCGTGTGCCGCTGGGGCTCCCTGGGGGGCGTGCCGCTGGTGCTCCCCAAGGGGTGTGCCGCTGGAGACACCCTGGGGGTGTGCCTGGGGTGTGCCGCTGGGGCTCCCCAGGGGGTGTGCTGCTGGAGACACCTTGGGGGTGTGCCGCTGAAGGCCAAGGGCGTGCCGCTGAGAGGGGCTAGTGGCGTGCCGTTGAAGGGCCTTGGGCGTGCCGTTGAATGGCTAAATGGGCAGTTTTGAGCCTGTTGTGAGCACGAGTTGTGGCCCGTTTGATTTTCTTCGAGGCCCATGGATTGTGGGACTCTTGGTGGTTGATTTCTCTTCACTGTCGTGACTCCGGAGACGGCTTCATGGCAGTGTGCATATTTGGGGAGTCTGGGTGACTAGTCTCTCCGGGGTTTCTTCACTCGGTGCCGTTGTTGATGCTGTGCCGAGCAGGATATCTGTGCGTGCAATTTTTGGTGTCCACGAATGCCCCCCACCCAGGGGTAGCGCAGGCGAAGGATGAGCCGGGCGGTGCCTGCGGGTATACTGGTCTCTTTTTCTCTTCGTCGGTGCCGACGGGGTGTCGGGAGCTGACATGGTTTGTTTGTCTCTTCTTCTCTTCATCAGTGCCGACAGGGTGTCGGGAACTGACATGGTTTGTCTGTCTCTTCTTCTCTTCGTCAGTGCCGACAGGGTGTCGGGAGCTGACATGGTTTGTCTGTCTCTTCTTCTCTTCGTCAGTGCCGACAGGGTGTCGGGAACTGACACGGTTTGTCTATCTCTTCTTCTCTTCGTCAGTGCTGACAGGGAGTCAGGAGCTGACATGGTTTGTCTGTCTCTTCTTCTCTTCGTTAGTGCCGATAGGGTGTCGGGAGCTGACATGGTTTGTCTGTCTCTTCTTCTCTTCGTCAGTGCCGACAGGGTGTCGGGAGCTGACATGATTTATCTGTCTCTTCTTCTCTTCGTCAGTGCCGACAGGGTGTCGGGAGCTGACATGGTTTGTTTGTCTCTTCTTCTCTTCATCAGTGTCGATCGGAGACGGAGAATGATGTGGTATGTTGGTCTCTTCTTCTCTGCATTAGTGCCGACAGGTTGCCGGGCGCTGACGTGGTATGTTGGTCTCTTCTTCTCTTCGTTAGTGCCGACGGGGTGTCGGGGACTGACATGACATGTTGGTCTCTTTGTCTCTTCATCAGTGCCCGTGGGGTGCCAGGAACTGAAGCAATATGTTGGTCTCTTCATCAGTGCCGACGGGGTGTTGGGAACTGAAGCAGCATATTGGTCTCTTCATCAGTGCCGACGAGATGCCGGGAACTGAAGCAGCATGTTGGTCTCTTCATCAGTGCCGATGGGGTGTCGGGAACTGAAGCAGCATATTGGTCTCTTCATCAGTGCCGACGGGGTGTCGGGAACTGAAGCAGCATATTGGTCTCTTCATCAGTGCCGACGGGATGCCAGGAACTGAAGCAGTATGTTGGTCTCTTTGTCTCTTCGTCAGTGCTGACGGGGCGTCGGGAGCTGACATGCTCTGTTGGTCTCTTTGTCTCTTCGTCAGCGCCAACAGGGTGCCGGGAGCTGACATGATGTGTTGGTCTCTTTGTCTCTTCGTCAGCGCTGACAGGGTGCCGGGAGCTGACATGGTTTGTTGGTCTCTTTGTCTCTTCGTCAGCGCCGACAGGGTGCCGGGAGCTGACATGGTTTGTTGGTCTCTTTGTCTCTTCATCAGTGCCGACGGGGTACCGGGAACTGACGTGCTTTGTTCGTCTCTTCTTCTCTTATTTTTCTTCTCTTCTATTTTCTCCTCTTCTATATTCTCTTGCACGTAAATATGGGGTGAGAATTTATTTAGTGTCCTCAAATCAGGGAAGCGGGCTGCGAAAGCCAAAATTTGGGGAGCAGGCTGCCAGAGCCAGACTTGGGAAAGCGGGCCATGGGGGCCGAGGTAAGCAGGCTACAAGAGCCAAAGTTGGGAAGCAGGCTATAAAAGCCAAACGGAAGCAGGCCAGAAGAGCCAAAGTCAGGAAGCGGACCGCGGAGGCCGAATTGGGGGAGCAACTTATAAAGCCAAGGATATTGGGAAGCGGGCTACAAGAGCCAAAATTATGGGAAGTGAGCCGCGAAGGCCGAATTCTGGGAAGCAGGCTATGAGAGCCGAATTTCGGGAAGCAGGCTGCAAGAGCCAAAGATGTTGGGAAGCGGGCTACAAGAGCCGAAATTATAGGAAGCGGGCCGTGAAGGCCGAATTCTGGGAAGCAGGCTATGAGAGCCAAATTCCGGGAACCAGGCTGCAAGAGCCAAAGATATTGGGAAGCGGGCTGCAAGAGCCGAAATTATGGGAAGCGGGCCGTGAAGACCGAATCGGGGAAGAGAATTATAGAAGCCGGAGTTGGGAGATTAACGAGCCGCGAGGGAAAGAGGTAGGCCATGGGGGGCCAAGATTGGGCTCTACGAGCTAGAGCTGGGAAAATAGGCTGCGATAGCCGAAATTGATTTTACTGTATATACACATTATTTTTTATTTATTTTTTTGTTATTATTTTATTTATTCAAGCATGCAGACATTCATTAGCATACATAACATAAATATACATATGTGATAGCTCCCTCTATAGGGGATGGGATAGGGATATCGCCCATAATTCGCAGACACGGTGCGGGTCATGAGGCACAATTGAGAGGTGGTGCACCCGTCAAGAGGATATCGCACGTCTTGCATGCATAGCCTTAATTCACGCATTTCACCCGAGGCAATTCTCTGTGGCGTGGCGGTACAAATGTGTGAACAAAGAGCCCTAACCATAGGGATATGCAGGTTTTCCTGGTGACACTCGAGGATCACTCTAGCGTCTACACATTAGTTCCAGGCTTTCGACTTTCGGTAGCTTCACACAGCCCCCACTTGTTTATTTTGGTAGCGGATTTCACGGTTCGGCACGAGTCTCCTCATGTGTCTCAATGGAGATTCCCGGCTACTAAGATTCGTCCTTATTATGATTCTATTGCGGATTCCACCGTTTGACGTGAGTTTCCTCATATGTCTCAATGGGGATTCCTGGCTAATAGGTTTCATCCTTATTGTAATTCGCTTCACCATTTCGCGCGAGTCTCCTCATGTGTCTCAATGGGGATTCCCGGCTACTCGGATTCACGTTTCTCTCTCTTTTTTTGCATCATTTTTTTCTTTCTCTCTCTTTTTTGTTTTTTTTTTGTTTTACAGTGAGGGTAGGTAGCTTTTTCCTCACGATTACATTTCACGCGAGTGCAGGAATTCAAGTCTCCGTAGAGTGCTAAGAAGGAATTCGGGCAATCCCTATGGTTGAAAGCTATTGAACACATTAAGTGCTAAGTGTGGGAGCGTTGCCTCAGGTTTATTTTGTGAGTTGGGCTTAGCGATTCAGCCATGACTCGTCCCCTTGACGTGTGCACCTGCCATAATTGGGTTCCCTTCGAGTGCGTGCCATGACGCCCGTGCATCTGGAATCGGGGCAGCATTATTTAGCAAGGAAATGCGGTCCTAGAAAATTCCAAGGAGGTGTATTATACTATATTAAGTAAACATGCAAGCAGGGCAATCATGCATTCTCTTTTTTTTTGTTTTTTTTCTCTTTTTGTGTGTCTGTTTTATTATTTTTGTTGTTGTTTTTTGTGTGTTTGTTTTTGCATAAGAAAATATTGTTGTTACGTATAAGTGTAGTGGTAGTAAAAGTATTAGAGAAGCAGACCACGAACAGCTGAAAGGGTATTAGGGCAGCAGGCTATAGAACCCGAGGGACATTAGGGGAGCGGGCCATAAGGGCCGAAATTGGGAAGCGGGTTGCAAGAGCCGAAGTTATAGGAAGCGGGCCGCGAAGGCCGAATCCTGGGAAGCAGGCTACGAGAGCCGGACTTGGGAAGCAGGCCACGAAGGCCAAAGGGAAGCATGCTACAAGAGCCAGAGTTGGCGAGCAGGCCATAAAAGCCAAGGGGAAGCAGGTTACGAGAGCCAGAATTGGGAAGCAGGCTATAAAAGCCAAAGGGAAGCAGGCTGCAAGAGCTAAGGTTGGGAAGCAAGCCACGAGGGCCAAAGGTAAGCAGGCTGCGAGAGCCAAAGTTGGGGAGCAGGCCACAAAAGCCAAGGGCAAGCAGGTTACGAGAGCCAGAAGTGGGAAGCAGGCTATAAAAGCTAAAGGGAAGCAGGATGCGAGAGCCAAGGTTGGGGAAGCAGGTCACGAGGGCCAAAGGTAAGCAGGCTGCGAGAGCCAAAGTTGGGGAGCAGGCCACAAAAGCCAAGGGGAAGCAGGCTACGAGAGCGAGAAGTGGGAAGCAGGCTATAAAAGCCAAAGGGAAGCAGGCTGCAAGAGCCAAGGTTGGGAAGCAGGCCACGAGGGCCAAAGGTAAGCAGGCTGCGAGAGCCAAAGTTGGGAAGCGGGCTGCAAGAGCCGAATTCTAAGAAGCAGGCCGTAAATGCCGAATTCTGAGAAGCAGGTTGCAAGAGCCAAAGATATTGGGAAGCGGGCTGCAAGAGCCGAGATTGTGGGCAGCAGGCTACGGAAGCCAAATCAGGGGAGCAGGCTACAATAGCCAAAATTGGGGAGCGGACTGTAGGAGCCGCAATTATGGGAAGCGGGCCGCGAAGGCCGAATTCTAGGAAGCAGGCTGCAAGAGCCAAAGATATTGGGAAGCGGGCTACAAGAGCCGAAATTGTGGGAAGCAGGCTATGGAAGCCAAATCGGGGGAGCAGGCTACAAGAGCCAAAATTAGGGACCGGGCTGTAGGAGCCGCAATTATGGGAAGCGGGCCGTGAAGGCCGAATTCTGGGAAGCAGGCCGTAAAGGTCGAATTTTGAGAAGCAGGCTGCAAGAGCCAAAGATATTGGGAAGCGGGCTGCAAGAGCCGAAATTGTGGGGAGCAGGCTATGGAAGCCAAATCGGGGGAGCAGGCTACAAGAGCCAAAATTGGGGAGCGGGCTGCAGGAGCCACAATTATGGGAAGCGGGCCGTGAAGGCCGAATTCTGGGAAGCAGGCCGTAAAGGCCAAATTCTGAGAAGAAGGCTGCAAGAGCCAAAGATATTGGGAAGCGGGCTGTAAGAGACGAAATTATGGGGAGCAGGCTACGGAAGCCAAATCGGGGGAGCAGGCTACAAGAGCCAAAATTGGGGAGCGGGCTACAGAAGCCGTAATTATGGGAAGCGGGCCGTGAAGGCCAAATTCTGGGAAGCAGGCCGTAAAGGCCGAATTCTGAGAAGCAGGCTGCAAGAGCCAAAGATATTGGAGAGCGCGGTGGGATGGGTGGATCAATCCTGATAGTGGGTACGAGAGCCGAGGAGAAGAATTCGTGAAGCGGCGGGTTCGAAGACCACGTCTGTCTCATGTCCCTTTTTTTTCTTCTTCTTTTGTGTGAGGCGACGGGTTCGAAGACCACGTCTGCCTCATGTCTCTTTTTTTTTCTCTTCTTCTTTTGTGGAGAGACAGGCGCGAAGACCATGTTTGCCTCATGTCTCTTTTTTTCTCTTCTCTTCTTCTTTTGTAGAGAGGCAGGTGCAGAGCCCCGTGACTGTTCTTTCTCTTCTTCTCTTCTTCTTTTATGGAGAGGCCGGTGCAAAGACCATGTTTGCCTCGTGATCACTTCTTTCTTTTCTTCTCTTCTTCTTTTATGGAGAGGCAGGTGCAAGGACCATGTTCGCCTCATGACTGTTCTTTCTCTTCTTCTCTTCTTCTTTTATGGAGAGGCAAGTGCAAGGACCATGTTCGTCCCGTGATTGTTCTTTCTCTTCTTCTCTTCTTCTTTTATGGAGAGGCGGGTGCAAAGACCGCGTCTGCCTCGGGACGAGACACGGACACGACAAGCTCGCGATTGTCCCTTAACGAGGGAAGCGTCGGACGTGCACGGTTGAGAAATCGGCAAGAGCTAGGGTGGTCAATTCACACTTTCGTGCCCGGATCAGGTCACGGGACGGCTTCGCTCTCTCTCGCAGTAGCGGTGATATGAAAATATATAGCAAGATAGGTCCTAAAACATGCTCTCTAGTAGTGGCATATAAAGCATATATGAAATAAAGTAAAATGCCAAGTAAGGGAGTGAATGCGATACCTCCACGCGCTCGGCGTGGGGAAGACGGACCCGACCGAAACTCGTACTCCCTGAACAATAATACACAATATTACAGCAATACAACTCGCTGCCCACACCACGCAGGGAGGTAAAGGGCTACACAATAGGGTCCGGGAGGACCGAATTCGGGTTGACGGGCGGCTTCTCGTGTTGATTCAGCAGCACCCGAACTTGTGACGGTGGGGCCCACGTGCTGTCCGGAGGGGCCGTGTGGGACCTGATGGCACCGCTGTAGTGGAGACACTTAGGGAAGCGCTCCTCGGGCTGGCGGCACGCTGGTTTGCAGGCCGGAGGCCGGGCGGCTCCGTTCGGCACCGGTCGGAACAATCGGCCATGGGTCTGCCAGTTCTATTTTCCGTCGCGCGCTCCGGCGAGAATGGACGCTGCGATCAGCCCCGATGTCGGATTGACACGAAACTGGCGCCGTTGGAAAGCTCTCTTCAAATAATTCAACTTAGGCCTAGATATCAGACCTGTATCTGCACGGTTCTTGACTTTAATGAATTTTTGAGTTGCTGTTGTATAGTGACCGGACTCTCAGATCTGCAGAGAACTTGTCTGAGAACTGTCTTTGACCGATATGTGAACATCCGAATCTAATGTGGTGGTCTTCAGTAAAGTTGTAGGAAATCAAGCTAGAAAAACGGACATAGTTTTTATGAAAAGTTTGGAGGTGGCTGTGATTTGTTCTGATTTTTGAACTGGAAGGTGGTTGGATCTGGAACTTGGCTGAAAGCACTGTAGCAGAGATAGAACACGAATTTTGAAAAATGGATAGAGGGCGGATCAAAAATCAAAAAAAATGGTGGATGTAGGGGATGATGGGCAGAACGCTCAGTAAAATTGGGAGCCCCAACAAAAATAAAAAAGAAGGTCAGAAATGGGAAACTCAGAGCTGTTATCACTATAGACAGAGACAGGACAGATCTGGGAGTGATTGAAGACCGAAATTGAAAAAATATCAAACAAAGGATTTTAGACCTGAAGTATTTTGTGGATGATGGGATGGAAGATAGGAACACACCATAAAAATTACAAGCCACGAAGAGGTCGTGGCTGGTAGCAGGATTTTCGTGAAGACACCTCTGTCCAGTAGTACAGAAAACCAAAGACGGATTCGCGGCGGCTCGAAGGCGGCACGAACGGCGGCGGCGGCGGCACAGATGAAGATCAGAGGATGAGAGGGGGAGATAGAAGATTGATACACTCTAGAACTGGAGGTTTGAGGAGATGAACACCAGGGGAGAGGGGAGGGGCTCAAGAATCACTCTTGATTTTCTAACAATTTTCTCTTCATTAATGCTAACAAATGGAAAATACAACCTTTTATATGCCATGTATCAAACCCATTCTACACCCTTGGATCTAGGGATGGGGATTGGATGGCTGGGATTAAGTGTGATTAACACACCAAAATAATAAAATAATAGGGGAGAGGGGCGCCCCCTTGACCAAGGTTAGTGGGGTTGAAAAATTAGGTGGCCTACCTTCGACAAATTGAACCACTTGTCTCCCATGTGGTCAATTGGCATTCTAACCTTCTAGATGGCCACCTAGGATGGTTGAACAGCCCCACATGGTCTAGGTGGACCAATGGGAAAGGGGTGAGGGCCCCCTAGCTGGACCTACTACATAATTGCATAAAAACCCACACAATCCATGGGAATGACTCATTGGCTTATAAAGCCTTACATTTGCGTACATACTTTCCCAAGGATATAAACACAAAATAAAAGGACATAAATGTAAAAGAAAAAATACATGCTCGGTGTCGATTCCCATCAACTCTCCCCGGGTGGGAGGAACTCGACCCCGTCGAGTAGGGGTAGGGATGCTCGAGTATTCCGGCGGATCCGTCACCCTGCCAAGTAACGCGGGTACGCTCCACTCCAAGTGATCGTCGCCTGCTCATTCCATATATACTCGATATGCGTGAACTGCTATGGGCTAGAGGTGGACACTCCGGGTGGGGCACTCTCAAAAGGGAAAGGAGTAGGCTCGAAAACTCACTAGGAATCACCGCTGAGTCCCTATAGGTGACTGATCCGGGTATAGATGTGGAACCGATCCCATACTCATCGAATGAGTCCACTCGCCTCTTACGTATAAGAGAACGACAACGAGCTTGCACAAGACACATGCAGACTCACCAAACACTAACACACATATGCAAACAACACAAATAAGAAATGGACTCATGCATGACTCTAGACAAAACTAGTGTTAGTCAGACCCGTACATGGATGACGGCGGACCAGGACACCCGAATATGTGCCATACATGCATTTGACGTAACCGGAGATGGGTGGCATGGGGTACACCTAAATGTCTAAGTATGACCCAGTCATGCATGGACGGCCCTTTAGATTTAGGAGACTTGAGTGGGCTAGGAAAGCCGGGTGTAGGTGTATCGTGGACGGGCTTGGTGGGTATGGAGGACCCGACCCGTAGGAAAGGGGTATGAAGGTGGACTTCCTCGAAGAAGTGAATGGAATATGAAGGGTCTAGGGATCCACTAGGGAAGGGGTCAAAGGGATCAAAGAAGGTATGACCCCTTATGGTGGGTTCCAACATGACATGGTCCCAATCGTGAAATTCTTGAAGGTGCGGGTGGTCACCTTCCTTGGTCATGGTAGATGGGACCGTGTATAGGAAATTTGACTCCTCCCTCGGAAGCAAAGTCATGAAGTCGGGCTCATCCGGTAGCGGGAGAAGTAGAAGAACCTCCGTGGTGATACAACCCACGGTGCACTCGGAGGTAATGACCGGAAGGCCGGATGGGTGAAGCTACGACTCGTGGGTTGGTCGAAGTCTCGGGCCAACATATGTGTCAACTTCCATTGCGTGTCTAGTCCCATAACAAGATCGTCCAACGTGTCAACATGGTGCCTAGATCGAAACGTGGTATGGAAGGAGTTGACCGGCACTAGAGGTAGGATGGGGTCCATGGATGAGAAGGGAGGTGGGACTAAGCCATCCTTGAGCCAACTAAGAAGCGTCTCGACTATGTATAGTGTACCCGTTAAAAACACGGGTGGCTCAGGCTTTGGTAGTTCCAAATGAGAGGATTCCGAATCGAATTCAGAAATAGAGGGGGATGACATTGGAACTCTCTCGAGTGGTGAAGGCCATGGTGTAGGTGGCTGGGAGGTAGATGCTTGTCTAAAGCCACCATACTGAGAAAAGTGTGACTCAAATGGTTCGACCACTAGAGCGACCGTATATGATTCCGCTAGAGAGAATGCATTGCGGATAAGACATTCTAACTGGAAGTGAAGGCGCAAACCTCTCCGGAACTGAAATGCAGCCGTGTTGCTCTCCTCTCCCAAGCCATGTTCCAACCAATACGTATGATATACCCGAATGTACTCGGACACGGGCCTATCTCCTTGGACGGGTCGACATGGGTTGTCCATAGTTGCCAAAATACGGGAATGGCTCCCTAGGAATGGATATGCAAGGTCATTTGGACATGACACTAGACCGACTATGCAAGGTTGGGATGCATGCACACTAAGGACAAGACACCAAGACTCGGTACGGGGCGGAGTTAATCGATCCGAAGATCACTCGCGCAAGTGTGCGACCTTCCCGATAGGCGTAGCCTAACGTTCGGACAACACCTTTTTATATACCGACTAATGGTATGCAAATGCAACTCCTAAGACCGACTTAGACACTTAGACTTAAATGACACTCTTTTTTTTTTGTTTTTGACACCCTAGACTCAACCTGCTCTGATACCAAATTGATGCGGGATGAGACACGGACACGACAAGCTCGCAATCGTCCCTTAACGAGGGAAGCGTCGGACGTGCACGGTTGAGAAACCGGCAAGAGCTAGGGTGGTCAATTCACACTTTCGTGCCCGGATCGGGTCACGGGACGGCTTCACTCTCTCTCGCAGTAGCGGTGATATGAAAATATATAGCAAGCTAGGTCCTAAAACATGCTCTCTAGCAGTGGCATATAAAGCATAAATGAAATAAAGCAAAATGCTAAGTAAGGGAGCGAATGCGATACCTCCACGCGCTCAGCGTGGGGAAGAGACCCGGCCGAAACTCGTACTCCCGGAACAATAATACACAATATTACAGCAATACAACTCGCTGCCCACTCCACACAGGGAGGTAAAGGGCTACACAATGGGGTCCGAGAGGACCGAATTCGGGTTGACCGGCGGCTTCTCGCGTTGATTCGGCAGCACCCGAACTTGTGACGGTGGGGCCCACGTGCTGTCTGGAGGGGCCGTGTGGGACCCGATGACACGCTGTAGTGGGGACACTTAGGGAAGTGCTCCCCGGGCTGGCGGCACGCTGGTTCATCAGCCGGAGGCCGGGCGGATCCGTTCGGCACCGGTCGGAACAATCGGCCACGGGTCTGTCGGTTCTATTTTCCGGCGCGCGCTCTGGCGAGAATGGACGCTGCGATCAGTCTTGATGTCGGATCGATACGAAACTGGCGCCGTTGGAAAGCCCTCTTCAAATAATTCAACTTAGGCCTAGAGATCAGACCTGGATCTGCACGGATCTTAGCTTTAATGAATTTTTGAGTTACTGTTGTACAGTGACCAGACTCTCAGATCTGCAGAGAACTTGTCTGAGAACTACCTTTGACCGATATGTGAACATCCGAATCTGAAGTGGTTGCCTTCAGAAAAGTTGTAGGAAATGAAGCTAGAAAAACGGACATAGTTTTTATGAAAGGTTTGGAGGTGGCTGTGATTTGTTCGGATTTTTGAACTGGAAGGTGGTCGGATCTGGAACTTGGCTGAATGCACGGTAGCAGAGATAGAACACGAATTTTGAAAAATGGATAGAGGGCGGATCAAAAATCAAGAAAAATGGTGGATGTAGGGGATGATGGGCAGAATGCCCAGTAAAATTGGGAGCCCCAAGAAAAATAAAAAAGAAGGTCGGAGATGGGAAACTCAGAGCTACTATCACTGTAGATAGAGACAGGACAGATCTGGGAGTGATTGAAGACCGAAATTCCAAAAATATCAAACGAAGGATTTTCGACCTGAAATTTTTTTTTGGATGATGGGATGGAAGATAGGAACACACCATAAAAATTACAAGCCACGAAGAGGTCGTGGCTGGTAGCAGGATTTTCGTGAAGACACCTCTATCCAACAGGACAGAAAACCGAAGACGGATTTGCGGCGGCTCGAAGGTGGCACGAACGGCGGCGACGGCGGCACAGATGAAGATCAGAGGTTGAGAGGGGAAGATAGAAGATTGATACACTCTAGAACTGGAGGTTTGAGGAGATGAACACCAGGGGAGAGGGGAGGGGCTCAAGAATCACTCTTGATTTTCTAACAATTTTCTCTTCATTAATGGTAACAAATGAAAAATACAACCTTTTATATGCCATGTATCAAACCCATTCTACACCCTTGGATCTAGAGATGGGAATTGGATGGCTGGGATTAAATGTGATTAACACACCAAAATAATAAAATAATAGGGGAGAGGGGCGCCCCCTTGACCAAGGTTAATGGGGTTGGAAAATTAGGTGCCCTACCTTGGACAAATTGAACCACTTGTCTCCCATGTGGTCAATTGGCATTCCAACCTTCTAGATGGCCACCTAGGATGGTTGACCAGCCCCACATGGTCTAGGTGGACCAATGGGAAAGGGGTGAGGGCCCCCTAGCTGGACCTACTATATAATTGTATAAAAATCTACACAATCCATGGGAATGACTCATTGGCTTATAAATCCTTACATTTGCGTACATACTTTCCCAAGGATATAAACACAAACTAAAAGGACATAAATGCAAAAGAAAAAGTACATGCTCGGTGTCGATTCCCATCAACTCTCCCCGGGTGGGAGGAACTCGACCTCGTCGAGTAGGGGTAGGGATGCTCGAGTATTCCGGCGGATCCATCACCGTGCCAAGTAACGCGGGTACGCTCCACTCCAAGTGATCGTCACCTGCTCATTCCATATATACTCGATATGCGCGAACTGCTATCGGATAGAGGTGGACACTCCGGGTGGGGCACTCTCAAAAGGGAAGGGAGCAGGCTTGAAGACTCACTAGGAATCACCGCTGAGTCCCTATAGGTGACTGATCCGGGTATAGATGTGGAACCGATGCCATACTCATCGAATGAGTCCACTCGCCTCTTACGCATAAGAGAACGACAACGAGCTTGCACAAGACACATGCAGACTCACCAAACACTAACACACATATGCAAACAACACAAATAAGAAACGGACTCATGCATGATTCTAGATAAAACTAGTGTTAGTCAGACCCGTACATGGATGACGGCGGACCAGGACACCCGAATATGTGCCATACATGCATTTGACGTAACCGGAGATGGGTGGCATGGGGTACACCTAAATGTCCAAGTATGACCCAATCATGCATGGATGGCCCTTTAGATTTAGGAGACTTGAGTGGGGTAGGAAAGCCGGGTGTAGGTGTATCGTGGATGGACTTGGTGGGTATGGAGGACCCGACCCGTAGGAAAGGGGTATGAAGGTGAACTTCCCCGAAGAAGTGAATGGAATATGAAGGGTCTAGGGATCCACTAGGGAAGGGGTCAAAGGGATCAAAGAAGGTATGACCCCTTATGGTGGGTTCCAACATGACATGGTCCCAATCGTGAAATTCTTGAAGGTGCGGGTGGTCACCTTCCTCCGTCATGGTAGATTGGACCGTGTATAGGAAATATGACTCCTTCCTCGGAAGCAAAGTCATGAAGTCGGGCTCATCCGGTAGCGGGAGAAGTAGAAGAACCTCCGTGGTGATACAACCCACGGTGCACTCGGAGGTAATGGACCCGAAGGCCGGATGGGTGAAGCTACGACTCGTCGGTTGGTCGAAGTCTTGGGCCAACATATGTGTCAACTTCCATTGCATGTCTAGTCCCATAACAAGATCGTCCAAAGTGTCAACATGGTGCCTAGATCGAAACGTGGTATGGAAGGAGTTGACCGGCACTAGAGGTTGGATGGGGTCCATGGATGAGAAGGGAGGTGGGACCAAGCCATCCTTGAGCCAACTAAGAAGCGGCTCGGCTATGTATAGTGTACCCGTTAAAAACACGGGTGGCTCCTGCTTTGGTGGTTCCAAATGAGAGGATTCCGAATCGAATTCGGAAATAGAGGGGGATGACATTGGAACTCTCTCGAGTGGTGAAGGCCATGGTGTAGGCGGCTGGGAGGTAGATGCTTGTCCAATGCCACCATACCGAGAAAAGTGTGACTCAAATGGTTCGACCACTAGAGCGACCGTATAGGATTCCGCTAGAGAGAATGCATTGCGGATAAGGCATTCTAACTGGAAGTGAAGGCGCAAACCTCTCCGGAACTGAAATGCGGCCATGTTGCTCTCCTCTCCCAGGCCATGTTCCAACCAATACGTATGATATGCCCGAATGTACTCGGACACGGACCTATCGCCTTGGATGGGTCGACATGGGTTGTCCATAGTTGCCAAAATACGGGAATGGATCCCTAGGAATCGATATGCAAGGCCATTTGGACATGACACTAGATCGACTATGCAAGGTTGGGATGCATGCACACTAAGGACAAGACACTAAGACTCGGTACGGGGCGGAGTTAATCGATCCGAAGATCACTCGCGCAAGTGTGCGACCTTCCCGATAGGCGTAGCCTAACGTTCGGACAACACCTTTTTATATACCGACTAATGGTATGCAAATGCAACTCCTAAGACCGACTTAGACACTTAGACTTAAATGACACTCTTTTTTTTTTTGGACACCCTAGACTCAACCTGCTCTGATACCAAATTGATGCGGGACGAGACACGGACACGACAAGCTCACGATCGTCCCTTAACGAGGGAAGCATCGGACGTGCACGGTTGAGAAACCGGCAAGAGCTTGGGTGGTCAATTCACACTTTCGTGCCCGGATCGGGTCACGGGACGGCTTCGCTCTCTCTCGCAGTAGCGGTGATATAAAAATATGTAGCAAGCTAGGTCCTAAAACATGCTCTCTAGCAGTGGCATATAAAGCATATATGAAATAAAGCAAAATGCCAAGTAAGGGAGCGAATGCGATACCTCCACGCGCTCGGCGTGGGGAAGATGGACCCGGCCGAAACTCGTACTCCCGGAACAATAATACACAATATTACAGCAATACAACTCGCTGCCCACTCCATGCAAGGAGGTAAAGGGCTACACAATAGGGTCCGGGAGGACCGAATTCGGGTTGACGTGCGGCTTCTCGTGTTGATTCAGCAGCACCCGAACTTGTGACGGTGAGGCCCACGTGCTGTCCGGAGGGGCCGTGTGGGACCCGATGGCACCGCTGTAGTGGGGACACTTAGGGAAGCGCTCCCCGGGCTGGCGGCACGCTGGTTCGCCAGTCGGAGGCCGGGCGGCTCCGTTCGGCACCAGTCAGAACAATCGGCCACGGGTCTGTCGGTTCTATTTTCCGGCGCATGCTCCGGCAAGAATGGACGCTGCGATCAACCCCGATGTCGGATCGACACGAAACTTACGCCGTTGGAAAGCTCTCTTCAAATTCTTCAACCTATGCCTAGAGATCAGACCTGGATCTACACGGATCTTGGCTTTAATGAATTTTTATGTTGTTGATGTATACTGACCGGACTCTCAGATCTGCACAGAACTTGTCTGAGAACTGCCTTTGACCGATATGTGAACATCAGAATCTGAAGTGGTGGTCTTCAGAAAAGTTGTAGGAAATCAAGCTAGGAAAACGGAAATAGTTTTTATGAAAGGTTTAGAGGTGGATGTGACTTGTTCTGATTTTTTAACTGGAAGGTGGTCGGATCTAGAATTTGGCTGAAAGCACTGTAGCAGAGATAGAACATGAATTTTGAAAAATGGATAGATCGCGGATCAAAAATCAAGAAAAATGATGGATGTAGGGGATGATGGGAAGAAAGCCCAGTAAAATTGGGAGCCCCAAAAAAAATCAAAAAGAAGGTCGGAGATGGGAAACTCAGAGCTGCCATCACTGTATATAGAGACAGGACAGATCTGGGAGTGATTGAAGACCGAAATTGCAAAAATATCAAACGAAGGATTTTCGACCTGAATTTTTTTTTGGATGATGAGATGGACGATAGGAACACACCATAAAAATTACAGGCCACGAAGAGGCCATGGCTGGTAGCAGGATTTTCGTGAAGACACCTCTTTCCAGCAGTACAGAAAACCGAAGATGGATTCGCGGCGGCTCGAAGGCGGCACGAACGGCGGCGGCGGCGGCACAGATGAAGATCAGAGGTTAAGAGGGGGAGATAGAAGATTGATATACTCTAGAACTGGAGGTTTGAGGAGATGAACACCAGGGGAGAGGGGAGGGGCTCAAGAATCACTCTTGATTTTCCAATAATTTTCTCTTCATTAATGCTAACAAATGGAAAATACAACCTTTTATATGCTATGTATCAAGCCCATTCTACACCCTTGGATCTAGGGATGGGGATTGGATGGCTGGGATTAAGTGTGATTAACACACCAAAATAATAAAATAATAGGGGAGAGGGGCGCCCCCTTGACCAAGGTTAATGGGGTTGGAATATTAGGTGGCCTACCTTGGACAATTTGAACCACTTGTCTCCCATGTGGTCAATTGGCATTCCAACCTTCTAGATAGCCACCTAGGATGGTTGACCAGCCCCACATGGTCTAGGTGGACCAATGGCAAAGGGGTAAGGGCCCCCTAGCTGGACCTACTACACAATTACATAAAAATCTACACAATCCATGGGAATGACTCATTGGCTTATAAAGCCTTACATTTGCGTACATACTTTCCCAAGGATATAAACACAAACTAAAAGGACATAAATGCAATAGAAAAAGTACATGCTCGGTGTCGATTCCCATCAACTCTCCCCGGGTGAGAGGAACTCGACCCCGTCGAGTAGGGGTAGGGATGCTCGAGTATTCCGGCGGATCCATCACCGTGCCAAGTAACGCGGGTACGCTCCACTCCAAGTGTTCGTCACCTGCTCATTCCATATATACTCGATATGCGTGAACTACTATGGGCTAGAGGTGGACACTCCGGGTGGGGCACTCTCAAAAGGGAAGGGAGCAGACTCGAAGACTCACTAGGAATCACCGCTGAGTCCCTATAGGTGACTGATCCGGGTATAGATGTGGAACCGATCCCATACTCATCGAATGAGTCCACTCGCCTCTTACGCATAAGAGAACGACAACGAGCTTGCACAAGACACATGCAGACTCACCAAACACTAACACACATATGTAAACAACACAAATAAGAAATGGACTCATGCATGACTCTAGATAAAACTAGTGTTAGTCAGACCCGTACATGGATGACGGCGGACCAGGACACCCGAATATGTGCCATACATGCATTTGACGTAACCGGAGATGGGTGGCATGGGGTACACCTAAATGTCCAAGTATGACCCAGTCATGCATGGACGGCCCTTTAGATTTAGGAGACTTGAGTGGGTTAGGAAAGCTGGGTGTAGGTGTATCGTGGACGGGCTTGGTGGATATGGAGGACCCGACCCGTAGGAAAGGGGTATGAAGGTGGACTTCCCCGAAGAAGTGAATGGAATATGAAGGGTCTAGGGATCCACTAGGGAAGGGGTCAAAGGGATCAAAGAAGGTATGACCCATTATGGTGGGTTCCAACATGACATAAATGCAAAAGAAAAAGTACATGCTCGGTGTCGATTCCCATCATTGGGACACCATGCGCCACCCTTCCCCTCCTTCGCCGATACACTCTCCCAGCCCCTCTCCGGTACGCTCTCCCAACCTTCGCCGGTACACCCCTTTCTGCCCCCAACGGCCCACTTTTCCTCTCAAAATAAATATATATAAATATGTCATGATAATGATAATGATAATAATGATAATAAATTAAAAAAAATCATGATAAATAAATAAACCTGAATATATATATATATGAGAAATAAACAAAAAATGTGAAATAATAATAATAATAATAAAGGAAAGGGAAGATATAATAGTAATAATAATAAACAAAATGGAGAAATCATCCAGAATAAATACATAAAAGGGAAATAAGCAATAAAATATATATGCACATAATTTAAAGCCCAGATAAAGAAAATGGTAAAATCTATGTTGCAGCCCCGTCTCCCCGTGACCCGATGCTGAAGGAACAACGATGTCGCCCTTCCAGGTTGGGCCCGAGTCTTGGAAATTATCCCGAAATGGCCATGACCCAACCTCGCCTCGGGCCGACATTCCGACTAAACCGGACTCGTTTCTCAGGCCGGATCCCTTCCGAGCCGCCACTAGAATTGCCGCGTGTTCGGTAGACATTTGAACGAGTTCACCTCGATTCTCGCTGCGTTTCTACTACGGACCCGTGTCTGAACATGAAAAGACCCATGAGCGACCAACATGGCCGACGGCTCCCACCCCGACGCGGTCGTGGGCCGGCATTGCTCTGGGCCGATAGCTCGTCAAATCGGATTCATTCTACTGGGATTCGTTCCCGTCCTTTCATTGAAATTTCCGTAAACCCGGCATACATTTGTACGGGGTTGCTTCTGTCTACGTCGTACCTCCAATACGAACCCTTGTCTGAACATGAAAAGGTCTGTGAGTGACCGACAAAATCGGGATAGAACGAGATGGCTCCCGTCATCCCTGGACTCTTGATGCGGGACGAGACCAAGGACACGACAAGCTCGTGACTGCCCCTTAACGAGGGAAGCGTCGGATGTGCGCGTTTGAGAAACCGGCAATGAGCTAGGGTGATCGGCTCTCTTTTGTGCTCGGATCGGGTCACGGGACGGTCTCACACTCTCTCGCAGCAGCGGTAATGAATAGATAAAGCGAGCTAGATATCCCTACACATGCTCTCTAGCAGCGGCATAAACAAATATATATGAAGTAAGCAAAATGTCGAGAAGGGAGCGAAAATGATACCTCCACGCGCCCGGCGTGGGGAAGACGGACCCGGCCGAAACTCGTACTCCCAGGACAATTAATACACCATATTATAGTAAATGAATTACTGCCCACTCCACGCAAGGAGGTAAAGGGCTACACAAACGGGCCCGGGAGGACCGAATTCGGGTTGACGGGCGGCTTCTCGCGTCTCTTCGGCAGCACCCGAACTTGTGACTGTGGGGCCCACGTGATGTCTGGAGGGGTCGAGTGGGACCCGGTGACACCGCTGTAGTGGAGACACTTAGGGAAGCGCTCCCCAGGCTGGCGGCATGCTGGTTCGCCGGTCGGAGGCCGGGCTGCTCCGATCGGCACCGGTCGGAATAACCGGCCACGGACCTGTCGGTTCTATTTTTCGGCGCGCGCTCCGGCGAGAGCGGACGCTGCGATCAGCCCCACCATTGGAATGCGACGAAACCGGTGCCGTTGGAAAGATGCTTCAACCCAAGGTGATTATAGAAAAATAATCAAGCCTGTACTTCTGATTGGCGAATTTTGAAGGTTGCTGTTGTACAGTTCCTGAAATCTCAGGTCAGCAGTGAACTTTCCTGTGGATTGTCTTTGACCGTGAGGTAGACGTCCGAATTTGGGGTTGTGTTCTTCAGAAAAGTTGTGGAAAATCAAGTTACAAAACCAGGACTATTTTTGGATCTGGATTTGGAGGTGATAGTGATTTGTTTAGATTTTGGAAGTGGAGGATGGTCGGATCTGGGATCTGACTGACAACACTGTAGCTGAGGAAGAACACAAATTTATAAAAATAGATAGAAGGCTGATAAAAACATAAAAAAATTTGTGGATGTAGGGGGTGATGGACAAAACTCCCAGTAAAATTGGGAGGGTTTGGACAAATCAAAACGATGGCCGGAGGTGGGAAACACAGGGCTGCTGTCACTGTAGATAGAGACAAAACAGAACTAGGAATGAAAGATGCACAAAAATAGAAAAATACTAAACGATTGAATTTGGGCGTGAAGATTTAGGTGGAGCTTGGGATACAAGGGAAGAACACACCATAAAAATGGCAGACCACGAAGAGGCCGTGGCTGAAAGCAGGAATTTCTGGAAGAGACCTCTGTCCAGCAGGACAGAACACCGAGAACGGTTTCGCGGCGGCTCGAAGGCGGCACGAACGGCGGCGGCGGCACCGATGAAGATCAGAAGTTGAGAGGAGGAGATAGAAGATAGATACACTCTAGATCTAGGGTTGGGGAGGGAAGAATAGCAGGGGAGGAGAGAGGGGCACACCAAGCTCCTTGCTTACACACAAAAATTCTGATTTTTTCATTGATTTGCAAATGAAAATACAAGCTTATATATGCTTCCATTCATATCCAAGCTCCACCCTTAGATCTAGGGATGTGAGATGGATGGTCTGGATTGCATGTGAACAATACATTTATTTAATCTAATTTGACCATTTCTATTCAAACTTAGACTAATTCCATTCCAACTCTACCTAAATCACACCTACCTAGCCTAATAGGACAAGGAAGAGGGCGCCCCCTTCATGGGCCTCTCTTGGGCCAAGTATGGTTAAAGGCCATGTAACAAGCCCACTAACCATGCTAGACTCTTCCACCCTTGGTGGCCCATGAGAGGGAGAAGCCTATTTGGGCCTAAGTGGCTATTAAGGTCCATAATGATGGCCTTAAGACCCAATATGGAATAAGCTCCTAATGGACTCTACTAATGGCAACCTAGCCATGGACTATACATTACAAATGACCCAATGACTTGTTATAAGCCTTACAAAGAGCCCAAATGAAAGAAATTACACAATTACAATCTCATACAAGACATAACACACAAATACACTCCACCCGTATAAGGAAATCACCTTTGATGCCCCATCATATCTCCCCGGGTGGGAGGAACTCGACCCCGTCGAGTAAGGGGTGCGGCTGCTCTAGTACATGGGCGGATCCGTCACCGTGCCAGGTAGCGTGAGTACGCTCCACTCCAAGTGACCGTCACCTGCTCATTCCATATATACTCGATATGTACGAACTGCCATGGGCTAGAGGTGGACACTCCGGGTGGGGCACTCTCAAAGGGAAGGAAGCAGCTCGAAGACTCACTAGGAATCACCGCTGAGTCCCTGTAGGTGACTGATCCGGGTATAGATGTAGAATCGATCCCATACTCATCGAATGCGTCCACTCGCCTCTTACTCATAAGAGAACGACAACGAGCTTGCACAAGACACATGCAGATAAACGACACACAAACCATGCAAACAAACCACACGATACAAACCACACAAGGAAAACACACCGATTCATATATGACCCTAGACATACCTAATGTTAGTCCGACCCATACATGGGTGACGGCGGACCTGGGCACCCGAATGTGTGCCATGCATGCATTTGTCGTAACCGAGGTTGACGTCATGGGGAACTCCTAGACATACTACGATGCACCAATCATGGACATTGGGCTTGGATGCGGGAAGTCCGGGAGGTGCAAGTGGTTTAGAGGGATTGGGGAAACCAAAGTCTTCCTTACCCCCGAATGATGGTTCGGACCTATGGCTATGTGGAGTTTACTTGGCCTGAGTGGAAAAAGTGGGATAGTGAACTCCGCGGAAGAAGGGTAGTGAGTATGAAAATTCGGGAGGTTCACTAGTGAAGGGGTCAAAAGGGTCGAAAAAGGTGTGACCCCATGAAGTGGGTTCCAACATGACATGGTCCCAAGTTTGGAATTCATAGTCACCGTCATACATTATGATCGGTGGGACGACGGACATGTGTAGAAAATAGGATTCCTCCCTTGGGCAAATGGGAACGAAGTCGGACTCGGCCGGCATCGGGAGGAATAGAAGAATCTCCGTGGTGACACACCCCATGGTGCACTCGGAGGTAATGGACCCGAAGGCTGGATGGGTGAAGCTAAGACTAGCGGGTTGGTCAAAGTCTCGGGCCAGTAGGTGCGTCAACTTCCATTGCGTATCTAATCCTATAATAAGGTCATCCAATGTATCAATATGGTGACTAGACCGAAAGGTAGTGTGGAAGGAGTTGACGGGCACTATAGGTAAGGTGGGGGTCCATAGAAGGGTAAGGACGTGGGACCAAGCCATCCTTGAGCCAACTAAGAAGTGGCTCGGCTATGTATAGCATACCCGTAAGAAACACGGGTGGCTCGGGATGAACATCATCTAAATGTGGCTCCTCGAAGGGAGGGTGGCTCCCATGATGGGTGGCTAGAGGGGTGGGCTCCAGGAGAGGTGGCAAGCATGAATCCGAAGGTGGAGTGGGCCACTGGGGTTGGGTGGCGGGAAAGACGAGGGTACTCGATTGAGCCCTATCCTTAAGGATGATCTTGCCAGGTAGGTAAGGTGGGTATAAGGTGCAAGTCCTTTTGCCCCAGTCAAGATTAGCCTTTCTTTCTCCTAACCACGTTTGCCCTAAAATGATGCATGGACCAGCAAGTGTGCCGATCCTGCACCATGCACCATCGGTGTAAAGAATGGAGCCGACCTTCCTATAGAACTCAACACAAGCAAAATCACCATCACGGATAATCTCGCCTGTCTTGGAGAGAGACTCCACGATATCAAAAGTAACCCAATTATCCGACTCCCTATCGGTGAAATGGAGTTCCGTTGTGGACCCATTAGGTAGAGTGGGTTTAGAAACGATATAGGGTCGGGCTAGGAAGGCCTTGGCTTGGGCCACCAGAGATGACCACTTGAACGCATGGCCTTGGGGAACGGCCATGGATAGCGGACATGGACATGCATACACACGGAGACAAGACACTAGACCGACTAATGCAAAGGTTGGGATGCATGCATACTAAGAACAAGACACCAAGACTCGGTACGGGGCGGAGTTAATCGATCCGAAGATCACTCGCGCAAGTGTGCGACCTTCCCGATAGGCGTAACCTAACGTTCGGACAACACCTTTTTATATACCGACTAATGGTATGCAAATGCGACCCAAAAGACACTTTTTTTGTTTTAAAACAATGATGACCCTAAACACGACGTAGACAATGTCTAATGACTAGACGTAAAAGACACTCTCTTTTTTTTTGACACCCTAGACTCAACCTGGCTCTGATACCAAATTGATGCGGGACAAGACCACGGACACGACAAGCTCGTGACTGCCCCTTAACGAGGGAAGCGTCGGATGTGCGCGGTTGAGAAACCGGCAATGAGCTAGGGTGATCGGCTCTCTTTTGTGCTCGGATCGGGTCACGGGACGGTCTCGCACTCTCTCGCAGCAGCGGTAATGAATAGATAAAGCGAGCTAGATATCCCTACACATGCTCTCTAGCAGCGGCATAAACAAATATATATGAAGTAAGTAAAATGCTGAGAAGGGAGCGAAAACGATACCTCCACCCGCCCGGCGTGGGGAAGATGGACCCGACCGAAACTCGTACTCCCGGGACAATTAATACACCATATTACAACAAATGAATTACTGTCCACTCCACGCAGGGAGGTAAAGGGCTACACAAACGGGCCCGGGAGGACCGAATTCGGGTTGACGGGCGGCTTCTCGCGTCTCTTCGGCAGCACCCGAACTTGTGACTGTGGGGCCCACGTGCTGTCCGGAGGGGTCGAGTGGGACCCGGTGACATCGCTGTAGTGGGTACACTTAGGGAAGCGTTCCCCGGGCCGGCGGCACGTTGGTTCGCCTGCCGGAGGCCGGGCGGCTCCGATCGGCACCGGTCAGAATAACCGGCCACGGACCTGCCCGTTCTATTTTCCGGTGCGCGCTCCGACGAGAACGGACGCTGCGATCAGCCCCGACGTCAGAATGCGATGAAACCGGTGCCGTTGGAAAGATGCTTCGAAGCGCTTCAATCCAGGGTGATTACAGAAAAATAATCAAGCCTGTACTTCTGATTGGCGAATTTTGAAGGTTGCTGTTGTACAGTTCCTGAAATCTCAGGTCAGTAGAGAATGTTCCTGTGGATTTCCTTTGACCGCGAGGTAGACGTCTGAATCTGGGGTTGCGTTCTTCAGAAAAGTTGTGGGAAATCAAGTTACGAAACTAGGACTAGTTTTGGATCTGGATTTGGAGGTGGTGGTGATTTTTTCTGATTTTGGAAGTAGAGGGTGGTCGGATCTGGGATCTGACTGATAACATTGTAGCGGAGGAAGAGCACGAATTTCTAAAAATAGATAGAAGGCCGATAAAAAATTAATAAAATTTTTCGATGTAGGGGGTGATGGACAGAACTCCTAATAAAACTGGAAGGGTTTGGACAAATCAAAAAGATGGCCGGAGGTGGGAAACACAGGGCTGCTATCACTGTAGACAGAGACAAAACAGAACTAGGAATGAAAGATGCACGAAAATGGAAAATACTAAACGATGGAATTTGGGCGTGAAAATTTAGGTGGAGCTTGGGATACAAGGGAAGAACACACCATAAAAATTTCCGACCACGAAGAGGCCGTGGCGGAAAGCAGGAATTTTGGGAAGAGACCTCTGTCCAGCCGGACAGAACACCGAGAACGGTTTCGCGGCGGCTCGAAGGCGGCACGAACGGCGGCGGCGGCGGAACCGATGAAGATCAGAAGTTGAGAGGGGGAGATAGAAGATAGATACACTCTAGATCTGGGGTTGGGGAGGGAAGAATAGCAGGGGAGGAGAGAGGGGCGCACCAAGCTCCTTGCTTACACACAAAAATTCTGATTTTTTCATTGATTTGTAAATGAAAATACAAGCTTATATATGCTTCCATTCATATCCAACCTCCACCCTTAGATCTAGGGATGTGAGATGGATGGTCTGGATTGCATGTGAACAATACATTTATTTAATCTAATTTGACCATTTCTATTCAAACTTATACTAATTCCATTCCAACTCTACCTAAATCACACCTACCTAGCCTAATAGGACAAGGAAGAGGGCGCCCCCTTCATGGGCCTCCCTTGGGCCAAGTATGGTTAAAGGCCATGTAACAAGCCCACTAACCATGCTAGACTCTTCCACCCTTGGTGGCCCATGAGAGAGAGAAGCCTATTTGGGCCTAAGTGGCTATTAAGGTCCATAATGATGGCCTTAAGACCCAATATGGAATAAGCTCCTAATGGACTCTACTAATGGCAACCTAGCCATGGACTATACATTACAAATGGCCCAATGACTTGTTATAAGCCTTGCAAGGAGCCCAAATGAAAGAAATTACACAATTACAATCTCATACAAGCCATAACACACAAATACACTCCACCTGTATAAGGAAATCACCTTTGATGCCCCATCAACTCTTTGCATGGGAATATCAATTAGGCCTCCGTGGGCCACGCTTAGACCTCGGGCCCATCCCGATCATGGTCACCGTCTGACCCATATCCCCGGCCTATAGCTCGTCCCCTTTGAACACATTTTTGGTTTTGGAGTCTAGTCCCGGGACCCTTCCTCGCTGCCCTCCGGCACCGAGAACATTAGTGATGCCCACGCAAGCCCCGTTTGGACCGCGGGAGGCGCCCCCGGCACGGTCCTAACTCAATCTTGCACCGAGCCAACAAACTCATTGGTTTCTTGCTACACTAACCGAGATTTAACCGAACATTTTCAGAGTCTCGGAATAATATGTTTGCCGTGTCCCGGCATACATATCTTCTAGGTCCTTCTGCGACGATTACGATATTCTCAAGCCGGACACCTGTCCGAATATTAAACGGTCTCCTGAATGACCGACACATTTCGAACGTCCGCTTCCCTAGACATAGGGCTTTCCAGCCGATTCAAGGGATATTCCCTCATTGCCCCTTCGCATCGAAAATATTAATGACGCTCATGCAAGTCTTGTTTCGATCGCGGGGGGCCCACCGCAGTATGGTCGCAGCTTGCTCTTGCACCGGGCCAACAGATTTACTGGTTTTTGACCGCTCCAACCGAGGCTCAGCCGAACGTTTTTTTTCCCGCTCTTCCGAAGAACAAATTTGCCGTATCTCGGCACACATGCGTTTCGGTTTTCTTGCGACAACCGTGATTTTCTCGAGCCGGACATTCGTCCGAACATTAAATGGTCAGTACACGACTGACATGACCGTGAATGGTTTTCTTCTCACCCCCGCGCGAGGATTTCACTACCTCGTAATAGACCTTTCATGCAATTAATTTCTTGGCCATGAGGCCCTGAATCTCGGTGATTAATCAAGGGTGTTCCCTCGTATGGGGGATGTAAATGACGCCACGACCTTTATGGCGCGGCAGGTTTTGGTCCCGACACGAACCACACAATCGTCTGACCGAGTCAGATCGAGCGTACCATGGGCTCTTCGGAGCTCGAATAAATCGTCACTTTGTGACTGGCACGCCCACGCACTTAATAGACGAATCAACTGTTCCCGAATAGACGAGCATAATAGACGAACGAAAAGTGCGTCCACAAGTCTGGCACGCCCGGTGGGACCTAAACCACCCTTCATCTCTTCGCCGGGATTTAGGGCCTCATGGCCTCCTAATTAACGATGTTTGCCTGCTTTGATGAATGACAGGTGCTGTCTTCGCCAGTCCTATGGGGAGAAAAGCCAAACTCGGTGCAGCTGCCTTCGTGGCCTCGAGGAAGCTGCTTCGAAGCATATGCAGCTTCCAAGAATCATGGGGGCTGTTATAAAAAAAAGGGGAGAAGAGAAGGGAGGGGAAATCAAACCCCCCTTTTTCCTCAAAAAGAAAGAGAAGAAAAGAAGAAAAGAAGGAAAAGAAGAGAAGAAGAGAAGAAAAGAAGAAAAAGAGAAAAGAAAGAAGCAAAAAAAGAGAGAAATAATTGGCATGAGAGGGTTGTACGGCCACGTCCGTCGAGACCCATGCTGAACGAAGATTACCACTGTGGGGTTGATGCGGTGTAGTGAACCACTCATCCCCTCCCTGAGGGGGTGAGCGCTCTCCTGCACCTCCACCCTGTTCAATCATACAAGAAGAAGAAAAAAAAAGAAAAAAAAGAGAGAGAAGAAAGGAAGAAAAGTTGGCAAGCATCCCCGACTAAAAGAGCAAGAAGAAACCCGACATCCCGCTCGACTCTAGGAGGCTCCGAGTCTGCGGTGCAATGACCCCGCTCGTTCCTCCTTCCTACTGCCTCCATCCGGCATAAGATGGCCCCTCGAGTGGCTGTTAAAAGACCCAGCGAGCCATAATTGTAGCTTGGTGAATGGCTGCCCGCTGTGGGAAATGCTTTATAGCAATGAGGCCAAGCACGGCCACCACTCCCGAAGAGAGCATGCATATACCCCGCCATGGGGGATAAGAAGAAGATATATACCCTGCTACGGGGGCATAAGATGCAAAAAAAAAAGAGATACACCCCATTCCCAGGGGCACATGAAGAGAATCCGCCCCGACTGAGGGGCACAAAGCAAAGGCTACACCCCGGCTTCGGGGTATTTGAAGAAGAATCCGCCCTGACCTGGGGACATAAGAAGAAATAGAGTTGCACCCCAGCTTAGGGGCATTTGAAGAAGAGAAATACACCCCGATATGGGGGCACATGAAGCAAAAGACATACCCCGCCATGGGGGCGTAAGAAGAAAAGAATTCACCCTGACTCGGGGGTACATGAAGCGACAAAGAATACACCCCGCCTTAGGGGAATTTGAAGAAGAAGCATACACCCCACCAACGGGGGCACAGGAGCCATAAAGAACACACCCCACTTTCGGGGCACAAGAAGCAAACATTCCCCGGCGTGTCGGGGCAAAAGAAGAAGAATCCCCCCTCGGGGGCATAAAAAGCAAAGATACACCCTCGTGCCGGGGGCACATGAAGAGAATACACTCCATCCCGGGGTCATGAGAAGCAGAAGGCGCATCCCACCCTGGGGGCATATGAAGCGAAAAGAATACACCCTGGCTTATGGGAATACAAAGAGAAGTATACCCCACTCTGGGGCAGAGGAAGCGGGAGAATCACACCCCCGTCTTGGGGGTATTTGAAGAAGAAGTATACCTCGCCTCAAGGGCCTAGAAGCTATAAAGAACACGCCCCGGCTTAGGGGCATTTGAAGAAGCTACATCCCGCTTCGGGAGCATAAGAAAGAGAAGAGTACACCCTATCCTAGGGACAATTGGAAAAGAAACATACCCCACCTGGGGGCATAAAAGTCATAAAGAATATGCCCCGGCTTAGGGGCATTTGAAGAAGCTACATCCCGCCTTGGGAGCATAAGAAGAGAAGAATACACCCCGACTTAGGGGCATTCAAACAAGGAATACACCATAGGCTCGGAATCCATGAAGCAACATATATCCCCCCCCCGGGAGGCATCTGAAGCAGAACAAACAACATTCCCCGGCTTAGGGGAGCATATGAACAAAGGGATACAACCCAATATGGGAGCACATAAGCAAAGAAGAAGAGTTCACCCCACCTCGGGGGCATAAGAAGCAAGAATTACACCCCGCCTTGGGGGCATCGGAAGCAGCAATACACTCCACTCTGGGGGCACTAGAAACAGAATACATCCCAGCCTGGGGGCACAAGAAGCAAAAAACACCCCACCTTGGGGGGGCATAAGAAGCCAAGAACATACCCCGCCATGGGGGGCATTAGAAGTGGAATACATCCCCGCCCCGGGGGCATATGAAGCAACATACACCTCACCTCGGCGGTATATGAGGCCAAGAAGCATACCCCGGCTTGGAGGCATAAGAAACAAAAGCACACCCCATGCTAGGGGCATATGGAGAGGAATGCACCTCGCCCTGAGGGGCGCAAAAAGCATAAGAACACACCCTAACTTAGGGGCGTTTGAAGAAGAAACATACCCCGCCAGGGGGCATAGAAGTCATGAAGAATACGCCCCGGCTTAAGGGCAATTGAAGAAGTCACATCCCGCCATGGGAGCATGAGAAGCAGCAAGAATACACCCCGGCCTAGGGGTATTTGAAGAAGAAATATATCCCTCCTGGGGGAATAGAAGCCGTAAAGAACACGCCTCGGCTCAGGGGCATCTGAAGAAGCTACATCCTGCCTTGAGAGTATAAGAAGAAAAGAGTCCACCCCATCTTGGGGGTGTTTGAAAAGGAAACACACCCCGCTATAGGGGCATAGAAGCCATAAAGAATACGCCCCGGCTTAGGGGTATTTGAATAAGAAGGATACCCCGCCTCGGGGGACATTACAAGCAGCGATACACCCTGCTGGGGCGCACAGGAAGCAAACCACACCCCACTCCTGGGGACACATAAAGAGCATACACCCCACTTTGGGGGCACAGGAAGTAAACATTCCCCAGCGTGTCGGGGCAGAAGAAGAAGAATTCCCCCCCCGGGGGGGGGGGCAAGAAAAAAGAGCAAAGATACACCCGGTGCCCGGGGCACATGAAGAGAAAGACACCTCCCTTTGGGGGCACAACAACCAACAAAGATACACCCCGACTGAGGGGCACATGAAGAGAAATACACCCCTGCTCTAGGGGCATATGAGACAAAACTATACCCCGATTTAGGGGCATTTGAAGCAAAGACTTCACCCCGCCTTAAGGAGGGGGCATAAGAAGCGAAAGATATACCCCACCCCAGGGGCACAAGAAGAAAACACACCCCACCTTGGGGGCGTAAGAAGCCAAGAGATATACCCCGCCACGGGGCAGTAGAGGCAAAATGCATTCCCCCAGGGGGCACCTGAAGCAACATACCCCTCGCCTCGGCAGCATATGAGGCCAAGAGGCCACATCCCGGCTCGGGAGCATAAGAAACAAAAGGTATACCCCACGTCCGGGGCATATGAAGCCAAGAAGCACACCCCCGTCTCGGGGGTATTTGAAGAAGAAGCATACCTCGTCTCGAGGGCCTAGAAGCTATAAAGAACACGCCCCAACTCAGGGGCATATGAAGAGAAGTCCACCCCGGCCTAGGGGTATTTGAAGAAAAAGCATACCTCGCCTCGAGGGCCTAGAAGCTATAAAAGAGCATGCCCCGAATTAGGGGCATATGAAGAGAATACATCCCGTCTTAGGGATATTTGAAGAAGAAATATACCCCGCTAGGGTGGCATAGAAGTCATAAAGAATATGCGCCGGCTCAGGGGCATTGGAAGAAGAAACATACCCCGCCTGGGGGACGCGGAAGCAAAGAGACAGAGTACACCTCCACCCGGGGGCGTAAAGAAGCAAAGAGACATACATCCCGACCCAGGGCACAGAAACAAAGAGACATACATCCCGATCTGGGAGCATAAGAAGAAAGATATACTCCGCCCAAGCGACATTTGAAGAAACAACATACCCTCCTTCGGGGGGCATAGAAGCCGTAAAGAGATACACCCCCGCCTCAGGGGGGCATAAGAAGCAAAAGATATACCCCCGTCCCGGGGGCATTTGAAGAGAGCTACGCCCCGTACTAGGGGCATATGAAGAAGAAACATACCCCGCCTGGGGGCATAGAAGCCGTGAAGAGTATACCCCGGCTTGGGGGCATTTGAAGAGAGCTACACCCCGGCTCAGGGGCATATGAATAAGAAACATACCTCGCCTCGAGGGCCTAGAAGCTATAAAGAACACGCCCCGGCTCAGGGGCATATGAAAAGAAGTCCACCCTGGCTCAGGGGTATTTGAAGAAGAGACATACCCCACCTGGGGGCATAGAAGCCGTGAAGAGTATACCCCACCATGGGGGCATTTGAAGAGAGCTACACCCCGCCTCGGGGGCATTAAAAAAAAACACACCCTGGTCTGGGGACATAGAAGCCAAAAAAAATACACCCCGCCTGGGGGCACAGAAGCGAAGAGGCAAAACACACCCCCCTCAGGGGGGATGCACACCAAATGAAGCTACGCCCCAACCTGGGGCACATTAAGAGAAAAAAAAAGAGCAGAGTAAAGAAAAAGACACGCACGAGGCAGACGTGGTCTTCGAGCCCGTCTCATCACACAAAAGAAGAGAAGAAAAGGAAAAGAAGACACATGAGGCAGACGTGGCCTTCGAGCCCGCCTCATCACGCAAAAGAAGAGAAGAAAAGGAAGAAGAGACACATGAGGCAGACATGGTCCCTTAACCCGCCTCTTCACATAAAAGAAGAAGAGCAGAACCAAAAGAAGACACATGAGGCAGACGTGGTCTTCGAGCCCGCCTCACCACACAAAAGAAAAGAAGAAAAGGAAGAAAAGACACATAAGGCAGACGCGGTCTTCGAGCCCGCCTCATCACGCAAAAGAAGAGAAGAAAAGGAAGAAGAGACACATGAGGCAGACGTGGTCCCTGGACTCGCCTCTTCACATAAAAGAAGAAGAGCAGAACCAAAAGAAGACACATGAGGCAGACGTGGTCTTCGAGCCCTCCTCATCACACAAAAGAAGAGAAGGAAAGAAAGAATACACATGAGGCGAACATGGTCCTTGCACCTGCCTCTCTACAAGAGAAGAATAGAAGAGAAAAAAGAGAGACATGAGACGAACAAGGTCCCTGCACCCGCCTCTCTACACAAAAGAAGAAGAGAAGAATAGAAGAGAAAAAAAGAGATATGAGGCAAACATGGTCTCTGCACCCGCCTTTATACAAAGGAAGAATAGAAGAGACATGAGGCGAACATGGTCCCTGCAGCTGCCTCTCCATAAAAGAAGAATAAAAAAAGAGACATGAGGCGAACATGGTCCCTGCACCCGCCTCTCTACATAAAAGAAGAAGAGAAGAAAAGAAAGAAATAATCACGAGGCAAACATGGTCCTTGCACCCGCCTCTCCATTAAAAAAGGAAGAGCAGAAGAGAAAGAGTAATCATGAGACAAACATGGTCTCTGCACCTGCCTCTCTACAAAAGAAGAATAGAAGAGAAAAAAGAGACATGAGGCGAACATGGTCCCTGCACCTGCCTCTCCATAAAAGAAGAATAGAAGAAGAGTCACGAGACAGACGCGGTCTTCGCACCCGCCTCTCTACACAAAAGAAGAAGTTGAGCGGACACCCGAGCAGTTGAGCGGCATGATACGCCGAGCCACCGGTACCGCACACGGAGTACGACGCGAGCCACCTCAGCATCCATCTGGCTCGGAGACAGCCTGGAGACGCCCCCTTGAGTCTTGGCATTTATCATATTTAGTTAGACTTTATTTGTGTGATGTGTGTTTATTTCATTTTATTCGGTATGTAATTTTGATTGTAAGAGGGGTTTATTTGTAAAATGGGACCCTCGGGTCCCACGGGCCCACAGACCCCCTCCCATTGATCCACCTCAGCTCATGGTCCCCATGTGGGGTCAGTCAACATGTCAAATGGAGGCATCTAGAAGTTTGAATGGTAAATGGCACATGGGAGACAAGTGGACTTCAAAGTCCAAGGTGGCTACCAAACATGTCCCCCTTGCCACTCTAGTCAATAGGCCCCCCCCTTAATTTATGTATTGTATTTTGTGTGTGTGTGTCACACTCAATCCAGGCCACCCATTCCCATCCCCTAGATCCAACGGTGGACAATGGATGTGAGATGTAACACATAAATACTTGTAATTTCCCATTTTGATGAATTAATGCATTCATTTGGAAGAAAATATCTTGGAGCAGCCTGGTGCGCCCCCCTCCTCTCTCCTCCCTCTCCCCCTTGAAGCTGTGAAGGCTTCCCTCTGGAGGTGTGACTCCTCCCCTTATCATCCCGGTCGCCGCCGCCGCCGCCACGAGCCGCCATCGCATCACCGCCGAGATCGTCGGAGTTCTGTCTTAATCCGACCACAGCAGCTTCCACGAAATTCAGCCATCAGCCACGAGCTCAGATCAACTTGAGATTTTGAGGGGATGTTCCAGAGGTGTCAAGCACGTCCCAAAACATTTGGTTGGTCATAAAGATCCCCTTTGATATTTTTTCATTTTCTTCCGACCTTAATTTATAGATCTGTCTGCTTGCTGTTTCAATTTCCACCCGCTCTGTGTTTTAAATGTTCGGACCCCTTTCCGATTTTTGTTAGAGCTCCCAATTTTACTGGGAGTTTTATCCATCAATCCCACAGTCCCAGAATTTTCTTAAATTTTGTTTGAGGCCATCCCATATTTTTTAAAAATCAATCTCAGAGATAGCTACAGTGCTGTCCACCTGTTCCCAGATCCGACCACCCTCCAGTAAACAAATCATAACAAATCACAACCACATCCAATCAGTCCACAAAAAATATCCCCGTTCTCCTTGTTCAAAATCCCACAATTTTGAGGAAGAGCTCAGGAGCTGAATCGGCCATCTTCCTCACGGTCAAAGGCAGTCTTCAGACAACTCACCTGTAGATCTGAGGTTTCGATTACTGTACAACAGGGACTTGTCAATTCAATAAAGTTCTGATCCGACCAGATACAGCCAATTTCTCTAGGTCTAGATTGAAGCATTTGAAGATATCTTTCCAACGATAGTTCATGCGTCCCGATCCGACATCGGGATTGATCGCAGCGGTCGTTTTCGTCGGAGCGCTCGCCGAGAAACATCAATGAAAATCAGTGGGAAGTTAGTTCAAGAATTGGGAATCGGGGCCGATCGACCCCCGATCGGTGTTCCCGGCCGACCGCCGTGCGTGGAGGCGCGCCAGTAGGGGTCCCCATCACAGTGGGTCCCACCCCCGCAGATCCGGAGGACAGCACCGTCCGTGGGCCCCACGGGCCCGTAGAAGCCGCCGTTCGGAAAGCACGAAAACGGGGAGTTCGGCACCGCCGGGCGACACCAAGATGCTGCCCGTCAACCCGAGTTGCATGATTTCGGACCCCACATGTGACCTTTTACCTCCCTGTGTGGAGTGGGTCGACTTAGTGTATTGCTGTAATAATTGTTAACCGGGAGTCCGTGATTCGGCCGGGGTTGTCTTCGCCACGCCGGGTGCGTGGAGGTAATGGTCCGAACCTCTTGGCGTTCATTTGCTTAGCTAGTATATGGTCTTTTGCCGCTGCCGAGAGTAATAGGTACTAGCCCGTGTGTCCATGTCACCGCTGTGAGTGTGAGAGTGACCCGTCCCGTGACTCGATCCGAGTCCGAAAGTGAGTCGACTACCCGTGAACTCTGCCGGTTCTTCAACCGCGCATGATCCGCGTTTCCCTCGCTTGGGACGACGAGTGAGCTTGCGTTTCTATTAGCAACGTATAGCCCATTGGAGCTCTCCGTGTCGGGCTTAGTGTCTCTCCTATCATGTGTTGCTGGTCGTGTCCGCATCTAGAGTCCGAGGTCCATACCACGTAGAGTCGGTCCCCGTGTCCGTCCCGCATCAGTTTGGTATCAGAGCGAGTCGAGTCTAGGGTAGTCGTTGCATATGTCTTGCATAGTATAAGTCGAGTCTAGGATCATCATTTCAAAACAACAAAAAAAAAGTGTTTTCAAATTGCATTTCACCCAATAGCTCGGTATATTAAAAGGCGTTGCCCGAACATTAGGTTATGCCTATCGGGAGGGTAGCGTGCTTGCGCGAGTGATCTTCGGATCGCTTATCTCCGCCTCGTACCGGATATTGGTTAGGTCTAAGTGCATCATCTAGTGAGTGTTTGCATTAGTCGGTGTCTTCTAGGTCGTGTGTCTTTGCATGCCCACTAGTCGAGGTACCCAATACTCACCACCACCACCTATGGCGGACTCCCGAGCCCGTAGCTCCGATGAGTCCTCGACGGCCGAGATGTTCCGAGCCATTATGGAACGTCTTGACACGCATATGGATGGTCTTAGTACGCGTATGGATGGCATAGGAACGCATCTAGAAGGGCGGATGAAAGCCCTCGAGGATCGGGCCGAGAGTTCGGATCAGTCCATTCAAGGCCTTGTAGGGAGGATCACCGTTCTAGAGAGGGGCCCAGTAGCGGCGCAACCCGCGCCGACGAACGGCCAACAAGAGCCGGCACAGCCACCCGCCGTGCCAAGGGTTCAAGTGCAGGATGTCGGGAGGCAACATGCGCCTATAGTGGATGATTATGCCTCCGACAATGATCAGGGGAAAAATGGTCGTCGGAATCAACGACGGAATCGTGATGATGATGATGACGACCGCATCCTTAGGGGTGTGCGTGCGGACCCTCCCACCTTTAGCAGGTCCTTGGACGCTAGGGTGTATTTAGATTGGGAGGTCGGCATAGACCGGTACTTCGAGTGGTTTGAGATGACGGACCACCGAAGAGTCCGATACGCGAAGATGAAGCTGCAAGGGCAGGCCCAAACTTATTGGATCAATGTGGAGAGCCTGCTCAATCAGCGACGTCAACCCCAAATCGGTACTTGGGATGATATGAAAATCAAATTGAGGGAGAAATACCTTCCCGCCTCATATCGCCAACGTCTTATAGACAAGTGGCAAAGCATCTCCCAAGGGAACCGATCCGTGACCGAGTACACCACCGAGTTCGATGAGTATTACTTACGGTGTGGGGTCACGGAAGAGAGCACCATGACTATATCCCGCTTTCGAAGAGGTTTGAGGCCCAATTATCAATATGAACACTTTCGCCGCAATGCAACCACTTTGGAGCAGGCATATCAGATCGCTCTCGAATTGGAGCAGTTCGAGGCCGAGTTCGAGTCACCCCATCGGTTGGGCTCCTTTCCCCTTCGTAGTGTCGAGCCCCGTGGCTCATCTGGCACGTATCCGAGGGCCCCCATGACTCGACCTCAGGAGCCCGCTCACCCCGAGCCCTTTGCTCCTAGGCCTCGTCCTCCACCCCCGGGAAACCTTCCTCGTCCCCAGCATCTTACGGCCCCACCCACAGCCCGTCCACCGGCACCCGCACCTCCTGCACGTCCTTTGTTGCCTACACCTCCTATCCATCGGGAGGTTTAAGGTAAAGGACCTATGATTGGGGAGCCTAGTGGATCACGGCAGCAGTGTTATCGCTGCAATGGGTTTGGCCATTTCGCCAACCAGTGTCCCACCTGCCCATCTCTTCACATTGGGGACACACAGGCCGAGGATACCACCCCTACGGGCCTCGAGTTAGTCAGCTATGAGGTAGATGAAGAGCTAGCTGACGAGTACTATGAGATGGGAGGTGATGCCCAGGATGCCCAGCATTCGGACGATACCCACGTGGGGGTCGTCAGATGTATCCTCACCCAGCCGCAGGTCAGTGATGACTGGCGTCGGACTACTATCCTTCATGTATTCTGTAGGCTGGGAAAGCAAATTTGTAAGGTGGTCATCGATAGCGGGAGTTGTATCTACGCAATCTCCACGAACGTTGTCGCCCGTCTGGGTCTCACACCCGTAGACCTTCCTTGTCCCTATCAGGTATCATGGGTGGATACCACTTCCATTTCGGTCAGGCTGCGGTGCTTGGTCCCGCTGCAGCTCCACTCCTACCGTGATGAGATCTGGTGTGATGTTCTCCCCATGGAAGTGGGCAGTATCATTCTTGGTAGGCCGTGGTTATTTGACCGGGATGCCACGCTCCATGGCCAGTCGAACACCTGTACCTTCGACCACGCTGGCCAGCGGGTCACCCTCCAACCCGTTCGGCCCGGGAGCCCATCAGTCAGGGGTCCTACTGGCCCTAGTACTCCGAAGCCTTCCGTTCCCGGGCCTAGTACCCCATCCCTAGCTCGGGCTATGATCGTTACCTCTGGCCCAGGAGAGCCCTCGATGAGGAGATTGTTGATGATTAGCTCCCGGGAAATGGAGCAGGAGCTTAGTCAGGGCTGTCCGGTGTTTGCCATTACGGTCCGAGAGGTGGAGCGGGACTCCGAGGGTGAGCTCCCACCCGAGGTTGTTCCCATTCTGCAGGAGTATGCTGATGTCTTTCTCGAGGGACTCCCACCTATGCGGGATATTCAGCATGTCATCGACCTTGTTCCGGGCTCTTCTTTGCCCAACCTTCCTCATTATCGCATGAGTCCCACGGAGCATGCCGAGCTTAAACGGCAGGTCGATGAGTTAGTGCAGAGAGGGTCTGTTCGGGACAGCATGAGTCCATGTGCTGTACCCGCATTACTCGCCCCGAAGAAGGATGGCACGTGGATAATGTGCATTGATAGTCGTGCCATCAACAAAATCATCGTGAAGTACAGGTCCCCTATTCCCATCCTTGATGACATGCTGGACATGATGGCAGGTGCCACTATCTTTTCGAAGATCGATCTTAAGAGTGGCTACCATCAGGTGAGGATTAGGCCAGGTGTTGAGTGGAAGACCGCATTTAAAATCAAGGACGGTCTATATGAGTGGTTGGTCATGCCTTTTGGGTTGACCAATGCCCCTAGCACTTTCATGCGGCTCATGACTCAGGTCCTTCGACCTTTCATTGCAGTCTTTGTAGTGGTGTATTTTGATGATATCCTTATCTATAGCCGCACCACAGGGGACCACTTAGACCACCTTCGGCAGGTCTGTCTACTTCTTCGCCGAGAGCAGCTGTTTGCGAACCCACAGAAGTGTGCCTTCATGACACCTCAGCTTACCTTCTTGGGTTTCATTGTGTCTAGTACGGGGGTCTCCGCCGATCCGGAGAAGGTCTTGGCCATTGTTGAGTGGCCGGAACCCCGTACCGTTCATGATGTCCGCAGCTTTCACGGTCTTGCGACGTTCTATCGTCGCTTCATCCACGGATTTAGCTCCGTCACCGCCTCGATCACGGATTGTATCCGAAAGCGCACATTTGTATGGACGAAGGCCGCATCTGCCGCCTTCAAGGACATCAAGGAGCGCATGACCCAGACGCCTATCCTTCGATTACCTGACTTCTCGAAGGTGTTTGAGGTCTCTTGTGATGCGTCGGGTGTTGGGATAGGAGGAGTTTTGAGTCAGGAGTCCCACCCGATCGCATATTTCAGCGAGAAGCTGAATGACGCGAAACTGCGATATTCCACATATGATAAAGAATTCTACGCAGTTGTTCAGGCTCTTAGGCATTGGAGGCACTATCTTGTACATCAAAAGTTTGTCCTATACTCCGATCACGAGGCATTGAGGTACCTCCATTCCCAAAAGAAGCTTAACTCGCATCACAGTCGTTGGGTCGAGTATCTCCAGCAGTTCACCTTTGTGCTTAAACATAAGGCTGGAGTGGAGAACAAGGTGGCTGATGCCTTGAGTCGGCGAGCATGTTTGCTTACCACCATGAGTGCCGAGGTCATAGGGTTAGAGAAGATGAAGGAGGCCTATGTTGATTGTCCTGACTTCGGTCAGATTTTTACTACTCTCCAGGCCGGACCCTCGAGAGACCTTGATGAGTATGTGCTTCAGGAGGGTTACCTCTTTTGAGGTAGCAGGCTATGTGTTCCCCGAACTTCGGTTCGAGATTTCTTAGTGTGGGAACTACATGCGGGAGGTCTAGCCGGCCACTTTGGTCGGAACAAGACTATTGAGGCAGTGAAGCATCAATTTTATTGGCCGAGCTTGAAGCGCGATGTTGCTAACATCGTGGCTCAGTGCCGTACTGTGGACGCGGATTTTTATTATCCTCTTATTTAAATCTTATCTGTTTATTATTGATTGATTTATTCATCTGTTGGTTTATTGGCGTGCCAGTCACCGGGGTGACAATTTTATTGTGCGCTCGATCTGACATGGTCAGTCGATTGTGAAGTCCGAGTCGGGACCAGAAATCCGTCATACCCTGAACGCTATGACGTTAATAACGTCCTCCCTAAGAAGGACAACCCTTGATTAAACGCTAAGATAGGAGGAGGACATCGGTAACGCCACATGCTCAAAAGAAACGGAATTCATTCGTTTGCAAGACGCTAAATGTATTAGACGAAGCAGGGGTTCGTTATCTTAGGGGATTGCTCTGACGGCATATTCCCACCAGCTTGAACTATGCCAAGTGGGGAAAAGGAAACTACCCATGCGGTGGCAGAGTAGGATCCGGAAAAGATCGGGCATAATTGGCCCGGAGTCTGAGTGGGGACCGGCGTGACATGGCACGCTCCATGTGGGTGCGATGTCACATCTATATCCCCATTCGAGGGACCATCGGATGGCATGCAAAGGCATAACTCCGTGGGCCGACGGGGTTGAGAGGGAGAACATCACAGTTACCCAATAGGATATGCATAAATTTCGGCAGCATGTCCGCTCAACTTGGATTATGCCAAGAGAGAATAGGTCATCATCCACGGAATGCCGGGGTGACGACCGAACGAGGATGGGCACCGGGCCCCGGGACATCGCTTGCATTTATACCATCGATTAATATCCCCTTTAAGCTCCTCAGAACTCATGTAATGACATGGCCGTTTGGGTTCATAAGGGTGAAATCCGGATCGGGAATGAGGACTGTAGGGGAGGTCTTCCCCATTACTGTGTCTTCTCAAGGCATCCATGACGATCTCTGAACATCCCCGGGGCCTATGTCTGAAGAGATCAGAAGGTTGACAAATGGTAGTGCAGGGATGGTCCCCTGACTGGGCTTCATTTGGCCAAGAAGGTGGGTCTCGGCATGGCTTTCTATCGGCCAGAGGAGGGTCTCGACGAAGGTTTATTGGTTGGCCAAAGGGCCTCTCGGCAGTGGTTTATTGGTTCAAAAAAAAGGGGGGGGTTCTCGGCAGTGGCTTCCCGGCGCGCTCCTGGCCGCGCCGAGAAGGTGGCGCCGGGAGCATGTAGACTGGGGGGTTTGAATAGGCTAATAGGGGAGGGGTCTCGGCGTGGAGCTTCCCGGCGCGCTCCTGGCCACGCCGGGAGCCTGGCGCCGAGAGGCTTGCATGGAGGCTCACGTGAAAAGGGTTTGAATGGCAGGGTTTGTCGTTTAGCTGGGGGGAGAGGGTCTCTCGGCGGGACAGCTCTCGGCGGGGAATTTTGCACGCCGAGAAGGTGGATTTGCGGAAGGATTTCAGGGTTTTTCAGAGCTCAAACGGTACTCTGTTTCTGGGATTCCTGGACTTTCTGACTGTGATTGAAGCCGGATTTGAAGTGCAGGAGGGGGATTTCAAGGATGCTTCTGTTAGGAAGGGCCAAGGGGGATCTGGAAGGTAGAATCGACGGAGAATCGAGACTATCATCTGGATCTTTGAAGACTTCATTCATTTCTGCCGCCGGCCATCTGGGGATCAAGAGATGACTGTCTCTGATCCCCGGACGAACCTAATGGCATCTAAAAACCGGTGACGGAGGAACCTTTATCGCCGAAACTCCAGACCCTAGTCATCCAAGGGGTTAGAATGGAGGGTTGGGAGATCGAAATCGTCATTCGTTAGAATCCGAGGGATAGCAGTGGTCTGACATGTCCTCTCGTATAGCCAGCAGTTCAGGAATCCAAGAGATTGATGTCTCTGGTCCTGAACGGCACAAGGAGGAGGCTTGAGGGGCCTTGTAAGAAAGCTCGCACGGACACGAGGGACTTGCCAGTGAGGCAGGAAGAGGGGAGGCGACAGAACCCAGTAACCTATTAGATAAGGTTAGGGGTTCTGTTCCTACGCCTCTGCAGAGAAGGTTCGTATGAACCATTAACCATTTCTCATAAACGATGATCATACGAGGGGGAGCGGAGAGCAAATATTTCAGCCAAAGGGGGCAAACCTCTTAATCAGTAGATCCCCGAATGGGTCTCATTGATATTTCATTACATTGCTCGAAGCTTTACACTGACTGTAAAAGAGAAATGCAAAGTGGAGAGACAGACGGAGCTCGAGACCTAAACCTCGCTAACTACGTCTGATAAATCGAGAAGAAAACTCGCTAGATTACATCAATAGAAAGAAAAGACCGTGTGGGGAGGGCGGAGCATTGACTCCTCTCCCTCCCCGGGACAGCCCACCTGAAGCTTGCTTCCTCTTCTCTTCTGCTTCTTCTCTTCTCTCAGCCGAGGGAGACTCTCTCTCTACTTTTTTTTTCTATTCTTCTATCTTCTCCTTTTTTCTTATCTTCTCTTTTGGTGGCTCTCTCTTTTTCTGTTCGTCCCCCCTCAGTTGGTCCGCCCTCCCATCTGTTCGAAGGGAGAGGGTTTTTATACCCGTTTCCCCCCTTCTCGGCAGGCTTCATCTCGGCGCGCCCCAAATGGGGCTTCCCGGCGCGATTGCAAGTGGCTCTCGGCGCCCTCTTTTGGGCTTCGGCAAGTGGCTCTCGGCGCCATCTTTTGGGCTTCGGCAAGTGGCTCTCGGCGCCATCCTTTGCAGGCCCAATTAAAGCTTTTTAGCCACTTTCACAGGCCCATTTGGGTCTTTCAAGGGCATCATCACCCAAAAGGGGTCTTCCATTGGTGACACAGCTTGTATCATTATTAAGGTTTTCATCAGTCCGTAGACAGGGGTCTCATCAGTCCGTAGACAGGGGTTTCATCAGTATTGCCATCTGAATGGTGACAAAATCGGGTATTATCTTATCGACACCGTCACTTGAATGGTGACGAGCTCGGACATCAGCTTTAGTCTGGGAAGACCTCAGCCGGGTATATAATATGTGGAGACCATTCTTCTTCTGTTCTGACTTTGCAAAAGCCTTTGCAATCTTCATCTGCCGGTACCGGCTTCATCTTCATCTCATATTACATCTGTCAGTAAGCCGACATCTGACTTACCCTGACATATCATCCGTGGATTCTTGGACGAAACGGTAGTACAGCTCTCATTAAAGGGCTGGAAGGTCTCATCAGTCGAGTGACTGCTGCTTTATCAGTGCTGCCGTCTGAGTGACATTGGCACCGGGCATCAGCTTTGCCGACAAGGGTTTTAGCCGGGTAGACAGTTGATGAGCTTCATCATTGGTCTTTCACTGTTGGTCCGACCCTCTTTTCAATTATATTTTCACCCTTGTTCATTTTCTAGGTGTCAACAAATGCCCCCCACCTGCAGGCGGCGTAAGCGCAGAGTAAGCGGCACGGGGCTTGCAGGTGTCTTTCATCATTCGAGGGTATCTTCCTCAATTTGTTTTTAATCGGGTTCTCAGACCCGATCATCTTGATGCAACAATATTTTGCACACTTATCTTCCCTTTTCATATTTTCATTCTTCATATTTTCTTTATTTTCAGCAATTCAGAGCTTCTCGGCACAGGGTCATAGGCTTCTCGGCATGAGCCTCTCGGCGCGAAGCTTCTCGGCGCGAGGGACCTCTCGGCGCGGAGCTTCTCGGCGTGGACGAAGGGGGCTCTCGGCCTGGGGCTTCTCGACGCGCCCTGGCGGAAGGGGGCCTCGGCCAGGGCTTCTCGGCCTGGGGTTCTCGGCGCGCCTTCTGGCCGACGGGGGCTCTCGGCCTGGGCGGTTCTCGACGCGCATTTGGCCGCGCCGAGAACCCATCTGCCTCGGGCCCTATATTAAGGCGCCGAAAGCCTTTTTTCTTCATTCTTGCTTCTTCTTTCTCTTTCCTTATTTTTCTTTCATCGGCGGGAGCTTCTTCTCCTCTCGGCCGCTCTCGTTCTTCTTCCCGTTTGGTTGGATTTCGCCCGGGTAGGACGCTATTTTGGGATTTAATCCCTTTTTATTTCGGGATCACCCCCTCTTGGTTGGTGACTCCCTATTCTCCTTGGGCAGACCCTGAATAAGGGGAGATGCTGCCGAAATTTTCATAGAGTCTCATGTTACAATCTTTATAAGACTGGCTTTTAATTCACACTTTTTCTCCGACTGCAGGCACTGTAATGGCTTCCAGCTCTGATGCTGCGTCTTCCGGAGCTGTTGGTGCAAGCTCATCGGCCCAGCCAGACATATCTCGGGCCACAGTAAATTGGCTGAATGTGCACAGCCTGGATTTCGGATACGACAGGATTGCTTCAGTCGATGAGTCGTCTGACTCAGAGACTGACACAGTGTCGACGGCCCGGGTATACTCCACGGCGACCGAGACATGCTTCAGGTGGGATGGTGGCTATCGGCCAGACCATCTGAAGGGCCGGCATTTGATGCCGTTCATCCGGACTTTCACAGTAGGCGGCATGCGAGACTACCGGATAGCTCGCGTAGTTGAAGCTGCCATCCTTGCTGAGCGAGATAGTCTGAAGGAATCAGTGTATCACAGCAAGGCCATCTATCTTCCTGGGGAAAAGCATGACTGGGATGCAGTCCTCGGCATATCGGAGCTGGAACCAGAGAAGAAGATGCTGGCCCGGGCCCCGGAATTCACACCTGCCCGGTGGGATAATGCTAGCGGCCGAGTTCATAGGGAGAAGCCCGGCTATGGCATGTTCTTGGCACCATTGAAGTGGGGATATCACGAAGAGCCCTTCGTGTTGAATTGTTCGGCCGTTCAGTTCAAGTACCATCTGGCCGCTGGTTGGTTCGGGGATACCAAAATCACTGACGCGCACTTATTCTGAGTAGGATCAGTGGAGTTTACCGAATTTGTTCTGAAGGAATATGCCCCTCTGCTGATCAGAGCCGGGGTGTATCACAGCGTCTTCGCTTCTAGATTCCGGTATCCCATATCCCGAGGGTTGTGTTGTGGAATGTTTGAAGTGTTCTGCCCCTTATTCAACACTTTCTATACAGCAGAGGGGGAGACATCCCTGGACCTCTGGAGTTTATCACAGCTCTCCGGCCTGCCCATTGATGGCGAGCCGTATGAGGAAGTTTGCTTGTCAGATTCCGAGAAGGATAGCTCTGATGGCGAGGGCAAGTATTCCATTGGCTTCTCATATCGATATCTGATGAAGGTATACCGCTCTATCTGTCTGGCGTATAGTAGAGGGTCCTCTAAAGGCTATCAACCCCGAGAGAAGGGCAGCAAACTGAGGGTCCGGATAGAGCAGTGGATCCAGTATTTTTTTGACGGTCCCCTGAAGTATGCAGACTTTCCTTCCATGGGTCCGGCTGCTAGCAAGCAGATAAGGGCCCCTCGCTATAAGTCGGCGCTACCATCCTCATTGCGCCGTGCAGGCAGCGGTGGTCCCAACCCAATAGGCGTAGACCCCATCACACACTGTGCGGCTTATTTCACATTTTGGCTGTGCACTTTCGCTCTCCCACAAGGGGACAAGACAGTTATTCGGCCAGAGGCCATATATCCAGCTTGTTAGATGGCATGGGGGATGAAGTTGTCGCTCTGCCCAATGGCCCTGTGTTTGATATATAAATCTTTGGGGGACCTGTACAAGCATCGGACTCCCCGTTCTTTGAGGACCGTGGGTCCTTTTCATTTCTTCAACGCCTGGGTCTGCAGTATATTCCCTGAATTAGCTCCGAGAACCTTGCAGGCGGATACAGTGTTACCCAGGATGGTTGAATTTGCCAGCGCTGAGCCTGGTCCCTTTTATGATCAGCTGTTTAAAATAAGGGGCCGACTGATAAGGGTACCAGTGGATGCCCCTGGCAGCATACATTTCTAGAGCTTGGCGGCATGTTCAGCTCCTTTGATTGATCCTCAGAGAGAGTGCAAGCTGGAAGAGACAGAGACATATATCCATCCTGTCTCAGGAGTCAACACTGCCCGGCCAATCCTGGAACCGGAGCTGGTGAGATGGGCCATGGCAATTTGGCCCAGTGTTTTGGTCTACAGGAAGAGTGGCCTGCTTCTGTTGGAGCCATACTATCCGTTCCGATTTGGGCGAAACTTCGGCTACGACCAACATATTCCTACCTTAGTTGCCCAGTTTCCCCTGCATAGCCGGGCCAAGCACGGGTCCATCATTGTTGGCGAGGGCCGGTTGTGGTGGGATTTCTATCATCGCCAGGATGATGTAGTTTTCAGGGTGCCCACTGTTTCTAACCGTGTTCCCCGGGTAACACCAGAATATATCAAATGGTGGAATATTCGGACCGGTTTTTACAGGGACGGTAGGGGTGCCTTCTGGGATGTGGCAGAGCGCTCCTTCCTGAAACAGCAACCTGGGCCGGTGTTTGATATTCCTGAGGCCCACTTGAAGAAACTTTACTCACAGCACCCGAGGGAGGCAGAGAATTATCTGACTCAACGTCGGGCATTGAAGGAAAAGAGTTCTGAGCCGCTTGTCCCTGTCTTTGCTGCTATCAATGAGGACACTTTCCTGAAGACCTTGAAGCATTTATGCCGTGTGGGAGGCGCTCGCTTGGAGGAGCAGCAGTACCCATTCCCTGTTGAAGAGCCGCTCCCGACAGCAGCTCCTTGGAAGGGTCCAATTGATAAATTTCATCCATATAGGACGTTTGTACGCCGAGAAGATAGAACTCAGACGTACTATAGGCAAACGTCCTGGCTGTTCATTCTGCTGAATTTGCATGGATTATCTGCAGAAAGCCCGATAGCTGGCATATTGAACAAGCCACTGTTTATATCATTTCATTATGTCGATGGTTGGGGCATGGACCATCTTGACTTATTTCGATGCCTTAACTCTCACGGCCATAATGATCTGGCAGCTTTAGTAGAGAAGTGCCAGATATTTGGTGATGTGTGCTGGCTCATCAAGGAGGCTGCTTCCCGCTCCAAGGAGGTAGCTTATCTGTACTGGCCACTTTTTGTATTCTACGACGGCCCGGCAGGTAAGATTTCTTCTTTTCTGATTGCAGTGTTTTCTGCTTAGCATCTGAATTTCGCACCCACTGATCCCATCGCCCTTCTGCCATTTTCAACAGACCGGCCTGATATAAAGCGGCAGGGGCTCTATAGAAAGATTATTGCGCAGGTCGAGAAGCCTACTTATTTTGAAGTCCCGGCTGCAGCACCGACCACTACTCCCCTGCCTCCTGGCAAGAAGAGGAAGGCTTCCACAGTCAAGGCTACAGTTGGGAAGGCTAGGAAGGCCAAAAAGGCCCATGCTCAGCAGTCGACTTCGGTGGCGATGGACACTGGGACCCCTCTCCCCGACATTCCCTCATTCGATGAGTTTGAGTTGCAAAGGGAGGCTGCTCAGACACCGGTTCAGGGTAACATCATTAGCTTGCATTTGCATTCTTCATCATCTTTTGCAGATTTCCAAAGAAGTCTTCGACTCTGACCCCTTCCCTTTTTTGCGCAGCTCAAGAGCCAATTGTGGCACCCTCCGACGCAGAGACTAGGCTGCCTTCCCCCACGCCGGCTAGTGAGGCGGGGGGTAAGTGTGCTTTCTCATCTGTTTCACACTTCTATTGCTTTTTCTACTATAACCCACAGAGATCACTTTTCTGTTGAAATGGCAGCCGAGGAGCAGGCTGAGGTTGAAAGGATGACAGAAGAGCCGATTCAACCTCCGGAGGGTCACGAGACTCAGTCGAAGCGGGGTACTGTTCCGGCCAGGCGCATAATTACCCGGTCCACATCCCGACATGCTTTAGAGGCGTCCCCACAGCATGTAGCCAGGGTAGAAATATCATCGGGTAGCTCTACAACCGTCTCTGATGAGGAGGAAGTGGCTTTCAGCGGCAGTGAGGGGGATGCTCCTGAATCAGAAGCCCCGCCTGTACCTGCAAAAGGTGCTCTGTCTTTTCAGCCTGCTAAGCTGCTGGAGCCATCTTCCGAGGAGGAGTTGCAAGAGGAGTTTGCCGGGCTCGACACCGAGATCGACATATCTTCACTCTTTGTCGCTTCAACTTCGGAGTTTCCTCCTCTTTCGCCCCACTTCGAGGATGCGAACCCTGCTTCAAAGGTGGGTCCCCTTTCAGGCTTGCTGCTTCATCTGCATCTTCATTTAGTGCTGAAGGTTGTTTTGCTTTGGTCTCAGGGCCCTATCACCGTCAGCTCAGACACAACTGCAACTTTTATGGAGGCTTCTTCTGCAAACTGGGCTATTGTCCCTTTTCTACCTTTATCCTGCATGGGGGCTCCTGAGGTCATTCGCCCTGTTCCAATGCGAATACAGTATTCAACAGATTTAGCATCGTTGGACCTGGGGGCCTCAGGAGACAGATGCACTCCTATCAGGGCTTCAGATTTCAGATCCGAAGCTGATCTAGCCAGGAGTTCTGCTTTCATACCGGCCGCAGTGATGACCATCGCTCCTGAGTCAACAATTCCCACAACATCAATCATGGAGGGTGAACCTTTGCCTCTTCAGACTGTGGCCTCCGCGGCCTCGACGTTGAAGGAATTGGCCACCGAAGCGGAGATGGAAGAAGGAGAGGTAGCTGCTGCGGAACTGGGAGTATTGCCTGTAACCGCCCCGGATCCTATCTCCATACTTTCAGAATCTGAGGGGGAGGTGCCTGAAGTTGCATCCGGGAGTATTCAGACGGCCGCTTCCGAGGAGATGGAAGTGGAAGATCTCTTGGCCACGCCAGAGGTTGCAGGGAGAGCTCAGTTGGTACCTTCGGTAGACCTCCCATCTTCTTCTTCGCAGCCGGATATTACCCTATGGGCGGACATTGATAGTGAAGTAACCTTTGAAGTAGCTCCTCTTCCTTTGCCTGGCTTTACTTCACCTGAGAGTTTTGTCTAGCAACATCTGGGCATGCTGCGCCAGCTAGTGGAGTCCCAGCCCGGACTAACCTATCCACAGTTGAAGGAGATAGCTGAGCGCTTCACCGCCGGCATGCAGGCGATGGGATGTCCCACAGAAATATGGGCCCAGCGGGTTCTTTTATTGTTAAAATTTGTTCATCGCCGGGATTTCTTGACACATATCATGTCTGACAAACTGGCGGCTTTGAAGTTGCAAAGAATGGAATGCAAATCCGAGCTGGCGAAGATGAACTCTATTCTTCAGGAGCGGCAGTGCCGAATGTAGTCTTTGGCGGAGCGGGAGCAGTTTGTGCGCTACCGGATAACTACCCTGGAAGCTGAACTGTCCGATCTCCGAGCTGAGCTGCCGCAGCTAACAACTTCTCGACCGTAGCTCGAGGAAGAAGCAACTCTATTAGAGGGGCAGGTGGCGTCCTTTCAAGATGAGTCCGTTCGACTACAGGAGGAGGAGGCTCGTCTTCATGAACTGGGAGCCGCCCCTTATGTGGGTCTTCTGGCTTTCGAGGATATCTTCAGGCAGCCATGAACCATCTTCTCTTTCTTTTTCTTTTGTACTCTTTTGCGATACAACGTCCCCTCGGGGCCCTTTATGTACTCACTTATTAATGAAAAGAAATCTTTGGCTTCACGCGTATCCATTTTCTTCTGCATGTGGTTTTATCACTTTGAGAAGTGGGGTAGCGGTTTTAGCAATTCCTCATGCGAATGGCCCGTACTTGGCAGGAGAGCGTCCACCCCCTCAGAGAAAGGATGGGGAACTCGCTCCACTGCGTGACGGCATCCGGGGAGGTGCTTAAACCGGGTTCTGTTGGTAGCAGCAATCGTCCCTCTTGGCAATATGTGCTGCGAGGGAGACAATTTGCAGAAATGTGAAAGAAGAGGTTTCATCGGACTAGACGAAAGGTCTAGACTGGGTAGAGGTTATAGCAGGTGGGACATTGAAAAGGGTATGGGGTTTTCATCAGAACGGACATAAAGTACGAACTGGACAGATTGTATCATTGGCTGGGCGATGTACCGATCAGCCAACGATTGACTTCATCATCGATATTGAGCTTATATCGATGCAAGGGGATTTCATATGTTTTATCAGAATAGACGTATGGTCTAAACTGGATAGGGTTTCATCATTGATCGGGAAAAGTGCCAATCGATCAATAGTTGATTTCATCATCGATATTGGGTTTATATCGACGCAAAGAAGAGTTTCATCAGCATAAACGAAAGGTCTAAACTGGCTAGGGTTTCATCATTGATCGGGCAGGGTGTCAATCGATCAACAGTTGGTTTCATCATCGATATTGGGTTTATATCGATGCAAAGAAGAGTTTCATCAGCATAGACGAAAGGTCTAAACCGGCTAGGGTTTCATCATTGATCGGGCAGGGTACCAATCGATCAACAGTTGGTTTCATCATCGGTATTGGGTTTATACCAATGCAGGGATTTCATAGGTTTCATCAGAATAGACGAAAGGTCTAAACTGCAGGATTTCATCATTGATCGGGCAAGGTGCCGGTCGATCAACAACTGGTTTCATCATCGATATTGGGTTTATATCGACGCAAAGAAGAGTTTCATCAGCATAGACGAAAGGTCTAAACTGGCTAGGGTTTCATCATTGATCGGGCATGGTGCCAATCGATCAACAGTGGGACGTCGGTAGAGGTGTAGGTCTTGTCAGGATAGGCATAAGGTCTATTCCAGCAGGTTTTATCGCAGGTGAGGCTTGCCAAGAAATGCGTAGGCTTCATCAGGACAGACGTGAGGTCTGAGCTGGACAGGCTTCATCAGAATGGTGATGGGTTTCATTATCGGTGGGACGTTTGAAAGAGGGTATGTGAATTTTATCAGGATAAATGTAAGGTCTATCCCGGAAGGGTTTTATCATCAGTGGGGAATGAAGCCGACTGACCGACGGGAGGTTTCATCAGTAAAAGGGAGGTAAAGGTAGCGTGCATGTTGGCATGGAACTTTTGAATTACCACATTACTGACCCAAGTGCCCTTTTGGGTTTTCACCGGAGCCAGCCCCCTCTTGCTTTTGCCCACGCGCCCTTTCGGGTTTTCACGTGGCGGGGTACCCGATTTTGCCTGCAGTGCCCTTTCGGGTTTTCACCACAGCTGGGTTTTGGCCATTTTTGCCCTTGTCCGGGATATCCGAACAAGCCTGGCGGGGTATCTCTATTTTTAACCCCATTTTTTTTATATATACGTATATATATTTCTTGAATTGGGACTTCAGCACGGATTGGGCGATGTGCTGCTCCATTAGTGACTGCTCTTATCATCGGTATTGGGTTTATACCGATGCAAGGATTTCATAGGCTTCATCAGGGTAGACGTAAGGTCTACACTGGATGGGTTTCATCATTGACCGGGCAGTGTACCAATCGATCAACAGCAGGTTTCATCATCGGTATTGGGTTTATACCAATGCAAGGATTTCATAGGTTTCATCAGGATAGACGAAAGGTCTGGCCTGGATGGGTTTCATCGTTGATTAGGCAGTGTGCCAATCGATCAACAGTTGGTTTCATCATCGATATTGGATTTATATCGGTGCAAAGGATTTCATAGGTTTTATCGGCATAGACGTAAGGTCTAAACTAGACAGGTTTCATTGCTGATCGGGTGAGTGTGCCCATTGATCAGCAGCAGGTTTCATCACGGTGGGACATGGGACAAGGTATGAGGGCTTTTATCAGGATAGACGTAGGGCCTATACTGAGTGGGTCTAATCGTCGATCGGGCAAGGCGCCGGTCGATTGACGAGGAGTTTTATGGCGGGAGGTGAGGCTTTTCTTTGGGATTACCACATTACTGACCCAAGTGCCCTTTCGGGTTTTCACCGGAGCCAGCCCCCTCTTGCTTTTGCCCACGCGCCCTTTCGAGTTTTCACGTGGCGGGGTACCCGATTTTGCCTGCAGCGCCCTTTCGGGTTTTCACCACAGCTGGGTTTTGGCCATTTTTGCCCTTGTCCGGGATATCCGAACAAGCCTGGCGGGGTATCTCTATTTTTAACCCCATTTTTTTTAATATTTTTTTTCTCTTAGAGGGTGACAGATTGGAATGCCATTAATCCGTGATGAGGAGTGGCTTGGTTAGGGCGGAGTGCCACCAAACCAAGAAAGGGTAGCTCGGCTGGGGCGGAATGCCGCTAGACCAAGAATGAGGTAGCTCGGCTAGGGCGGAGTGCCGCTAAACCAAGAAAGAGGGTAGCTTGGCTAGGGCGGAGTGCCGCTAGACTAAGAAAGAAGTAGCTTGGTTAGGGCGGAGTGCCGCTAGACCAAGGAAGAGGGTAGCTTGGCTAGGGCGGAGTGCCGCTAGACCAAGGAAGAGGGTAGCCTGGCTAGGGCGGAGTGCCACTAGACCAAGAAAGAAGTAGCTTAGTTAGGGCGGAGTGCCGCTAGACCAAGAATGAAGTAGCTTGGTTAGGGCGGAGTGCCGCTAGACTAAGGAAGATGGTAGCTTGGCTAGGGCGGAGTGCCACTAGACCAAGAAAGAAGGGTAGCTTGGTTAGGGTGGAGTGCCCCTAGACTAAGAAAGAGGGTAGCTTGGCTAGGGCGGAGTGCCGCTAGACCAAGGAAGAGGGTAGCTTGGCTAGGGCGGAGTGCCGCTAGACCAAGGAAGAGGGTAGCTTGGCTAGGGCGGAGTGCCACTAGACCAAGAAAGAGGGTAGCTTGGCTAGGGCGGAGTGCCACTAGACCAAGAAAGAAGGGTAGCTTTTGGCCCGATTATTCGGAGAATGTCGGTTGTGCAGCATGATACAGCTTTAGGTGCCTACTGTTGAGTGGCGAGAATTGGATCTCCCCTCGATGGTTGACAACCATATAGGCCCCACCTTCGTAGACCCTATGTATCACATAAGGACCTTCCCAATTAGGATTTAGCTTTCCTTTTGGGTTGGACGCCATGACTTCTCTTTTCTTGACCATGACGAGGTCACCTTTCTTAAATTCTCATCCTTTTACGAGTTTGTTGAATGCAGTGGCCATGCGGGCCTGATACATCTGGATATTCTTCTGAGCTTGGAGGCGCTTCCCTTCCAATTCAGCCAATTCTTGTAATCTTCTTTCTGCATTGGTTTGTTCGCCAAGGGCCAGGTCATATTGGACAGCCACTCTGAGTGACGGGACTTCCAGCTCTAGTGGAACTACTGCCTCTGAGCCGTATACCAGTGAGTATGGCGAGCACCCTGTAGGTGTCTTGAAGACAGTGCGGTACGCCCACAGAGCTTCATACATCTTTTCTTCCCAGTCCTTCTTATTAGAACTGACGACTTTAGCCAGCAAGGTGCATAAAGTTTTATTGAAGGCTTCTGCCAATCCATTTGCCTGTGGATTGTAAGGAGTGGAAGTCCTCCATTCAATCTTGTACTTCTCGGCAAGCCGATAGATTTTCTGATTTCTGAAATGACTTCCATTATCAGATATTATTCGGTTGGGGATCCCGAACCGGAAGATAATGTTGTGCTTGATGAATCTGGAGACCAGCTCACCAGTCACTTCTCTTAATGCTATAGCTTCCGCCCATCGGGAGAAGTAATCTGTTATGGCCAGTATGTACTTATGTCCGGCCGAGGAAGTTGGCAATGGCCCGACTACATCAGTTCCCCATTGTGCAAACGGCCAGCTAGGGACTGTAGGGTGCAGAACGGCAGGTGGCCTTCTAGGCACAACAGCATGCTCCTGACATTTCTGGCATGACTTTGCAAACTTGCAACAGTCTTCAAACATAGTGGGCCAATAGTAGCCCAGCTTCTTAATCTCTATCTTCATCTTGGGACCGGCCTGGTGGGCACCTGCTGTCCCAGCATGTGTTTCTTTCATTGCTTGCCAAGCTTCCTCAGTAGACAGGCAGCGGAGCAAAATCTTCTTGCGTGCATCTGCCATTATTCGGAACAGAGTTCCATTTCTGAATTCATAAGAATCTTTGATCCTTAGAAGTTTCATCTTTTCTTCTCTTTTCTGCGGCAGCTGTTGGTGTAAAAACCATTGTAGCAGGTGTTGTCTCCAATCAGATGCCTGTTCTGTACTGATAGTAGCAACTTCTTCTTCTTCGGGGCACTCTTCTAGCATGCTGGGGACCTGCCGCCGGTTTATAACAACAATGTTCAGTGTTTCATTTGGTGGGACTGCTATTGAGCTGGCTAGTTTTGCCAGTGCATCAGCTTGGGCATTATGTCCACGGCCCACATGCTTGAGCTCAATATGATAGAATTTCGCCATGAGGCGCACAGCTTTTTGGTGGTAGGGGTTCAACTCCGGCTTTCGCACTTCGAACTCCCCTTGGATTTGCTTTATTATCAACATTGAATCCCCGAATACCTGAAGCATCTGGATACCCATGTTGAGGCTTATACATAGCCCGATTATCAGAGCTTCATATTCGGCTTCATTATTGGTGCAGGGCTTGTTTATAGAACAGGAAGTATGCACAACCTCCCCTTCTGGTGATCTTAGCACAATACCGGCTCCGGCCCGTATTCTGGTCTTTCCATCGGAGTCGGTCTCTGTTCTAGATGCTCCATCAAAGAATAGCTGCCACATAGTTGACTGAGCCTGGCAGGCTTCTAGTGTCTCATCATCGGGTAACTCAGTCCCCAACATATCATTCTCTGGCACAGGATGCTCTGCGAAGAAATCGGCCACGGCCTGTCCTTTTATTGCCCTCTGGGGTATATATGTGATATCGAATTCCATCAGAATTACTGCCCATTTGCCCAACCGGCCTTTCAGTACTGGCTGAGTCAGTATGTATTTGAGTGGATCTGCTGCAGATATCAATCTGATTTCATGTGACAGCATATAGTGCCGGAGCTTTTTAACGGCAAAGACTAGTGCCAAGCATGTCTTTTCTATATAGGTGTAGCTTTCTTCAGTTCTAATCAGCCTCCGACTCAGGTAGTATAGAGCCTGCTCTTTGCCTTCTTCATTTATCTGTGCTAGCATTGCCCCCAGGGAACAGTGTGTGGCTGCAATGTACAGTATCAGGGGTCTGCCCTTAATAGGTGCCCCCAGCACTGGAGGGGTCTTGAGATATTCTTTCAGCTTCTCCAAGGCTTCCTGACAGCCATCGTCCCAGAGGAACGGTACATCTTTCATCATGAGCTTGTGAAAAGGGTGGCATCTCCCCGACAGATTTGATATGAATCGTCGGATATAGGCCAAACGCCCTTGTAGAGATCTCAGCTCGTGGAGATTCCTTGGTGGAGGGAGCTCCTGGATAGCTTTAATCTTGGATGGGTCGATCTCAATGCCCCTATGACGGACAATGAACCCAAGGAATTTTCCACTGGACACGCCGAAGGCACATTTCATAGGATTCATCTTGAGTTCATATTTGCGCAGCCTCTGGAACACTATCCTCAGGTCTTGCAGATGATCCTCTCTTCTGCTGGTTTTCACCACCAGGTCATCAATGTAGCACTCTACTTTCTTGAAGAGCAAATCATCAAAGATCTTTGTCATAGCTCTTTGATAGGTAGCGCCGGCATTCTTAAGGCCGAACGGCATTCTTTTATAATGAAATATCCCCTTCGGGGTGCGGAATGCAGTGTGCACTCTGTCTTCTTCAGCAATCCAGATCTGGTTGTATCCGGATGACCCATCCATGAATGACAGGGCTTCATGGCCAGTGGTTGCATCGATCATGACTTCAGTGATCGGCACTGGGAAATCATCTTTCGGGCAAGCCTTATTCAGGTCCCTGAAATCTACACATATTCTGATCTGCCCATTTTTCTTCTTCACGGGCACTATATTGGCCAGCCATGTAGTATACTGGTTCTCTTCAACAAAGCCCACATCAATCAGCTTATCAACCTCTTTGTTGATCTGATTTATCAGTTCGGGACGCATTCTCCTGGAAGGCTGCTTCACAGGGCTTGCCTCTGGGTTTATCGCCAATCGGTGCTGTGCCACATCGGAACTCAGTCCTGGCATTTCATCATATGTCCATGCGAAGCAGTCTCGGAATTCTTTCAAAAACTGAATATACTGTTCTTTGACAGCTGGCTCCAGCAGTGCACTGAGGAATGTCGGCCTTGGCTCATCTGCTGACCCCAGATTTACTTCTATCAGCTCATCGACGGTGGCTTGGCCTCCGTCTTCAACTTCGGGTGGGGCTTCTTGCAAATCAATAAAGCCTCCCGGGATATAATCTTCTTCATTCTCAAGATTTTCTGTTTCATCATATTGGTCATCAGCGGATGCTGGTGCATCGTATAAGGCCAATATGGCCGGATTCTGTTCAGTCTGCCCCGAAGACGTGACTGGCTCAGCGGAAAACTTCGAAGTGGAGTCTTCCGTGCTTAGAGGCTCTTCTGATGTGGGCTCCCCTGAGAGGTCATCATTATGTAGAGCTCGGAATTCTTCTAGAATGCGCCCAAACTCCAGGCACTCTTGCAGCTCTCTGGCTACTTGATCTTCATCCGGGGTTCCCGTATCAAATTGTGCCTCGGCCTGGAACAGATCCTCTTTGCAAGATGGATTCTCCCAGCACCAACCCTTCTTAGTCTCATCAGACATCCTTGCCTCCGGCTGGTTGTCTTGGGCTTCATTGTCTGTTATGGATTGATACATAATTTCTTCATCTTCAAAGGGGTATTGATCATATCCCACTTCAGGGGGATCTTCATTCTGGTAGAAGGCAGAGATGACATCCACCTCGGCTTCATAGTATTCTTGCAGGGTATAACCCAGTCCCGGGTGCTGTGTGATCTTCCTCAGTTCCTTGCTATCTCGAGGCGGATCCCATAGCTCCTTGAATGCTTTCTTCTGAGCAGCAGGCTGCATCGATGGCATTTGCATCTTGGAGAACATTTGTGAAACCCGTTGGGTAGTATAATCCAGGCCTGTAATCGGTACCATCAGGTTTGCAGCTTCTTCAGGGGCCATACAGTCTTGATCATCTTCTTCGACTGGCTCCCCGGTGTAGAATATAATAGGGGGTTCGCAGAAGCGAGGGATTTCCATAGTCTTTAGTGGCAGCACCGTCTGGTATTCTATGCTGGCTATGGGCTTGACTAGACCCTGAGGAACTTCCACCTGTGTGTATTTTTCTTTCATTTTTTCTTCAGTATCATCTGGGTGTATGCCAGGAGGAGTGATCCGAGCAAAATCACCAGCATAAGAGATGTGAGATACTCATGCTTTTTAATGTAGCCTTTTGGCGGCGGCGGAGACCAGTTTCTTGTCTTCGTCGCCGGCTTTTTCTGGCTGACCACAGCTTCTTTTCCTTTATCCTTTTGTGACACCTCAGTGTAGTAGGATGCATCGAGCATATGGCACTCGAACACTTCGAAGGGATGTAGGTCTGCAAACACCCTTTCTTCTTTTCCTTCATGGCAGTATTTTATGCATTGGTGTAGTGTGGATGGCACTATCTGATATTCGTGCAGCCACGGTCTTCCCAGCAGGGCCTTATACGTGGTGTTGGAGTCGATTACATAGAATCGTACCACGGTAGTGAGGTCGCCCAGTGTGAGGTTGAAATCAGCCACCCCCAGAGGTGTTTCACATTTCTGATTGAACCCTGCAATCTTCATATCTCTGACCTTGGTAAGCTGCAGGTCAAAGTAGTATTTCTGATAGATGCGATAGGGAAGGATATTTACAGCAGCCCCGGGATCTATCAGTATCCTGCTCAGCGACTGACAGTTCAGGGAGCCCCTCATATACAGCGGTCTGTTGTGACCGGTATTTGGGATTAGCATATCATCTTCCGTGAAGGTGACCGATGGCCCAGCATTCACTTCTGCCAGGAGTGCTTCACATTGTGCCGGAGACTGCAGGGCATCCACGATTGCTTGGCGAGCTTCTTCGCTCAGAGAGAGAATTTCCCAGATGGAGAATCTGGTAGGGAGCTTCTTCAGCATTTTCATGACTCGACTGCCCACCCGGACATTAGATAGTCTCATCTCCTCTGCCCATCGGGGTCTTGGAGGTTCATGTGGTGCCTGTGGCCTTTGCTGCCCAGTCCCAATTTCATCTTCTTCATCGGTCTCCCGGAAGGCTTCTTCTGTAGCGACTGCCCCTGGTTTTGCTAGAGGGTTACTTTCTTCATTTTCTTCATGCTGTTTCTGCTTTCTAGTTGCTGTCTGCTGGCATTTATCGCTTTTAGCTGGAGCAGCATGAGCCGGTTGCTCATTCTCTAAGCTGGACAGGAACTCCAGGAATGAAGGGGCTTCATCTGCCTTCTTCTTGTCTTGGTACAGACTGGCAGGGGGAGGAACCTGGGCACCTCGTATCTCTGGTTCCGGGATTTGATAGGGTTGCTCCCCTCTGAACATAATATTATGGTTGGCTGGTGGTGGGCGCCCCCATCTTCTCCCAGAACGTGTTGCATGGGCCGAGGTGGAGGCTTCGGCATGGTTAGCTTCTAGCGGGGCGTCGGATGCTTCTGGCTCATCATCCTCCCCGGGCAAGGAAAAGAGTACCGACAGAGTGTTACATTGTACTGTCGTGACCTTCTTTCCTTTCTTGGACTTGGGTCGTCTCCTCTTCTTCTGGGAATTTGGCTTTGCTAGCTCCTGCCCCCAGAAGGGTTCATTCTCAGCTTTTTCTTGTTCTGCCTCTGGCTGCTCTTTGATTTTCAATTCTTCGAGCTGTTCCCAGGGTATGCAGTCTTTCATCAGCAGATGCTTGGGTTTCTTCTGCTCGTACTCATCAAGCTCATTAATATATTGCTGCAGACGCCTGGCTGCAGGGCTTACTTCTTTATGTGTAGGGAGGGGAGTTTGTCTCCTCCGGTTGTGAGTAGGGATCCGGATGACTGGTCCAGTCTCAGTTGTATGCCATATTGGCTTTATCGGAGGCGGCTCGGGCCTTGGGGTAACACCCCGGATAACTGCTCCGCTGGTACTGGCTGCAGGAGTCTTCTTTTTGCTTTTTATGGGTATCATCTGCCATCCTTCCTGATCTTTCTGTGGGGTGAGGAAGCAAGCTTCATAGGTGTGCTTGGTGCATTCTTCAACGGCTTCCTTGGGCAGCTGTTGGTAGACTGAGATCATATTGGCAGCCATTCTCCAGGGTGGAGGCTCATGTGGATGGGGTGGCTTTACCTGGTAATCTCCCAGCTGCAGCTCACCTTTCTTGACCATTCCTTCCATGATATCTTTGAAGACATAACAATCTTCAATTGCGTGCCCCAGCGCACGGTGAAATGGACAGAACAGCGGATCATCTTTCTTTGCTGCATCTGCTGGTCTTTTGGGTTCAGGCAATGTTACCTTATTGAACTTGTATGCCCAGTTGAACAGTGCGGCCGTCTTATCTTTTGGGAAGGAATATGCTTTTCTCATCTTGTCTCTCAGAGAGACTTTATCTTTTCTTTCTGCTGTATCTGCCAGCGGGGGAGCTTCATCTGCCCCTTTCTTCCCCTTCTGTTGCTCGAAGGTTCTGAAATCGACGGTGTTGGCCTCAGAGTGTGATGGCCGTCGCTCATTGGATTTTCCCTTCGGCATGGTGGGGACATTGGCGGTCGGACGCTTGGACAAGAACGTCTCGACTTCTGCCACTATATTGTTCAGTCGGTCAAATGTTCTGACATCTGCACCGATCATTTTTTCTAGCACCTCCCTCCTGAGGCTCTGCTTGCATATCTGCACCGCATCTTCTTGATGAGGAGGTCTTCGGCATCTCATGGCTAAGTTCCTCCACCTTTTGATGTAGTCCAGTGCAGTTTCATCTTGCTTCTGCCTGGTTGCATATAGCTCTGCTATCGTGATTTCCCTTTCCGTGACATGAAATCTGTCGCGGAATTTTCTCTGCATATCAGGCCAATCCACCACTGACCCAGCTGGCAGGCTTGAGTACCATTCAAAGGCCAACCCAGTGAGGGATGAGCCAAAGAACTTGAGCAGATAAGCTTCATCGACTGCTAGGTCGCCCATGATTGTAGTGTAGTAGGCTATATGCTCCCTAGGGGAGCCTTGGCCATTAAATTTCTCGAACTTCGGCGGCTTACTGACGCCTGGGGGTAGTCTCTTGGCAGCATACTGGGGAGGATACGGTACCTTGTACACATCATAGGTACCAGCATCACCACCAGTCTTTTCTGACAGCTTCATTTCCACAATTCTTTCAATCATCTGCTTGTGGGCTACAGCTGGATCTATGTCTTCTGGAAAGAAGTGAGCTTGTTGCTGGCTGTGAGGAGTTGTCATCACAGTGGCGCGCAAGATGGGCGCGGTAGGCTGTGTCTGAGACACAGAGGGCTGAGCTGCTGTTTGCTGTGGAATAGGTTGGCTCGGTGTCTTGCCCTTATCAGCTAGGAGAGGGTTAGCTGGGATAGCCGTCTCTGCTGAGCTGGATGTCTGCCCCGCAGGTTCAGCTTGCTTTGAGACTGATGTAGCTTCATGTCTCTCATTGAGCTGCCTTCGGAGAGCACTGATCTCCTGCTGGTATCTTCTGAACATCATCTGGACCATAGGATCCAAGGCTGATGGGATTTGCATATCTTCAGAAGTCCCTTCAGCATCATCAATAAGGGGATTGTCCTCATCCTCTGTCGTCACCACATTGACTGTCATGGTGGTGATGTTGCGGGCTTCATCATATTTCTTCATCTTATCTTTTGCGGCCTGGCCTCTCCTTGTGACAGGACCAGGTCTAGTAGCCAACCTGAGCAGTTCATCTGGCCGAGTTGGTAGTATATCTTGCCCCCTGGCAAGTCCAGCCATGTTGCAGGCGAAGATTTGCATTTTTTCTTTCCGCCTGTAGACCTTTCTTTTCACCTGGTCAGGATATTTGAGCCGGTCAAAGACCGATATTCTTTCTTTGGCTTCTTCCCGGTACAGGTCTTCTTTGTCATATCCGGCCCTGAGACCTTCTTCATAGTGATTTGAATCGGAGGAAGAGGCTCCGATCATCGTTTCTCGAAGTGTTTCTTCTTTTTCTTCACCTCTGGTGCCCAAGGCACGGGATAGTCTTTGTTGACCGAGGGCAGAGCTCCCCAGGTAGTGGAAGTAGTCTTGGACTATCTGCTTCATCTCTTCAGAATTGTGCCTCTGTGGCTCAGGCTGGAGCATTAGTCTTTCCTGGCTTCTCTGCTGATAGGCCAGTCTTGTTACCTGAGCATTCAAATGCTCGGCTTTGGAATATTTGAACAAGTCGGCCTGTCTGGCACAGGCCCTCGGTCTTCTTGGGATGGCGACCGTGACTGGTTCGCTCATTCCCACATTGCCGTTTCGGCAGCAGTTGACAGCAGCATCATATTTCTTTCTTTGCCATCTTCTGCCCCCAGCCCTGGGACGGGTGACAGTAAGGTCTTCCTTCCTCTCATCCCTTCTGCCCCTCATCGTGGGGCGAGCAGCAGTCAAATTTCTTTCTTCATCATTTCTCTCATCTCTTCTGTCCCAGGCTTTGGGGCGAGCAGCAACAGCATTTCTTGTCTCTTTTCCCTCTCTTCTTCGGCTTTCTGCCCTGAAGCGGGCAACAGCATCTTCAGCAGCCTTCTCCTCATCTCGAGCTGGAACCCAGCTCTGAATCCTCTTCGGTCGCCAGACCTGTTTGTATTTCGCTGGCTTGGGCGCCAGCGGCTTCCTCTCAGCAGCCTCCCAATTGGCCTGCCTGGCGGCCAGAGTCTGGAATCTGTTGGCAGTGGGCACCATCGGGATGATCACGTCCGGCTTGACCTCCCTTGGGCAACCATTCATGTTTGCCCGGACACCTCCAATCATCATGGTCTTTCCGGAGTTGGAAAGACGACGGTCAACAGCATCATACCGGCTCCTCCGGTTGGTTCTTCTCCCCTTCTGAGCAGCAGCAGGGACCAGGCCCCTTTTTTGGACATGATGGACGTAGCAGGCGACGGCCGTGGGGACCGTTTTCTCTGGTAAGATATTCTTCTGGTCAGTGATCTTCACCGGGGCACTTGCAGCAGTGCCTTGCTCATTGTCATCGACCTGCAGAAGGTCAGTGAAGACGACGCCCAAGCAGTTGGGCAGCCCCACGGCAGGCGGCATCAATCCGAATGCGAGAGGTACCGCCAGGTAGCCTTCTCGCACATGCATGTCAATCGGCTGCTGGTCGAAGCAAACGGACATGATTCCGGCTGTCATTGTAGATTCCTGAAAATAAGGAAAGTACACAGAATCAGAATTTTGAGGGTGGCCCGCTGGGCCTCCTACTTTAGCGTAAAGATGAAGGGAGACTCTGTCCCACCGGGCGTGCCAGACTTGTGGACGCGGATTTTTATAATCCTCTTATTTAAATCTTATCTGGTTATTATTTATTGATTTATTCGTCTGTTGGTTTATTGGCGTGCCAGTCACCGGGGTGACAATTTTATTGTGCGCTCGATCTGACATGGTCAGTCGATTGTGAAGTCCGAGTCGGGACCAGAAATCCGTCATACCCTGAACGCTATGACGTTAATTACGTCCTCCCTAAGGAGGACAACCCTTGATTAAACGCTAAGATAGGAGGAGGACATCGGTAATGCCACATGCTCAAAAGAAACGGAATTCATTCGTTTGCAAGACGCTAAATGGATTAGACGAAGCAGGGGTTCGTTATCTTAGGGGATAGCTCCGACGGCATATTCCCACCAGCTTGAACTATGCCAAGTGGGGAAAAGGAAACTACCCATGCGGTGGCAGAGTAGGATCCGAAAAGATCGGGCATAATTGGCCCGGAGTCCGAGTGGGGACCGGCGTGACATGGCACGCTCCATGTGGGTGCGATGGCACATCTATATCCCCCTTCGAGGGACCATCGGAGGGCATGCAAAGGCATAACTCCGTGGGCCGACGGGGTTGAGAGGGAGAACATCACAGTTACCCAATAGGATATGCATAAATTTCGGCAGCATGTCCGCTCAACTTGGATTATGCCAAGAGAGAATAGGTCATCATCCACGGAATGCCGGGATGACGACCGAACGAGGATGGGCACCGGGCCCCGGGACATCGCTTGCATTTATACCATCGATTAATATCCCCTTTAAGCCCCTCAGAACTCATGTAACGACATGGCCCTTTGGGTTCATAAGGGTGAAATCCGGATCGGGAATGAGGACTGTAGGGGAGGTCTTCCCCATTACTGTGTCTTCTCAAGGCATCCATGACGATCTCTGAACATCCCCGGGGCCTATGTCTGAAGAGATCAGAAGGTTGACAAATGGTAGTGCAGGGATGGTCCCCTGACTGGGCTTCATTTGGCCAAGAAGGTGGGTCTCGGCATGGCTTTCTATCGGCCAGAGGAGGGTCTCGGCGAAGGTTTATTGGTTGGCCAAAGGGCCTCTCGGCAGTGGTTTATTGGTTCAAAAAAAAGGGGGGGTTCTCGGCAGTGGCTTCCCGGCGCGCTCCTGGCCGCGCCGAGAAGGTGGCGCCGGGAGCATGTAGACTGGGGGGTTTGAATAGGCTTATAGGGGAGGGGTCTCGGCGTGGAGCTTCCCGGCGCGCTCCTGGCCGCGCCGGGAGCCTGGCGCCGAGAGGCTTGCATGGAGGCTCACGTGAAAAGGGTTTGAATGGCAGGGTTTGTCGTTTAGCTGGGGGGAGAGGGTCTCTCGGCGGGACAGCTCTCGGCGGGGAATTTTGCACGCCGAGAAGGTGGATTTGCGGAAGGATTTCAGGGTTTTTCAGAGCTCAAACGGTACTCTGTTTCTGGGATTCCTGGGCTTTCTGACTGTGATTGAAGCCGGATTTGAAGTGCAGGAGGGGGATTTCAAGGATGCTTCTGTTAGGAAGGGCCAAGGGGGATCTGGAAGGTAGAATCGACGGAGAATCGAGACTATCATCTGGATCTTTGAAGACTTCATTTATTTCTGCCGCCGGCCGTCTGGGGATCAAGAGATGACTGTCTCTGATCCCCGGACGAACCTAATGGCATCTAAAAACCGGTGACGGAGGAACCTTTATCGCCGAAACTCCAGACCCTAGTCATCCAAGGGGTTAGAATGGAGGGTCGGGAGATCGAAATCGTCATTCGTTAGAATCCGAGGGATAGCAGTGGTCTGACATGTCCTCTCGTATAGCCAGCAGTTCAGGAATCCAAGAGATTGATGTCTCTGGTCCTGAACGGCACAAGGAGGAGGCTTGAGGGGCCTTGTAAGAAAGCTCGCACGGACACGAGGGACTTGCCATTGAGGCAGGAAGAGGGGAGGCGACAGAACCCAGTAACCTATTAGATAAGGTTAGGGGTTCTGTTCCTACGCCTCTGCAGAGAAGGTTCGTATGAACCATTAGCCATTTCTCATAAACGATGATCATACGAGGGGGAGCGGAGAGCAGATATTTCAGCCAAAGGGGGCAAACCTCTTAATCAGTAGATCCCCGAATGGGTCTCATTGATATTTCATTACATTGCTCGAAGCTTTACACTGACTGTAAAAGAGAAATGCAAAGTGGAGAGACAGACGGAGCTCGAGACCTAAACCTCGCTAACTACGTCTGATAAATCGAGAAGAAAACTCGCTAGATTACATCAATAGAAAGAAAAGACCGCGTGGGGAGGGCGGAGCATTGACTCCTCTCCCTCCCCGGGACAGCCCACCTGAAGCTTGCTTCCTCTTCTCTTCTGCTTCTTCTCTTCTCTCAGCCGAGGGAGACTCTCTCTCTACTTTTTTTTCTATTCTTCTATCTTCTCCTTTTTTCTTATCTTCTCTTTTGGTGGCTCTCTCTTTTTCTGTTCGTCCCCCCTCAGTTGGTCCGCTCTCTCATCTGTTCGAAGGGAGAGGGTTTTTATACCCGTTTCCCCCCTTCTCGGCAGGCTTCATCTCGGCGCGCCCCAAATGGGGCTTCCCGGCGCGATTGCAAGTGGCTCTCGGCGCCCTCTTTTGGGCTTCGGCAAGTGGCTCTCGGCGCCATCTTTTGGGCTTCGGCAAGTGGCTCTCGGCGCCATCCTTTGCAGGCCCAATTAAAGCTTTTTAGCCACTTTCACAGGCCCATTTGGGTCTTTCAAGGGCATCATCACCCAAAAGGGGTCTTCCATTGGTGACACAGCTTGTATCATTATTAAGGTTTTCATCAGTCCGTAGACAGGGGTCTCATCAGTCCGTAGACAAGGGTCTCATCAGTCCGTAGACAGGGTTTCATCAGTATTGCCATCTGAATGGTGACAAAACCGGGTATTATCTTATCGACACCGTCACTTGAATGGTGACGAGCTCGGACATCAGCTTTAGTCTGGGAAGACCTCAGCCGGGTATATAATCTGTGGAGACCATTCTTCTTCTGTTCTGACTTTGCAAAAGCCTTTGCAATCTTCATCTGCCGGTACCGGCTTCATCTTCATCTCATATTACATCTGTCAGTAAGCCGACATCTGACTTACCCTGACATATCATCCGTGGATTCTTGGACGAAACGGTAGTACAGCTCTCATTAAAGGGCTGGAAGGTCTCATCAGTCGAGTGACTGCTGCTTTATCAGTGCTGCCGTCTGAGTGACATTGGCACCGGGCATCAGCTTTGCCGACAAGGGTTTTAGCCGGGTAGACAGTTGATGAGCTTCATCATTGGTCTTTCACTGTTGGTCCGACCCTCTTTTCAATTATATTTTCACCCTTGTTCATTTTCCAGGTGTCAACACGTACCTGTGCTATGGCCAAGATGAAGAAGCAAAGCTCCGGCCTTTATACGCCTCTTCCCGTGCCTGATGCCCCGTGGCAGGATGTTAGCATGGACTTTGTTTTGAGATTGCCATGTACCTCCAGGAAGCATGATTCGGTCTATGTGGTGGTTGACCGTTTCTCGAAGATGGCCCTCTTTATTCCTTGCTCGAAGACTTCGGATGCTTCGAGGGTAGCTCGCCTTTTCCTTACGCATGTGGTGTGCAAGTTCTGGTTGCCTCGCACTATAGTGTCTGACCGTGCTGTTAGATTCACTTCCTACTTTTGGAAGACACTATGGCATATGATGGGTACGCACCTCAAGTTTTCCACTGCATATCATCCCAGACAGATGGTCAGACCGAGGTGGTCAATAGGAGTCTGGGAGACCTTTTGAGGTGTCTTGTTAGGGACCGCATTGGGGATTGGGATCTCATTCTACCCATGGCCGAGTTTGCATATAATGATTCGGTGAATAGGTCTACCGGCATGAGTCCATTTGAGATTGTCACAGGTCGTAGGCCTAGGAAACCCGTTGACCTTGTCCCCATGCCTATCCATGCTAGTGTGTCAGAGTCGGCCGAGTCGTTTGCTAGGCATGTTAGGAGTTTGCATGACGACATCCGTCGTCACATTGAGGCCATCAATGCACGTTACAAGGAGTTAGCCGATGCCCACCGACACCACCGAGAGTTCCAAGAGGGCGAATATGTCATGATCAGGGTAAGACCTGAATGGTTTTCCTCTGGAACCGTTAAGAAGTTGCAAGCTCGTGGAGCCGGTCCATTCAGAGTGTTGAAACGCGTTGGATCTAATGCGTACGTTGGGGACTTGCCCGAGGAATACGGTATAAGCTCTACTTTCAATGTATCGGATCTAGTTACATATAGGGACCCAGCGGTGATCCCTAGTGAGCCTTTCGAGCCATCTCCTCCCCTTGTGAGTGACCCCACACCTGAGTGTCCACCTCCAGCCCCGTTGTTACTGCAGCGTGAGCATATAGATCATATGCTGGATGAGCAGGCGACAGTTACCAGGAGTGGATCCTACCCGCCCTACCTAGTGCGATGGAGAGGACGGCCCGCTATCGAGGACACATGGATCATGCATGGCGAGTTGCAGCAGATCGATCCGGACCTTCTGGAGCGATACAGGAGTGATGCAGACCCTTACTCGACAGGGTCGAGTTTCTCCCACCCGGGGATAATTGGTGCGGACACCCGAGCAGTTGAGCGGCGCGATACGCCGAGCCACCGGTTCCGCACACGGAGTACGACGCAAGCCACCTCAGCATCCATCTGGCTCGGAGACAGCCTGGAGACGCCCCCTTGAGTCCCGGCATTTATCATATTTAGTTAGAATTTATTTGTGTGGTGTGTGTTTATTTCATTTTATTCGGTATGTAATTTTGATTGTAAGAGGGGTTTATTTATAAAATGGGACCCCCGGGTCCCACGGGCCCACAGACCCCCTCCCATTGACCCACCTCAGCTCATGGGCCCCATGTGGGGTCTGTCAACATGTCAAATGGAGGCATCTAGAAGTTTGAATGGTAAAAGGCACATGGGAGACAAGTGGACTTCAAAGTCCAAGGTGGCTACCAAACATGTCCCCCTTGCCACTCTAGTCAATAGGCCGCCCCCCCTTAATTTATGTATTGTATTTTGTGTGTGTGTGTCATACTCAATCCAGGCCACCCATTCCCATCCCCTAGATCCAACGGTGGACAATGGATGTGAGATGTAACACATAAATACTTGTAATTTCCCAATTTGATGAATTAATACATTCATTTGGAAGAAAATATCTAGGAGCAGCCTGGTGCGCCCCCCTCCTCTCTCCTCCCTCTCCCCCTTGAAGCTGTGAAGGCTTCCCTCTAGAGGTGTGACTCCTCCCCTTATCATTCCGGTCGTCGCCGCCGCCGCCACGAGCCGCCATCGCATCACCGCCGAGATCGCCGGAGTTCTGCCTTCATCCGACCATAGCAGCTTCCACGAAATTCAGCCCTCAACCACGAGCTCAGATCGACTTGAGATTTTGAGGGGATGTTCCAGAGGTGTCAAGCACATCCCAAAAACTTTGGTTGGTCATAAAGATCCCCTTTGATATTTTTTCATTTTCGTCCAGCCTTAATTTCCAGATCTGTCTGCTTGCTGTTTCAATTTCCACCTGCCCTATGTTTTAAATGTTCGGACCCCTTTCCTTTTTTGTTAGAGTTCCCAATTTTACTGGGAGTTCTGTCCATCAACCCCACCATCCCCAAATTTTCTTGAAGTTTTGTGAGTCTATCCCATATTTTTCAAAAATCGATCTCAGAGATATGTACAGTGCTGTCCACCTGTTCCCAGATCCGACCACCCTCTAGTAAACAAATCATAAAACATCATAGCCACCTCCAATTAGTCCACAAAAAATATCCCCGTTCTCCTTGTTCAAAATCCCACAAGGTTGATGAAGAGCTCAAGAGCTGAATCGGCCATCTTCCTCACGGTCAAAGGCAGTCTTCAGAAAACTCACCTGTAGATTTGAGGTTTCGGTTACTGTACAACAGGGACTTATCAATTTAATAAAGTTATGATACGACCAGATCCAACAGATCTCTCTGGGTTTAAATTGAAGCATTTGAAGAGAGCTTTCCAACGATAGCTCATGCGTCCCAATCCGACGTCGGGATTGATCGCAGCGGTCGTTTTCGTCGGAGCCTGCGTCGGAAAATAGCAATCAAAATCCGTGGGAAGTTAGTTCAAGAATTGGGAATCGGGGCCGATCGACCCCCGATCGGTGTTCCCGGCCGACCGTCGTCCGTGGAGGCGCGCCACCAGGGGTCCCCATCACAGTGTGTCCCACCCCCGCAGATCTAGAGGACAGCGCCGTCCGTGGGCCCCACGGGCCCGTAGAAGCCGCCGTTCGGAAAGCACGAAAACACGGAATTCGGCACCGCCGGGCGACATCAAGATGCTGCCCGTCAACCCGAGTTGCGGGATTCCCGGACCCCACATGTGACCTTTTACCTCCCTACGTGGAGTGGGTCGACTTAGTGTATTACTGTAATTATTGTTAACCGGGAGTCCGTGATTCGGCCGGGGTTGTCTTCGCCATGCCGGGTGCGTGGAGGTAATGGTCTGAACCTCTTGGCGTTCATTTGCTTAGCTAGTATATGGTCTTTTGCCGCTACCGAGAGCGATAGGTACTAGCCCGTGTGTCCATGTCACCGCTGTGAGTGTGAGAGTGACCCGTCCCGTGACTCGATCCGAGTCCGGAAGTGAGTCGACTACCCGTGAACTCTGCCGGTTCTTCAACCGCGCACGATCCGAGTTTCCCTCGCTTGGGACGACGAGTGAGTGTGCGTTTCTGTTAGCGACGTATAGCCCATAGGAGCTCTCCATGTCGGGCTTAGTGTCTCTCCTATCATGTGTTGCTGGTCGTGTCCGCATCTAGAGTCCGAGGTCCATACCACGTAGAGTCTGTCCCCGTGTCCGTCCCGCATCAAGAAGAGAAGAAAAGAAAGAAATGATCACGAGGCGAACATGGTCCTTGGACCTGCCTCTCCATAAAAGAAAAAGAGAAGAAGAGAAAGAGCAATCATGAGGTAAACATGGTCTCTGCACCTGCCTCTCTACAAAAGAAGAATAGAAGGAAAAAAAGAGACATGGGGCGAACATGGTCCCTGCACCTGCCTCTCCATAAAAGAAGAAGAGAAGAAGAGAAAGAAGAGTCACAAGGCAGACGTGGTCTTTGCACCCGCCTCTCCATAAAAGAAGAAGAGAAGAAGAGAAAGAAGAGTCACGAGGCAGACGCAGTCTTTGCACCCGCCTCTCCACATAAAAGAAGAAGAGAAGAAGAGAAAGGGCAGTCAGGAGGCGAACACGGTCTTTGCACCTGCCTCTCCATAAAAGAGGAAGAGAAGAAAAAAAAAGAGAACAGTCACGAGGCGAACATGGTCCTTACACCTGCCTCTCCATAAAAAAAGAAGAGAAGAAGAGAAAGAACAGTCACGAGGCGAACATGGTCTCTGTACCTACCTCCCCATAAAAGAAGAAGAGAAAGAACAGTCACGGGGCGAACATGGTCCATGAACCCGCCTCTTCACACAAAAGAAGAAGAGAAGAAAAGAAAGAAATGATCACGAGACAAACATGGTCTTTGCACCCGCCTCTCGTCATAAAAGAGGAAGAAAAGAAGAGAAAGAAGAGTCACAAGATGAACTTTTACCTCCGACCTTCAACCACCCAACAAACGGAAACCGACTAGACCTTCCGCCGACGGGGCGTTAAACCGACTAGACCTTCCGCCGATGGGGCGTTAAACTGACTAGACCTTTCGCCGGCGGGGTGTTAAACCGACTAGACCTCCCGCCGACGGGGCGCTAAACCGACCAACTTTCAGCCATCGAGGCTTCAAGCCGACAACTACCCCTTCATCGGCCTTCGGGTCGACAGGTATATAATCATCGGCTCCTAGCTGACAGCTACCTCATCATCGGCTCTTAGTCGACAGCTACCTCATCATTGGCACCCCAGCCGACAGCTTCCCAGTCAAATAAAATAGACCTCTCACCTTGGTTCGGATCCTTCCCCGGCCAGAGAACAATAGAATAAACCTTTCACTTTGGTTCGGATCCTTCCCCGGCCAGAGAACAAAAGAGACCCTTCTCTTCGACTCTCACGTCCCACTACCCAACGCCCCTCTGCCGGGCCATTTCGGCCGGGGCTCGCTGTCAGGATTAATCAATCCATCCCACCGCGCTCTCCAATATCTTTTCGGCTCTTACAGCCCACTTCCCAATATCTTTGGCTCTTGCAGCCTGCTTCTCAGAATTCGGCCTTTACGGCCTGCTTCCCAGAATTCGGCCTTTACGGCCCGCTTCCCATAATTGCGGCTCCTACAGCCCGCTCCCCAATTTTGGCTCTTGTAGCCTGCTCCCCTGATTGGACTTCCGTAGTCTGCTCCCACAATTTCGGCTCTTGCAGCCCGCTTCCCAATATCTTTGGCTCTTGCAGCCTGCTCCGCAGAATTCGGCCTTTACGGCCTGGCCCGCTCCCCTAATGTCCATTGGGTTCTATAGCCTGCTTCCCAAATACCCTTTCAGCCGCTCGTGGTCTGCTTCTCTAATACCTTTACTACCACTACACTTATACGTAACAACAATATTTTCTTGTGCAAAAACAAACAAAAAAAAACAATAAAAAAAAACAATGAAACAGACACACACATAAAAACAAAAAAAAGAGAATGCATGATTGCCCTGCTTGCATGTTTGCTTAATATAGAATAATATACCTCCTTGGAATTTTCTAGGACCGCATTTCCTTGCTAAATAATGCTGCCCCGATTCCGGATGCACGGGCGTCATGGCACGCACTCGAAGGGGACCCAATTATGGCGGGTGCACACGTCAAGGGGAAGAGTCATGGCTGAATCGCTAAGCCCAACTCACAAAATAAACCCGAGGCAACGCTCCCACACTTAGCACGTAGCGTTTTCAATAGCTTTTAACTATAGGGATTGCCCGAATTTCTTCTTAGCACTCTACGGATGACTGAATTCCTGCACTCGCGTGAAAGGTAATCGTGAGGAAAAAGCTGCCTACCCCCACTGTAAAACAAAAAAAAAAAGAGAGAGAGAGAGAGAGAGAGAGAAAAATGATGCAAAAAAAAGAGAGAAACGTGAATCCGAGTAGTCGGGAATCCCCATTGAGACACATGAGGAGACTCGCGCGAAATGGTGAAGCAAATTACAATAAGGATGAAACCTATTAGCCGGGAATCCCCATTGAGACATATGAGGAAACTCGCGTCAAACGGTGGAATCCACAATAGAATCACAATAAGGATGAATCTTAGTAGCCGGGAATCCCCATTGAGACACATGAGGAGACTCGCGCCGAACGGTGAAATCCGCTACCAAAATAAACATATGGGTGCTGTGTGAAGCTACCGAAAGTCCAAAGCCTAGAACTAATGTGCAGGCGCTAGAGTGATCCTCGAGTGTCACCAGGAAAACCTGCATATCCCTTTGGTCAGGGCTCTTTGCTCACACATTTACACTGCCACGCCACATAGAATTGCTTCGGGTGAAATGCGTGCATTTAGGCTATGCATGCAAGACATGTGATATCCTCTTGACGGGTGCACCACCCCTCAATTGTGCCTCGCGGCCCGCACCGCATCTACGAATTACGGGTGACGTCCCTATCCTATCCTCTATAGAGGGAGCTGCCTTACTTATATTTATGTTATGCCTGCTAATGAATGCTTGCATGCTTAAAAAAAAAAGGAGAGAAAAAAATGATAAAAAAATAACATAAAAATAATAAAAAAAATATAATAACAATAAAATAACAAGAATGTACGTATGTAATAAACTCAATTTCGGCCATCGAAGCCTACTTTCCTAGCACTGGCTCGTAGAGCCCAATCTTGGCCCCCGTGGCCTACCTCTTGCCCTCGCAGCTCGTTAATCCCCAACTTCGGCTCTTTAAGCCCGCTCCCAGCCTTGGCTGTTTTGACTTCCATTATCGGCCCCTGAGCCGACAGCTTTCAATCATCGGCCCCTGAGCCGACAGCTTTTCAATCATCGGCCCCTGAGCCGACAGCTTTCAATTATCGGCCCCTGAGCCGACAGCTTTTCAATCATCGTGCCCTGAGCCGACAGCTTTTCAATTACCGGCCCCTGAGCCGACAGCTTTCAATCATCGGCCTTCGGGTCGACAGCTTTTCAATTATTGGCTCCCATGTCAACAGCTTCCAATTATCGGTTGCTGTGCCGACAACTCGCTTAGCATTGGCATCCACGCCAGTAGCCGCCCAGAGTTCTCCAAAAAAAAAGAGAGAGAAGGGAAGAAGAGAAGAAGAAGGAAACAGAGAAGAGAAAAGAAAGAGAGAATAAAAGAGAGAAGAGAAAAAAAAGGATAACAAAAAAGGAGAAGAGAAGAAAAGAGAAGAGAAGATGAAGAGAAGATAAAGAGAAGAAGAGACCAACAAACCATGTCAGCTCCTGGCACCCTGTCGGTACTGACGAAGAGACAAAGAGACCAACAAACTAGGTCAGCTCCCGGCACCCTGTCGGCACTGACGAAGAGACAAAGAGACCAACAAACCAGGTCAGCCCCTGGCACCCTATCGGCGCTGACGAAGAGTCAAAGAGACAACAAACCAGGTCAGCCCCCGGCACCCTGTCGGCACTGACAAAGAGACAAAGAGACAAAAAACCAGGTCAGCCCCCGACACCCTGTCGGCACTAACGAAGAGACAAAGAGACCAACAAATCAGGTCAGCCCCAGCACCCTGTCGGTGCTGACGAAGAGACAAAGAGACAATAAACCAGGTCAGCCCCCGACACCCTGTCAGCACTGACGAAGAGACAAAGAGACCAACAAATCAGGTCAGCCCCCGGCACACTGTCGGCGCTGACGAAGAGATAAAGAGACCAACAAACCAGGTCAGCCCTCGGCACCCTGTCGGCGCTGACGAAGAGACAAAGAGACCAACAAACCAGGTCAGCTCCCGACACCCTGTAGACACTGACGAAGAGACAAAGAGACCAACATATTAGGTCAGCTCCCAGCAACATGTCGGCACTGATGAAGAGACCAAGAGACAACAAACCAGCTCAGCTCCCGACACCCCGTCGGCACTGACGAAGAGACAAAGAGATCAATAAACCGTGTCAATGACCGACACCCCGCCGGCACTAGCGAAGAAAAGAAGAGACAAACAAGTCATGTCGCCTCCCGACACCCCGCCGACACTGACGAAAAGAAAAAGAGACCAGTACACCCGCGGGCACCGCCCAGCTCATCCTTCGCCTGCGCCACCCGTGGGTGGGGGGCATTTGTGGACACCAAAAATTGCACACCCCCTGGGGAGCCCCAGCGGCACACCCCAGGGTGCCTCCAGCGGCACACCCCCTGGGGAGCCCCAGCGGCACACCCCCAGGGTGCCCCCAGCGGCACACCCCCTGGGAGCTCCAGCGGTACACCCCTGGGAGCCCCAGCGGCACACCCAAGCCCCAGCGGCACACCCCCTGTGAGCTCTAGCGGTACACCCCTGGGAGCCCCAGCGGCACACCCAAGCTTCAGTGGCACACCCCAAGGGAGCTTCAGCGGCACACTTCTTGAGCCCGGCAGCGGCACAGCATTAAGGTATTTCAACGGCCGAACGACGTGATGCCCATGCCCTACGGATCCTTGGCGCGCAGTGAGATGTCCGAGGTGTCAACCAGAGGTTGGGCCACACAGGCTACTCCCCTGACAGCCAGGACGAGGGAAGTCAAACCCATCCTGACCAGCCGCTTCCTGCCTCCGACTGCCGTGCTCGAGGGCTCCCACTGCTGGGAGTATAAAACCACTCCCATTCTGGCGAGGAGGAGCTGGGGCATACACACACAGACGGACACACGCAGAAGAGAAGAAGAGAAGAGAAGAAGAGAAGAAGAGAAGAAGAGAAGAAGAAGGAGAAGAGAAGAAGAGAGGAAGAGAGGGGGGGGGGGGAAGTTCGCCGTTCCACCCACCGCCACCATCCGTGCGAAGAGAGAAGAGAAGAAGAGAAGGGGAGGCTCTGGCTCCCCCCTGCTGCTCCGTCCACCGTCGTCCGCGGGAAGAGAAAGATAAGAAGAAGAATAGAAGAAGAGGGAGGCCCTCCGGCGAACACCGACGAGTGAGAGAGAGTAAGGGAGAAAGAGAGAAAGAGAGATGTAGAAGGGGGAGTGGGGAAGACCAGGGAGCCGTCGCCCCTGCTCGACCTTAACCTCCCCCATTTCTTCCTCTTCATGCTTTTCTTTTCCCTCCTCGTTGCTGTATCTTCTACCCCGGTGTCTTTGATGTACACATGGCCGGCTATGGCCGCCTTATTTTTTTTTATGAATGGAAATCCCTCTTCTTTGGGGTTCTCACCGTCTCCGTTCGTTTGGGTATTTTGCGTGCGTTTGATCATGCCTCCCCCCCTTTTCGGTGCTTTAGCCTCCCTATGGGGCCACAGATCTCCATTCACGCCCATCTGGGCCTCCAGCGGCACGCCCATCTGTGCCCCCAGCGGCACACCCTGATGGTGCCTCCAACAGCACGCTCTAATTGTGCCTTCAGCGGCACACCCAATTGTGCCTTCAGCGGCACACCCCGACTGTGCCTCCAGCGGCACACCCCAACCAATTCTTCCCCGGCACACCCTGGCCAGGCCCTTCGCCGGCACGCCCTCTCGTGCCTTCCTTGCCCGGCATACTCGCCCTTCCTTCTTGCCCGGTGCATCCCCCTCAGCCAGTCCTAGAGTAGTCTTCCACTCGCTGTTCCCTCCGAGTTTTTCGAGGTTTATAAAGGTGTTGCCGCTCTCGAGCGCCCACCTCCAGTTGTCGGGTTCCGCCACTTCATGTGGGCGCGTTCCCTGTATCCCCCTTACGCTCGGGTCAAGGGGAGATGCTGCAGAATTTTCATTAGAAATAATAACACATAAAAGGCAAAAGGATGCAACAAACAAATGGAACAACAAAATATTATAAAGAATAGGCTGTGGGGAAAGGGAGAAAAGATTTGTATAAAAGTACATAAAAGTCGGAGAAAAGAAGAAAAGAAAAGCCTTAAAAGAACCAGAGGGAGAGTGGGTCTTCTTCGAAGCCTCAACCTAATCCCTCAGCGATACACCCTTCTAGCCCTTCAGCGGTACACCCTGCCAGCCCTCCAGCGGCACACCCTATCAACCCTTCAACGACACACCTTCTCAGCCCTTCAGCGGCACACTCTTCTCACTCTCCGAAGTGGAACCCAAAGTACAGACTTCAAGGGACAATGTATAGACTTTGAGCTGCAGCCAAAGAACAATGTATAGACTTGGAGTTGGCCAGTGTACAGACTTTGGGCTGGCCAATGTACAGACTTTGAACTGCAGCCAAAGAACAATGTATAGACTTGGAGTTGTCCGACGTACAGACTTTGCGCTGGCCAACGCATAGACTTTGGGCTGGCCAACGTATAGACTTCGGGCCGGCCAATGTATAGACTTTGAGCTGCAATGTATGGACTTTGAGCTGCAGCCAATGAACAATGTATAGACTTGGAGTTGGCCGACGTACAGACTTTGAGCTGGCCAATGTATGGACTTTGAGCTGCAGCCAATGAACAATGTACAGACTTTGGGCCAGCCAACGTACAGACTTTGGGCTGGCCAATGTATAGACTTTGAGCTACAATGTATGGACTTTGAGCTGCAGCCAATGAACAATGTATAGACTTTGGGCCGGCCAACGTACAGACTTTGGACTGGCCAATGTATAGACTTTGAGCTGCAATGTATGGACTTTGAGCTGCAGCCAATGAACAATGTATAGACTTTGAGCTGGCCAACGTACAGACTTGGGATGGCCAACGTATAGACTTTGAGCTGTATAGACTTTGAGCTACAACCAATAGACAATGTACAGACTTTGAGCTGAATGATGTATAGACTTTGTGTGCTGGTGGCCAATGTATAGACTTTGAGCTGCAGCCAATAGACAACGTACAGACTTTGAGCTGAAGGATGTATAGACTTTGAGCTGTATAGACTTTGAGCTGCAGCTAATAGACAATGTACAGACTTTGAGCTGAATGATGTATAGACTTTATGTGCTGGTGGCCAATGTATAGACTTTGAGCTGCAGCCAATAGATAATGTATAGACTTTGGGCTGATGAATGTTCAGACTTTGTGTTGCAGTGACCAGCCAGTGCGTTCCTTCACCGGTACACTATCTGTGGGCTTCCCGGCACACTCTCTTGGCGCTTCTCCAGTGCACCCTTGGGACACCATGCGCCACCCTTCCCCTCCTTCGTCGATACACTCTCCCAGCCCCTCTCCGGTACGCTCTCCCAGCCTTCGCCGGTACACCCCTTTCTGCCCCCAACGGCCCACTTTTCCTCCCAAAATAAATATATATAAATATGTCATGATAATGATAATGATAATAATGATAATAAATTAATAAAAATCATGATAAATAAATAAACCTGAATATATATATATATATGAGAAATAAACAAAAAAATGTGAAATAATAATAATAATAATAATAATAATAATAATAAAGGAAAGGGAAGATATAATAGTAATAATAATAATAAACAAAATGGAGAAATCATCCAGAATAAATACATAAAAGGGAAATAAGCAATAAAATATATATGCACATAATTTAAAGCCCAGATAAAGAAAATGGTAAAATCTATGTTGCAGCCCCGTCTCCCCCGTGACCCAATGCTAAAGGAACAACGATGTCGCCCTTCCAGGTTGGGCCCGAGTCTTGGGAATTATCCCGAAATGGCCATGACCCGACCTCGCCTCGGGCTGACATTCCGACTAAACCGGACTTGTTTCTCAGGCCGGATCCCTTCCGAGCCGCCACTAGAATTGTCGCGTGTTCGGTAGAGATTTGAACGAGTTCACCTCGATTCTCGCTGCGTTTCTACTACGTACCCGTGTCTGAACATGAAAAGACCCGTGAGTGACCAACATGGCCAACGGCTCCCACCCCGACGCGGTCGTGGCCCGGCATTGCTCTGGGCCGATAGCTCGTCAAATCGGATTCATTCTACTGGGATTCGTTCCCGTCCTTTCATTGAAATTACCGTAAACCCGGCATACATTTGTACGGGGTTGCTTCTGTCTACGTTGTACCTCCAATACGGACCCTTGTCCAAACATGAAAAGGTCCGTGAGTGACCGACAAAATCGGGATAGAACGAGATGGCTCCCGTCATCCCTGGACTCTTTGCATGGGAATATCGATAAGGCCTCCGTGGGCCACGCTTAGACCTCGGGCCCGTCCCGATCATGGTCACCGTCTGACCCATATCCCCGGCCTATAGCTCGTCCCCTTTGAACACGTTTTTGGTTTTGGAGTCTAGTCCAGGGACCCTTCCTCGCTGCCCTCCGGCACCGAGAACATTAATGATGCTCACGCAAGCCCCGTTTGGACCGCGAGAGGCGCCCCCGGCATGGTCCTGACTCGATCTTGCACCGGGCCAACAAACTCATTGGTTTCCTGCTACACTAACCGAGATTTAACCGAACGTTTTCAGAGTCTCGGAATAATATGTTTGCCGTGTCCCGACATACATATCTTCTAGGTCCTTCTGCGACGATTACGATATTCTCAAGCCGGACACCCGTCCGAATATTAAACGGTCTCCCGAATGACCGAAACGTTTCGAACGTCCGCTTCCCTAGACATAGGGCTTTCCAGTTGATTCAAGGGATATTCCCTCGTTGCCCCTTGGCACCAGAAATATTAATGACGCTCATGCAAGTCTTGTTTCGACCGCGGGGGGCCCACCGCAGTATGGTCGCAGCTTGCTCTTGCACCGGGCCAACAGATTTACTGATTTTTGACCGCTCCAACCGAGGCTCAGCCAAACGTTTTTTTTCCGCTCTTCCGAATAATAAATTTGCCGTACCTCGGCACACATGCGTTTCGGTTTTCCCGCGACAACCGTGATTTTCTCGAGCCGGACATTCGTCCGAACATTAAATGGTCAGTACACGACTGACATGACCGCGAATGGTTTTATTCTCAGCCCCGCGCGAGGATTTCAATACCTCGTAATAGACCTTTCATGCAATTAATTTATTGGCCATGAGGCCCTGAATCTCGGCCATTAATCAAGGGTGTTCCCTCGTATGGGGGATGTAAATGACGCCATGACCTTTATGGCGCGGCGGGTTTTGGTCCCGACACGAACCACACAATCGTCTGACCGAGTCAGATCGAGCGCACCATGGGCTCTTCAGAGCCTGAATAAATCGTCACTTTGTGAATGGCACGCCCACGCACTTAATAGACGAATCAACCGTTCCCAAATAGACGAGCATAATAGACGAACGAAAAGTGCGTCCACAAGAGCTCTAAGGCATTTGTTGGTTGTTTGGCTTGTTCGGCTTAACACACTAACACACGCTGTGGGTATGTTACCTCAACACCGCATATATGGCGTCTAGCCGATTTACACAAGCCTTCCCCTTTTATGTGTAAGATGCATCATGCTAATTAATGGTGAATATACGTCATGTCAGGTCTGCCTATGCACGACGTGAAATGCCAAGGGAGAGAGACCGACATACAAAATTCAACCATTCGTCGAGACCGCTCGTTGATTGCTCTTTCCAAGCTAACGACCGACAGTTTCACCCCTCTGGTGTTCTCAGACACACTGACGTTTGACCTTGACCCAGTGCCCAACTACTCATCCCGAGCCGTACCCAGCCTACATTTTCTGCCAGTCATCACCAACACCTCGATGTCCAGTCTGACTATGATAACTTCATAGTGTCTGTAGTCCCTCAGGGGACCTTTTGTAAAATAACGAAAAACTAGCTCTATCATGCAATGACCTGGGGACCGATCCTTGAGGTGGAATTATCCCGTGTCTTGCCTCCATTGTACATGTGCCTTTAATGCCCCTCTATAATGCTTGTATGGTAACCTATAATGAAGTATACTCAGAAAAAAACTAGTTACTCACCCTTCTGGCACACTTTTGGTCTTTGCCTACCAGCTCCCTATCTTGCTCTGTACTCAAGCCAGTACTTGCCTGCTCTTTGTTGAACCAGTGTCAGTTGCTCCTTCTTTCGGGCCAATACTTGCCTGCTCCTTATTGAGCCAGTGTCCGTAGCCCCCTTTTTCGAGCCCGTATCTCACCCAGCTAATCCAAAAACTAGTGTCTCCCATCTAGTCTGTTGGACTTAGCTGTTGCATTCCGATGGTAGCGCAAGCTATACCCTCCCAACATCATGGCTTCCAGGGTACCCCAGTCCTCTTTCAGCTGAAGAAACATAGGTATTCAGGTTTCGCCTGAAATAAAATAAAGGGAAAATTACCTATATACCCTTATAAAATTCAAAAAGTACTGTTATACCCCTACCTTTTAAAAAACTACCATCATATCCCCAAAATTTTAAATAGCTCTCTATTTTACACCTACCATCAACGGGCCGTAACTGCTGTTAACTGGGTTGGTGGAATAGACTAACCTACCCCAGGGGTTTACGGATGAGAACGGTTGTGAATCCCCCCCACCACTCGTACCTTTACCTCCTCGTGTTGGGTTTAGGGTAACGCAGAAGGGTGATTCGTTTCGTTTGTAGAAGGGCGATTCATTTGCTGAAAGGCGATACGATTACAGAAGGGCAATCGATCGAGCTCGGCTCTACTTGACAAGAAAGTTGCTGCGACGCCGGTAGGAGGAAGACGACACCAGAAGGTGGGAGGGAAATCGGCGACAGGGCGATCGATGTGTTTTTTAGCCCACGGGGAGAGGGCGGAAGGCAAGACGGATACCAGTGCTAGGGCCCTCATTGGGGTCAAAATCGAGAGAAAAAGGAAGAGGAGGCTGGAAGAAGACAATGACTGTGAGGTATAAGCAATTTCTCTTTCCCTGTACCTCTATCTTTCTGTCCTTCTATGTATCTATCCGATCTGTCCATCCCTTTCTTCTATGTGTTTTTAGTCCCGTAGGGTTGGGAATGTCTTCTATTTTTGATGTTAAGGGTGAGAGAGGTCGTGAAGGAAGGAGAAGGGGACGTTTGTGGGAAAAAGGTGTGATATGTGTCCCACATGTGCCCGACAGTAGGTGCCCATGTCCCACTATTTTCTTCACTATGGCTTTGCCTCAAGTTTTATCTTTAAAAAATCAACTTGTCCCAGTAGGACCCTGTGTAGGGTACTTTGCAAAGGCTTACTGAATGAATTGATTTTTTGTATATTTCAAAGCTTTGTAACAGGTACAATGGAGGAGAACTACTTAATTAAGCTGTTATATGGTGGGCATTGGAAGGTGGTGCATGGTCATGATGGCATGATAGGTTATGTTCGAGGGGTTTCAGATAGAGGTCCTTTTCATGGACCAAGGATTATGCTAATTTAATGGAGCTGTAGTTGGTAGCAAGTGGGTTATTTACTGAGGGGGTACAGATTGATCAGTTATATTTTGTAGCTGAAGTGTAGAATGGCAGCAAGGATAAAAAGTATTTGAACTTAGAGACGGATGAACATATCATCCAAATATTTGATAAGTGCAGTAACAACAAAATCATAAAGGTTTATGCTAGTCAAGACTACCCAACTGTGCCCTTAGATACAGAGCAACCTGAAGAAGTTTTAGATGATGTTAGGATTGATGAGACACTAGAGGATGCATAGGTTACTTTAGATCAAGTATCAGATGGGGAAGTGAGAATGGATGATAGTGACTACAATCCCAGTTCAGATTCTGATGTTGATTATGTAGATGAGCTAGTTGATGATGATGAAGTAGGTGACCAATTTACTGACTTAATGATGCCAAACATGACTAAGGGAGCTCTGTATGATAATGTTCAAGCATTTAGACTAGCTCTATCCTAGTTTGTCATATTGCATGAGTTTGATGTTAAGTACATCCGGTCAGAGCCATTGCGGGTGACTGTAACTTGTAAAGCAACCAATTGCAACTGGAGGTTACATGCTTCAAGACTAAAAGATGGTCACACATTCCAAGTGCAGAATGATCAAGGTCAGCACATATGCGTGTCAAAAAATAGGTGAGGGAACCACATGGCAACCAAGAGCTGGATTGCTCACCAATAACTTCCATGGTTGAAGAATGAAGGAGATCTCCAAGTGAGAGAACTTGGAAGACGGTTGGAGCATACATACCATATAACTTTACCATACATGAGGATATACAAAGCTAAGGTGGTTGCATTGAAGGTCATACATGGCACATGGGAGGACATGTATGCCACGATACCGGGTTTACAGCATGAGCTCCTAGTGAGGAATCCAGGAAGTGTGATAAAGTATGAATTAGAAGAAGGTACTAGGTCATTTAAGAGGTTCTTCATGTCATTCAAAGCTTGCATTGAAAGGTTCAAATGTTATCGGCCACTGATTGACCTAGATGGATGTCATTTGAAGTGCACTTTACGTGGTGCACTTTTGGCTGCCACTTGTGTGGATGGGAACAACTGTTTGTTTCCTATTGCTACTGCCATAGTGGAGAGTGAGAATGCTGATAGTTGGTTATGATTTCTACAGAATATGAAGGAGGCAATTGGTCACCCCGAAGGGTTGGCATTCATATCTGACAGGGCGAAAGGCCTAGATGAGGCCTTATCAATTGTGTACGGAGTACAAGAACATCGTACTTGTTTGAGACATTTTTACAAGAGTTTCAAGAGCAAGTTTCCAGGACCAGCATTGAAGAAGCTGTTGTGGTCATCTGCCGAAGCTTTCAATGAGCACAGCTTTAAGTTTCACATGAATGAAATGAGACAACTAAATGAGAATGCTTACCATTTTATGTTAGGTCCGGAGGTGAGGGGATTGAAATGGTCAAGGTCACAGTTCAACACCGTAACAAAGTGCATGTACATGTGCAATAACGTCAGTGAGTCATTCAATAATTACGTGGATATGCCTGCACAAAGCCCATTCTTGTTTGCATTGACACTCTTAGATCATTATTCATGAAGAGTTTCCATACTAGGAGGACACTTGCAGACCGGTGGAAGGACACACTGACACCTATTGCCAGGAGCCACATTATTGCTACAATTAGAGGGTTGGGAGGTTATTTAGTTGAGAAGGCCAGCCACAGTCAAGACCAAGTGACTAGTCCGACTGAGAGGGCTGAAGTGGACTTGGAGACGAAGACATGCAGCTGTCATAGATGGCAAAAAATTTGGCTTCCTTGTGTTCATGCATGTGCCTTCTTATCATCCAATAGGGCACCAAAGTGGGAGGAGTATGTATCTTAGTATTACCATGTGGCCACATATAAGGCTACTTATGCTCAGACCATCAGCCCTATGCCTGATAGAGAAAGCTCGGTCAAGCTTGATGTGGAAGTGTTTCCACCAAATACAAGACGTCTCCCTGGAAGGCCAAGAAAGAATTGTATTCGAGATCCAGATGAGCCAGCTATACTAAAAAGAGAGCACAATTGCACAAGATGTGGTCAACCTGGTCACTATGCCAGCACATGCAAGAATCCACTCCAAAATACACCTACTTCAAGTGAAAGGTAATTTTCCTTAATTTTCCTTTCTTACCTTTCTTTTAGTTATTTGCTTATAAGTGCCTTTCTTGTAGGAGGCCTCCTGGGAGGCCAAAGAAGACTCCTGCAACATCAACACCTGCTACTTGTCAGCCACCGGTGGGACAAAGGGGTAGAGGCCGATCTGTGCCATCTAGGATTAGACCTGGGAGTAGCATTTAAGATGTTATCTTTGGCATTCCTATTTTTGTAACTTAACCAAATGGTGCTTCAAACTCTCTTCTTTGTGAAGTACTTTTAATGAGCACTGAATTGGTGTTTCAAACTCTCTTTTTGTATTAGCACACAATGATTTTATGATCAATGGATGCTTCAAACCCTTTTTTTATATGAAGGCTTGAATGGTTTTATGGTTTTATGATTTTATGATATGTGAAATGTCTATGAAATGGATCTAAACAGGTTTGAATAGTATTGTGAATGAGCTGTGCATGTATGTGAATGTATGTGAGGTATTGTGAATGACATGTGCATGTATGTGAAGGTATTATGAATGTATGTGAGCTATTGTGAATGAGTTGTGCATGTATTGTGAATGGGGAAAGTGATCAAACAAACAAAAATGTCTTCCTGGCGATAATAATATATATATATAAAAACCATCTGTGTGTTTTTCATCACTAATGTGCATTTGTCATCCTTAGCTATGTTTTTCACCACTAATGTGCATTTGTTATCATTAGCTATGTATTTTTCACCTCTGAAATCTATTTGTCACCCTTAGGGTCTATATTTCACCCTTAGAAAACCATTTCTCACCCTTAGGCATATATTTGTCACCTCTAGAAACCCAGTTTTCACCCTTAGGGTCTATATGTCAACTTTAGAAAACCATTCTTCATACTTAGAAACATGTTCTTCACCCTCGGAAATCCATCAATAAACCAACGGGTTTATACAAAAAAAAAACCCATCTAGAGTCGAGTCCAAAACCACTCGGAGTTGACTCCGCTTCTTCATTCCTCACATTTTCCTCCATTTGCAACCCCAGTCGTCGCCTTTGGCCTATTTGTCACCCCTAACTCGCATTTTTCACCCCTGTCAACCTATTTGTCACCACTAATAGGCATTTTTCACCCCTGTCAACCCATTCTTCACCTTTCCCACTTACTTTTCACCCTTATGCATGTGCTCGTTACCCAATTATAAAAAAAGAGAATAATATAATAATAACAATAATAATAGTAATAACAAACAAAACAACAACGTACAAAAAAAATTTATCTTGCTGATGGCGGAGTCAACTCCACCCTTGCATGGAGTCGACTCCCCTTCACAGATTCACCTTTAGCAACCCACTGTTCACCCCTAGAAGCCCGTTTGTCACCCATAGCCAGGCATTTGTCACCTCTATAAACCCATTTTTCACTTAGCCATGTGTTTGTCACCCATAGCCAGGCATTTGTCACCTCCGTAAACCTATTTTTCACCCTTAGCCATGTGTTTGTCACCCATAGCAGGCGTTTGTCACCTCTATTAACCTATTTGTCACTATTAGCCAGGTATTTGTCACCCTTAGCCATGTATTTGTCACCTTTAGCCTATTTGTAACCCCAGAATTCATTTGTCACCCTTGACCAGACATTTGTCACCTCTATTAACCTATTTGTCACCCTTAGCCGGGTCTTTGTCACCTTTAGCCATGTATTTATCACCCTTAGCCCATTTATAACCCCAAAATTCATTTGTCACCCTTGGCCAGGCATTTGCCACCTCTATTAACCTATTTGTCACCGTTAGCTAGGTATTTGTCACTCTTAGCCATACATTTATCACCTCTGCCATATACTTATAACCCTTATTACCCAATGACAATAAAATGATTATGAAGATAACAAGAACCCATAAGAATGATAATTAATAATCGTAACAGCCTAACAACAGTAAAATAATTATGAAAATGACCCAAAAAGGAAAAGACCATAGAAAAATGATAATTAATAGATGTAACAGTATAATAATAATAAAAATAATAAAAAGAGAAAGAATCATAAAAAATAATAAATAAAAATGATAATGAATAAATACAATAATTGTGAAATAATTGTGAAAATGACTAAAAATCATAAAAATGATAATTAATAAATACAACAACAATAACAAGAATTGGTCTAAAAGTGCGTCCACAATTGCCCACGCACTGAACAAACAAATAGACACAATGAATAAATCAACAAAATATATTGGTCTAAAAGTGCATCCACAATTGCCTATCTGTTTGCTATTTGCCAGTGAAAGTCGGCTTCTGAACTTTCGTGTTAATCCGTCTTGTGCTAATCAAGAAGACATAGTACGTTGGTAAGAAAGATTAAAGACAACATTGATGAAGCTACCATGTGAAGGATGATGTTTGGATGAACCAAAAAGGAAGGATTCCACATATTCTTGTAATTCAAATCTGGTGTATGGCTTCTATCGGTCTGGAGACGTCAATGTTGTAGCCGTAAATGCTACTTGGCAATTGTTGGCACTCAAAAAAGAAGAAAAAAAAAGAGATGATGAAATGGGCCAAGCGAATGGGCTAAGCCCAATACAAAAGGGGAGAAGAGAAAAGGGCGCACAAGGCCATATGCATAAATAAAAGAAAGAGAGGGGCCAAGTAGAAAAATGAGGATTTAAAAAAAAGGAAATGGTAGGAAATTAGCGGCCACTATAGCCACGTGTCACACCGTCTCCTCACGAGAGTTGGCACTGTTCACCTCCTCTTTTGTGGCTTCTTCTCCCGCAAGAGCATTCAATGCTCGAAGCACCTCCATGCATGGTCAAAGCCTCCTCCGCACGACAGCGACGCATGCGTACGCCGGCCTGTGGCCAGCCATGCCATGCACGGACGAAGTCTAGGCCTGCTCCCTCCCCTTGCTCCACCGTTCTCCCATGCTCCGCAAGCAGCAACGGCAGCAACAGCCACTGCGCCTTCGACAACGCAGCAACGGCAGCTATGACAACACCTACAACAACAGCAACGACGTTAGCAGGAGCAGCAGCGGCCGTAGAGAGAAGATAAGCACAAAAGGGGGGTTTCTCCCTTCGAAACAGGGGCCCCAGCCCCCTATAAAAGGCCCCCTGAGGTGAAGCAAGCCCCCCGCTTGGAAAAACCTTCAAAGCACCCCTCTCTTCGGCAACCTTGAAGGGAAGAGAAGTCTGCTCCCATTCCACTATTAAAGCCCACCCAAAGCCAAAAGTGAAGGAGAAGTGAAGAAGAGAGTGAAGGAGAGAGTGTGGGAACCACTTGTAAAGGGTGGGTCTGCCCTTGTGTTTTCTCTAATGTCTCGTCTCTTTCTCTCCTTGTATTTCGAAAGGGCCTTGGCCTGATGTATGTGTTTTGCTTTCCAATGTGAATATGATACAGGTTGTTTGCCCATGATTCTCTTGGTGATATGAGCTCGATCTCTTCCTCTCCCCCTTTCGTGATGTATGTGTATATGATACATACATACATACATATATATATATATACGATTACTCTGCCCGTTACTATCATCTCTCTGGTGGATAGCTGGGTTCCTTTTTTTTTCTTTCTTTCCCCTGAAGCCCGATATACTATCTATATAGTGATGTATATATGTATACTTTGATTCCGGTGGCCACCGGCCTGGGGCTTATCCAAACCCATGGATATGGCTCCGAGGTTGTCGACCGTCGACAATGTGTGAGGTTTTCCCTCTCCTTTCACTTTTGAGATGATTCATTCTCTTTCCCTTCTCAAAACCCCACTTTAGAACTTGGACTGATCTGATGGCCATGGTTCCAAGGGGGTGAGGAACATGGGATTCAATCCCAAATCACCTATTGTTCTGACAAATTCTGGATTTCAGGTTCTTGATCACTCATGGACCCCCGGAGGCTCGTTACTTCTTAACGTGGACCCCGGGTGGCTTCCCTTTGAGGAGTGAACATCGATAGCCTTATACGGCGAGATTCCAAGTCCACGTCTCGGCGATGAGGTCGTGGCAACCCATGGGTTGGCGGGATCATTTGTAGGCTAGCCCTCGGGATCCCCGTGCTCAACTCGGGTCACAGGTGTTGCCACTTCCGTGTGCACCTTATTATTTCGGGGCAGTCTCGGAGTTTCTCTGTTTGACGCCCCCTATTTACACCCCCTGACACTCCGGGTCTAGGGGAGGTGCTGCCGAATTTTCGCCGGACAACTTAAAAAGAAATGATAACAAAAACAATGATAGCTGGGCTGAACTCAAGAACAACGTGATCATTGAATAAAAAGGGACCAATCTAAACTGATGCATATCAAATTCAGAAGGGATTGTATAATGAGCACAATTTTCGGAGTTGCTGAACTATAAGAATGAACAAAGATGAATGTGCAGTGTTGGCACGTGCCAAGGACTTTCAGAATAAACCAGAATTCCCTGCATGCATTTCCGTATGGCACACATAGGCTAATGCATATAGGAGCATTAATATCTGAACTTAGAATGAGCTTCTGTGAATTCCTGCATTAACAGATAAGAATCTATTTGCATTTTCATGTACGTACTTCTGTATGCCATGTGCATCTGCCCTTATAGAATGGCTCGGGCCATTTATGCTCTGCATGCCCCCATTGGAGGGAATTTGCTATTTTTTTCCTAACAGCATAGGCTTCCTCTGCTTATTCATTCATGGCATATCTTTGCCCAACTATCATTGTTTCACATAAACCCAATCAATAATAATTCTGAAATATGAGCAAGATAAAAAAATTGAAGGAAGGGTTCGAGGCCCAATCCTTCAAATCAAAACAGAAAACTCAATCAATGAGAATTGATGCAAATTGAACTCCAGAAGGAGAAGACTAATGATCGAACAGATCCCTGAAACTTTCGAAATTAAATAGAGCAAGGAATTGAATTCTAAGAATGAAACTAAAGCTCCCAGTTTAAAATTAAAAGCTCTATGCAACAGCATATAAATGCATTGATATCTGAATTTGGGTTAAATTTTCATGCATCCCTCACCCCTGAGAGTTATATCTCCACCAGAAGCATTCACACATTCCACGAGATGCATATATTTTCATGCAAGGGCTAAGAGCCTTGAACTAACCTCAAATGCCCTAGAATCAGACCCCAGCACTGCTTGCTGGTAGAGGCAGTGCGTCGACACACTATGAACGGTGCGTCGACGCATCCCCGACCAGAATGCTTGGCTGGCCGGCTGTCTTGCGGCATTTGGTCGACCGACCTTCACCTTCGATCGATCGACCAGTGTTTGAGCCCCTAGTGTGCATGGAATGGCCTTGCCCCTGGCGCCGGATGCGTCGACGCGACCGGGGTTGCGGCTCGATGCAGTCTCTCTCCCCCTTCAGGGTCTGCTTCCCTCTGTCCACCACGTCGACGCAGGTAATCCCTGCGTCGACCCATCCTTCATCAAGTTAAAAAAATAAGAAAAGCATGAGAAAGGGGAGGGGGCTGAGGGCCTGCGTCGACGCAGCCATCAGCCCGCGTCGACGCAGCCATGCTCCCGTTTCCCAGAACTGCCAACAAAAATCAAAACAACAAAGATATCTTAACAAAATAAATGAATGGATAAATAAATAGATAAACAATAACAAAAATTATAAAAAATGAAGAAACAACCCAAAAAAATGATGCTAAACTATGATAAAAACATGGTAAAAGATAATGATAAAATAATAATAATAATAATAAAAGACCAGTGGCGTTTATCTGGGATTCCTCCCCCATGACCTTGTCCGAAGGGAATATCAAAGATGCCTATGCATGTCGTGCTTCGACCCGGGGGTCATCCCCATTATAGTCATGGCCTGACCTCGCACAAGGCCAATAACCCACTAACCTTTAATCGTCTTGACCAGGATTCGACCGAATTATGTACGAAATGGTTAAACATGACCGATATGACTTTAAATACTCTTTGCACCCTAATATGGGGGATTTTAATGCTCTCTGCCATTTCTTCCACTTGCTCTATGAAAACTGATTTTTTGGCCATAAGGCCCCTTATCTTGGTGATTAATCAAAGGTTTTCTCCTCTTCGAGGGGATGTAATTAACGTCGTGACCTTTATGTCACGGCGGGTCTCAGTCCTGACCTGATACCCACAATCGTCTGGTTAATCAGATGGAGTGCATCCCGAGCTTCGGACCACTCGAGTCTCGAAGCCCGAACACATTGTCACCTAGGTGACTGGCATGCCCTCGCACTTGATAAAATAATAAATTGATAAACCAATGAACGATACCCCGATATTACAATAATATGACTAAATTTTTAGTGCGTCCAACAGAAATTTAATAGCTAACTCGCCAATTGTTCTGTTAACTCTGTAAACACCCATCCATATTGGCTTCTTCACATATGACAATTTAATAGCTAAGTGAAGCTAAATACATTCACATCCAACTAATCACATTATATTAGTCAACTCCCAAAATAAAATACATTACGGAGTACAGGTATTAAGTGCAAGTTAATGGGCACATATGAACTCCCACTCGTCATATCAAATTACATAGTACATCACAACATAGATAGCAAGTAAAATGACAGGTTTAAAGTGATCTTTCTTGCTTCTTCCATCACTTTTCCGACTATCAGTGCTCTATTTGGTAACTCTGCTCGTAACTTATCCATCTTCATTTCAATTGACTCAAGCTTGTCTAATTTCCTTTCCAACGCCTTAAACTTCTTTTCCAAGAGTGCCTCTATACTGATTAGTTGATACTTCAAGTCTACCGCGGACTGATGCACATCATCAACCCATGTAAAGTACCCACAAGTAGTGTCTTCCTATAAAAAAACATTCATTAATATACTTACAATCTCTTAGGTATAACATCAATCATGTAACATGCATTTTCAATATGCTTACATTCCATCGTGGACACCGATAGAATCGTCTCCCCTTGCTTGATTCTTGAGACGAGATATATGTCTTACAAGTCCTCTTACAATAGCAATCTGGAGCAATCGAACACTGACTAATAGAGTGTGCAGTTGTATCCTCACTCATTGTTACCCACTATGACCAAAGGCCTGTATGACTAATCTGGGGCAATCTGGAGCTGCCTCTTCTCTTATCCAGCGACGATGGATGAAGACTAAACCCTTCTAGGGTCTCCTCTAGAGAAGAGGCAGCTATAGAGTAGAGGCAGTAAGAGTGGAGAGATAGGATGATGGACTAATCTCAATCGCGTCTGCCCTCTATTGTCTCCTCTATGCTTACAAGGCCGGCGAGCTCCCCTCCAGCAGAATGATGCTACAGAGAAACGATTTTTACCCTAAACGTGCAACTTCTCTTAGCCCGCGGCGATGAATGAAGACTAAACCCTTCTAGGGTCTCCTCTGGAGAAGAGGCAACTATAGAGAAGAGGCAGTGAGAGTGGAGGGAGAAGACGAGGGACTAAGCATAATCCCGGACACCCTCTATTGTCTCTTCTACGCTTGCAAGGCCGGCGAGCTCCGGCCTTTTCAGCAGAGTGATGCTATAGAGAAGAGGCCGTGAGAGTGGAGGGAGAGGGCGAGGGACGGCTTCAGATCGTGGACGCCCTCTGTTGTCTCCTCCACGGTTGCAAGGGTGGGAAGCTCTCCACCGTAATGGCGCTACAGAGCACATGCCATGAGAGGGGTGGGGGAGGGAGAAGAACAATTTTCAATCGCGGAGGTGGAGAGAAAAGAAAGCACGCCGGGGGGGCCATTAGTCGGTTAGGTCCATCAAGACGGCGAGTAAACTCAAGGGTTTGGTAACACTGGTTAAAAGTTTTTGGGGATATGACAATAGTTTTTAAAAAGGTAGGGGTATAACGATAATTTATGAATTTTCTAAGGGTATATAGGTAAATTTTTCTAAAATAAACACTGATTGCTTACGGTCGGTGGGGAAAGACGTCCAGTACATGAGCCCCCACAATCGCCTTACTCGTACTAGTGGAATCTTCTCCTATCCACGTGTCGCCTAACATTCCATGCTCACGTGTCGTGTCCTGGCGGCACTTCCCCTGTCAAAACTTGGTTCTGTAGGTGATCGTCGAGAAATTGACTAGTATGCCTACATCCTGCCCAACCTCCCCTGACCCAATCACCCTCGCACGTCACCGTCATCTGGTTGACCCATTTCGTGTGTGTGTCATGTGCTCTTAGAATGATTAACCATACGCCATTCGTTCCCGTGTGTTTCTATCATTCTTTGCATTTCCTTCGTTAATTCCCCCGGAAGCAAGCATGCCAGATCGACCCATCTCGGCCTTCCAAAAGGCGAGTGTGTGTCTTGCCGTGGACGGAAGTCCCGTGAGCCAAACAGCACACATCCTATATTTAAAGGTATTGGCACGCATTCTGTCCTCTATGATGTGGAGTATTATCTATATGCAGCTTCTGACTGATCGTGAACATTCAGTGCCCTCTTCTCTGTAAAGATTTTGTTATAGATGCTTGGCAAATTTACTATGCCCAATCTAAAGGAGCAGATGCAATTCTGTTGATTGTTGCAGTCCTCACGAATCTTGACATCAAATGTATGACTAGGATTTGGAAAATGCTTGGATTGGCAGCATTGATTGAGATTTTGCCAATCTTCTTTGTTGGGGTTGGATGATTGCCATTCTAAGTGGATTTTCATCACATAAATAAAAAATATTATTACTATTCTTGCCCTTGAGACATTTCTAGTAATGTTTTGACATCATGTACAATACACTAACGGTCCTAAACAAAATAATTTCGATATGCTCTTCTTTGCTGTCTAAGGGGCATTGTTCTAGTTTGTAGATATATTTTAAGGGTCATAATTCAGATGAAGTGAAACAAGTTTGCACATTTTTATTTACATCCCAACAAATACTTACGTAATGAACATCTTCAAGGTAGATGATGAAAGAGAGATGGATCAAGTTCTGGCAATCGGCGAAGTCCAACTTAAGGTGAGTTTGGGAATATGTGTGAGAAGAGGTGAATTTTGATGTGAGAGATTATGAAATATGTAGACTCCACTCTAATGATTAGAATCTATTTTCTCTTTTCAGAATCTCACCAAATTTTTTTTTTAAATTTAAGAGAAAAGACACCTTATTGTTCCTATCTCTCTCTAACCTTAAAAGAGAGGAAGCCAATTGTAAACTTCCTTAGGTCACCAGGGAGCCCACGTTAAGGAAGGTTGGTGTTGAGCAGCAGTTCACGGAGACCCTTACGTGAGAGTCCAAAATTTTAGCGCACCCTCCCCCCCCACCCCCAACACGTCTACCAGAGAATGATGGATAAAATAGTGATTGCATTTCCTTAACTATGTTCTTCCTTTTGGAAGGGCCACACTGTAAAAGGTTTACAGCCAGAAGTATTAAAATGTTCTAAAAGTATCTCAGATTTGAGAAGATTAATTATATTCAAAAGTTCTAACTTCAATATGATAAATTGGAAAGTATCTGCATTGTTTTGCCCTTTGAATGCTTATTGTTGGATTTCAATACAATAATGACGTTTTCTAAGCCTGAAGGATGCCAAGAAATTATGAAGAATGGAGTTGTTGTGTATTACAATTTGGTTCCTAATGCTCGGTTATTTTGTGTGATTTCTATTTGCTAAACTCTTGCTATTAAGCCAACTGCAATGTCTTCTCAAAGCTTTGCAATTATTCTGCCTGGAACTCTTTTTGTTGTCCCTATCTCATCCGGTCATAAATCAATCCTTTGGGTAGTGTGTCTTTCACAAGGAAACACAGGGCATATATATTTTCAATCAAGAAAGAAACTAAGATTCTCAAAAAATATGTAACCCAGTTCACCTCTAACTTATAATATCTTCTCTTTCTTGAGCATTATTGTGCCGCCCCCTTCCGGCAATCCCGTATCGTATCCGGGGACGTCACAGCGGATGTACGAGGTGTTGTGGGCCGAATATTTGTAAGGCGCTAAAGGCCAAACCATCACATATTCCAGAAGAAACATAACCATACTATTTCCATAAGATAAACACTCATAATTTACATCGTATACCGAGTACTACATATATCTACTCAAAAGTCATATTTACATTCATTATTCAAAAGAAAATTAAATCTATTTATTCCACGCAGCAGAATCCGAATCCAAATTAAACCCGGGATCAACTTCCGACTTACTGCCCGAAGGAGTCAAGACGCACATTGGTCAATTTCCTGAAATGGTTAGGCAACAGAAATGAGTCCACAGACTCAGTAGGCATTAAAACCAATCACATACTTATCATATACTAACTTGTGTAAATCCATGATATATATATAAAGCAAATCACAATTTCATTGGATTGTACGCATACTATGAATGCGAAGGAAAACTGATAGAGCAGAGTAATTTTTCTTCTTATGAGCAAATGCGTATAACAAATATTATCTGACTTATATATATAAATGACATTGTATATATCTTAGCTAAATCAGAGCTTATACAGATGAACTTATTTTCAGATCATATCAAAGTCATATATCAAATCTGAACTTCATATTATTTGGCAGCATATATTGGATAGACATCCCGTCATTAAAAGTAGTAGTAAACACATACCTAGACATCCATACGTCGACATAAAGATAAATGGTCTAAACGTTGGAGCCTGTCGGCCTTGATCAACCACGCAGGATCGGGAGTTAATACTCCACTATTTCCTAGATAATTTTTCTTATTCTGGGTTCCGGATTTTTCAGAAGTCCGTTTGTCCTCGGAAATGGGCCTAATCTCGTAGCAGAAGCTAACTACGGTTTGTCGCCCCACACCTCCTTAAAGTGACACAGTCCATATGCTTAATCAGATTTTTATTCTTATTATGATGCTTATTACATAGTCGTCTTAATACTTAAAACTTGCCATTGAATTTTTCAAAATAACTGGATTGTATTTTAATATCAGTAATTAGATTTTAATCATAGGGTAGTGGGTCAAATTTATTAACTAAATAAATTACTATTATATAACATTCGAAGAGATTAGAGTAGAGAGAGAGTAGAGAGAGAGTAGAGAGAGAAAGTAGAGGGAGAAAGTAGAAAGAGATTAGAGAGAGATTTGAGAGAAATTAGAGAGAGATTTGAGAGAGAAATAATGTTTTTACAGAATGGTAAATAAATAACTGATTCTAAACATAGATCATTGGGTTAAATAAATCAATGACTTAAATTATATTTCAAACAAAATCAAATCAAAGGAATGTAAATAACAAATAACATGCACTCGGTTTGTCATGCCTACCTTTAGAATGGACTTCCGAATTGACTTTTATATCTCACCCGAGCTCCCGTAAAAGTCTTTGCGTAGCAAAAGATAATTTTCCCGTCCCAAATACGTAAAGAACGGCGAAATTGTCCAAATAAGTTTCAAATCCTCCGTCCAAGTGTTTATTAATTATTTATATTATTCTGATGTTGTATTATCTTCTCTTCTCCGTTTATTAATAAGAGAATGAGTGGGAAGAGAGATGAGAGAGAAAATAGAGAGAGAAAGTAGAGAGAGAAGTAAAGAGAGAGTAGAGAAAGAAGTAGAGAGAGATATTTAAAGAGAGAAAGTAGAGAGAAAATAGAGAGAATTTAGAGATAGAAAGTAGAGAGAGAAAGTAGAGAGAGAAGATAGAGAGGGAAAGTTAAGTGAGAGTAGAGAAAGAAGTAGAGAGATATTTAAAGAGAAAAAGTAGAGAGAAAATAGAGAGAGAATTTAGAGAGAAAGTAGAGAGAGAAGATAGAGAGAGAAAGTGAAGAGAGAGTAGAGAAAGAAGTAGAGAGAGATATTTAAAGAGAAAAAATAGAGAGAATTTAGAGAGAGAAAATAGAGAGAGAAAGTAAAAAGAGTAGAGAGAGTAGAGAGAGAGTAAAAAAAGAGAATAAAAAAAGAAAGAGAGAAAGAGAGATGGGAGGGAGAGAGAGAGAGAGTGAGGGATGGGGGGAGGGGGGTGTTACGTGTGGAGAGGGGAGAGGGGGAGTGCTGGAGTGGGAGAGAAAGAGGGGGAGAGGGGGGTATTTATAGGGGGATGGGAGGAGAAGATAAGAAGGATGGGAGGAAGAGGAGGTGAGGATAAGGAGAAGGAGGGAGATAAGGATGGAGGGGGATGACGTGGAGGGGGGGGGGAGATATTTTGGGTGGAGTGGGGAAGACATGGGGAGGTATTACGTGTTGGAGGGTTGAGTGATTTTTTTTAATAAGAAATGGGTTTTTATATGAAAACCCACTAAAAGTTTATCAATAACAAAATCTCAAAGCTCTAATTCATTCTATCATATATTCGATCTATCAAATGTCAAAATTTGAAATTGTGTTCAACATGAAATTTGTAGATATTTGAATTTTCTTTCCAATGGATCTAATATTGACCCTATTCTGATATTTCTATGAAAAGGTACATATTATTAAAGTGGGATATCTACTTAATTTGCTTAATAAAGTTCGTTAATCTATACCGTTCAAGGTATTGGACTTTAATTAACAGAACGTAAAATTTAGATGGGCTCTAAATATATAATATTTAATTATTTTTAAATTTCAGACGAATTGGGATGTTACAAATATCTTCCCCTTAAATAAATTTCATCCTCGAAATTTAAAGATTTACGCAATACGTACAGAATAGTTGTGGATATCTCTTTCTCATTTCATCTTCCATCTCCCAAGTAGCTTCTTCTGCTGAGATGCTTTTCCACAATACCTTCACCAATGGAATTGTCTTCGTTCTCAGCCCTTGTTCCTTTCGATCGAGAATGCGGACTGGCTTCTCCTCATATGTAAGATCTGGCTGAATTTCTAACTGCTCATGCTCTATAATGTGCGATGAGTCTGGCATGTATTTTCTTAACATGGACACATGGAATACATCGTGAACTCCTGACAATGATGGTGGTAAAGCCAGCTGATATGCCACCTCCCCAATCATTCTTAAGATTTCAAATGGTCCAACATACCTCGGACTGAGTTTACCTTTCTGGCCAAATCTCATTACTCCCCTAGTAGGCGAAACTTTCAGAAATACGTGATCCCCGACAGCAAATTGTAGATCTCCCATTCTTTGATCAGCATAGCTTTTCTGCCTACTCTGAGCTGTAAGTAATCTTTTTCTAATTAACTCAACCTTTTCTACACAATCCTATACAATCTATGGCCCAATCAATCTCCGTTCACCAACCTCGTCCCAACAAACAGGTGACCTACGCGGTCTACCATATAATGCTTCATATGGTGCCATTCCTATGCTTGCATGATGGCTGTTATTGTATGCAAACTCAATTAAAGCCAGATGCTCATCCCAGCTGCCTCGCCTGTCTAAACTACATGCCCTCAACATATCATCTAATGTTTGAATGGTTCTCTCTGATTGTCCATCTATTTGAGGGTGAAAAGCTGAACTAAATTTCAATTGTGTACCCAGTGCGTTCTGTAAACTCCTCCAAAATTTTACTGTAAACCTTGCATCCCGATCTGAAATAATAGACACAGGCACACCATGAAGTCTCACAATTTCTCTGATATACAAATAGGCTAAATCCTCTAATGATTGTGTCTTTGTGATTGCCAGAAAATGGGCTGACTTAGTAAGCCTGTCAACAATTACCCAAATAGAATCATGTTTTCTCCTAGTCATTGGTAATCCCATCACAAAATCCATAGTGATATGTTCCCATTTCCACTGTGGAATTTTTATCAACTGTAATGGTCCTGCTGGTCTTTGATGCTCTGCTTTTACTTGTTGACAAGTAAGACATTTACTGACAAAGTCTGCTATATCTTTCTTCATGCCAATCCACCAAAACTTTCTTTTCATGTTTTTGTACATTTTTGTACTTCCTGGGTGAATAGAATATTGTGATTTATGTGCCTCAGTTAATAGGTCTTTCTTTATTTCTTCATTCCGAGGTACACACAACCTTCCCTGAAATCTGATTGCCCCGTCTGCACTTTGAGTAAATCTCGGTGTGCCAATCAATCCCTGTAACCGCTGATCATTTAGTTGTACTTGCACAATTCGCTCAAGCATTGTACACTGCTTGTGCACCTTCGTGGGTATACATTCTCTCTCTTATTTTCTAGTGTAAGAAACTCTGGTGTTTCCCGCCCTTCCGATCATCGTCGTGTTTGGTACCCTCCCCTCCCCGCCGGCCATGGCCGGAGTGGCGGGGGCTTCCTCCTCCATGATGAAGTTTCCAGAGGAGGCTTCTTCATCTTCTGCTGCTATTCCTCGCCGTACCTTTGCTCAGGCGCTGATGGAGTCCAGGCAGCGACCGAAGATTGAAATCCCAGTTAAGGAACCTGCATTTACAGACCGAGGGGAGCCGGCGGTGTATTTCTCTAAGAAGGATATTCAAGCATCAATCCAATTCTTATCTTTCTCTATCGTTGCCAAATGTGCTTATGGCCGTCCTACTTTTTCGGACATCAAGAGTTTCTTGATGCAGCGGCTAAAGATCTCTTCAGAAGTTATAATTAGCAAGCTAAATCCAAGACATCTCCTGTTGCGGCTTGACTGTGAAGCAGATTTTATGAAGCTATTAATACAGAAAAACCTTTATATCAGAGGCTTTTTGTTTCGTTTCTTCCGATGGACATCTGACTTTAATTTTGATGCAGATCCTCCGACTGTTCCTGTTTGGATTGGCTTTCCAGCCTTACCGGCTAATTTGTACCATGAAGACTGTCTTCGGTCAATAGCTAGAAATTTTGGCGCTGTCCTGCGTATACATGAAAAATCCTTGGCATTATCAGACACTTCGGAGGCCCTGGTATGTGTAGAAATGGACCTATCAGCCCCGCGCAATGAGCGGCTTTGGATTGACTTGGATGGGGTTGGCTACTGGCAAAAAGTGAGCTATAGCCGTGTTCCGGCGCTTTGCTCTTCCTGTCATAAGCTGGGGCATTCAGAGGATGGATGTAAGAAGAAACAGGGTAGGATGGCCCTGATCCAAATGGTTCAAGAACCTGTTGTTTTGAAATCAAGACAGACTTATCGGCCAAGGCAGGATGGTCTGTTAACTGTTCGACAGAATGTGGCAATTGATAATAAATTTAAGCTGTTGGAACAGATTGGTACTCTGGTGGAAGTGCTACAGGATTCCAATCTACCGATCAGCAATGACCATAATTTGGTGACTAAGGAGGGGAAGTCCTTAGGCCTGGACACAAATTCAGGTAGCCAGTCTGCACCCCCCCAGCATCATTTAGAGCATCAAATGTTGCCTATCAGTATGGAGAATAGTAAGATTCAGGAAATATGTAACCTGAGTGATCAAGGCAGTGGTAACAGTGAGTCTGTTTTACCCACTGAGGAGATGAAATTGGTTGAAAAGGATACTGCTGTTGTGGTGGAATCAACATTTGGAACAGAAGATTCAAGTAAACTGCAAATGAATGAGCTATTAATGATTAACAAGCAGATATCAGAAAAAGCATTGCAGGACAATGACTTCATGCAGTCACATCATCAATTGCATTGTGCTGAAATTGTTGGTAAGCAGCAAGATAAGGGGATTATCACTAGATCTAAAGCTAGATCCATGGAAGATTTTCCCTGGGAGACTCAATGATTCTGTCATCATTAATTTGGAATATTCGTGGAGTAGGGAATTCTAGAACCCGAAGATGTCTGAAAGAAATTGTGCAATCCAATAAGGTCGATCTTGTGGCCATCTTGGAACCTATGGTGAGTTTAAATAAAGCCCCTCCCCTGGGGAGGTACATAAAGCTTGGGGGTTTTGCTTGCAGTAGCCTCCAAGACCCAAAAATTTGGGTGTTCTGGCATGATAGTTTTAATTTGGAGATTATTGATTCCTCCTCTCAACACTTAACTCTTGGCTTGAAGAAAGGTGATTCTTTTTGTACATATTACTCCTTTGTGTATGCTTCTTGTGACCCTAACCAAAGACAGTCTATATTCAACGATATTACCTCTTTTGCTATTTCTGTTTCAATCCCTTGGCTGATAGGGGGGATTTTAACTGTGTTCTTCGCCCCTCAGAGAAAGTAGGGGGTGGAATGCCAGCCTTAGCTGCCATGGCTGATTTAAACAGTTGCTTAGGCTCTGCTGGCCTGACTGATATTGGTTTTATAGGAAATGCTATGACATGGACTAATAACAGAATTGGTTCTGCAAATATCAAGGCTAGGCTTGATAGAGTGATAGTGAATAGCTTTTGTCTATCCTCTTTTCCCCAGTTGACTGTTAAACACCTTCCTAGAGGTCCTTCGGACCATGCTCCCTTATTACTTCATATGGATAAATTGCTTAGCAATCCAGGCCGTTTCATTTTTCAGAAGATGTGGTGTACACATGATTCTTTTCATCAGCTTGTCTCAGACACCTGGCAGCAAACTCAAACTTATGACCCTAATTCTTTGACAAGGTTTTTTATCAAGCTAAAGACAGTAAAGGCTTCACTTCGTAGTTGGAATAAAGAAATTTTTGGGGATATTAATTCAGCAGTAAATTCTGCAAAAGCTGATGTAGAATCAAAGCAAAGCTCTTTCGACTCTGATCCTTCTCAAGATAATAAGATTAGGTTGAATGCTGCCAATGCTAATCTTAGTCAAGCTCTATTCAGGGAAGAAATTTTTTGGAATCAGAAATCTCGGGTTGACTGGATAGAATGTGGTGATAGAAATACCTCCTTCTACCATGCTGTTGCACAGTGTAATAGGAGAAGAAACATTATTAGAAGGCTAAAAGTTGGGGAATCTAATGAATGGTGTTCTGATCAGGAAAATCTGAGGAAACATGCTGAGAATTACTTCAAAAGCCTTTTCTCTTCTGAGAGTCACCTCATGGACTCTGACTTACTAAATTGCATCCCACAGGTTGTCACTGAAACTCAGAACTTAGTTCTATGTGCTCCGCCTAGTCGTTTAGAGATCCGAGAAGCTGTATGGTCCTTAAAAGGTTCTAGTTCCCCTGGTCCAGATGGATTCTTTGGGGAATTTTTTACAGCAGTATGGGAAATTATTGGACAGGATTTCTGTGATGCTGCTAATGCTTTCTTCCAAGGCTTTCCCTTGCCAAGAGGAATATCTTCTTCTCTTATTACTCTTATACCCAAGGTGATGGGAATCGACGCCGAGCATGTACATTTAATTTTACATTTATATCCTTTAGTTTATTTGTATATCCACGGGAAAGTATATGCGCAATTGTACGGCTTTATAAGCCAATGCGTCATTCCCACGGATTGTTTGGGTTTCTTTGTAATTTGTTAGTAGGACCAGCAAGGGGGCCCTCAGCCCTTTCCCATTGGTCCATGTCACTCATGTGGGGCTGGTCAACCATCCTAGGTGGCCATCTAGAAGGGTTGAATGCCATTTGACCACATGGGAGACAAGTGGCTTAATTAGTCCAAGGTGGGTTACCTACCTCACCTACCCATTCAACCCCATTAACCATGGTCAAGGGGGGCGCCCCTCTCCCCTTAATATTTTATTATTTTTTGTGTGTTATTCACATCCAATCTAGGCCCTCCATTCCCCACTCCTAGATCTAATGGTGTAGATTAGATTTGACACATGGCATATAAAAGGGTTGTATTTTCCATTTGTTAGCATTAATGAAGAGAAAATTATTGGAAAATCAAGAGTGTTCTTGAGCCCCTCCTCTCTCCCTCTGGTTTCTCTCCTCTAACCTCCAGTTCTAGAGTGATTTCTATCTTCTATCCCCTTCCCTCTATCTCCGGTGATCATCTGTGCCGCCGCCGCCGCCGTTCGTGCTGCCTTCGAGCAGCCGCGAAACCATCTTCGGTATTCTGTCCTGCTGGACAGAGGTGTCTTCCTGAAATTCCTGCTACCATCCACGGCCTCTTCGTGGTCTTCAATTTTTATGGTGTGTTCTTATATTCCACCCCATCATCCACAAAAATATTCAGGTCCAAAATCCCTCGCTTAGTATTTTTCCATTTTCGTGCATCTTTCATTCCCAGATCTGTTTTGTCTCTGTCTACAGTGACAGCAGCCCTGTGTTTCTCACCTCCGGCCCTATTTTTGATTTTTTCAAACCCTCCCAATTTTACTGAGAGTTCTGTCCATCACCCCCTACATCCAAAAAATTGATTAATTTTTTATCAGCCTTCTATCTATTTTTAGAAACTCGTGTTCTTCCTTAGCTACAGTGTTGTCAGCCAGATTCCAGATCCGACCCATTGCTAGTGCAAAAATCATAGAAACTCGTAGCCTTCCCCAAATCCAGATCCAAAAATAGTCCTGATTTTGTAGCTTGATTTCCCACAACTTTTCTGAAGAACATAACCCCAGATTCGGACGTCTACCCCGCGGTCAAAGGCAATCTACAAGAAAGTTCTCTGCTGACCTGAGATTTCAGGAACTGTACAACAGGTACTTGGAAATTCTATAAGTCCAGATCCGTGCCGATCCAGGTCAGATCTCTAGGCTTTGATTGAAGGATTTGAAGTTAGCTTTCCAACGGCACCAGTCTCGTGTCGATCCGACATCGGGGCTAATCGCAGCGTCTGTTCTCGCCAGAGCGCGCGTCGGAAAATAGAACCGGCAGATCCGTGGCCGGTCATTCCGACCGGTGCCGAACGGAGCCGCCTGGCCTCCGGCCGGCGAACCAGCATGCCGCCAGCCCAGGGAGCACTTCCCTAAGTGTCCCCACTACAGCGGTGCCACCGGGTCCCACACGGCCCCTCCGGACAACGCGTGGGCCCCACAGCCACAAGTTCGAGTGCTGCCGAAGAGACGCGAGAAGCCGCCCGTCAACCCGAATTCGGTCCTCCCGGGCCCAGTTGTGTAGCCCTTTACCTCCCTGCGTGGAGTGGGCGATATTTCATTACTGTCATCATTGTGTAATATTTATCCCGGGAGTACGAGTTTCGGCCGGGTCCGTCTTCCCCACGCCGAGCGCGTGGAGGTATCGCATTCGCTTCCTTACTTGGCATTTTGCTTACTTCATATATATTTATTTATGCCGCTGCTAGAGAGCATGTGTAGGGATATCTAGCTCGCTTTATCTATTCATTACCGCTGCTGCGAGAGAGTGCGAGACCGTCCCGTGACCCGATCCGGGCACACGAGAGAGCCGACCACCCTAGCTCACTGCCGATTTCTCAACCGCTCACGTCCGACGCTTCTCTCGTTAAGGGACAGTCACGAGCTTGTCGTGTCCGTGGTCTCGTCCCCCATCAATTTGGTATCAGAGCAAGTTGAGTCTAGGGTGTCTAACAAAAAAAAGTGTCATTTACGTCTAGTCATTAGTCATTGTCTAAGTCGTGTTTAGGGCCATCATTGTTTTAAAACAAAAAAAGTGTCTTTTGGGTCACATTTACATCCCTTTACTCGGTATATCAAAAGGTGTTGTCCGAACGTTAGGCTACGCCTATCGGGAAGGCCGCACACTTGCGCGAGTGATCTTCGGATCGATTAACTCCGCCCCGTACTGAGTCTTGGTGTCTTGTCCTTAGTATGCATGCATCCCAACCTTTGCATTAGTCGGTCTAGTGTCTTGTCTCCGTGTGTATGCATGTCCATGTTCGCTACCCATGGCCGTTCCCCAAGATCATGCGTCCAAAGGGACATCCTTTGTGGCCCAATCCAATGCCTTCATGGCCCGACCATTAGCTTTCACTCATCTCGTTACTAAAGCTACTCTACCCAATGGGTCCACGACGAGACTCCATTTCGCTCATAATGATTTAGATAATTAGGTGTCTCTTGATATCATGGAGTCTCTCTCCAAGGTGGGTAAGATTATCTGCGATGGGGATTTTGCTTTTGTCGAGTTTGAAAGGATGATTGGCTCCACTTTTTACTGTGATGGTGCAACCTTGGTACGCCCACAGGCCCATACATTATGCTAGGGCGACCTTGGTTGGAAGAGAGGAAAGCGATCTTTGACCGGGATACGAGGACCTGCACCTTATATCCACCTCACCTACCCGGCAAGTTCATCTTTCCCGACATCCTTCGGCCGATCATCTCCGTGTCACCACCCGTCCGCTCGTATCAGGCCACTCCGCCTACGGACCCATGCTCACCACCCTTTCTTTCCGAACTTGCTTCGGAACCTTCTCATTTGGAACCACCCAAGCCCGAGCCACCCGTGTTTCTGACGGGTACGCTTTTCATAGCCGAGCCGCTTCTTAGTTGGCTCAAGGATGGCTTGGTCCCACATCCCTTCCCCTTCATGGACCCCACCTTACCTTTAGTGCCAGTCAACTCATTCCATACCACATTTCGGTCTAGTCACCATGTTGACACGTTAGACGATCTTGTCATGGGATTAGATTCACAATGGAAGTTGACGCACCTACTGGCACGAGGCTTTGACCAACCCGCTAGTCTTAGCTTCACCCATCCGGCCTTAGGGTCCATTACCTCCGAGTGCACCGTGGGTTGTGTCACCACGGAGGTCCTCTTACTCCTCCCCTTACCGGATGAGCCCGAATTCATACCCTTTTGTCCGAGGGAGGAATCATACATCTTGCCTACGATCCCCGTCCCACCCGTTACAATTCAATAAGGTGACTACCCACACCTTCAAAACTTCTACATGTGGGACCGTGACTTGTGGGAACCCACCACAAGGGGTCATACCTTCTTTGACCCTTTTGACCCCTTCACTATTAGGCTTCCCGAGTTACCACCCGTACTCCCCTTCTACAAGGAAGCCCACTTTTATGCCCCTTCCCCTCGGGATGGGCCATCTACATCCACCAACCCCGACCCACCTACACCCGGCCCTTCTAAACCACCCGAGTCGCCCACATTCAAAAGACCATCCACGCATAACCACACCCGACGTATAGGTGTTCCCCATGCCATCCATTCCCAGTTGCACAACATGCATACATGGCACATATTCGGGTGTCCTGGTCCGCCGTCGCCCATGTACGGGTCGGACTAACATTAGGTGTGTCTAGGGTCATAGATGAGTCTGTGTGTTTTCCTTGTGTGGTTTGTTTTGTGTGATTTGTTTGCATGGTTTGTGTGTCGTTTGTTTGTCTGCATGTGTCTTGTGCAAGCTCGTTGTCGTTCTATTATGAGTAAGAGGCGAGTGGACTCATTCGATGAGTATGGGATCGGTTCTACATCTATACCCGGATCAGCCACCTACAGGGACTCAGTGGCGATTCCTAGTGAGTCTTCGAGCTGCTTCCTTCCCTTTGCGAGTGCCCCACCCGAAGTGTCCACCTCTAGCCCATGGCAGCTTGTGCATATCGAGTATATATAGAATGAGCAGGCGCCAATCACTTGGAGTGGAGCATACCCGCGCTACTTGGCACGGTGATGGATCCGCCGGAGTACTCGAGCATCCATACCCCTACTCGACGGGGTCGAGTTCCTCCCACCCGGGGAGAGTTGATGGGAATCGACGCCGAGCATGTACATTTTATTTTACATTTATGTCCTTTAGTTTATTTGTATATCCACGGGAAAGTATATGCGCAATTGTACGGCTTTATAAGCCAATGCGTCATTCCCACGGATTGTTTGTAATTTATCAGTAGGACCAGCAAGGGGGCCCTCAACCCTTTCCCATTGGTCCATGTCACTCATGTGGGGCTGGTCAACCATCCTAGGTGGCCATCTAGAAGGGTTGAATGCCATTTGACCACATGGGAGACAAGTGGCTTAATTAGTCCAAGGTGGGTTACCTACCTCACCTACCCATTCAACCACATTAACCATGGTCAAGGGGGCGCCCCTCTCCCCTTAATATTTTATTATTTTTTGTGTGTTATTCACATCCAATCTAGGCCCTCCATTCTCCACTGCTAGATCTAATGGTGTAGATTAGATTTGACACATGGCATATAAAAGGGTTGTATTTTCCATTTGTTAGCATTAATGAAGAGAAAATTGTTAGAAAATTAAGAGTGTTCTTGAGCCCCTCCTCTCTCCCTCTGGTTTCTCTTCTCTAACCTCTATTTCTAGAGTGATTTCTATCTTCTATCCCCTCCCCTCTATCTCCGGTGATCATCTGTGCCGCCGCCGCCACCGTTCGTGCCGCCTTCGAGCCGCCGCAAAACCGTCTTCGGTATTCTATCCTACTGGACAGAGGTGTCTTCCCGAAATTCCTGCTACCAGCCAAGGCCTCTTCGTGGTCTGCAATTTTTATGGTGTGTTCCTATATTCCATCCCATCATTCACAAAAACATTCAGGTCCAAAATCCCTCGTTTAGTATTTTTTCATTTTCGTGCATCTTTCATTCCCAGATCTATTTTGTCTCTGTCTACAGTGACAGCAGCCCTGTGTTTCTTACCTCCGGCCCTCTTTTTGATTTTTTCAAACCTCCCAATTTTATTGGGCGTTCTGTCTATCACCCCCTACATTCACAAATTTTCTTAATTTTTTATCAGCCTTCTATCTAACTTTAGAAATTCATGTTCTTCCTCAGCTACAGTGTTGTAAGCCAGATTCCAGATCCGACCCATTGCTAGTGCAAAAATCATAGAAACTCGTAGCCTTTCCCAAATCCAGATCCAAACATAGTCCTGGTTTCTTAGCTTGATTTCCCAGAATGTTTCTAAAGAACACAACCCCAGATTCGGACGTCTACCTCGCGGTCAAAGGCAATCCACAGGAAAGTTCTCTGCTGACCTGAGATTTCAGGAACTGTACAACAGGAACTTGGAAATTCTATAAGTCCAGATCCGTGCAGATCCAGGCCAGATATCTAGGCTTAGATTGAAGGATTTGAAGTTAGCTTTCCAACGACGCCAGTCTCGTGTCGATCCGACATCGGGGCTGATCGTAGCGTCCGTTCTCGCCGGAGCGCGCGCCGGAAAATAGAACCGGCAGATCTGTGGCCGGTCATTCCAACCGGTGCCGAACGGAGCCGCCTGGCCTCCGGCCGGTGAACCAGCATGCCGCCAGCCGAGAGAGCGCTTCCCTAAGTGTCCCCACTACAGCGGTGCCACTAGGTCCCACACGGCCCCTCCGGACAGCGCATGGGCCCCACAGTCACAAGTTCGGGTGCTGCCGAAGAGACGCGAGAAGCCGCCCGTCAACCCGAATTCGGTCCTCCCGGGCCCAGTTATGTAGCCCTTTACCTCCCTGCGTGGAGTGGGTGATATTTCATTGCTGTCATCATTGTGTAATATTTATCCCGGGAGTACGAGTTTCGGCCGGGTCCGTCTTCCCCACGCCGAGCGCGTGGAGGTATCGCATTCGCTCCCTTACTTGGCATTTTGCTTACTTCATATATATTTATTTATGTCGCTGCTAGAGAGCATGTGTAGGGATATCTAGTTCGCTTTATCTATTCATTACCGCTGCTGCGAGAGAGTGCGAGACCGTCCCGTGACCCGATCCGGGCACACGAGAGAGCCGACCACCCTAGCTCACTGCCGGTTTCTCAACCGCACACGTCCGACGCTTCCCTCGTTAAGGGACAGTCACGAGCTTGTCATGTCCGTGGTCTCGTCCCGCATCACAAGGTACATGAACCTAAATCATTCAATGATTTTTGGCCTATCAGTCTATGTAATTTCACTTACAAAGTTATCTCCTAGATCATTTCAGAAAGATTGGCTCCTCTTCTTCCTAATATAATTTCAAAGGAGCATGGTGCTTTTGTGAAAGGGCGGTTAATCTTGGATAATGTATCTCTTGCTAGACAGCTGATGATGGATATTAACAGGAAAGTTAGGGGTCATAATATGATATTCAAGCTGGACATGGCTAAAGCATATGACAGAATGGAGTGGGATTTTGTTTTAGCAGTGATGAGAAAGTTTGGTTTCAGTACTAGATTCACTTCTCTAATTGGTATGCTTCTATATAACTGCTGGTTCTCTATTAACTTCAATGGTATTGTTTCTGGCATCTTCAAATCCAGTAGAGGCATCAGGCAAGGAGATCCTATAGCACCTTATCTTTTTATAATAGCTTCGGAGGTTTTAAGCAGAGGTTTATCAGCCCTATTCCAAACTGGGGGTCTTAAGGGCTACGCTGGGCCCAGAAGGACAATGCAGATTTCCCATTTATTATATGCAGATGACACCCTGGTGTTTTTAAATGCTAGCAGAAGAAATATAAGGGCTTTTCAACAGTTTATCAATTTATATGAAGGTAGCTCGGGACAAAAGGTTAATGCAGCCAAGAGCTGCTTTATCCTGTCAGCTAAGGCCCCACTCTCCTTAATACAAGATGTTCAGACACTTACTGGATACAAGAACCAAGCTGAAGGAATCAAGTATCTGGGAATTCTTATCAAAAAGGGCAAATACCTATGTTCAGATTTCAAGTTCCTTATTGAAAGGATTCAGACCAAATTAGAAGGTTGGCAATCCAAGCTGCTTTCTCAAGCTGGCTGTAATGCCCCAGATTTTTTTTGGATCCTTGTTCATGGGTCCCGGATCTGCTTTCTTGGAGTGTCTGACTCCGTTGTGTCTGAAATTTCGTTTCGGACACCTTTCGTGTTCGGATCGGCGCGATCCGGAGTTGTCTCGGAAGCCCGGAAGCATTCCGCGGCTTTTCCGCGTGTGTTTTCCGATTCCCGATGTGTGTTTCGGTAATTCCTTCGGAACCTCGTTACAGGTGAACCGGGCTGTTCACCAAGGCGCGAGTGGTACCGTTGCGATCGGTGTGTTCCGAGGATCGCAGAAACGTGATTTTCTATTTTTTGGTATTTTTGAGAATTTCTGGATTTTCTATATATAACTTTTTCTCTCTCTCCCCATCTCATTCCTCTCTTCCCTCCCTCTCTCTTCTCTCACGTTCTCTCCTCTCCCCCTCTCACTCCGGGCGACCGACGGAGACGGCGAGGGCGGGGCGGCGTGGTTCGTGGGATGTGGGGCGACGGGCTCGGGACGAGGATCGTGATGGTGGAGGCAGTTTGTGGGATCGTGAACCGGCGAGGGTTTAAACGGCGTTTTCTTCGTGGATCGGCGTCCACGGTGTGTCGAATCTTCGGTGGAGGTAGGGAGATGGACCCTCAACCCGCGTACTTCTTTTCCTGCGAGTTTTGTAGGCCGTGGTGAGCCGAGCGGGCTAAACGGGGTAATTTGGAGAAAATGCATGTTTTTGGGGTGTGAGCCGGATCTTCCGTTTTACCGTATTTTTGGGCGATCCAGGGGTTTAGATGCATGCCCAGGGGCTTGGGGAATGTTTTCCCTTTTGTTTCCCCTTCACCTGGGGGTGAACGGGACGTGGAATGGTTTTTCCCGCGGTTTCCACCATTTTCGGGCACGGACTGAGAACGCGCTAGCCTCGGCTAGCGCGTTCTTGATGGTCGCGCTGCCCCGACGGGGCGCGTTCATCGGAGAAGATGAACAGTAAGGCGGTTGCTGTCACGCTATGGGGTCCTAGCGTGTTCTTCTTGGTCGCGCTAGGGGTCCCTAGCGCGTTCTGTTTTGTCGTGCTAGGTGACCCTAGCGCGATTTGTGCTGTCGCGCTATGGGCCTATAGCGCGATCTGACTTGTCGCGCTATAGGTGTATAGCGCGTTCTGTTTGAACGCGCTATGGACCTATAGCGCGTTCATGGAGGTGAGCAGCCGGGCTACCCGGGGCGGGAGGTTAGCGGCTGATCGTGCTCCCCTTGGGCCGTGTGTGTCCCGGACACCCCGTGGGTTTCGTGTCCGTGTTTAGGGGTGTCGGAGGTGCCGTGTTACCGCGATAAGCGTGCCCATGGGCTTGGTGGGTCCGGGTGACCCCAGGCGTTTCGGGTTTCCGTGTTCTCGCTCGATCGAGTCACCGTGTATCGGCGTGTGTGCGGTGGAGTTCCCCCGCATGTCGTGAGTCTTCCTGGAAGATGATCACCGAGTGGGTCATGTGTTTGGCCGTGGGCGGTGCATCCATTTCTTCTCCGACCGTGGTCACCGTGCGATGGTGCTGGTACGTGGGACGGTCCCCACACTTCGTCAGGTTCGGACGCTGTTTTCCGTTGTTTAGAGAGTCTACTCTCTTAGTGATCCTCCACTAGTCGTAGCTTCCTACGCACGCGTGTGCGGACCCACCTGGGAGTGGTGGAGAGCGCGACCCGGTGAGACGCGGTTTTAGGCTGGTTTCCGTCGGCCCCTTGCCTTTGCCACCAGAGTCCGGTGGGGGGGAAAACCAGCTAGAGGACCCGACCTAGAGTAGATGGTCTGTGTGTGCACACGGAGTTGGGGGCTTAGGACGCGCCGATGAGCGTGACCCCAGCTAGTCCTTGTTGTGGTACTGGTTACTGTGTGTGTCTGAGTCTCACGCCTAGGGCGTCGTAGCTAGACACTTGTGACGCGGTGTAAGACGTCAGGGGACGCATCCGGTCGTTCTTCTAGTGGGAGGTACTCCTGTTCTGGATAGAGAGTGACAGACTATTAGTTTCCGTGTGACTTCGACCTTCGGGTTTCGGTCGCGTTGACTATTGAGTTCCATGTGTTTCACCGTGGCACGTGTGTCGGCTCTCGCGCAGTGAGACTAGTGCTAGTGGCTTTACCGAGGTTGCGTCTTGTTGTGTGGTACCCGCGACCGGATGGTCGGGGTTGCACTTTGGACTATGTGTCTAGGTCGACCATGTCTAGAGAGACAGGCCTCTACGGCGTGGTTGCCGTGGGTTTTTACTTCGGTAAGCGGTACTAGTGCAGTTCGGTGGCCTCGACTGCGAGATCGGGGTGTGTTTCTGGTACAGTAGGAGTAGCTGTAGTGCCGAGGTTTTGCCAGCCACCGTAGTTACTTTCTTGCTTTCGTAGTTACTTCTTTCCGTTGCTGTCTTGCTAGCGTAGCTTTCCTTCTGCCGTTGTTTCTCAGTTGGAGTTCCGCGGGATCCCTACTGGGCCAGTGACAGGAGGCTCACCCCTGCGTTACAGGTGCGACGGTTCTGCCTCGAGGCTCGAGGGTGCTGTGCGGAGGTTCTTAGTTGCCAGCTTGCCGGGCCGAGTGTTCACTTGGCATGTGGTATGTTTTTACTACTTTAGACTGTACTTTCTGTTGGACTGGACTCTGTTGTAGTTGTTTATTTAATTCTGTTAATTGTTTAATTGTTGTCCTGCTTTATTTCCTATTTCTTTGTGCCTCCACACTCTTTTAGCCCTTCCGAGCCCTCCCGACTCATGGGCGGCGGTTCGAGTCTCGGGTTATCAGGCCTTCCCGGTAATCGGATTCTCGGGTCGTCACAGCTAGTATCAGAGCGTGGTTGTGGACGTACATGGGAATTTGAGATATTATAGTGATCAGAGTCCGTAAGGTCTAGTACAGTCGGCAGCTGGCATAGGGGTTCGTGCGTGTTTTTCGCTTTGTTTCTCCCTCAAGAGCTTGAGTGCATTGTGTGGCGCGGTGAGGGTGGTTGCTGTTCTCGTTGGAGTGCCGGCGTGGGGTCTGCGGATCGAGGTCGAGGGCTTTCTCCCTTGGTTGGTGGCCCTGGTTGTGTTACGCTGGGCAGAGGTTGCTGGCGGGCGTGTTGCTGTGGTGCTGCATTCGAGGAAGTTGCAGCGAGGGCAGGTGGCTGGTGCGGAGTGCTCGTGGTTAAGTGGCCGTGAGTGTGCTCTGAGGGAGTTGTTATCGAGTTGGCCACTCCAGCATGAGGTTTACCCAGCCCCTGCGGTGTTAAGGTTGTGGTTTGAGGTGTTGAAGTGGGTGCTCTGGTCGAGGATTGTGCTTTAGCGAGCGGAGGATCTTGTGTTGAGCTGCTGATTTGTCGAGCATGGTGTCCTTATCATCCTCTGTGGCGTCAAAAGTGACGTGTCGGTCCTGATTATTTTATGGATTTTGAGGCAGGATTGGGCTGTGGTGTCCCAGTAAGTCTTGTTCCTACGCTCTTGCGTGCCAATGCGTTGTGTTCGCCCAGGATTTGGCTCGAGATGAGAAGGTTCTGCAGTGAGTTTCGGGACTCGAGGATGAGCGTTGGCGGTTGTCGGTTATGGCTCGTGTTGCGGCTCTTTGCGTGACGTGCTGCAGTTGAGGAATTGTAGCAGGGGTGCATCGAGAGATGTTGTGATCATGGTCCGACGGGACACTTGGTAAGTGTTGTCGGAGGAGCTGACCTGGCAGAAGTGACGGTTTTCTTGGTGCTGGAATGTGCTATTCCCAGCATGCGTGAGGCTCGAGGTCAGGTCGAGTGCGGAGTTTTCCTTCCGTTGGTCGGAGGTGCGATTGGTCTCTCCTCTGGTTGGAGAGATTGCATTTGGCCAAGGTTCGTCATCTTGCACTGTGCGTCCGGATTGGTTGGCCTTTGTGCGCCGTGAAATCCGTGCGAGACACGTTCCGCGTTTTGGCAAGGTGGTTGCCTGTGAGAAGCGTTGCCCGTTCCCTGGAGTGTAAGGGTGTTGGCGCTGTTCCAGAAGGACGGGTGTCGGCTGGGCGGTGTTCGCGAGAATTGCGGTTGGTGTTGTGGTTTCTGATGTGCGGAGGATGGGAGTCTGCGGGGTTGAAGATGGTTGTCGAGTTGGTGGATCCCGAGTTGGCGTTGTGGTGATTGTGCGTTTGGATCAGAGTGCGCGGATCGTAGCATTGGTTGCTGCGGGTGGATTTCTGAGGAAGTGTAGAGCAGTGGAGGATTGGTTCATCGATGTGCATTGTCTCCGGCGGTGTGAGACATGTTGGTTGGCGTGCCGTTGCTTGAGATATTGTTGTTCATGGCATTGGCAGGTGTCCATTTGGATTGATCAAAGGATTTGATGAGACCAGATGGAAGAGTGACGCCTGTGGGCGGAGGCCTTTTTTGTGAGATTGGCGTCGGAGAGTGGTCTCTGATGAGACGTTGGCGTTGGATATTGATCCTCAGTCTGCGACCAGCAAGGGAGGATTCCCTGTATGTCTGAGTCGAGTGACGTGAAGACCGAGGGGAGATGGAGTCATTGGGTCCCGTCGTGCTCCCCTGAAAGGTAGAGTTGGCATGATGATATGTCTGGATGTGGTGTTGGTCTGTGCGTGAGTCAGCGGATGGCTTGTCATGAGTTGAATCGTGCCTGTTGGGCCGGTAGAGGTTTCTCGTTGACAAATGTTTGGCGACCAGTGGATGGCCTTTTCAGAGACAGAAGATACTGGTCGTAGGGGCTCGAGAATGGAGAGAGCCGCGTGCCAGCGAGGTCTTTTGGTGGCCGCTTCTGAGGTGTGAGCTGGTGGAAGCTCAGTGAGTAGTTGCCCCTGGTGCAGGGTGTGAGATCGGTCAGCGGTTGTGAAGCTGGCGTTTGGTTGGTCCACCGAGCATGGGCGTTGACCGGTGGAGTGGTTTTGTGGCAAAGATTGCGTTCCCTTGGTGAGTGAGAAGGTGGCAGTGATGCCGTGAGTGGTTTCCGTTGTGTCCGAGGTGATACCAGACATGTGCCCTTGTGTTATGCCTGCTCTGGTGGCCGGTGTGTGTACGGTGTGCGGAGCATGGCATTGTTCGTTATTATGGTCTGGCTGTATCCCTCATGATCGGTGCTTTTTCGAGAATTGAGGTTTTTCTATGTTGGGGCCCTGGCAGCGTTGTCAGTTAGTGGAGGCGTTCTTCCCCTGTGACTTGGTGCTAGTCCTGAATTTCGAGGACGAAATTTCTTTAAGGGGGGAGGGCTATAATGCCCCGAATTTTTTTCGGATCCTTGTTCATGGGTCTCGGATCTGGTGTCTTGGAGTGTCCGACTCCGTTGTGTCCGAAATTTTATTTCGGACATCTTTCGTGATCGGATCGGCGTGATCCGGAGTTGTCTCGGAGGCCCGGAAGCGTTCCGCGGCTTTTCCGCATGTATTTTTCGATTCCCGATGTGTGTTTCGGTAATTCCTTCGGAACCTCGTTACGGGTGAACCGAGCTGTTCACTAGGGCGCGAGTGGTACCGTTGCGATCGGTGTGTTCCGAGGATCGCATAAACGTGATTTTCTATTTTTCGGTATTTTTGAGAATTTCTGGATTTTCTATATATAACCTTTTCTCTCTCTCCCCATCTCATTCCTCTCTTCCCTCCCTCTCTCTTCTCTCACGTTCTCTCCTCTCCCCCTCTCACTCCGGGCGGCCGACGGAGACGGCGAGGGCGGGGCGGCGTGGTTCGTGGGATGTGGGGCGACGGGCTCGGGACGAGGATCGTGATGGTGGAGGCAGTTTGTGGGATCATGAACCGGCGAGGGTTTAAACGGCGTTTTCTTCGTGGATCGGCGTCCACGGTGCGTCGAAGCTTCGGTGGAGGTAGGGAGATGGACCCTCAACCCGCGTACTTCTTTTCCCACGAGTTTTGTAGGCCGTGGTGAGCCGAGTGGCCTAAACGGGGCAATTAGGAGAAAATGCATGTTTTTTGGGTGTGAGCCGAATCTTCCGTTTTACGGTGTTTTTGGGCGATCCAGGGGTTTAGATGCATGCCCAGGGGCTTGGGGAATGTTTTCCCTTTTGTTTCCCCTTCACCTGGGGGTGAACGGGGCGTGGAATGGTTTTTCCCGCGGTTTCCACCGTTTTTGGGCGCGGACTGAGAACGCGCTAGCCTCGGCTAGCGCGTTCTTGATGGTCGCGCTGTCCCGACGGGGCGCGTTCATCGGAGAAGATGAACAGTAAGGCGGTTGATGTCGCACTATGGGGTCCTAGCGCGTTCTGTTTTGTCGCGCTAGGTGACCCTAGCGTGATTTGTGCAGTCGTGCTATGGGCCTATAGCGCGATCTGACTTGTCGCGCTATAGGTGTATAGCGCGTTCATGGAGGTGAGCAGCCGGGCTACCCGGGGCGGGTGGTTAGCGGCTGATCGTGCTCCCCTTGGGCCGTGTGTGTCCCGGACACCCCGTGGGTTTCGTGTCCGTGTTTAGGGGTGTCTGGAGGTGCCGTGTTACCTCGATAAGCATGCCCATGGGTTTGGTGGGTCCGGGTGACCCCAGGCGTTTTGGGTTTTCGTGTTCTCGCTTGATCGAGTCACCGTGTATCGGCGTGTGTGCGGTGGAGTTCCCCCGCATGTCGTGAGTCTTCCTGGAAGATGATCACCGAGTGGGTCATGTGTTTGGCTGTGGGCGGTGCGTCCGTTTCTTCTCCAACCGTGGTCACCGTGCGATGGTGCTGGTACGTGGGACGGTCCCCACACTTCGTCAGGTTCGGACGTTGTTTTCCGTTGTCTAGAGAGTCTACTCTCTCAGTGATCCTCCACTAGTCGTAGCTTCCTGCGCACGCGTGTGCGGACCCACCTGGGAGTGGTAGAGAGCGCGACCCGGTGAGACGCGGTTTTTAGGCTGGTTTCCGTCGGCCCCTTGCCTTTGCCACCAGAGTCCGGTGGGGGGGAAAACCAGCTAGAGGACCCGACCTAGAGCAGATGGTCTATGTGTGCACACGGAGTTGGGGGCTTAGGACACGCGCCGACGAGCGTGACCCCAGCTAGTCCTTGTTGTGGTACTGGTTACTGTGTGTGTCTGAGTCTCACGCCTAGGGCATCGTAGCTAGACACTTGTGACGCGGTGTAAGACGTCAGGGGATGCATCCGGTCGTTCTTCTAGTGGGAGGTTCTCCTGTTCTGGACAGAGAGTGACAGACTATTAGTTTCCGTGTGACTTCGACCTTCGGGTTTCGGTCGCGTTGACTGTTGAGTTCCAGGTGTTTCACCGTGGCACGTGTGTCGGCTCTCCCGCAGTGAGACTAGTGCTAGTGGCTTTACCGAGATTGCGTCTTGTTGTGTGGTACCCGCGACCGGATGGTCGGGGATGCACTTTGGACTATGTGTCCAGGTCGGCCGTGTCCGGGGAGACAGGCCTCTACGGCGTGGTTGCCGTGGGTTTTTACTTCGGTAAGCGGTACTAGTGCAGTTCGGTGGCCTCGACTGCGAGATCGGGGTGTGTTTCTGGTACAGTAGGAGTAGCTGTAGTGCCGAGGTTTTGCCGGCCACCGTAGTTACTTTCCTGCTTTCGTAGTTACTTCTTTCCGTTGCTGTCTTGCTAGCGTAGCTTTCCTTCTACCGTTGTTTCTCAGTTGGGGTTCCGCGGGATCCCTACTGGGCCAGTGACAGGAGGCTCACCCCTGCGTTACAGGTGCGACGGTTCTGCCTCGAGGTTCGAGGGTGCTGTGCGGAGTTTCTTAGTTGCCAGCTTGCCGGGCCGAGTGTTCACTTGCATGTGGTACGTTTTTACTGCTTTAGATTGTACTTTCTATTGGACTGGACTCTGTTGTAGTTGTTTATTTAATTCTGTTAATTGTTTAATTATTGTCCTGCTTTATTTCCTATTTCTTTGTGCCTCCACACTCCTTTTAGCCCTTCCGAGCCCTCCCGGCTCGTGGGCGGCAGTTCGAGTCTCGGGTTATCGGGCCTTCCCGGTAATCGGATTCTCGGGTCGTCACACTAGCAGAGCAGTGCTTATAGACTCAGTCCTTAAAAGTATGCCAGTCTATCTTGCATCAGCTTGTTTTATCCCGAAAAAGATAGTCAATTTTATGGACAGCCAATGTGCATCCTTCTTCTGGCAAGGAGAACAAGGGATCAAGCGCAGGCATTGGATTGCTTGGTCACATATTCAGAAACCTCGCATAGAGGGTGGCCTTGGTATTAGGGACCTTTTAAGTGTCCAGATTGCCTTTGCTGTTAAGATGTTATGGAATATAGTTCATGGGTCATCACTGTGGTCTCAATATGCTAGACAGAGATTTATCAAAACTCATATCTCTAGTAGTAATAAATCTTTTTCTTCTGGTATGCCTCAATCTGTCTTCAGACATGCCAGAGACATCTTATTTGAACATAGTAGGTGGTTTGTTGGGTCTGGAGAAACAATTGATTTCCTAAGAGACAATTGGACTGGGAATGGTTCTGCTTTCAGTACACTGCAGGCCAGTAATAGAAATAATGGGAATGTAATCCCTATCTTCCCTATTAGAGATGTTCTCAGAAACACTCAGCATATGGCTTGGGGTTTTATTGGTAATGATTTCCATGTCCCTAATATCCAGCTTAATAATGAGGCTGATATCTGTTATTGGATGAGTTCTGCTACAGGTAATTTCTCAATTAAATCAGCCTACAATCTCATTCGTACTAGAGGTATGAAAAGGCCAGCCTGGGCAAAATTGTGGCATTCTGCTTTCAATCCTAGAGCAGCTCTATTCATATGGAAGCTCATCCACCGAGCAATTCCAGTTGATAGCAGGGTTATGGACTGTGGTATTCAAATGGCTTCTAAATGCAATTGTTGTTCCCCTCCAAATCATGAAGACCTAAACCATGTGTTCATCAGTGGTGAATTGGCCTCGGAATTATGGGGTTGGCTGCTACCACTAATCAGTAACAAGATATGGCTGGGAGATCAAATTACGAGTAGGTGCTGGGATTTCTTATCTGCAACCAGTATGCTTTCAGCTTTTAGCTTAGCAGGCATGCTTGGAACCTTCCTCATGCTCTGGGAAATATGGAAGCAGAGATGTGCCTCAAAGTTTGAAGGGGTTCCAATCAATAATATTACCATTAAAAGGAAGATCCTTTCTTCAGTTCAAATGGTTTTGGATAAAATTAATTTTCACAGTCCTCTATCTCCTGCCAAAGTCAGATGCTTAGCTTCTTTTGGTTTGTCTCCTCGGGTACAGGTTAGGCAACCTATTATGGTCATCAGCAAACTGGCTAAACAGGGGTACACCTTACATGTAGATGGGGCATCAAAAGGTAACCCCAGCAGATGTGGTGGAGGCGGAAGCATAAGGAATTATTCTGGTGATCTGATTATAGGATTTGCCTTCTATTATGGTGTAGGTAACAATATCATGGTAGAATGCAGGGCTTTACATGATGGGTTAGCTATTGCTAAGCATAGTGGCATTAATCTATTGGCAATCTTTTCTGATTGCTCCCTGCTTGTGGAGGCATGTCGGCGTGGAATATCTCCTTATTAGGCTGTTCACCCTTGGTGGAAGGATACCTTAGCTCTCCTTCAAGAAAGTGGAAGTGAGATTAATCATATATACGGAGAGGGGAATCAAGTAGCTGACTCATTGGCTTCATTTGCTTGTGGCAATACAACTAATCAACTCTATACGACAGCAAGTGAGTTACCACAACAAACCAAGGGTGCCTTAAGAGTGGAAAAGGCAGGTTTGCCTTCTTTCCGTCATTTTTAGTTTTCTAGATTGTTTTTCTTCAGCTGGAGCGTTTTCCCATATTGTATTATTCGGGCCTCATTATAAGCCCCCTTCTTTTCAGGGGTTTGCCCCGATTGGTTGTATCTTGCCTACACATTATCAATAAAATAAGGACCACAGGGAAAGCCAGGAGGAGTGAGAACACTCTCCTTCTTTGACGGAGGGTGTAACGACCCGAGAATCCGATTACCGGGAAGGCCCGATAACCCGAGACTCGCACCGCCGCCCACGAGCCAGGAGGGCTCGGAAGGGCTAAAAGGAGTGTGGAGGCACAAAGAAATAGGAAATAAAGCAGGACAACTCAACAAATAACAGAAATAAATAAACAACTACAACAGAGTCCAGTCCAACAGAAAGTACAGTCTAAAGCAGTAAAGCGTACCACATGCCAAGTGAACACTCGGCCCGGCAAGCTGGCAACTGAGAACCTCCGCTCCGCACCCTCGAACCACGAGGAAGAACCGCTACACCTGAAAAGCAGGGAATGAGTCTCCAAAACAGAGACTCAGCAGGGATCCCGCGGAACCCCAACCGGAAACAACGGCGGTAGCGGAAAGGAAGCTACAACTACAGCAGGAACAGCAAACCGGTGGCCGGTCAAAACTCGGCACTACAGCTACTCCTACTGCAAGAAGGCAGACCTCGATCACACAGTCGAAGCTACCGAACCACGCTAGTACCACCTACCGAAGCAAGAACACACGGCAACCACGCCGTAGAGGCCTGTCCCTCGGACACAGCCGACCTGGACACGCTGTCCAAGGTGCAACCCCGACCATCCGATCGCGGGTACCGCACAACAAGACCCAACCTCGGTAAAGCCACTAGCATTAGACCCTTGGCGCGAAAACCAACACACGCGCCACGGCGAAACAACCGAACTCAACGGTCAACACGACCGAAAACCCGAAGGTCGAAATCACGGAAACTGATAGTCTGTCACTCCGTACTCGACAGGAGTACCACCCACTAGAAGCACAGCCGGTAGCGTCCCCTGACGTCTTACACCGCACCGCAAGTGAACTGCCTGACGTGGTAGCTCCTACCCGAGGCACGAACACCGTACAAGTAACCACAAACAAGTGACTAGCTGGGGTCACGCCCGTCGACGTGGGTCCAACCGCCCCCAACCACGTGTGCACACACAGACCGCGCGTCCCTGGTCTGGTCCTCTGACCGGTTTTCCCCTCAGCCGGACTCTGGCTGCAAGACGTGGGGCCCGACGGCAACCGGTCCACAAACCGCCTCTAAGGGTAAGCCCGTACACCACTCCCTGGTGCGACTAGCACACGCGTACTAGTAGGCTACGACTAGTGGAGGGTCACTGAAGGAGTAGACTCTCAAGTCAACGGAAAACAACGTCCGCATCCGACAAAGTACGGGGACCATCCCACGTACTAGCACCGTCGCACGATGACCACAGTCGGAGAAGAAACGGGACTCACAGTCCACAGCCGCGCACACACCCTGCGCGAGAGTCGAGAAAACCCAAGTGACGCTAAGTCACTGGGCTCTGGACAGTCCTCTAGACACACTACACCCAACGGTCCTTGAGTCACAAGACTCGGGGTCAAGACCGTTGCACGCAACAGCACAAGGCCGTCAATCTAGTCCAAGCTCTAGGTCTAAAACCACTGTAGCACGAATACCGAGGCAGCTCACGAGCCGCCGAAACCATTCCCCTGGGAAGGGAACTCACAGGACTAAGGCCACACACACGGCCCGCGCGGAAAGCACAGAAGCACGATTCCCAAGGCAACTTGCACACCACCAAGCTGTGGCCCAACTCAAGGAAAAGAGGGAAGCCTCCAGCTCCAGACTGGATAACTGGGCTCGCAGCCCAAGGCCTCACACAGGACCCACTCGGGGATCGCTTTTCGGAGAAACCGATGACACACGTCAACGCACGGTGACACGAGTCGAGAACTCTACACCCGGGACTACAACGTACCACGACACCTGGCCCCGACGACGTGCACAACATCCGTCAGGCCACAGGTCGGCACGTGGTTCGAGAACCACACACCCGGGACTCGAATCAGTCAAAACGGAAACACCGGGTTAGACTGGCACATGTGCGGTTCACCCTGGGCCGCTCAAGGTATGTGCGGCTAGGGTACAGCCGCTCAAAAGACATGCGGTCAGGCAGGAGCCGCACAAGGCTCTAATCGGACTAACCCCAAATGGAGGATGGACGGTTAGGGCTGGACCGCCCAAGGGGATGTGCGGCCAAGGATCGTCCGCACAACCTAACCGACCTACTCCAGTGCCGGTCAAAACGGTTTTGACCAAACCGCACAACCCAACCGACACTAAACTGTTGACCAAGGGTCAACTGGGATATGCGGTCAGCTCCTGGCCGCACAAGCCCACGGAAGGACAGACGGCTGGGTACCAACCGTCCATGGGGGAGACATGCGGTTCTCACCTGGCCGCACAACAAATGTGCGGTCTATCGTGCGACCGCACAACCCCAAAACCAAGAGAAAATAAACGGGCCAAAGGCAACCGCCCTCGCGATGGACGGGCCCGGTTCGACCGCCCAACCATCACGGCGGGTAAACCCAGGGGGTCTCCCGATCGTAGCCTTTCCACGCCCCGTTCGTGCCGAAACGAAGGGGATACAACCACAACCACCCTGGCAATCACGTGGACTCCGACCGGAGTCAAAACGACGCACGAATCGCGAGAAACGAGCGATTCTACCGAAGTTACCCAAAAAGGGTTACCGAGCTTCTCGGAGCTCTACCGGTCCAACGGGACCACCAATCGAGACGAAATCAGGGGGAAAAGAACGCTCTCGCCCCAAGGAATCCGTTGACAGTAACCGATCTGGAAACCGTCGCCGTTTCCCGACCGACCCTACGAAACCCACAAAACCACAGTTTCGCTAGAACGGACCCAAACACAGCTGTTTCCGCGCCGAACGACGTGCAATGGCAGGGGAAACGAGCAGAACGCAGTGGTGTTCCGTCACCCTACCTCCACCGAAGAAACCGTGCGCCGAAGCGACTAATCCACGCCGAAAACCGCCCGGAACGCGAACGACGCCATCTCGGAATCCACCGAGGGATCGCGCCCGCCTCCGCCTCGATCCTCATCCATCCTTGCCCGCGCCTCGCCCGCGCCGTCCCCGCCTCGCCCGTACTCCGCCCCGTCGGCCGCCGGAGAGAGAGGGAGAGAGGAGAGAGCGTGAGAAGAGAGAGGGAGAGAAATGAGAAATGAGAGGGGAGAGAGAGAGAAAAGCTATTTATAGGGAAATCCGGAAAATCGGAAAAATCCAGAAAAATAGAAAATCACACCCTCGCGATCCTCGGAACGCACCGATCGCAACGGTACCACTCGCGCCCTGGTGAACGGCCCGGTTCACCCGCAACGAGGTTCCGAAGGGAAAGCCGAAACCCACGCCGGGAATCGGAAAAACACACGCGGAAAAAGCCGCGGAACGCCTCCGGGCCTCCGAAACGACTCCGGATCGCACCGATCCGAACACGAAAGATGTCCGAAACGAAATTTCAGACAAAACAGAGTTGGACAATCCGAGAAACCAGATCCGGAGCCCACGAAAAGGATCCGAAGAATCCGGGGCATTACAGCCCTCCCCCCTTAAAGGAATTTCGTCCTCGAAATTCAGGACCAAGCACGAAGTCCCAGGGGAAGAACACAGAATCACTGACACGCTGTCAGAGCCCCAGCACAGAAAACCTCGATTCTCACGAAAACACCGATCCTGAGGGACACAGCCAGACTTACGATCACAAGCAACACCTCGCTCCTCGCGCCGAGCACACAGGCCAACAGAGCAGGCATATACCAAAGGACACAGTCCGGCATCACCTCAGACAACGCGAGAATCCACCGTGGCGCCGCAGCCACGATCTCGCTCACCGAGGAAACACAACCCTCGACACGAGCAACAGCTACTGATCCACCCCAGGGTCAGCAGACAAAACACACATCAGCTTCACAACCAGCTGACAGGTCGCACACCCTTCTCAAGGGAGCAACCAACACAGAGCCTCCACCAGCTCAAGCAGCCAGCTCAACAGACCGCAACCAGCACATCGGCTCAACACCAAGAAACACCCCACACATGGCAAGCCGAAAGCCGGACACAACACCGTGCCAATTCTCGTCAGAAGACAAACTTCGACAAAGTCCAGATCCCATCCGGAAAGGCACATCGCAGAAACGACCACCAAAGGTCTCGCTGGCACACGGCTCTCGCCACGCTCGAGCCCCAACAACCAGCATCTTCTGTCTCTGAAAAGACCATCCACTGGTCGCCAAATACACGTCAACGGGAAACCTCCACCGGCCCAACAGGCACGATCCAATTCACAGCAGGCCATCCGCTGACTCACCCATAGACCGATGCCACATCTCGAGCTACACTCCTCTCGGACTCCGCATCCGAGCTCGATCATCGCGCCAACTCGACCCTCTCGGGGAGCACGACGAAACCAAATGACAGAACATGGCGTCTTCAGTCATCACCTCACGGGACTCAGACTTATAGGGAACCACCCCATGCTAATCACCAAACCAGGGATAACCTTGCGACACCAACGTCCTATCAAGGACCACCAACCGACGCTAATCTCACAGAAGGCCTCCGCCCACAAGCGTCACTCATCCATCTGGTCTCATCACATCCTTCGATCAAACCAAGTGGACACCCGCCAATCCCGATTCCGCCCTTACCACAGAGCCACGGGACACCACCTGAACAGTGCTCACGGGTCCCTAAGCAATAACATCTCACCGTCACAATCCGACAAGACCGTAGAACCAACAGACGTTGCTGTGGTCGGTCACCCGGTTAGGCTCACCAGCCACTCACAGCCGCCAACCGGGACCCATAGTCTGCCAGAGACCACATCCTCAAAGCACGATCTCAACCGAGGACACGATTGGGAACACAAGTCGGGCACCAAGCCGCCGACTCTGACCAACACGTCCTCGACCTCCGTCAGGCGACATCCTCAACAACCTTATCCAGGTCCGACACCGACGCCTGACACGGCTTCCAACACAGGAACAGGGTACTCATGCGGCGCACTAGCCAGCACATTCCCCAACACTCCACCTGCCAGTGCCAAGAACCACGACTTCTCGGGCAACGGCACGGCAACAACACGTTTCACACCGAGGAACCCATCCTCCGATGCTCAACGCAAACTCAGGAATCCACCCGTAGCAACCAACGCTACGATCCTGAACTAGTGGGTCACAAGCCCACCACGCTTCCGCTGCGTACTCAGATCCGCGCACACAGCCGAGAAAGCAAACGCCGCCCAACCAGCGCTCGTCCTTTCGGAACAGCACCGGCACCCTCACACGACAAGGGAACGGGCACAACTTCTCACAGGCAACCGCCTTGCCAAGATAAGGAGCACGTCTCGCACGGATTTCATGGCACACAAGGCTAACCAATCCGAACACACAATGCAAGACGACGATCCTTAGCCGAACGCAATCTCTCCAACCAAAGGAGAAACCAGCGCACTTTCGACCAACGGAAGAACTCCACGCTCGACCTGACCTCAAACCTCGCACACGCTGGAAACAGCACCATCCAGCACCAAGGAAAACTATCGCTTCCATCAGGTCAGCGCCTCCGACACACTCGACGAGTGTCACGTCGGACCACCATCACAGCATCTCTCGATGCACCACCGCTGCAATTCCTCGAACTGCAACACGGCATGCCAAGAGCCGCCACACGAGCCATAACCGACAACCGCCGATGCTCACCCTCGAGTCCCGAAACTCACCGCGGAGCCTTCACATCTCAAGCCAACTCCAGGGCGAACACAACCCATCCACTGACAGAAGCACAGGAGCAAAGACTTAACGGGACATCTCTGCCAAATCCTGCCTCGAAATCAGCAGAACGATCAGGACCGACACGTCATTTCTGACGCAACAGAGCACGACAAAACATCAGGCTCGACGAAACAGCAGCCCACCGAGAAGATCCTCCGCTCACCCGAGCACACTTCTCGATCAGAACACCTCAGGAGCTGGACAAACCTCAAGCTGGAGTGACCAAAAACCGACAGCAGCTCCCTCAGAGCACGCTCACGGCCACTTAACCAAGAACAGTCCGCACCAGCCACCTGACCACGCTGCAGGTTCCTCGAACGCAGCACCGCGAACTCACACCTGCCAGCAACCTCTGCCCAACGCAGCACAACCAGGGCCACCACCGATGAGGGAGAAGGCTCTCGACCTCGATCCTTAGACCCCATGTTGGCACGAAAGCCGCGGGCAGCAACCACCTTCACAGCGCCGCACAGCGCACCCAAGCGAGAAACAAGGCGGGAAGCGAACACAAAACCCTAAGCCAGCTGCCGACTGTACTGGACCTTATGGACTCTGATCACTGCAATATCTCGAATTCCTATGTACGTCCACAACCACCGCTCTGATACCAGCTGTAACGACCCGAGAATCCGATTACCGGGAAGGCCCGATAACCCGAGACTCGCACCGCCGCCCACGAGCCAGGAGGGCTCGGAAGGGCTAAAAGGAGTGTGGAGGCACAAAGAAATAGGAAATAAAGCAGGACAACTCAACAATTAACAGAAATAAATAAACAACTACAACAGAGTCCAGTCCAACAGAAAGTACAGTCTAAAGCAGTAAAGCGTACCACATGCCAAGTGAACACTCGGCCCGGCAAGCTGGCAACTGAGAACCTCCGCTCCGCACCCTCGAACCACGAGGAAGAACCGCTACACCTGAAAAGCAGGGAATGAGTCTCCAAAACAGAGACTCAGCAGGGATCCCGCGGAACCCCAACCGGAAACAACGGCGGTAGCGGAAAGGAAGCTACAACTACAGCAGGAACAGCAAACCGGTGGCCGGTCAAAACTCGGCACTACAGCTACTCCTACTGCAAGAAGGCAGACCTCGATCACGCAGTCGAAGCTACCGAACCACGCTAGTACCACCTACCGAAGCAAGAACACACGGCAACCACGCCGTAGAGGCCTGTCCCTCGGACACAGCCGACCTGGACACGCTGTCCAAGGTGCAACCCCGACCATCCGATCGCGGGTACCGCACAACAAGACCCAACCTCGGTAAAGCCACTAGCATTAGACCCTTGGCGCGAAAACCAACACACGCGCCACGGCGAAACAACCGAACTCAACGGTCAACACGACCGAAAACCCGAAGGTCGAAATCACGGAAACTGATAGTCTGTCACTCCGTACTCGACAGGAGTACCACCCACTAGAAGCACAGCCGGTAGCGTCCCCTGACGTCTTACACCGCACCGCAAGTGAACTGCCTGACGTGGTAGCTCCTACCCGAGGCACGAACACCGTACAAGTAACCACAAACAAGTGACTAGCTGGGGTCACGCCCGTCGACGTGGGTCCAACCGCCCCCAACCACGTGTGCACACACAGACCGCGCGTCCCTGGTCTGGTCCTCTGACCGGTTTTCCCCTCAGCCGGACTCTGGCTGCAAGACGTGGGGCCCGACGGCAACCGGTCCACAAACCGCCTCTAAGGGTAAGCCCGTACACCACTCCCTGGTGCGACTAGCACACGCGTACTAGTAGGCTACGACTAGTGGAGGGTCACTGAAGGAGTAGACTCTCAAGTCAACGGAAAACAACGTCCGCATCCGACAAAGTACGGGGACCATCCCACGTACTAGCACCGTCGCACGATGACCACAGTCGGAGAAGAAACGGGACTCACAGTCCACAGCCGCGCACACACCCTGCGCGAGAGTCGAGAAAACCCAAGTGACGCTAAGTCACTGGGCTCTGGACAGTCCTCTAGACACACTACACCCAACGGTCCTTGAGTCACAAGACTCGGGGTCAAGACCGTTGCACGCAACAGCACAAGGCCGTCAATCTAGTCCAAGCTCTAGGTCTAAAACCACTGTAGCACGAATACCGAGGCAGCTCACGAGCCGCCGAAACCATTCCCTGGGAAGGGAACTCACAGGACTAAGGCCACACACACGGCCCGCGCGGAAAGCACAGAAGCACGATTCCCAAGGCAACTTGCACACCACCAAGCTGTGGCCCAACTCAAGGAAAAGAGGGAAGCCTCCAGCTCCAGACTGGATAACTGGGCTCGCAGCCCAAGGCCTCACACAGGACCCACTCGGGGATCGCTTTTCGGAGAAACCGATGACACACGTCAACGCACGGTGACACGAGTCGAGAACTCTACACCCGGGACTCCAACGTACCACGACACCTGGCCCCGACGACGTGCACAACATCCGTCAGGCCACAGGTCGGCACGTGGTTCGAGAACCACACACCCGGGACTCGAATCAGTCAAAACGGAAACACCGGGTTAGACTGGCACATGTGCGGTTCACCCTGGGCCGCTCAAGGTATGTGCGGCTAGGGTACAGCCGCTCAAAAGACATGCGGTCAGGCAGGAGCCGCACAAGGCTCTAATCGGACTAACCCCAAATGGAGGATGGACGGTTAGGGCTGGACCGCCCAAGGGGATGTGCGGCCAAGGATCGTCCGCACAACCTAACCGACCTACTCCAGTGCCGGTCAAAACGGTTTTGACCAAACCGCACAACCCAACCGACACTAAACTGTTGACCAAGGGTCAACTGGGATATGCGGTCAGCTCCTGGCCGCACAAGCCCACGGAAGGACAGACGGCTGGGTACCAACCGTCCATGGGGGAGACATGCGGTTCTCACCTGGCCGCACAACAAATGTGCGGTCTATCGTGCGACCGCACAACCCCAAAACCAAGAGAAAATAACGGGCCAAAGGCAACCGCCCTCGCGATGGACGGGCCCGGTTCGACCGCCCAACCATCACGGCGGGTAAACCCAGGGGGTCTCCCGATCGTAGCCTTTCCACGCCCCGTTCGTGCCGAAACGAAGGGGATACAACCACAACCACCCTGGCAATCACGTGGACTCCGACCGGAGTCAAAACGACGCACGAATCGCGAGAAACGAGCGATTCTACCGAAGTTACCCAAAAAGGGTTACCGAGCTTCTCGGAGCTCTACCGGTCCAACGGGACCACCAATCGAGACGAAATCAGGGGGAAAAGAACGCTCTCGCCCCAAGGAATCCGTTGACAGTAACCGATCTGGAAACCGTCGCCGTTTCCCGACCGACCCTACGAAACCCACAAAACCACAGTTTCGCTAGAACGGACCCAAACACAGCTGTTTCCGCGCCGAACGACGTGCAATGGCAGGGGAAACGAGCAGAACGCAGTGGTGTTCCGTCACCCTACCTCCACCGAAGAAACCGTGCGCCGAAGCGACTAATCCACGCCGAAAACCGCCCGGAACGCGAACGACGCCATCTCGGAATCCACCGAGGGATCGCGCCCGCCTCCGCCTCGATCCTCATCCATCCTTGCCCGCGCCTCGCCCGCGCCGTCCCCGCCTCGCCCGTACTCCGCCCCGTCGGCCGCCGGAGAGAGAGGGAGAGAGGAGAGAGCGTGAGAAGAGAGAGGGAGAGAAATGAGAAATGAGAGGGGAGAGAGAGAGAAAAGCTATTTATAGGGAAATCCGGAAAATCGGAAAAATCCAGAAAAATAGAAAATCACACCCTCGCGATCCTCGGAACGCACCGATCGCAACGGTACCACTCGCGCCCTGGTGAACGGCCCGGTTCACCCGCAACGAGGTTCCGAAGGGAAAGCCGAAACCCACGCCGGGAATCGGAAAAACACACGCGGAAAAAAGCCGCGGAACGCCTCCGGGCCTCCGAAACGACTCCGGATCGCACCGATCCGAACACGAAAGATGTCCGAAACGAAATTTCAGACAAAACAGAGTTGGACAATCCGAGAAACCAGATCCGGAGCCCACGAAAAGGATCCGAAGAATCCGGGGCATTACAGAGGGTGCACTCGACCTGTGCATTTTCTGATTGGTCGGTGTTTGGAAAAAAAAAATCATTGTAGACTGAATAGTTAGTTGGGCCAAAAATAAATTCTTCCCTTTGCATACTAGAGAATACTCTACTACATCAGACGTCATTTTTCAAGTTTGGCGCAACTGGATTGCCATTAGCATCTTCCTGCTGAGTGCATCTGCTACCACATTTGCTTTTCCTGTGTGGTAATTTAATATGAAATCATAATCATTCAAAAATTCAATCCACCTTCTCTATCTTAAATTTAATTCTTTCTGAGAGAAAATATATTTTAAACTCTAATGGTCTGTAAACACTTCAAATTGCTCACCATACAAATAATGTCACCAAATTTTTAGAGCATGAACCACCGCCGCCAACTCCAAATCATGTGCTGGATAATTCATCTCGTGGGTCTTTAATTGTCTGGATGCATAAGCTACTACTTTGTCATTCTGCATTAGGACACATCCTAATCCTTTTCTAGAGGCATTTATATATATCGCAAATCCTCCTGACCCACAAGATAAATTAAGCACTGGGGCTATAGTTAACTTTGTTTTTAATTCTTGAAAACTCAATTCACATTTATCTGACCATTCAAAAGGAACTCCTTTCCTAGTCAATTTGGTCATATGAGCTGCAATAAAAGAAAAACCTTCAATAAACCGGCGATAGTAACCCGCAAGACCCAAAAAGCTCCTAATCTCACTGACATTCTTCGGCCTTTCCCAATGTAAAACTGCCTCAACCTTAACTGGATCAACAGACACTCCATCACCAGAAATGATATGCCCTAAGAATTGGACCTTATCCAACCAGAATTCACACTTACTAAATGTTGCATACAGTTGATGACTTCTTAAGGTTTCCAACACAATCCTCAAATGTTCTTGATGAGCTTCAACAGTGGGAGAATATATCAACACATCATCAATAAACACCACTACAAATGTATCCAGATATAGTTGGAAAACTCTGTTCATCAAATCCATAAATGCTGCTGGTGCATTAGTTAACCCAAATGGCATAACTAGAAATTCATAATGCCCATATCGTGTTCTGAAAACAGTTTTTGAAATATCTTCTTCCCTTATCCTTAATTGGTGGTATCTAGATCTGAGATCAATATTTGAAAATACCGTGACAGTTCGTAGCTGATCAAATAAATCATCAATTCTTGACAAATGGTACGTATTTTTAATGGTCACTTGATTCAACTTCCTATAGTCAATGCATAGTCTAAGCGACCCATCTTTCTTTCTAACAAACAGAACAGGTGCACCCCAAGGGTATACACTTGATCGAATAAACCCATTGTCTAGCAGTTCTTGTAATTGTTTCTTTAATTCTGTCAATTCAGCTGGTGCCATTCTGTAGGGAGGGATGGAAATGGGTAAAGTACCCGGTGAGAGTTCAATAGTGAACTCCACCTCTCGGTGTGGTGGCAAACCCGAAAGTTCATCGGGGAATACATCTGAAAATTCTCTGACCACATCGATATCTGAGGTGGTTTTCTTATTTTCATTAGAAGGAATAGTCATTACACTAGCCAAATAACCTTGACATCCACTTCGAAGCAATTTCAAAGCTTTAAGTGCTAAAACTAGTGTTTTACTAGAACGGTGTCTTGGACATTGATAGTGAAATGTCTGCTCCCCAGATTTTTGAAAAATTACTTTCTTTCCATGACAATCTAAAAGGGTAAATATTGTATCTAACCAATCCATTCCCAAGATGACATCAAAATCAGTCATTTCCAGCAGATACACACATGCTGACATAATCCTCCCCTGAATCACCACATCAATGCTAGGAATAACAAAAGTCGTTCTAGCTATCTCCCCAGTTGGTGTATTAATGGACATCTCATTAGTGTTCACAATTTGTTTATCTTTCAATAATTCAGCAAATCTTAGAGAAACAAAGGAATGTGTAGCACCCGTATCAAATAAAACTTTTGCATGCATATCATCGATAAGAAGAATACCTTCAGCTACTGCATTGGCATCTCGGGTGTCTTCCCTTGTTAGTGCATATACTCTGGTTTGAACCCTCCGCTGCTGTTGTGGTTACTGATCTTGCCTTGGCCTTTTGGGACAATCCCTTATCATATGCCCTGTCTGACCACATGAAAAATATTTACCTGCAACCCGCCAACATTCATTACCTTTATGCTGCATCCCGCACTGTTGACAAGCTGGCATATTATCTCTCCTAACTGGTTGAACTCTCCCTGGAAAAGTCATCTTTGGCTTCTTATCTTTCCTCACAATTGAACCAAGATTACCCCTTTTTACATTATCCCTTTGTCTTTCTACTAAGAATTCCTCATATTCAGTTTCTGCAATAAAAGTAGTCCTCAAAGCTACTGCCATAGTCTGAGGCTCAAGGATTACAACTCTACTTATAATGTTACTTCTCAAACCTCTAACAAATTTCTTCACCCTTCTAAGCTCATCTGAACAAATATGAGGGGCATACTTTTCCAATTCAGTAAATTTTACTTCATAATCGGCAACTGACATACCTCCTTGAGTCAAATTTAAAAATTCAACTTCTTTCCTATCTTTCACATGCTGAGGGAGAAATTTTGCATGGAAGATATCAAGAAATTCGTTCCAGCTAATCTCAATCTCTCTATCTTTAAAAGTGGTTCTAAGTGCAGACCTCCACCACTCGTCCGCACGGTCCTTCAACATAAATGTAGCTAATATCACATTATCCTGCTCTGCACATCTAATGGCCGTGAAAATCTTCTCAATTTCTCTCACCCAGTTTTCCACAATCTCCGGGTGACTCTCCCCCTTAAAAGAAGGAGGACTCATATGTCTGAATTTCTCCATTAGGGTAGCGCCTACTGCCCTATTCGGTTGTTCTTGCACACGGTTTTATTTTTGGGCTTGCATCATTGCTTGAGTTTAGGCTTGTAACTGCATAGTCTGCACTAACTCTTAAAAAGCTTGTGTGAACCCTCCTAAATCTGACACACCCTGAATAGGTAACGCGCCTTACCCACCAGGAGCAAGCTCGCCATGAATTGTTTCCCCGACAACTCCTTGTGATGTCCCATTTGAGGGCGCAGACTCCTCGGGAGAAGTATTAACCTCAACCCTATCACTCCCTGCCATCTCCTGCAAGGGAGAACTAATCCGAATTAGTATGATTCTAGGTTTGACATCAAATTCTAAAATAAATTCCTACGATCTTCTGGTATGGTGTATAAATTCAGATGGCTGCAAATAATTTCAAGCCTCACAACCTGGCTCTGATACCACTCTCTGTGGCGCCCCCTTTCGGCGATCCCGTATCGTGCCCGAGGACGTCACAGCGGATGTACGGAGGTGTTGTGGGCCGAATATTTGCAAGGCGCTAAAGGCCAAACCATCACATATTCCAGAAGAAACATAACCATACCATTTCCATAAGATAAATGCTCATAATTTACATTGTATACCGAGTACTACATATCTCTACTCAAAAGTCATATTTACATTCATTATTCAAAAGAAAATTAAATCTATTTATTCCATGCAGCGGAATCCGAATCCAAATTAAACCCGGGATCAACTTCTGACCTACTGCCCGAAGGAGTCAAGACGCACATTGGTCAATTTCCTGAAATGGTTAGGCAACAGAAATGAGTCCACAGACTCAGTAGGCATTAAAACCAATCACATGCTTATCATATACTAACTTGTGCAAATCCATGATATATATAGAAAGCAAATCACAATTTCATTGGATTGTACGCATACTATGAATGCGAAGGAAAACTGATAGAGCAGAGTAATTTTTCTTCTTATGAGCAAATGCGTATAACAAATCTTATCTGACTTATATATATAAATGACATTGTATATATTTTAGCTAAATCAGAGCTTATACAGATGAACTTATTTTCAGATCATATCAAAGTCATATATCAAATCTGAACTTCATATTATTTGGCAGCATATATTGGACAGGCATCCCGTCACTAAAAGTAGTAGTAAACACATACCTAGACATCCATACGTCGACATAAAGACAAATGGTCTAAACGTTGGAGCCTGTCGGCCTTGATCAACCACGCAGGATCGGGAGTTAATACTCCACCATTTCCTAGATAATTTTTCTTATTCTGGGTTCCGAATTTTTCAGAAGTCCGTTTGTCCTCGGAAATGGGCATAATCCCGTAGCGGAAGCTAACTAAGGTTTGTCGCCCCACACCTCCTTAAAGTGACATAGTCCATATGCTTAATCAGATTTTTATTCTTATTATGATGCTTATTACATAGTCGTCTCAATACTTAAAACTTGTCATTGAACTTTACAAAATAACTGGATCGTATTTTAATATCAGGAATTAGATTTTAATCATAGGGTAGTGGGTCAAATTTATTAACTAAATAAATTACTATTATATAACATTCGAATAGATTAGAGTAGAGAGAGAGTAGAGAGAGAAAGTAGAGGGAGAAAGTAGAAAGAGATTAAAGAGAAATTAGAGAGAGATTTTAGAGAGAAATAATATTTTTACAGAATGGTAAATAAATAACTGATTCTAAACATAGATCATTAGGTTAAATAAATCAATGACTTAAATTACATTTCAAACAAAATCAAATCAAAGGAATGTAAATAAAAAATAACATGCACTCGGTTTGTCATGCCTACCTTTAGAATGGACTTCCGAATTGACTTTTATATCTCACCCGAGCTCCCGTAAAAGTCCTTGCGTAGGAAAAGATAATTTTCCCGTCCCAAATACATAAAGAATGGCAAAATTATCCAAATAAGTTTCAAATCCTCTGTCCAAGTGTTTATTAATTATTTATATTATTCTAATGCTGTATTATCTTCTCTTCTCCGTTTATTAATAAGAGAATGAGTGGGAAGAGAGATGAGAGAGAAAGTAGAGAGAAAAAGTAGAGAGAGAAGTAAAGAGAGAGTAGAGAAAGAAGTAGAGAGAGATATTTAAAGAGAGAAAGTAGAGAGAGAATTTAGAGAGAGAAAGTAGAGAGAGAGAGAAAATAGAGAGAGAAAATAGAGAGAGAAGATAGAGGGGGAAAGTTAAGAGAGAGTAGAGAAAGAAGTAGAGAGATATTTAAAGAGAAAAAGTAGAGAAATTTAGAGAGAGAAAGTAGAGAGAGAAGATAGAGAGAGAAAGTGAAGAGAGAGTAGAGAAAGAAGTAGAGAGAGATATTTAAAGAGAAAAAGTAGAGAGAAAAAATAGAGAGAGAATTTAGAGAGAGAAAATAGAGAGAGAAAGTAAAAAGAGTAAGAGAGTAGAAAGAGTAAAAAAAGAGAAAATAAAAATAGAAAGAGAGAAAGAGAGATGGGAGAGAGAGAGAGAGAGAGAGAGAGGGATGGGGGGAGGGGGGTGTAACGTGTGGAGAGGGGGAGTGCTGGAGTGGGAGAGAAAGAGGGGGAGGGGGGGTATTTATAGGGGGATGGGAGGAGAAGATAAGAAGGATGGGAGGAAGAGGAGGTGAGGATAAGGAGGAGGGAGATAAGGATGGAGGGGGATGACGTGGAGGGGGGGGAGATATTTTGGGTGGAGGGGGGAAGACATGGGGAGGTATTACGTGAGGGAGGGTTAAGTGATTTTTTTTATAAGAAATGGGTTTTTATATGAAAACTCACTAAAAGTTTATCAATAACAAAATCTCAAAGCACTAATTCATTCTATCATATATTTGACCTATCAAATGTCAAAATTTGAAAATATGTTCAACATTAAATTTGTTGATATTTGAATTCTCTTTCCAATGGATCTAATATTGACCATATTATGATATTTCTATGAAAAGTTACATATTATTAAAGTGAGATATCTACTTAATTTACTTAATAAAGTGCGTTAATCTATACCGTTCAAGGTATTGGATTTTAATTAACAGAACGTAAAATTGAGATGGGCTCTAAATATATAATATTTAATTATTTTTAAGTTTCAGATGAATTGGGATGTTACAATTATAGTGCTCTCAATGAGAGTTCCAAGGATGTGTGCTGTTTGGCTCACGGGACTTCCGTCCACGGCATGACACACACTCGCCTTTTGGAAGGCCGAGATGGGTCGATCTGGCACGCTTGCTTCCGGGGGTATTAACAAAGGAAATGCAAAGAACAATAAAAACACACAGGAATGAACGGCGTATGCTTAATCATTCTAAGAGCACACGACACACACACGAAATGGGTCAACCAGATGACGGTGATGTGCGAGGGTGATTGGGTCAAGGGAGGTTGGGCATATATGATGCAAGCATACTAGTTAATTTCTCGACGATCACCTACAGAACTAAGTTTTGATAGGGGAAGTGCCGCCAGGACACGACATGTGGACATGGAATGTCAGGCGACACATGGATAGGAGAAGGTTCCACCGGTACGAGTGAGATGATTGTGGGGGCTCGTGTACTGGACGTCTTTCCTCACCGACCATAAGCAATAGGTGTTTATTTTATATCAGGAGAAACCTGAATACCTTTGTTTCTTCAGTTGAAAGAGGACTGGGGTACCCTAGAAGCCGTGATGTTGGGAGGGTATAGCTTGTGCTATCATCGGAATGCAACATCTAAGTCCAACAGACCAGATGGGAGACACTAGTTTTTGGATTAGCTCGGCAAGATACGGGCTCGAAAAAGGGGGCTATGGACACTGGCTCAATAAGGAGCAGGCAAGTACTGGCCTGAAAGGAGGAGCAGCTGACACTGGCTCAACAAAGAGCAGGCAAGTACTGGCTCAAGTACATAGCAAGACAGGGAGCTGGCAGGCAAAGCCCAAAAGTGTGCTGGAAGGGTGAGTAACTAGTTTTTTCTGAGTATAATTCATTATAGGTTGCCATAAAAGGCATTACAGAGGGGCATTAAAGGTCCAAGTACAACAGAGGTAAGCCACAGGACAATTTTGTCTCGAGGACCGGTCCACAGGTCATTGTGTGATAGAGCTGGTTTTCACTATTTTACAAAGGGTCCCCTAAGGGACTACAAATACTATGAAGTTATCATAGCCGGAGTGGACATTGAGGTGTTGGTGCTGACTGGCAGAAAATGTAGGCTGGCCGCGGCTTGGGATAAGTAGTCAGGCACCAGGTCAAGGCCAAACGTCAGTGTGTCTGAGAACACCAAAGGGGTGAAACGGTCGGTCATTAGCTTGGCAAGAGCAATCAACGAGCGGTCTCGACGAATGGTTGAATTTAGCATGCGGGTCTCTCTCCCTTGGCATAATTTTGTGTCGTGCATAGGCAGACCTGATATGACGGTATATTCACCATTAGCATGATGCATCATACACATAAAACGGGAAGGCTTGTGTAAATCGGCTAGACGCCATATATGGGGTGTTGATGTAACATATATACCCTCGGCGTGTGTTAGTGTGTTAACCCAAACAAGCCAAACAACCAACAAATGCCTTAGAGCTCCTCGCCTTGGTCTTCAAGTGTCTGCCTGTGTATATCTATACCTCTATGATGCCCCTTGGAATTCCAAAGGAGAGTTTATAGAGAAAGCTGGAGGGGAAGGGTCAGTGGGTTTACGCAGACCAGGCTGGGGGGTGATAAGTACAATATGAAGTGATCTAGAAGGGGAGGGGATGAATAGATCACTGTTTTCGTAGATTTAAAAAATTATTGCAGAGTATATTGCTAAACGGAGCTAACCTCGAGCTCTGACTATCGTAAAAGATGCAGTGCAGTTATAGCTCAAGCAAATAGAAGGCATACCACAATATTATCACGATCAATCACACAAGGGATCAGAGGATTTTAAGGTGGTTCGGTCCTTCAGACCTACATCCACCCCACACTCAACCTGAGTGTCGCTTCACTAAAGGCTGGGCAACACAGCTTGCCAAACAACTGCTGATACACAGCTTCCCAGGAGAACAACCTCTCCTCTTCCTCCTACCCGGAGGGAACCTCTAGCGATCAGCAGTCACTAGAACCCAGAGACTCACGTCTCTCTTCCTCTTTACCAAGAGGGAAACCCCACTAGTAGCAGCCCTGCTACTAGTGAACCAGAGGTCGAAGACCCCTCTTCCTCCCAACCCGGAGGGTACCTACAAGCAGCTCACCTGCTGCTTGCAAACCGGAGATTGACTCTCCCTACTCCTGATCTCACAGGAGGACCCCGACCTCAGTCCAGAGGATCGGAAACACAAACAATAACGGTTGAAGAAAGATAAGAACAAGAAATGAAAAATACGAACGAAGGAAATCAAATGCCAGACAATGGAAACAATGTAGCTCAATATAGAGCAATAGACTTCGGATTTGATCCGCAAGTCAGAACAATTCTTCTGATCACTCTTCTGCTCTCTTTCTATTTCTCTCTGCTATTCTTTCTCCTTTCTTTTCTTTTTCCTGGATCGAAGGGCTCTCTGTTTCCCTGTTTTCTTCTATGCCTCTCTTCTTCGATCACCTTCATCTGAGGACGAAGGATTCTATTTATAGCATCAACAGCAGATGGATAGGGCATGAAACGCGTGTGCCTCCCACGCTCGATCCACAAGTTTCCTGTCACGTGCCTTTATCAAATTGGTTCCTCTTGTCTCGGATCACGTGCAGCCCTGGAGTGTGGAATGTTCTTCCTCGGACCTGTAATGAGATTAAGTCCATTAATACGCTGCATGGCCATTAAAACCAAAACTGCATGAGGTATAGTAACAACAACACGACGTGACTATTTCTCGAGATGACATAAGAACGACACGAAATATTCTGTAACAGATCAGATATACAGAAGATAATGACACGAGGTGAGGTTACAAGCAAGAGAGACACGAGGTTACGAATGCAAAAACAACACGAGGACAATATAAGGAAACGACTCGAGGTGAAAACAACACGAAGTGAAGTTAGACACGAAGTAAAAAGCAACGACACGAAGTATAGTGGTGACAAACACACACTACACAGAAAAACGACACGTAATAAAAATAATGCTAAATGAAAACAGTAATCGACACGCGGTGAGAACAACACGAGGATAGTGAGAATAGCACGAGATGAAAACAACACAGGCTGATAACGACACAAAGTCGAAACAGTAAATGACACGGGATAACACTGCACGAGGTAAAACGACACGAAGACTTAATAATAAAAACGACACGAGGTGGCAATAAAGGAGAACGATATGAAAACAACATGGACTGCAACCGAAACCGACAAGAAGTCAAACAGTACAACACGAGGTGTTGTAACCAAGACGAAGTGCCAATCAATCACGAAGACAGTATGCAAAGAAACGACTCGAAGTGAGATGAGAACAGAATGAAACAAAGAAGACGACACGGAGTGCATAAAACCAACACGAAGACGTGGACTATAGTAACCGTCACGAAGTGTGGTTCCTAAGCAGGAATCGACACGAGGTCTACAGAAAAAACTACTCGAAGTTCATCAGAACTTTTTAGAGCAGCTTCAGGAACACGACACGAAGTCATGAGAAGAGAAAAACAATCACGAAGTGAAACGAACACTTGAACTTAGACTGACTTAGAAACTCAGCGAAAGGACTCGAAGACAGGAATACAAAGGATGACATGGAAACAACACAGTAAACAAAGACTGCACGAGGTGAAAGACAACACTCAAACAGACGACAACATGGCTAACTCGACACGAGGTGAAAACGCGAAGCAAGAACTACATGATGTTTGATGAAAAACAGCACGAAGACAGAACATGAACGAACACACGAAGTGTTACCTCTTAGCAGTTATTTCATATAAAACCATGGATAACTCAAGTGCAAGATATCTGATCAAAAATAACAAGAACAATTAACATAGTGTTGCTCATCATCAAAATACTTAGGGAAGACACACAATCCAACAATCTCCCCCTTTTTGATGATGGCAACACTATATTAAGTATGAGAGATAAGTTCAAAAGAGATCAATTCAGGATATTTAATGCAGACAACTTAAAGCATACTTGCTTCCTTACTTCCCTTGATGAAACCTGAACACTCCCCCTCACTCCCCCTGAACACAGCAACAGTTTACCAACAGTTTACCTCAGACTTGATAACTAACTCCCCCTCAACTCAATTCTCTCCCCCTTTGACATCATCAAAACTAGGGTCAAATCTGAAGATACAGAGAAGGGAAAATTGCTGACTATAGAGAGAAAATAGGACAGAGTAAGGCAGATAAATGGAGACTATTGAGATGTTTAGTCAATTAAGAAAGCCATTAATTTTATGTGAGGATTTTTGAGGAACAGTTAGTCAGACTGTGCAAAAACTGTGAATAAGGATTTGCTCCATACACAGAACCAGATTCTAAGCAAGTGAGGTACAAGATACCAGTTTGATCAAAATAAGTCTTTACTGAGAGAGTATTATGTAAGACAGCCAGAAGACAAAGACCTGTGGTATTGAGAACAAACAAATCAAAAGCTATGCTTCAAGTGAGCAGGATCTTTAAAGATGGTCAAGATCAGAGGTAAGTCTGTCAAGTACACCTTTGACATTAGGGAGACACCTTGTTTAGAGGCAAGAATCCCCAGTTACTCGGTGGCAGGACCACATTACCCCTTCTGATAAGAAGACAGAGATAGTATTCTAGCTGGTGTTGACATTAAGGTGACACCTTTATCTGAGGCCAGACACCCCAGTTACTAACCAGATATGTACCATAGCTCTGTATGATCAAGACAACTATTAAGACCAGATGATTACTGCCATCTCATGACATGGGAAGCTTTCACTTCATTGATGAAAATCCCAGTTTCTCAATGAGCAGTTAACAAAGTTGATAACCCTTTTATGAATTTTGTTTTTATTTACCAGCTCTTAAAACCTTGTTAATGAAGCTTGAGTCCGTTTGAGAACAATACACCAGATCCAAGGTGATTCAGACTAAAGCACAAAATACCTCATTTTGGACTCACCATTGACTAAGTAGGTATGCTGTATTGACTAGATCAGAAGACAGTTACAGTGTATGAAGATTAATCTTGAATTCAGATTTTGATCTCAGTGGGACTAACAGCTGAAATTCCAACAAGAAATTAGATGAACAGCCTTAAAGAGTAAAGCATCCAACATTTTTCTTTTATACACCTAATCAACCTGATTCTCTTATGATGTCAGCAAAATGTCGTTCGGAGTATGTTCAAATTAGGTCAAAGATCAAGACACCTATTATAAATCATCTCCCCCTGGGACCTTGACCTCAATACAGACTTAGCCAAGACAACCCTCAATGCACTTCAAAAAGAACACCATGATGAATATGATAAGCATAATAACACAGGACATGGTATTCAGAAATCAAATTTTCAATCATGAAATTCTGTAAATACCTAGTTCTCTGCGCATAGTGCTAAATTTTTCAGTATCCAGTGGCTTAGTAAAGATATCTGCAATTTGTGAGTTAGTGCCAACATGGATCAACTCAAAAGTCTTCCTTGCTACTTCATCTCGAATAAAATGATGCCTGATTTCAATGTGTTTAGTTCGAGAATGAAGTACAGGATTCTTTGCAATGTTTATTGCACTAGTATTGTCACAAAAGATAGAAGTACAACCTAGCTCAACCGAGTAATCCAGAAGCTGGTGTTTTATCCATATAACCTGTGTGCCACAGCTCCCTGCTGCCACATATTCAGCTTCAGCAGTAGAGAGAGCCACAGAGTGTTGCTTCTTGGATCCCCAAGAGACTAAGCACCCTCCTAGAAATTCGCAGTGACCACTAGTGCTCTTCCTGTCCAATTTACATCCTGCATAATCTGCATCAGTGTATGCAATGAGATCTAAGTTACATGATGCAGGATACCAGAGACCTAGATCATGAGTGGCAGATAAGTATCTAAAGATTCTCTTTACAGCTGCCAGATGCAATTCAGTAGGTCTAGCCTGGTATCTGGCACACATCCCTACACTAAATTGAATGTCGAGCCTGGATGCAGTTAAGTAGAGGAGTGAACCGATCATACCTCTATATAGTTTAGCATCCACCTCTTTACCTTTTTCGTCTGAATCAAGTGAGGAGCTGGTACTCATGGGTGTTGAGATTGTCTTGAGGTTGGTCATTCCAAACCTTTTCAGCATCTCCAGAGTATACTTGGTTTGATTTATGAAACAACCATCCTCCATTTGTTTGACCTGCAGCCCAAGAAAATATTTTAGTTCGCCAACTAGACTCATTTCAAATTCTTGGGACATAGACTCAGAAAAGTCTTTACATAATTTTGAGTTGTTAGATCCGAAAATGATATCATCAACATATACCTGGACCACAATTAACTCCTTTCCGAGACTTTTGGTGAAGAGGGTTTGGTCAACCTTACCTCGAGTGTAGCCCTTGCTCACAAGGAACTCAGAAAGTCTCTCATACCAGGCTCGGGGAGCCTGCTTCAATCCATAGAGGGCTTTATTCAACCTAAAAACCATGTTAGGCTGAACAGAGAAATTAAACCCAGGAGGTTGTTCAACATATACCTCTTCCTTCAATAACCCATTTAAGAATGCGCTTTTGACATCCATTTGCTGTAGCCGAATTTTTCTAGAGCATGCAAATGCAAACAGAATTCTTATAGCTTCCATCCTAGCTACTGGTGCATAGGATTCATCAAAATCCACACCAAATTCCTGACTATAGCCTTGAGCTACAAGTCTTGCTTTGTTTCTAGAGATAGCACCATTTTCATCAATCTTATTTTTGAAAACCCATTTAGTGCCAATGACATGAGTGTTTTCAGGTCTAGGAACTAGTTTCCATACATTATTTTTCTCAAATTGATTTAATTCCTCACCCATGGAGGATACCCAAGAATCATGCTTTAAAGCCTCTTCCACAGTCTTGGGTTCTACCTGAGATGTCAAAGCAGCTAAGTCCTGTTCTTGGACAGTTCTAAAGTGAGACCTTGTCCTAGTGGGATCATGCAAATTACCTATGACATTTTCACTAGGATGATCTTTGTGAAATATTACCTCACCTGAGGGTTCACCTACCTCAGTTGCTCCTTCTTGTTGTAAGTTTTCTGGTTGAGCAGTTTGCTACATCTCTCCTACTTCAATTTTCTCCAAGAAATCTCCCTCATCTGGTGACTCCCTGTCATCATTTGTCCTTTTGTCAGATAGAACATTCTCATCAAACACCACATGAGGTGTTTCTTCAACAGTTTGCTCATCTTTATTGAAGACTCTGTAAGCCCTAGAGGTTTCTGAATATCCGAGAAAAATTCCAGGAGAGCTTCTTGCTTCAAACTTATCCAAACCATTCTTACCATTATTGTGGATGAAGCATTTGGAACCAAAAATTTTAAAGTAAGAAATGTTTGGCAGCTTACCCTTGAGGAGTTCATAAGGAGTTTTCTTATGAGTAGGTCTTACCAAGGCTCGATTTAAAATGTAGCATGCTGTATTTGCAGCTTCTGCCCAAAATCTCCTTGGAAGTCCACTCTCAATTAGCATAGTCCTGGCCATTTCAATTATTGACCTGTTTCTTCTCTCAACAATTCCATTCTGCTCCGGTGTCCTGGGAGAAGAAAATCTGTGAGTCACTCCCTTTCTTGAGCAAAATTCAGAGAACGAAGAGTTTTCAAACTCTCCTCCATGGTCAGACTGAATTGTAATGATATTATGTTCACCTTGCAGTTTGATTTTATTAAAAAGTTCTTCAAAGTGAACAAAAGCATCATTTTTATTTGCTAAACAGAACAACCAGGAAAATCTAGTGAAGTCATCAACTATGACTAGACCATATCTCTTACCTGACAGGCTTTGTATTCGAGTAGGACCAAAGAGATCCATGTGCAAGTGCTGTAGTGGTTTAGATGAGAGACCCTCAGTTCTCAACTTAAAAACTGCACGAGTCTGTTTACCTTGAGCACAAGCATCACAGAGCTTGGACCCTAACTGGAATTTTATTTTGGGCAAACCTCTGACTAGGTTATAATTAGATAGTTTATTCAAAGTAGACACACTAGCGTGGCCTAGACGCCTATGCCAGTCAAAAGCAACCTGTTCAGAATTAGCAGACAGACACAAGTTTGTTTCAGAATTATCATCAAGATCAACGATGTACACATTATTTACTCTATGACCTTTGAACATGATGTTATCAGAATTCAGCTCAAAAACAGTGCACGAGTTGTCGTCAAAGAGTACCTTGTGTCCTTTGTCACAAAGTTGACTTATACTTACCAAGTTGTGCTGAAGTCCTTCTACAAGATACACATCTTCAATGGAGTTAGTGGAGGACTTACCAACCGTGCCAATTCCAATTATTCTTCCTCTGTTATTTCCTCCGAATTTGACCAAGCCCCCAGACTTCATTTTTAGTTTGCTGAATTTGGACCGGTCTCCTGTCATGTGCCTGCTACAGCCGCTGTCAAGATACCACTTGTTATGCTCAGCTGCCAGGCTGACCTGCAAAAATTCAGACAGAGTAATGTGGGACCCAATTCAAATTGGGTCCAAAACCAGTTTTCAGATTATGCAGAAAGCACTTGGGAATCCACATTTGTTTTATAGTTCTCTTCAGTGGATTTATGTGGGTTGATTCTTCCCTTTTGTTATTTCTTGGTGGGTGTTGAATAAGCTTATTCCTATTTGAACTCTGCTGTTTCTGAACAAAGACATTATTGGTTGGCCTCTTAGAAGATGTGCGTGTGTGTTGAGCATAATTCATGTAAGCATTTTTACTCCAATAAAATTTGTGCTGAAACTGGTGATCGTTGCCATGCTCTACTTGATAATTAGCATGATGAGTTTTCTTAACAAAACTTTTCGCTCTTTTTGTGGCCTCTATAGGACTGGTCCTGTGAGGACCTTTGTTCCACGCCTGCTGTACATGAGCAGTGCTTGTCTCAGGATTTCCTGACTTAGACTGCTGACCAGTGGAGTGAATGAATTTACTGGTCGAAGACTTCATTGTAGAGACAGATTTGGAACCGGATGGTGTTTCCAGTTTCTCTTTGCCTTTGGCGGGGCAGAACGTGATAGTCTTAAATTCAAAGGGTTTTTTACTAGTAGGATTGTATCCTAATCCCTCCCTATTGAAGTTTACCCTCGACCCCAGAAGGACATTCAGGTTGTTTCTCCCCTCTGTAAACTTTTCAAGCACTTTTTCTTTGTCCTCAATCTCCTTCTGAAATTCATTGCATTGGTCCTGGAGTTCCTGATTAACTGTTCTAACTGCCTCATATTTTTCAGCCATCAGTCTAATCTCTCCTTTAGACTCTTCAGCTTTACACTTCAGCTCATCTATTCTAGCTAGACTCTCTTCTCTTTCCATTCTCAACCTCTCAATCTCACCTTTAACCTGATCTAGCTCAGTGGCCATCTCCTTGGTTTTCATGCTATCAGTGACAATAGAAGAGTGTTCTTCAGACAGAGAATGAAACTTACGTCTAAGCATTCTATGCTCCTTGTTTAAACAATTATATTTACTTAACAGGTCGCCATAGGCGTCCTCCCAATCATCCAAAGTAAAATTCTCAAATAAATTTGTTACCTCTTTCTCATGGTCGGCCATGAGGCAGGTCTTCTCTTCATTTTCACTGGACGAAGTGGCTTCTGGGTCCTCCTCCTCATCGCTCCATGTGCACAGCATGGCCTTCTTCTTCTTGTGCACCACATTCTTCTGGTGTCCTGGAGCCTTAGCTTGTAGCTCTGGACATTCACTTTTCATGTGACCGGATTTCTGACAATGATAGCAAGTGATCTTCTTAGCAGACCGGTTCTTCTCAAATCTTCGTTCAGGAGACTTCATTGCAGCATTAAATTTCTTCCTCCTGTAGAATTTTCCTTTTGTTCTTAGGAACTTTCTGAACTGCCTGGTGAGCATAGCTCGCTCATCCTTGTCCAGGTCTGAGAGTCCATCAGACCCTTCGCTGCTATCATCACTGCTGCTGCTGCTGCTGTTGTTGCTCTTCTTAGTATGTCGTGAAACCTTCAGAGCAACATTCTTTCCCTTTCTGTCATGCCCATCGTTTCCTCGTGTGAAATTCATTTCATGGGTCATGAGAGAACCAATCAGCTGGGTTACTGTCATGATGGATAAATCTCTTGATTCCTCTATTACAGTCACCTTGGTATCCCAGACGGGAGTTAGAGACCTAAGGATCTTCCTGACTATGTCTTCTTGTTGAATATCCTTTCCAAGGCCTTTCAGACTGTTGATGATCACAGATAATCTGGCATACATTTCTGTGATCGGCTCCTCTGGCTTCATCTTAAATAACTCATATTGAGTTGTAAGTATGTTGATCTTGGTAGCCTTCACCTGAGATGTGCCCTCATGAATTAACTGCAAATCATCCCACATGTTCTTTGCAGTCTTGCACGCTGAGATCCTTGAATATTCTTCCGAATGGATGGCGCACTGTATGATGTTAAGAGCTGTCCAATTCAGTGCGGAGAGTTTGACCTGATCTTCTGTCCACATATCTTCATTCGGTGGAAGGGTGTATGGACCATCTGTAATGACTTTCCATAGCTTGTTGCTTTGGGCCCTGATAAAGACTTCCATCCTGTTCTTCCAGAAGAAGTAATTATTACCATCAAAGAAAGGGGGGCGGGTGATAGACTGCCCATCAGCTATGAAACTGCGAGGACCATTGGATCCGTTTCCCTGGCCGTTGGACCACATTCTGGGAAAAACCTGCTCTGATACCAACTGATAAGTACAATATGAAGTGATCTAGAAGGGGAGGGGATGAATAGATCACTGTTTTCGTAGATTTAAAAAATTATTGCAGAGTATATTGCTAAACGGAGCTAACCTCGAGCTCTGACTATCGTAAAAGATGCAGTGCAGTTAATAGCTCAAGCAAATAGAAGGCATACCACAATATTATCACGATTAATCACACAAGGGATCAGAGGATTTTAAGGTGGTTCGGTCCTTCAGACCTACATCCACCCCACACTCAACCTGAGTGTGGCTTCACTAAAGGCTGGGCAACACAGCTTGCCAAACAACTGCTGATACACAGCTTCCCAGGAGAACAACCTCTCCTCTTCCTCCTACCCGGAGGGAACCTCTAGCGATCAGCAGTCACTAGAACCCAGAGACTCACGTCTCTCTTCCTCTTTACCAAGAGGGAAACCCCACTAGTAGCAGCCCTGCTACTAGTGAACCAGAGGTCGAAGACCCCTCTTCCTCCCAACCCGGAGGGTACCTACAAGCAGCTCACCTGCTGCTTGCAAACCGGAGATTGACTCTCCCTACTCCTGATCTCACAGGAGGACCCCGACCTCAGTCCAGAGGATCGGAAACACAAACAATAACGGTTGAAGAAAGATAAGAACAAGAAATGAAAAATACGAACGAAGGAAATCAAATGCCAGACAATGGAAACAATGTAGCTCAATATAGAGCAATAGACTTCGGATTTGATCCGCAAGTCAGAACAATTCTTCTGATCACTCTTCTGCTCTCTTTCTATTTCTCTCTGCTATTCTTTCTCCTTTCTTTTCTTTTTCCTGGATCGAAGGGCTCTCTGTTTCCCTGTTTTCTTCTATGCCTCTCTTCTTCGATCACCTTCATCTGAGGACGAAGGATTCTATTTGTAGCATCAACAGCAGATGGATAGGGCATGAAACGCGTGTGCCTCCCACGCTCGATCCACAAGTTTCCTGTCACGTGCCTTTATCAAATTGGTTCCTCTTGTCTCGGATCACGTGCAGCCCTGGAGTGTGGAATGTTCTTCCTCGGACCTGTAATGAGATTAAGTCCATTAATACGCTGCATGGCCATTAAAACCAAAACTGCATGAGGTATAGTAACAACAACACGACGTGACTATTTCTCGAGATGACATAAGAACGACACGAAATATTCTGTAACAGATCAGATATACAGAAGATAATGACACGAGGTGAGGTTACAAGCAAGAGAGACACGAGGTTACGAATGCAAAAACAACACGAGGATAATATAAGGAAACGACTCGAGGTGAAAACAACACGAAGTGAAGTTAGACACGAAGTAAAAAGCAACGACACGAAGTATAGTGGTGACAAACACACACTACACAGAAAAACGACACGTAATAAAAATAATGCTAAATGAAAACAGTAATCGACACGCGGTGAGAACAACACGAGGATAGTGAGAATAGCACGAGATGAAAACAACACAGGCTGATAACGACACAAAGTCGAAACAGTAAATGACACGGGATAACACTGCACGAGGTAAAACGACACGAAGACTTAATAATAAAAACGACACGAGGTGGCAATAAAGGAGAACGATATGAAAATAACATGGACTGCAACCGAAACCGACACGAAGTCAAACAGTACAACACGAGGTGTTGTAACCAAGACGAAGTGCCAATCAATCACGAAGACAGTATGCAAAGAAACGACTCGAAGTGAGATGAGAACAGAATGAAACAAAGAAGACGACACGGAGTGCATAAAACCAACACGAAGACGTGGACTATAGTAACCGTCACGAAGTGTGGTTACTAAGCAGGAATCGACACGAGGTCTACAGAAAAAACTACTCGAAGTTCATCAGAACTTTTTAGAGCAGCTTCAGGAACACGACACGAAGTCATGAGAAGAGAAAAATAATCACGAAGTGAAACGAACACTTGAACTTAGACTGACTTAGAAACTCAGCGAAAGGACTCGAAGACAGGAATACAAAGGATGACATGGAAACAACACAGTAAACAAAGACTGCACGAGGTGAAAGACAACACTCAAACAGACGACAACATGGCTAACTCGACACGAGGTGAAAACGCGAAGCAAGAACTACATGATGTTTGATGAAAAACAGCACGAAGACAGAACATGAACGAACACACGAAGTGTTACCTCTTAGCAGTTATTTCATATAAAACCATGGATAACTCAAGTGCAAGATATCTGATCAAAAATAACAAGAACAATTAACATAGTGTTGCTCATCATCAAAATACTTAGGGAAGACACACAATCCAACAGGGGGTGCCAGCCTGGTTTGCATAAAGCCCCCCCTTTATGCCGACTGGATTAGGGATAGGAAAATATTTTTTATTTTTTGGACAAAGAAGAGGGTTTATGCGGACCAGGCTGAGGGGTACCCGCCTGGTCTGCGTAAAGCCCCCCTTTACGTAGATTGGATTGGGGCTGGGAAAACACCTTCTCTTTTTTGATTTTTTTTTAAGAAAAGAAGGTTTACACAGACCATGCTGAGGGGTACTAGCCAGGGTCCGCGTAAACCCCCCCACCCAGGGGGTTTACGCGGACTAGAAAAAGGGGTAACTTTACTTTCTTTTCTTTTATTATTTTCTGGGGTGAGAGAGAGAGCTTTATGCGAACCATGCTAGGAGGGCTAGCCTGGTCTGCGTAAACCCCCCGAGGGGTTAACGCGAACCAGGCTGGAAGGTACCAACCTGGTTCGCGTAAACCCTCCCAGGAGGTTTACGTAGACCCTTGGTGGTCCAAGAGAGAGAGAGAGAGATATAACCTCTATAAAATCCCCCTATTTTCTATTTTAGGCCCCAATTTGACTCAGTGTGAACGCAAAACGTGGAGGATACATACTGGTTGGTTGGGGCGCTCTAAATGAACTTCTTCGCGCGGTATTGCTTGTGTTCGTGCTCGAGCACAACTTCTACAGACTCCATGCACTTCCTTGGACTGGTGAGTTGACAGAAGTTCAAACACAGTCTGGGATTAGGTTGATTTCGGGCTGGGTATGGCAGTCTTGGGCAGGAAGACCTCAGAGAGCGCGCTCCTCATGGGCCCAATCGCACCCAGCGTGAGCTCCCCCCCGATCAACCTAGGGGATGCTTCTTACTTCCTCTTGATGCCGCATGGCGCAGCCTTCTAGGATGCGGGTTTTGACCTGGGGCACTCACACAGAAGCGGCACTGGTATCACCCACAAGGTGTTCGAGGATGGTCCCCACACACACCAGGGTGTTAAACGACGTTGCTAGTGGACCCCGTAGCTCGCATGTAGCAAAGTAGCTCGGGATGGTAGCTTGTAGTTGTTGAATGAAGGGGTTTTTGGTGTGAAAGCTCGACTTTAATGTGATATGCTACATGGCGGGCCAGTGTGCAGCCCCGGGTTTGCCCGGTGGCTAAGAAGTAAGAGGCCCATTGTCGCATGTTTAGAGGTCAGGGGTGGTCCCCACCTTCTGTAGAGTTGTTGCATAGTGCGGCAAGTATCTTTGAGTCGTGGGTTGGCCACGGATCGTTGTAAAATAGCTGGAAAAATGAGCGCCCTTAAGGTGTGGGAAATTCTTGAACCTTGATTAGGATTCGTATAGGCTGGCTAATGGCCCCCAAAGCCTAAATTCGACTTAGGGGCGAGGGTCATTAGTGTTGACTGGCTGGGAGAAGGCATTTTAAGGATGATGTCTAGCCTCATTGCTATGTGCCACAGGGAGTGGCATGCTGTTGGGAACCCCCGAGTTGGCCCAGGTGGCTAAGTTGTAGGCGGACCGACACCACCTGCTGGGTGGTCGGATGTAGTCTCCACTTGTTGTTGAAGTTGCTGTGAGCCAAGGCAAGTTGATTGGGGCCCACGGTCGGACTTGGGATGCTATGGAGACGCTAAATAAATAGTGCTCATAGGGTGATTAGGAGTGGTCCCACACCATTATATCTTGATTATTTTTTAGAAAAATAACTGGGTACAACACGCGAATATTGTTTTCTTTCTTGAGCATTACAGAATTTTTTTGGTCAATATTTTTCTTGTGATTTTGAACTATGCAATTGACACATGTTGTGATCAAATTGTATTTGTTCTCCACATATCATCCTATTGTTTGTAGTTTGCTTATTTGAATAAACATTTAAAGTAGATATATAAAATACAAAGACGCTTCTTGAAGGAGAATGTGGTGATGCAATTTGCCAAAAAGACATAACTGTATGTAGCTTCCTACCAAATCCAGATTATTGTTTCAAACTAAGTATAATAGATTGACTTAACTGACGAGACTTTATACCATTCCCTGATATCTATTGTAAAATTTCCCTGATATCATTGCTTCTTTGTCAAAATGGGAGGTCATCCATTGAATCAATCTTAAAAAAGATATAAAGAATGTACTCATAAAGTTTGTATAATGCTAAATTTAAGTGCTCTTTATTTATTTAAACATCCTTTCTGCCATCTTCTTAGGGTTGTGATATTCACTGAGGGAGCATTTGCTAATCGGGTGTGGTTAGCGTGCTCAACCCCGGGGGGTTGAGCCCGCTAATCGACCCCGATTAACGTGGTTGGGTGTGAGGAGAGAGCGGGGCCCACCGCTCTTTCTCTCATCTGTCGGGTTATCTTAATCGGATGTCAAAGGCACCCTGATATTGCACTTTTGATCAAGGTATGTCGATCACAAGACTCATTTGATACAGTTAACCCTTTTATGAATGGATGTAAATGTCCTTGCAACGAGACGTTATGGTACTATAGTAAAAGATTAACAGAAAATGCCATGGTCCTCTCTCCTAAAATTGTCATTTTTATGAGAGAGGAAAATAAATAAGAAGAGATCAAGCAATCCCGTAACACTTCCTTTGTCTCCCCATATGTGAATCGAAATGTCAATTGAAGATCATTTTTCATCCCTTCAATCTCCATAGGTTGATCACAAGGCACTATGCATTTCTATGTCCGTAAGAAGTCCCTTTGTAGCACACACGCACGCACACACGCATGCACGCACGCACGCAGAGAGAGAGAGAGAGAGAGAGAGAGAGAGAGAGAGAGAGAGAGAGAGAGAGAGAGAGAGAGAGAGAGAGAGAGAGAGAGAGAGAGAGAGAGAGAGAGAGAGAGAGAGAGAGAGAGAGAGAGAGAATTGCAGTTGTGACATCTTTTAACTCTATAAATGAGCTACGTTACATCTGTGGACAAACAAGACCGGCTAAAGGTTTTTTTTTAACTAAAAGGTAATATTTGCAAGGTGGGGAACGAGGGAGTTCGTTCATCCCTTCATTACGGAAGGGACATGACGTGTCATCCCGACCATCAGACAAACGATTTTTCATTAAAATATGCAGAAAGAAAAGGAACATAACAAGGGGGGATTGTTGACGCACTTTTCGACACGTCTATTTATTCATTCTTCTGTTCGTTCGTTTATTGGCTTTATTAGGTTCATTAAGTGCGTGGGCGTGCCAGTCACAGAGTGACAATTTATTCGGGCTCCGAAGAGCCGAAGGTGCGCTCGCTCTGACTTAGTCAGGCAATTGTGTGGTTCGTGTCGGGACTGAAACCCGTCGCGCCATAAAGGTCACGACGTTATTTATATCCCCTCGGAGATGGGAACACCCTTGATTAATCGTCAGGAAAAAAGGGCCTCATAACCAGAAAATTATATCGGGAGAAACAAGACGATAGCGATCTTGAATTAGCTGGAAAACCCTATGTCTAGGGAGACAAGCAAAACCCTATATCTGGAGAAACAAGCATTCAAAACACATCGGTCACTCGGTGGGACCATTTAATGTTCGGACCAATGTCCGGCTTCAGAATATCACAATCATCACGGGAAAACCGGAGCATATGTATGCCGGGGTACGGCAAAGTTGCTATTCAGAGGGAGAGGAAACATCCGGTTAAATCCTGATTAGAATGGTCGGAAACCCACAAGCTGGTCGGCCCGGTGCAAGATCAAACTGCGACCATACTGTGGTGGGCCCTCCCGCGGTCGGAGTCTGGCCTGCGTGGGCATCATTAATATTTCCGATGCCAAGGGGCAACGAGAGAATGTCCCTTGAATCAGCAGGAAAGCCCTAAATCTAGGGAAGCAAACATTGGAAACGTGTCGGTCATTCAGGGGACCGTTCAATATTCGGACGGGTGTCCAGCTCGAGAATATCGCAATCGTCGCGGGAAGACCCGGAACATATGTATGCCGGGGTACGGCAAATTTATTATTCCGAGGGACTAAAAATATTCGGTTAAATCTCGGTTAATGTAGCAGGAAACCAGCGAATTTATTGGCCTGGTGCGAGATCGAGTCAGGACCATACCGGTGGCACCTCCCGCGGTCCAAACGAGACTCGTGTGAGCATCATTAATATTTCCGGTGCCGAAGGGCAGCGGGAGAGTGTCCCGGGATTAGATCCCAAAACGAGGACATGTTCAAGGACAGCGGGTTATAGGCCTAGGATATGGGTCAGACAGTGACCATGATTGGGACAAACCCAAGGTCCGAGCCTGACCCATAAAGGTCTTATCAGTATTCCCATCCATAGGGTACGAGGATGACTAGAGCCGCCTCGTTCCATTCGGATTATGTTGGTCATTCATGGACCGCTTCATATTCGGACAAAGGTTCTATTTAAAATACAGCAGAGACGGAAATAAACCCGTACAAATGAATGCCGGGTTCACGGCAATTTCAATGAAAGAGCGGGAACGAGTCCGGTTTGACGAACTATCGGCCCAGAGCAATATCGGATTACGGCCATATTTGGTTGGCTCCCAAGGTCCGGACCCGAATTGGAGGGGCGGCATTAATATTTCCTTCATACCGGGTCTTAAGGAGAACAAGGCTGCAGAGCGGATCATCATTTTATTATTATTTGGATTTTAATTATTTTTGTTATTTTACATATATCACTTTGGTGAGTTTGTTATTATTATTATTCACTTTATTATTATTTATTTATTTATTATTATTTTCTTTGTTATTATTATTATTATTTGTTATGATTCATTTATTCATTATTAGTTTTCTCTTGAATTTATTATTATTGGTATTTTTGTTATGATTTATTGATTTATTGTTATTTTCTTTCAATTTGTTGTTATTATTATATTTTGTTATGATTTATTCGTTCATTATTATTTTCTCTGGGCTCGTTATTATTATCATTTTTTATTGTCGTCATTATTTATCTGTCTACTTATTTTTATGTTGTTTGTGGATTCTTCTTTTATTGCATGTGCAATATATCCCTTTTATTTATTTATTTATTTGTTTCATTCATTTTATTATTATTCTTTTTATTATTATCATGATTTTTAGTACTATGTGTTTTTTTGTTTTCCTTTCTTTTGTTTATTCATATATATATATATATATATATATATATATATATAAGGCGCGCCGGGCGTGCACCGGATGAGGGGTGCTCGGCGGCGTGCCAGGTGAGGGCCGTTCGGCGTGTGCTGGGTAGGGGAGCTGGGCAGTGTGCCGGGCAGGCCAGGGTGGAGGTGTGCCGGGTAGGTCACGGTGGAGTGTGCCGTTGAAGGCACGGCTGGAGCGTGCCGTTAGAGGCACGGATGGGGTGTATGACGGGTGAAGTCTGCCAAGGTCTAGGCACATATGAGATGCGTGAGGGCCAGTTGGCCAAGGTCGATGTACATTAAGGGCGTGTGGAAGGGCTTTTCTTTTATTCATGGAACACATATGGTTAGTTTCCTCTTTTTATTCATAGAATGCATGCGGGGGGGTTCTTGGTTTGGTTTTCTTTTATTCACGTAAGTCATGTTTGGGGTTGTGATCATCAGTCCATCATAAGGATGTATTGTGTTCAGTTATTCGGGATATCCGTGGTTCTCTTGTTTCAATTAAAGTGTTTTATTGTTTATTTCATTTGTTTGTTACTTCCTTTTATCTTTTAATGTGTTCTTATTTCTGACGAAAATTCGGCAACATCTCCCCTTGACCCGGATGGGAAGGGAAATAAAGGGAACGCGCCCACATGGAGTGGCGGAACCCGTCAATTTGAGGTGTGTGCCAGGGGCAACAACACCTTTGATGAAACTTCGGAAAGCCCGGGAAAATCACCGAATGGGGATCATGCCTAAGGCGGGCTAGGGTGCACTGGGTAAGAGGAGGTAGCAAGTGCACCGGGATAAAGGGGTCGAGGACTGCACCGGCCAGGGATGCTGTGCCGGGCGGAGGGTGGCCAGGGTGTGCCGGGCTGAGAAGCACAAGGTGTGCCGGGCAAAGAAGGCACGAGTGTACCGGACAAAGGGGGCACGGGTGTGCCGGGGAAAAGAGGGCTGAGGGTGCACCAGCGAGGTAGGCTGGCAAGGAGTGTGCCGGGCCAGGCGGGGAGGGCCTGTACAGGGCTGGGTTTGAGCGGGGGCTGTGCCGGGGAATGGGGAGCCAAGGTGTGCCGCTGGGGGTTCAACGTGTGTCGGGTTGGTGGAACCACAGTGCACCGGGCAAGGTGGAAGGCTAGGCATGCCAGCCAGAAGGGCTAAGGGTGGACTGGGGATGCTGGTTGGCTAGGCTGAAGGAAATCTTTGCAGGAGGGAGAGAGACTCAAGGGGCCTCAGGATAGAAGCGTTGGGCCTGGGTGTCCAAGGAGAAATGGAAGGGCGTCTCCCATTAGGCAAATGAGCAGAAGTAGCAGCGGGGAGGGGAAGGGCAGCATGCCCTCTCCCCCCTTTTCTTCTTCTCTTCTTTCTCTTCTTTTTCTTCTTCTCTTCAGGCGGTGGCGGTGTGTGGAGCAGCATCACTCTCCCCTCTCTTCCTTTCTTCTCTCTTCGCACAGACGGCGACAGTGGGTGGAGCGGCGAGCCCTCTCCCCCCCTTCCTCTCCTCTCTCTCTTCGCACAGACGGTGGTGGTGGGTGGAGCGGCGAGCCCTCTCCCCTCTCTTCCTTTCTTCTCTCTTCGCATAGACGGCGGCGATGGGTGGAGCGGCGAGCCCTCTCCCCTCTGTTCCTCTCGTTCCTCTTCTTCTCTTCTCCTTCTTCTCCTCTTCTTCTCTTTCTCTTCTTCTCTTCTCCTCTTCACTGTCTGTGTGTGTGTGTCTGTCTTCTTCGTCGCAGAGGAGCGGGGGTTTTATATCCTCCACGGCGGGAGTCCGGACCGGCATTAAATGGGATTTGACCCCGTTGTCCTCGGTGGCAGGGGAGGTAGCCTGCGTGACTTCCTCCATGGGCGACACCTCAGCCAGTTCGCTGTGCGCCAAAAGCTGTAGGGGATGGGTGTCACGTCCGTTCTGTCGGTTGCATCGAGTAGCAAGGTGTGCCGCCGAGAGGCCAAAAGGTCGTGCCGTTGGAAGATACAGCAGGTGTGCCGCTGAGTAGGCCTGCCAGCATGCCCTTGAGAGGCTTGCAGGGCGTGTCGCTGAGAGGCCCAGAAGGGCGTGCCGCTAGGAGGCTTGCAGGTGCACCGGGGAAGGCCCGCTCGAGCGCAGCGGTGGAAGAGGTGGCAGGGTGCGCCGGTCAAGGCCCATTCAGGGCATGCCGGGTGGAGACCACCTGGGGGTATGCCGGTGGACGGCCGCAGGTAGTGTGCCGCTGAGGGCGTTGAGGGCGTGCCGCTGGAGGGCGCCGTGAGTGTGCCGCTAAGGGAGACGCAGGAGCGTGCCGCTGAAGACCTCTGCAGGGTGTGCCGCTAGAGGGGCACAGGGGTATGCCGGGTAAGGCAGTTGGAGTGTGCCGCTAGAGGCCTTGATTGTGTGTGCCGCTGAGGGCGTTGGAAGCGTGCCGTTGAGAGGGCATGGAGGGTGTGCCGCTGGGAGGGGGCTTCAAGAGAAGGTGTGCCGCTGGGGCTTTGGAGGAGCGTGCCGCTGGGAGGGCAACAGGGGCGTGCCGCTGGAGGGCCAGAGGGCGCGCCGCTGGGGCAGGTTTGGGCCCCTTGTGAGCACGAGTTGCGGTCCATTTGATTTTCTTCAGGGCCCATGGGTTATGAGCTTCCCGGGAGTTGGTTTCTCTTCGATGTCGTGACTCCGAGGACGGCTTCACGGCAGTGTGCATATTTGGGGAGTCCGGACGACCAGTCTCTCCGAGGCTTCTTCACTCGGCGCCGTTGTTGATGCGAGGCCGAGCAGGATATCTGGGCGTGCAATTTTTTGGTGTCCATAAATGCCCCCCACCTACGGGTAGCGCGGGCGAAGGATGAGACAAGCGGTGCACGTGGGTGCAGTTGCCCTCATTGGATCTTTTCTCTCTTTTCTTTTCTTTTCTCTTTCCTCTCTTTTTTTCTTTTTCATCTTTCCTCTCTTTTTTTTTTTATCATTCATTCATTTTTCTTTTTTTCGAGGGGCTCCGGGGCCGTTAATTGAATAGTTGTCGGCTCAGGGACCGATAATTGAATAGCTGTCGGCTCAGGGGTCGATAATTGAAAAGCTGTCAGCTCGGGGGCCGATAATTGAAAGCTGTCGGCTTAGGGGCCGATAATTGAATAGCTGTCGACTCAAGGGCCGATAATTGAAAGCTGTCGACTCGGGGGCCGATAATTGAAAAGCTGTCGGCTCTGGGGCTGATAATTGAAAAGATGTCGGCTCGGGGGCCGATAATTGAAAAGCTGTCGGCTCAGGGGCCGATAATTGAAAAGTTGTCGGCTCAAGGGCCGATAATTGAAAGCTGTCAGCTCAGCGGCCGATAATTGAAAAGCTGTCGGCTCGGGGGCCGATAATTGAATAGTTGTCGGCTTAGGGGCCGATAATTGAAAAGTTGTCAGCTCGGGGGTCGATAATTGAAAGCTGTCGGCTCAGGGGCTGATAATTGAAAAGTGGGCCACGAGGGCGGAAGAGAAGGGTTCGTCGATTCAATGATCTGGATAGGTTGTTCAGATCAGATGTGCTATTCGTCATCCGAAGGGACGGGGAGAAGTATTTGTTGATTCAAAAGGGATATTCATCACCCGAGGGGACGGAGAGAAGAGTTTGCTTATTCGAAAGGGATATTCGTCACCCGAGGTGACGGAGAGAAGAGTTTGTTGATTCAACGATCTGGACAGGAGGTCCAGGTTGAAAGGATTATTCGTGACCCCGAAGGGACGGGGAGGTGGTCAAGTCACCGACAGGGGCTAGTGTTAGCGCAAAGAAAGGGGGTTGATTCCCCACCCGCTAGGGTGAAAGGGTTGTTTCGTTCTTTAATGCGCTGGGAGTACTGGCTATGAAATCTGGACCGGGAAGGTGGGCCACCAGGGCCGGAGTTTATGTTGCCGAAGTAGGCTGTGAAGGCTAAAATCGGGGAAGCAGACTATGAGAGCCGCAATCGGGAAGCTGGCTACAAAAGCCGAGATTGGGGAGCAGGCTGTGAAAGCCCAGATTGGGGGAAGCAGACTATAGAAGCTGAAGTTAGGAGATTAGCAAGCCGCGAGGGTGGGAAGTAGGCCGTGAGGGTCAAGACTGGGCTCTACGCGCCAGAGCTGGGAAAGCAGGCTGTGATAGCCGAACTTGAGTTTATTTTTATTTATTATTATTTTATTATTATTATTATTTTAAGCATGTAGGCATTCGTCAGCACGCATAGCATAAAATATGCATAAGGTAGCTCCCTCTATAGGGGATGGGATAGGGACATCGCCCATAATTCGCAGACACAGTGCGGGTCACGAGGCACAACTAAGGGGTAGTGCACCCGTCAAGAGGATATTGTAGACACGCCATTCCTGACGTCTCCTGAGAAAGTCTCATATTACTATACAACGTCCCGCGACGGCTTACGCATTTTGAATCGCCCGAGTGCTTCCTTTTCTTGGGTCTTCTTCTACCTTTCTCGGCATCCGGAATCGTCTCATCACGACATTCGGATGGCATCAACATCAGTCGAACCCATCAGGAGGTTCCGGAATCAAGAAGGGGGTCTACCGGGCGGTCGCCGACGCCTGATTTGAGGACCCGGGTGGGTCTTAATGGGGGCGTCCAGGCTCCTGGACGCCCCCATCTTTTTAATTTATTTTATTATTTTATTATTTTCTCAGGGCCCAAAATAAATAAAAATATATATATTTTAATGGAGGCGTCCAAGCCTCTGGACGCCTCCATAAAAACTAATAATAATAAATATTTATAAAATGCCACTTGGCATAAAAAAGACAAAAAATAATTAAAAATATATATATATTTGGAGGCGTCCAGGCCCCTGGACGCCTCCATAAAAATAATTATAAAAAATCAAAATGCCAGCCTTGGCACAAAAGACAAATAAAAAATAATAAAATAATATATTTATGGAGGCGTCCAGGCCTCTGGACGCCTCCATCAAAACCCTCACGGGCGCCGGCCACCGAACGACGGTTTGTCGTGTGTGAAAAAATCCAAAATATGGAGACGTCCAGCCAGCTGGACGCGCCCATTTCTGAATCACGAGACGCCGCTCACAAAACCACGCGTTGTGCCAAACCGCGTGCGACCGTCGTCGGCTTTCGGTGGACCTGCTTGAGGCGTCCGGGACCCTGGACGCCTCCACAAAAGTATTCCAAAAAAAGTAATAAAAATAGAATAAAATATTATTTCGGCCCTGATGGAGGTGTCCAGGGTCCTGGACGCCTCCACCCTCCGGAGCTCTATAAATAGAGCCCCACCCCCCCAGTTCTGGGGGAGCTCAGAAGTGATCCGATAGGCTGCCAGAGCCCAGAGGCTACGGAGTCATTTTCTAACCCGTGGGTTCTTTTGTAGGTGGAGGTTCTGCCGGCTTCTCGGGTGCTCACGCTCGCGAGAGGAAGGTCGTCTTCATCCACCGCGCTTCCACGTCGTCCCCACGCTGCCGGAGCTCCGCCGGATTTCACCCTCGGCTCATCCAATAAGCCTTTTCTTCCCCTTTTTTCTTCGTAGTTCTTTTGCATTCATCATCTCGCATCCTTTATCCCCCTTCATAAGGGCGCCTCTTCTTTTATACTTCTTGCATCCATCATCTCATTTTCCTCCTACTCGAGTCCGAGAGGGGTTTAAAAGATAACACCAACCAGGTGTGTGTCTTGCCATCATTTCGTTATTTTTATCGCAAGTATTTGAATACTACACCTCCATCTTTCTAATCCACTTGTCATTTGTTTGTCGTTGTTTTGCAAGGGTAGCCGAGGAAAGCCCTCTCCGTCGGTCGGCCGGAGGGAGAGGAAGAAGCAACCCGCCATCTCCCGCTCTTGAGGTAGGCGCGATCACTTTCTTATTTTGGGGTCTTTCGGCCCCTGGCAATCACATCTTATTTTCGAGGCCGCGGCGAGTCACTTCCCCAATGGCCGTTTAAATTTCCGTTCTTATATTCTCTTTATACTCTGTTATATTCTGCTCATATTCTCGAGGCCGCGACGAGTCACTTCCCCAATGGCCGTTTAAATTCCCGTTTTTATATGTTATATTCTTATCTATTCGTGTTCTCGAGGCCGCGGCAAGTCACTTCCCCAATGGCCGTTTAAATTCACGTTCTTATACGTTATATTCTTATCTGTTTGTGTTCTCAAGGCCGCGGCGAGTCACTTCCCCAATGGTCGTTTAAATTCCCGCTTTCTGTATTCTCTCTATATTCTGTCATCTTATTATCTGCTCATATTCTCGAGGCCGCGGCGAGTCACTTCCCCAATGGCCGTTTCAATTCTTGTTATTTAATTTTTGCACCATTCCCGTCCCCCCGAGGCCGCGGTGAGTCACTTCCCGCTATAGCCGTTTAAACCCCATATTTTACTATATCACACTTGTCCCGCTCGCCCCGCCGGAGCAATCTCCCGTGGTGGCCCCTTCTCTCTCTTCTCTTATTTCTGTGTTGCAGCAAACAAACACCAAAAGAAAGAAAATAGGAGCCCGCGCGCGCTCCGCGTCCTCTCTCCGCTCTTCCCCGAACCGCGTGACGTCGCTCACAGATTGGCGATCACGGTGGGACACTACTGCTTCCTTTCGGCTACCCTTGCAAGTTTGGCACCACCTGTGCCTCTCCACCTTCGCGCCCGCGCGCGCCCCCGTTGTGCTCACGGCAGCACTATCAGTTGTGATTGGTTGTTTGTTTATTATATGTCTGTTATTTCTGTTGTTTTCTTACTCTATATATCTGTCAGCATTCCATTGCATACATCCATTCCTCTTTTCTATCCTTTTTTCATTTTTTGAGGATCACCCTTTCCCAGTGAAGGAAAGACTCTCCGTTTGGGAATTCCTCTCAACGGACTAGAATCTCCTACACTGGGACCTCCGTAAGTCCCCGACATCGAAGAATCTCCTCTTCGTTCACTGGACTGGTTGTACCATTGAAGTTCCCCGGAGTTAGTCATTTCATTCGTGGTGAGACGAGAGACCCTAGCTGACACGGCGGTGAAACAAAAATAAACTAGGGTCCCCATTTTGTGTGAACTTCGGATCTCGTTAAAAACACACAAAAAATCATCAACATCAAAACACAAAAAAAGGGCGTAAAGGCATTCACTTGTGTGTTAATCTCTGCTGATCGTTTGTTGGTGTATGCTATTATGCTCTCGAAAAACATGATGGATGGCTGAATATAATTACAATTGTTTCGAGGCCGATGCCTTCCGTTATGTGTCTCAAATGTGTGACCCAGGTCACGACTCTTACGGGGTCTATAACTCAGACTGGGGCTATCAGCCTGACCCACAGGTTCATCCCATGGACATTGGCCCATCCTATAAGTCCTCATATGGAATACCGGCCACTGTTAGTGGAGCTTCCCCCTCCACTAGTGTTCCCTATGCCTGGGATTTCATGGCTTCTCATGTCGACTCTCTCAGCTCTCAACTTGGAGCCTTACAGGATGTTATTGAGAGGAAATTTCTTCCTCCTTCCCCTCCTCAAGCCAACCCCCTTCACGCTTTCATGAATAATATTACCAAAATGGAGAAGGATTGGAAGAAGAGAAGAGATGAGTATGGCATCTGGGATATGAGTGAGCAAGAAGTTCTCCCAAGTTTTAACGATCAAGTGGATGCCGTCCACCCACCATTCATTCATTACGCTCATTCATATGGCCCTCCGCCTCCGCATTCATATCCACAAAACCCTTCATGTCAATATACACCATCTCCACTCATCAACGTGCCTCCACCACGGCGTCCATTTGAACTTGATGATCATAAAGAATTGGAAATGGCACATGATGAAATTTATGAAGATTTTGAATATACACCTACTCCGAGTTTTTTTCGTTTCCCTCTTCCACTGCTCCCACAAGAACTCCCTGCTCAGGATGAAGCCACTAGTTCTACCCCTGCTTATGAGTTATCATGGTGTCACGATGACGGGTTTACACCCCAACAACCCGCATCAATGCACCATGAATCACCTTCTACCCTTAACCCCCCACGTACCACCAAAATCCGACGCTTCTTACGCACTAAGCCTTCTACTGTCACCCCTTCAATTGTACAAATAACCCCCACACCATTGGCTTCCACTGAGCATTCCACTAACTCTTGTTCCCAACCGAGTAATCCTCCATCGTCTCCACCTAAAACCTCCACTAGCCTTGTAACCCCGAATCCAACCATTCCTATTCCTCCACTCCCCTTACCTAAACCCGTGATTAACCCTGAGCCGGGCCCATTGATTGTTGCACATGAGCCAACCTCGTCTCCTCTTGAGAACAAGGAGAAGCCCGTCGTGCCTCAACCTCCACTTACCCTTCCTATAGCCCCCATCATTGAATCTCCATTACCCGTTGAGCCTATTGTCTCAATCTCACCTCCTTCCACCACCTCTCGGAGTGGGTGTCTTTCTACAAATACATGTGCCAAAGATGATGTTCAAGAATCGGACAAGAAGAATTTGGCCACGGCAATGCCGTTCAAGATCCAAGATTTAATTTGCCGAATGCCGATTCGGGTTCTTGTGCCGGTCACCTTTGAGAAGGCCGAATTTCCATCTGCACCAATGCCCATCAAGAAGGACTCTCAGGAATTGGTGCTGACCAAATCATGGGCCAAAATAACCACGATCACGTTACTCATTGGCCAACATGCTTTCAAGGCTCTTATTACCCCTTGTTCGGTCATAGTTCAAATGGCCAATCAAAAGAAGGGGTTCTCCTCATGCATAGTGATCACACATTCTACTGCTGAGGAGATGATGAACTCTATGCTCAGGGGTGGGTCAGGGCAGTTCTTGTTGGAAGCTTTTAACATCATGTCTACTCACCACCAACTTCCATGCAAGAGGCGAACGCCTATGTTACCCAGCATGATCACGTGTGATATTCCAACAGCCTTGAGCGGTGCCCCAAAAATGAAGCTCCTTATGACGAGCATCCAACTTCCAATGATGGACACCGTTCATCTATCACGGGAGTTTTTTTCCAAGGGAGCCATTTCATGTCAAGATCCCTACTTCACAAGCAGTGCTCTTAAATCTTTATTTTGATATTTTGCCAAGAGAGTTACCGTTCATGTACGAATGCCTTATTAGAAGTCCGCCAAATGAGAGCCTGTGGGCCCGGACCGTACTAATGGACCCGGTTGGTCAGAGAAAGAAGAGGCCTTCTGCCTGGGCACATCATTGGGATCAGCCTGCAAACCCAGGAGGCCGAGAACTCGTGTTGAAGATTGAAGGGCCGCACTATGAGAGAGTATTTACCAAGAAGAGGGAAAAGCATAAAGTGAGGCTTAAGGACAATAAATCCCTTGTTGAAGGAGCCCACATCAGTTCACCCACTTCCTCTCCCGGTCCATCACTGCTCATGCTGCTATTCAACTTCTTTTTATGGGCAGTCCATTGGTTAAGGAGACGCCTCCCGTCATCTAAATCTAAGTCATCAAGCTCCTCTGCTCTAGGGTCCCCGAACCCTCACATTCCTCGTTGTCCGGAGCTTCCGGACCCCTACATTCATCCCTGTCCGGAACCTCCGGACCCCTCCCTATTTAATTTCATGTTTTTATCCATCTCTCACCCCCATCCGGAACCTCCGGATTTCTTATCTTATTCTCCATCTCTCTCAGGGCATCACGCCCTTCCTTCCCATATCCACTTGGAACCTCCGGGCCTCTCCTTCTTTCGATTTATCCTTTTGTTCTTCCAAGTCATCACGTCCTTCATTCTTTTCACCCCTTTGAATTATCTTTTTACACACCCCCCAGGGCATCGGGTCCCTCATGATCTTCTTCCTCCGGAACCTCCGGATTCATTTCCCCATGATTCTCCTCCTTTACGTCTGGACCGTTCGGATCCGCCTCTCTCGATTCATCAATTTCTGATTCCTCCCGATCCCGCTCCCGGGTTCGACCCGGTTCCTTCCACGTTAACTTCCTCGGGCACCTGCCCGTTCTCACACTGTTTCCGAGGCTTTAGTCCTCACTGATTTCTTTGATTTCTTCTCATCCTGTAAATTCTTCTAGGTATCTTTCACCTAAATCTTGTTTTATCCCCCACTTATTTAAAATAAACCGCCCTAGTTGGAGGATTGTTGTATAGGAGGAGCCTTACTGGTATTCTGCTAAGATGTCTTGGTGACGATGAGGTTTGAAAATGTGTAGAAGAGAAGCACTCGGGTGTGTGCGGTGGCCACGTGAATAGTCAGATGCTCGCCAAGAAGATCATTCGGCAAGGCTTTTACTGGCCCACTATGGAAGAGGATTGTGCTGTCTATGTCCGTAGGTGTGTCAAGTGTCAACTTCACGCCGATAAAATCCATTCACCATCTTCCTCACTTCATCCAATATCCTCCCCATGGCCTTTCTCCATGTGGGCATTCGACGTCATTGGTCACCTAGGTGATCCCAATTCCCTCACCAAGCAGAAATCTTTCATCCTTACTGCGACGGAATATTTCACCAAATGGGCCGAAGCTGAAGCTTATGCGGAAATCAAGGCGTCAACAGTCTGCAAGTTCATCATGAAGAACATTCTCGCCAGATTTGGCATCCCAAGCATGATCGTCACCGACAATGGGCCACAATTCATTTCTCAGGACCTACAGGACCTCTGCAAAAGGTACGCAATTGCATTGCATCATTCATCGCCATATTACCCACAAGGTAACGGCCAAGCGGAGGCCACCAATAAAACATTGCTCAAAATCATCAAAAAAACCTGCGAGTCTAGTAAGTTTTCAGACTGGCCAGAAAAGCTTATCGAAGCTCTATGGGCCTATCGCACTTCAATCCGTACCCCCACCGGGCAGACTCCATTTGCCCTTACTTATGGTATGGAAGCGGTAGTCCCGTACGAGACTCTGATCCCTTCTCTCAGGGTACAATTGGACGAGGAATTTCCCCTCGACGATCGTCATAATTCACTCCTCGCCCAGTTGGAACTCTTGGATGAGAAGCGGCTGGCCGCTGCCGAACACGCGCGTGTGTATCAAAATAGACTCGCTCGCTTTTACCAAAAGAAAGTCGTTGAGAGAAAATTCAAAGTCGGTGAGATGGTCGTAAAAAGAATTTTTGTCAAACCTGGAGGGCCGCGTTCTAAACTCCAACCCAATTGGAAAGGACCATTTGTAATTCAAGCCGTGTACCCTGGCAACACCTACAAGCTAATCAACGCCGAAGGGACCGAGTTATCCCACCCTTGGAATGGGCTTTATCTTAAGAAATACTACCCTTAGCACAAACAAAAAAATGATGAAAAGATAAAAAACATCAAAAATAAAGAAATATTGAAAACTACTAAAAATATGGAAAATTCAAAATGCCGATGCCTGGCAGTCACCATATAGTTAAGTCCCTGCATCTAACCTTCATGTTAGGATAGGGCCCATTAAGGCTTGGTAGGCACCGGGTCTTGGTTTGCCAGAACCGTGGAGACCCCTGTCCGGCCACGTCGGCCTATGCTCGCTCGAAGGAAGCTAACATGTGTTCACTTATGTATTTTATTCAAAAAAGTTGGTAGCATCACCTACGATAGGGCCACACCTAGAAGATCTCCGGAAGCTGTAATCTTTATTCTTTTCTCTTCGACCAAATGAGACAGTCGGCGCCCTTAAAACGCTGAGTATGAGAAACCGAAACTCAAACCCCAAGGGCAAGAGTAGGATCCATTTCCTCGAGCATCGATCAGTGCACGAGAAGAGGGCAGTGTCCCCGCAGGCATACAAAAAGGGAGCCCACAAACGTCAAACGACTATATCTCCCTCACAAAAAGAAATACAAAGTCAAAATCAAGAGAAAAGCCTGGTCGTGACCGTGCCTGTTGCGATAAACGGAACCCCTCAAAGCAAAAGTCTGAATCCACAAAAGGGGCCGTGGAATGTAAATGCTCGAGATTTGGTCCGAAGCTGTCCGAAAGGAAAGAGTTAATGGGCCCTTATTCGCTCGCCGGGTTAACGGCTTTGCCGGTCCTCTCAGGAGGTTTATCCCCTACACTCTTCCTTCTCCCTCTAAAGATGAAGGTTCGATGGAATTTCTGAAAGGTGAAAACTGCCCAGGGTCTGCGACCTTATTTTAATATACACATTTGGTTGCCCACTTTGAAAAGCAAAAGCTATTGCTGCGAAGGAGTCTCCGTGTTTCTGGCTGGTCAAGACCCCTGTTTACCACCTTGATGTCTTTTTGTTTAACCTCGGGCTTAGACCAATGCAAGCGCGTCACCTATGGGTGCGACGGCGTCTGATTCCGGGTCAGCGTCGCGCGGTTGGTCGTTAGGGTTCCAGGGTGTTCCATCATATACCATCTAGAGTTGTGAGGAAACAGACCCGGGTCGAACAAATCATTTACCTCGAACACCTTTTGGGTGAATCCCTGTGGTCGGAAGCGACTGGGAGCCTAAGCATGGCATGACGGTATTGTCATCAGGGTAAGTCTTAGTCGGCGGGATCATCATTCGAGGGGTCTAGAGGCCCAAATCAACCTAGATGTGCACTTAGGATACCTGGGAGGTTAGTAAGAAACCCCTGTCTCACGTAGGTTAGGTGCCATTTGGGTGCTTGCCGGGCGTTAGCAACAAAAAAATTGAAATGATAAAAGCAGCAAAAAAAAATGGAAAAGAGAAAATGCACATATTTGCAAACAAAAAAAATCTTTTTATGATAAAACAAAAAAAATATATCAAATATAAAAAAAGAAAATAAATCAATTTTGCATGATTACATTTACGTGCAGCATCTCACTTTTAATACCGCTTGCATTCGTGTGCTTGCCTGTCGCATTTATCATCACCGCATCTTTCCCTTGCCTTCGTTAAATAAAGGCTTGGCCCCTTGACCAGTTATCAAGGACAGTCACAGTGACCATTTGCTTATTGAGCAAGGGGCCAAGTCAGAACATAAATTCTGATTTGTTTGTTTCAGTGATGTGTGCAGGGATTCAGGTAACAGAAGCATAGGTGAAAAACAAACAAACCGAACCTTGTGTTTTATTCCCAAAACCAAAGAAATTTACATCAAGTTCCGCCCTCTCTCTCTGCATCACTCGTCCCACTACTCTCCGGGCAAAACGCTCTCAAAGGTGCTACCCAACTACGAAAAGCGGTACTCCTACCGCTCTGTACTCCCCTTCCTACTCCCACATCCCGGCGTTGATCTACGGAAGCAGTAGAGAAGCTACCAACACGAAAGCCACGCTCTCGTGCTCTTCGGTAGCGCTCCTCACCATCTCTCAGCCACTGTTCAGCAAGGCCAAGGCTGATTCGGAGTTCGAATAGTTGGGCCTCCATGGCCCTTCGATCCTCCCTTTCAGTCAATCTGTTGGCTCTTTCTCTCTCCGCGTCTCTTTCTCTCTCTGCACGTTCTCTCTCACGGTCTTCCCTCTCCAACTGGAGAGTGATCCTCAGTTCCACGGCATCCCTAGAGGAGTCGTCATCAGGATGACGCCGCAGTTGCCTCTCCAATTCTGCTATCCTAGCCTCCTTCTGCGTAGCTTGGGCAAGCGCTCCTTCCGTCTCCTTTTCCTGCCAAATGTACCATCTCAGATACGCGATAAGGCGTAAACCAAGAGAACCCAACACTGAAACTTTTACCTGTATACAGAGCATCCCTTCTGCCTCTGCGGCACGCTGCGTGGCATGAGCAAGTTGCTCATGAAGCGAGTCAAGTTCTGAGGTGGGAATCCACAAGCTGAAAGAGGCACCACCCACTCCCATCGCTGGGGAAGCCGCGCCAATCTGGGCATGCTACGACCGCGTGAATTAGCAGCCAACATCTGGAATCTGGGGTTTTAATTAGGAACGTACTGTACACCTACCAAGGCGCTCGTAGCTCCGCGGGCATCGCCCAACTGTTGTTCCATCTCTGCCAAGCGAGTTCGTAAATTCGCTATCATGGCATCCCGGACATCCTGCAGCCATACGAGTCAGCATTTTCACCAGAAAACCAAAAAAGGAGAAAGAAGAAAAGAGAAAAAGGGGAAACCTACCTCCACAAGTCCCCGGGGTTGGAGCCGCTCTGCGTACTTTATCCTATATAGACGCAAGTAGTCTTCGCTATCCCGCGCCTGCGATTCTACAATCATGCCACCCCGTTGCCAATCTTCGTACTGTTCGGGGAATCGCATGCGCCAGTCAATACAGGTCGCCGGTCCCCGCGTCTTTATCCCGACACGAGGTGGCGCAGCCGTATCCACCCATTCTTGAGCCAGTCCTAAAGTCCTCATAACTAATCGTAGCCGAAGCGGCTCGATTTCATTCAGGCAGTGCATCTATAGTTCCCGTCCGAACCGGGCACGACTTGCTAGAACCCACGGCTGGTCGGCATCGACCATGTCTGAGTAGGGTCTCCAGTTTACGCCTGTAGCTCTCGCCTTAGCACCATCAGTTGGTAGGTTAGGGGTGCCGCACTCATGATGGGTTCCCACCGCCTGGCTAGCGGCACCATCGCAGGTCGCCAATCCCGAGCTCTCCCCATAGGGAGGAAATAATAGCTCCACAGCTGCTCGGCGCAGGCCATCAGAACTTTGCAAAAACATAAAAAAATACAAAACAAGCAAAACCAAAAATACCTGGATGAATGGTGTGAAACCACTCACAGTCATCTCACGATCCGTTTCTTGGAATAGGCCTGCAAACAAGTGTGCCAGCATGGCGGCTCCCCAGGCATAATACCCTACTCTTTCAAGGTCTGACAGCAGCTCCAGGAAGCAACATTGGATACCGTCCCCTTTCGAGCTCAGTACCAATCTCCCCAAAAGGAAGAGGAGAAATCTCCTCAAATCTATGTTGCATCTTTCCCAGTCGCCGAAATATGTGCAGTACACGGCGCGGCATCCTATTTCTATCCTTTCCATGAACTCTTCTGAGGATTCATCGTCCCGCCGACGAGTGTCGGTGAGCCCTAATGCATCCATCAGGGACGTCCTAGCTACCGACCTATTTTTCTGACCATCCAGGTCCAAACCCAGTAACTTCTGGGCACCTTCTCTGTAGTCCGCGTAAGTGACTCCGGTCACTGCCTCACCCTCTACCTTCAGGCTTGTGATCCAGACCACATCCTCCAAGCTGGGCACCATGTGCCCCCAGGGCATCAGGAATGCCCGGCTCACTGGGTCCCATCTCTCACACAAGGCTTGGATCAGGACTAGGTCAAGCTGGATCGGCTCGATCCGAAGGAAGGTACCAAATCCCATCACGTCTAGCCTCGCCTTCTGAAAATCTGGGAGGCCCCTGTACGCTGCTACTACCAACTCCCATAAGATTTGTGATTTCATCACAACCTACACATACAAGGAATGGGGGTGAGGTTTGGTCAGAAGAAAGGAAGAAAGAATGAGAAAAGGGCAAGAAAACTTGGATTACGAGTTGTGATTGGGCCCTTTCGCTGAAGTGTCCTTCAAGGTCTGAAAGCCTCCTGGAACTACTACCACTGGACCTGCTTCTCTTCGAGGAATGGGAAGATTCGCCCTCCATCCAACTCTCAGAATTTTGAACTCCTCCTCTCCCGTAAGAAATTGTGCTCCTCGAGTTAACTCTTGATATACCTGGGAGGATAAAAGGGACAAGAATTTATAGAAATGGAAAGAGTGCGGGCCAAGATTACCTCCATCACCTGTCAATAATAGCCCTCGCAATGAGGCACCGCCCAAGCGGTCCCATGTGTCGCTTCACCGCTCGCACAGGGTGATTGACTGGATGAAGAATAGGACGAATAGCCCCTATGTTGTCTAGGGATACCCTATCATAATTTGGAGGACGTCCGCAAAATTTGACACAGCATTCGGGAAAAGAAACTAGGGCCGTCAGTATTGACTTCGACGGCAGATTCCCGTGGAAAATGGTCACAACAAGACGCGATTCTCCGCTTGGAGCGGAGTCTCGGCATACCCATCACATGGGAACAGTGCAAAGGAGAAGAAGTGTAGGGAAGAAGGAACGCACAAAAGAGCAAATAAACAGCAGAAAATCAAATCACTCCATTCATAATTCTACATAAGCTGTCACAAACACTACAATCATAGAGAGGTGGCGGGTCCCCTAGCTCGCCAATCCTCACCATCACTCATCTCTCTGGGCACTCTCCTCCTCTCCCCCGAGGTGAGGGTCCCTCAGAAGCCTCCGGGATCCCCGTGCAGTAGCACCTGCCTCGCCTCTGGGCGCCTGCTCCGCAGCAGTGACTCGCTGCTCCTCCCCTGGCGTGGCAAAGAAGCCACTGGCGGCAAAGCGACCGGACTGGCGGAGTCGCTCCACGAACTCTCGCGCTCTCTCGTAGCGCGTCTCCATCCCTCCTAGCCTCTGCACGACGGCCTGAAGGCCCAGCTGGAGCTCCCTCACTTGGGCCTCCAAGGCCCTCCTCTCGGTCAGATCCCGCTGTCGCTCGGACCTTCTCTCGGCTTTCTCTCTCTCTCTGCCTCTCTCCTCATCATCTGCAGAAGAACCCTTAACTCCAAGATGTCTGGAGAAGGTCTCTCCTCACCGCGATGCCGCAGCTCCGCTACAGTCGCCACCCAGGCATCACGCTCCTCTTCCGCCCGGGTCGCGCGGGCCACCGCACCGGCAAGTTGCTCCCGGAGGGAGGCAATCTCGAGAAAAGGGGCCGAGGAACTAGAAGATCCGCCAGCCACTCCCACCGTCACTGTCTGCTGGGCACGCTGGAACAAAATAAACAACGGCCGTCAGTGAAACTCCAAAATCTGAAGTTAAAAGTGCGGCACATAACTTACCAGGAGCGACAACTCATGTTGAGCGACGGCCAGCTGCCGCCTAGTCTCTGACAGTTGGGCGCGCGAGCCGCCGATGCCACGCGTGTCTCCAGCTTGGGGAAGCCCCGCGTAGCTCTCTCTCTGCCGCCGCAGGAAGTCGGTACTGTCCTGCACCAGTATACCCCCTTGCTGTCCAGGGAGACGTACGGGCCACTCCTCGAGCCTCGCCTTGCCGCGACTCTCCCTCCTGACGCGGCTCGGCTCGTCCGCACTCGCCCACTCATCGGCCAGACCCAGGGTCCTTGCCATGTCCTGCACCAAGAAAGGGGCCCCGCATCAGTCAAAAGGAACGCGTCGCCTGTCTGGGACGCGTCCATCATTTGAGTGCAACACTCGCCGAACCCTTTCCCCCCTCGCGCGGCTCGCTTCAAAACCCAAAATGAGTTAAAAGAGGAAGAGATCGAAGCACCTACCGGACCGTGTTCACCTCCTCCCACGCCATCGGGCCCCTCAGGTCCCTCGGGGGCCCGGAGCGGCCCTTCCTCCTCCATGGACGCCGTTCCGTGCTCGGGCGCGTCCCTCCTTGGGCGAGGGGTCCCGCGTCCCTCTCCACCTTCACCGTGGTCAGGCCCACCGAACTCCATCGATCAAAAGAGGAGGAAGACGAAAAAGGGGGCAAGCGAGTTTCGGCAGAAGGCGGGCTCGTTTGCGGGTAAGGCACGGGAGAAGAAAGGCCACCCGACGCTTTAAATTTGAATTCAAGGATTAAGACGTGTCCTCGCGCCTGGACGCGCCCAAAAGGGGGAAAAGGAAACAAAATCCCCCCGTGCAAAGCATAGTTCCCCGCTGTTCAGGGCAAGGTCTCACGGAGCGTGCCTCAAAGGACAACTCAGTGCAAAGAAGAAAGTGTGGGAGAGAGAAAGGTACACACAACATAAAAAAGCCATTTCCATTTCATATAATAGCCGAAAGTACATCATACAGTGAGAAGGGTGACGTGTACAAGCAACTCTCTAACTCTCACCACCACCCTCCTGGTCATCTCTCTCCTCCCTCCTCTGCCGGGGATCCCTAGGGGGCCTCTGCGAACCCTGAGAAGCCGTGCTCGCCTCGCCCTGCGGTGGCACTCCAGCCTCGAAGGCGCGACGACGCTCCTCGGCCGAAGAGACCAGATAGCTGCCCATGGAAAAAGAACCAGACTGACGAAGTCGCGCCCCGCGTTCCTTCGCCCTCTGGTACCGCTCCTCGCTCTCCCGAAGCCTCCCCTCCGCCGTGCCGAGACTCAATCGGAGCTCCAGCAGCTGGGCCTCTAGAGCCCTCCTCTCGGTCTGATCCCGCTGTCGCTCCTCCCTCTCTCTCTCCCTATCCCTCTCCTTCTCTCTCTCCACGCTCTCCCTCTCTCTCTCCACGTTCTCCCTATCCCTCTCCCTCTCCTCTCTCTCCCTCATCGCCTCTCTCCTCGACAGCTCGAGGGCGATCTGCAGATCCAGCACGTCACGAGGGATCTCTTCAGCCTCCCGTCGACGCTCCTCCTCCAGCTCCGCAATCCGGGCGTCACGCTCTGCCACCCAGGCATCGCGCTCCTGCTCAGCACGAACAGCACGGGCCAGGGCCTCCAGAATCTCGGCCACCTGTCAAAGCACGCATGCACCGTAAGAGAACAGTGATAGAAGGAAAGCAGCTAGAAAAGGGTCGGGGCCAAGCAAACACTCACTCGAGCCTCGCGGTCACGCTCAGCCTCCTCAGCCCGAGCTACCGCGTGCGCCAGCTACTCCTGGAGGGCAGAAACCTCCGGAGGAGGGCCCCGCGAACTGGAACCCGCTCCACCAGCCATCCCGACTGCCGCTGTCTGGTGGGCCCGCTGAAACACGGGGCAAACGTCAGTCAAAGGCTAAGCATCAAAAATCCAGGTCACAAAAAATGCATTGCATAGGCTCACCAGGATCTCCAACTCCTGTCGGATGGCCACCAACTGCCGCCTGGCGTCCGTCAGCTGGGCCCGCAGGTCGGCAATCATGTTGTCACGAGCATCCTGCATTGCACATAAGTCAGTACCACATGCATATACATATAGAAGGGTGAAGCATTTTCATTTCACACTTACCCCTGCCATATCACCGAGGGAGAGGCGGTCCCCGTACGTAGCTCGATATCGTCTCATGTAATCTGTGCTGTCCTGTACATGGGACACCACTGGGACCCCGCCCTGCTGCCAGTCCTGGTACTGTGCTGGGAAGCGCGTACGCCAGTCCACAATCTTCGCCTTCCCCTTGGTCTTCCGCCCAATGCGGGCCGGCGCATCTACGTCAACCCACTCCTGGGCTAGCCCCAACGTCCTCATGACCAGTCTAAGCCGCAGCAGCTCGATCTCGTTCAGACAATGGACCCACACGTCCCGCCTGAAACGAGGAAGACCCGCTATAACCCAAGGCTGGCCAGCGTCGCCCATGCCCAGGTAGGGCCTCCACACCACCTGCATCACCATATATACATCATATTAGTTACCATTCAGTCACATGCATAAACACAAAAAAAATCATACGCATCATACCATGGCCTCGGGATACTCGCTCAGCTCCCGACGAAGTGACGCCAGCTGGTAGCCGTGGGGTGCTGCAACCACGACCGGCCTCCACTGCCGCGCCAGAGGCACGGCCCTCCTGTTCCCATGCCTAGCCCTCCCCATCGGGAAATAGTAATAGCTCCACACCTGCATCCATCATACATCATTAGTACAATAATTGCATATTTAACTGTGGGAATGCATAAATAAAATATTTACCTGGAGGAAAGGTGCGAAGCCGCTGACTGTCGTCTCCTTCTCCGAAGTCTGGGAGAGATCAGCAATCAAATGGGCAAGCAGAGCCGCTCCGCACGCGTAGTGTCCCACTCTGTCCAGATCCGCCAAGATCCAGAGGAAACGGCAGTGGATGCCATCCCCCTTCGTCCCCAGCAGAAGGCGGCCCAGGAAGAAGAAAAGAAACCTCCGAAGGTCTAGATCCACCAGCTCCCTCTCGCTCGGATCCTGGGTGAAAGCTGCACGGGCATCTCTCTCCAGTCGTGCCAGAAACTCCGCTCCAGTCTCGCTGACCCGCTGGCGCGGGTCGACGAATCCGAGCGCCTCCATGATCTCCACCCGGCCGACTACCCTGCTGTCTCTATCGGTCACGCTCGTCTCTAACCACAGCAGGTCCAGGGCACTCTCTCGGTAGTCGGGGTAGGTGACCCCGCTGACTGCCTCTCCGTCAACCCGTAGCCCGGTAATCCGAGCCACGTCCTCTAGTGTCGGCACCATGTGCCCCCAGGGCATCAAAAACGCCCGGCTCGGTGCGTGCCACCGCTCCCTCAATGCCTGGATAAGAGGAAGGTCGAGCCGGAAGGGCTCGATCCTAAGGAAAGCTCCAAAGCCCATGGCGTCCACACGCGCCCTCTGGAAATCCGGCAGCCCACGGTATGCTGCCACCACCAAGGACCAGCTGATCCGGCCCTTCATCACGCCCTGCACACCACAAAACCAACAAAGAACACATCAGCATCATGAACAGTAATAAACAATAACACTGTATATATACTACTTATTCTTTTTATTTTATTTTTACTTTTTTAAAAAATTTATATTTTCTTGTGGAGGCGTCCAATGCCCTAGACGCCTCCTTCCAATTTACTTTTTTTCTTTTTTAGAAAAAACCCAAAACAAAATTTATTAATAATATGTATATTATTATGGTGGCGTCCAGGGCCTAGGACGCCTCCTTATTTTTTTAATTTTATTGTATTATTTACGTAAATAAATAAATAAATAAAAAGAAAAAGAAAACGTGGAGGCGTCCAGGCCCCTGGACGCCTCCTTCTCTCACTACCCGGCCTTCTCTCACAGCCTCTCGCACGCCCGTTTTAGCCTATTGAACCACAGAGTGAGAATTCCAAAGTACTTACCGGGTCGTGATCGTCCTCTCCCGCGTCACCAGCATCCGCAGCGGCCTCCGCGGCCAGAAGCGGCACCTCCATCTCCTCCTCCGCAGCAATCTCCTCTGCTACGGCCTCCTCAGCATCGTCTCTCAGTCTCCTCGGACGACGAGCCAGTCGTTTACGCTTGTCTCCACCTCGGTTCGGGCCTCCTAACTCCATTGGGGCGAAGAATGGGTCTGTCTGGTTTGACCGGATCGTTTGAATGAACAGTAAGTGAGTAAGGGGGGGAGCCGCCCCCCCCCCCCTATATATAGATTGAGCTTTAATTGGGGCGTCCAGGCGCCTGGACGCCCCCACTTTTTTATTTTTTAAAAAATTCAAAAAAAACTTAGGGGCGTCCATGCGCCTGGACGCCCCCAAACCAAAAAATTAAAAAATAAAAAAATAAAAAATTAGGGGCGTCTAGGACCCTAGACGCCCCCAAAAAAAATTTTTGAAAAAAAATTATAAAAAAAACAGGGGCGTCCAGGCCTCTGGACGCCCCCATAATAAAAAAATAATAAAAAAATATAATTAAAAGAAAAAAAGGGGTTAGAGCATGTATATAATTCAAACAAAAGAAAAAAAGGAAAGAAAAAGAAAAACCATAAAAAAGATAATAATTAAGGGGACGGGGGTCCGAAACATCCAAATGCCAGATTTTATTCCATCAGAAAGCAGAATGAGCTACATCAGGGGTTTAGGCGCCTTAGGCCTTAACTTCCCTAGTTCGGTTACATAAGTCCTCCACGGCTCGCATTCTTCCACCACGTGCGCTAATGCCTTTCCCGCAACACTTGTCTTCCAGGGAGCTTTAATGGCCTTCGCTTCCTTCGCGTCCGCTTCAGTACCCAACTCCCTCTTCTTCAAAGGAACGATGCCAGTCGGTGGCGGGAACGAATGGCGTGGGATGCCAATCTGGAGGCAGCACCGATGCGCATTATAAAGGACGAACTCGGTCGCGCCGATCAGTTGAAGATCAACTTCGGGAGAAGACCTCATGAGGAGATCTAGCGAAAGCAAACATGCCGGTGCGCAAGTAAAGAAGCCTTGTGTCACGGTGCGAAAGTGAGACCGCCAGTCTTCACGTTTCTTCAGCCACGGAACGCGGTTCACTACGGTACCACCGAAGCCTAACACGTCGGCTATGTGATGAAGAGGGCTTTGTTGGAAGAGCTTCGAAGCGGTTGGCATTCCCTCGCGGTGGTCGAATTTGAAATGCAAATCCAGCCAGCAATTCAAGACAAGTGCACAACCAAATGGAGGCTTACCCATGCTCGAGGCAGTAAGGCCGCTGTAAAGATAGGCAAGGATGGCGGGTCCCACCCTCTTTCCACTCTAGATCCCGCGAATGGCACTTAGTTGATCCTCCTCCACTATGTTGTCGGTATGAGGAAACAAGAGAGCACCCGCCAGACAGATAGTGAACCCCTTCATGATTCCCTCCAAATAGTCATCGTCTGGTGACCCTCTCAGGGCGTCCATGACCCACTCCGCGAGCTTTTGGAGATCGATCCCCTTTTGAGTACGGACCTTTCTGGCTGCGTCGGGCGGCATGAAGCTTCCAAGGACGCTTTCAGAAGTCCCCCGTGTCAGCATCCGCATAGCCTTCACCTTCCCGTCACTCTTGAATTTCTTCAATCCGAGCAGAAGTTCCACCTCCTCGAGGAGGATGGTCACCTCGAAGGTCGGGAAGATAAAAGTGTGGGTCTGGGGATGCCAGATCTCCACTAGTGCGCCCATAGCCGCCCAGTCCATACGAATCTTCTCGTAATGCTTGGAGATATTGGATATGGCCCTGCAAATGCCACTTCGAGAGTATGGCCCTCATGCCAATGGAGATATTGGAAGTTAGCTTTGAAAGCCATGGTAGTTTGGAAAACTTCCTCGGGCCTAGGAAGAGTGGATATGGCTGGAAGAGGAAAGAAGTAAGAAATGAAGGAAGTAAGAAGAAGGTTCACATGGAAAATTTGAAATGAATCAGCTTACCATATGCGACAAGATCGTCCCACTCAGATGACCCTCGAGGTCGGAGAGTCGCCTGATCTCGCTGCTAGGCCTGCTCCTCTTCATAACGCGGGAAGACTCTCCTTCCATCCTGAAATCTCTAGATTCTCCTCTCCTTCCTCTCCTGAGCTTCCAAAACCCACCTTGGTGCATTTGAATGAACTAGCCTAAGGGGAGTTCTTATAGGAAGGGAAGATCGCTACAGGACAGAACATGTCACATCAGCGGTCGCTATCAGGATTTTGTCTGGATCTCCTTTGAACTGTGGTGCGATTCTGCTATGATTATGCTACTTTATGATGTTGCTAACCTTTGCTGGCCTGTGCAGGTTTTACTAACGGACGTCTTTGTCCTATCTCCTGTCCCACCTTTCATTGGTTGGTCCCACCATGTCATGCATCGTAGTATATGATACGTACGCTACTAGAACATGCCGAGGACCGTGCGGCCCGAACGAATCTGGGATCTGAGTTCCCCTTCAACAAAAACGGTGATGATCCCGGAAGAATTTGGGTTGTACGGATAGGCCGTCAATTTGTGATAGAATGGGGACGACGGTTCCATTCAGTGAGTTGGTACACGGATAAACAGGCCCCAGCCCAGTATCAGCTCACCGGGTCGGTATCCTGACCCGTTCTTCACGAGTTGACAATATTATCCTTGGCTATTTTCTATTTTCGTTTGTTTTGAATTTTTCTTTAAACCCAGCATGCATTCATATAGGACTTTGATTTATTGCGGAAGATCATTCAAGTGATTCGATTGTGAAAGCCGTTGTGCTCCAATTCCCACAAATATGAGATATTCCACTCCGAATGAAATACTGAGTTTTCTTGAGACAGCCCTACGCTGCTCTTCCAAAGGAGACCCTTGTTTGGACAGACCCTCAGATATTCCTTTACCTTTTTTTGACCCACCTTGGCCGCAGCACTTCCACATTGGCTGGTAACCGCTCCCCAAAGGTGAAACCTCCGGTTTATGACCCAGGTACTTCCACACCGAGAAGTTGGTCTCCTTTTGTTTCGTGCCTGAGCGCACATCTCACCCTCCCTTATTTGATCTCCGTCCAAGCAATCGTCAATATTTGAAAGACCTTCTTCAAGGTCGCCTCATTGAAACTTCAGGAAAGATTCCAAACAGTAACGTCAAAAGCGTATCTCATCACACCTTGGCATCAACTTATCAGTCCGCTCCCACTTCATTTCACTCCACTTCGATACCATTCCACTACGTATCGCTCCCTTGCAAAGCAGACGCCAAGGCGGGGCAGCTGTAGACACGCCATTCCTGACGTCTCCTGAGAAAGTCTCATATTACTATACAACGCCCCGCGACGGCTTACGCATTTTGAATCGCGCGAGTGCTTCCTTTTCTTGGGTCTTCTTCTACCTTTCTCGGCATCCGGAATCGTCTCATCACGACATTCGGACGGCATCAACATCAGTCGAACGCATCAGGAGGTTCCGGAATCAAGAAGGGGGTCTACCGGGCGGTCGCCGACGCCTGATTTGAGGACCCGGGTGGGTCTTAATGGGGGCGTCCAGGCTCCTGGACGCCCCCATCTTTTTAATTTATTTTATTATTTTATTATTTTCTCAGGGCCTAAAAATAAATAAAAATATATATTTTTTAATGGAGGCGTCCAGGCCTCTGGACGCCTCCATAAAAACTAATAATAATAAATATTTATAAAATGCCACTTGGCATAAAAAAGACAAAAAATAATTAAAAAAATATATATATTTGGAGGCGTCCAGGCCCCTGGACGCCTCCATAAAAATAATTATAAAAAATTAAAATGCCAGCCTTGGCACAAAAGACAAATAAAAAATAATAAAATAATATATTTATGGAGGCGTCCAGGCCTCTGGACGCCTCCATCAAAACCCTCACGGGCGCCGGCCACCGAACGACGGTTTGTCGTGTGTGAAAAAATCTAAAATATGGAGACGTCCAGCCAGCTGGACGCGCCCATTTCTGAATCACGAGGCGCCGCTCACAAAACCACGCGTTGTGCCAAACCGCGTGCGGCCGTCGTCGGCTTTCGGTGGACCTGCTTGAGGCGTCCGGGACCCTGGACGCCTCCACAAAAGTATTCTAAAAAAATCAATAAAAATAGAATAAAATATTATTTCGGCCCTGATGGAGGTGTCCAGGGTCCTGGACGCCTCCACCCTCCGGAGCTCTATAAATAGAGCCCCACCCCCCCAGTTCTGGGGGAGCTCAGAAGTGATCCGATAGGCTGCCGGAGCCCAGAGGCTACGGAGTCATTTTCTAACCCGTGGGTTCTTTTGTAGGTGGAGGTTCTGCCGGCTTCTCGGGTGCTCACGCTCGCGAGAGGAAGGTCGTCTTCATCCACCGCGCTTCCACGTCGTCCCCACGCTGCCAGAGCTCCGCCGGATTTCACCCTCGGCTCATCCAATAAGCCTTTTCTTCCCCTTTTTTCTTCGTAGTTCTTTTGCATTCATCATCTCGCATCCTCTATCCCCCTTCATAAGGGCGCCTCTTCTTTTATACTTCTTGCATCCATCATCTCATTTTCCTCCTACTCGAGTCCGAGAGGGGTTTAAAAGATAACACCAACCAGGTGTGTGTCTTGCCATCATTTCGTTATTTTTATCGCAAGGATTTGAATACTACACCTCCATCTTTCTAATCCACTTGTCATTTGTTTGTCGTTGTTTTGCAAGGGTAGCCGAGGAAAGCCCTCTCCGTCGACCGGCCGGAGGGAGAGGAAGAACCAACCCGCCATCTCCCGCTCTTGAGGTAGGCGCGATCACTTTCTTATTTTGGGGTCTTTCGGCCCCTGGCGATCACATCTTATTTTCGAGGCCGCGGCGAGTCACTTCCCCAATGGCCGTTTAAATTTCCGTTCTTATATTCTCTTTATACTCTGTTATATTCTGCTCATATTCTCGAGGCCGCGGCGAGTCACTTCCCCAATGACCGTTTAAATTCCTATTTTTATATGTTATATTCTTATCTATTCGTATTCTCGAGGCCGCGGCGAGTCACTTCCCCAATGGCCGTTTAAATTCACGTTCTTATACGTTATATTCTTATCTGTTTGTGTTCTCGAGGCCGCGGCGAGTCACTTCCCCAATGGCCGTTTAAATTCCCGCTCTCTGTATTCTCTCTATATTCTGTCATCTTATTATCTGCTCATATTCTCGAGGCCGCGGCGAGTCACTTCCCCAATGGCCGTTTCAATTCTTGTTATTTAATTTTTGCACCATTCCCGTCCCCCCGAGGCCGCGGCGAGTCACTTCCCGCTATGGCCGTTTAAACCCCATATTTTGCTATATCACACTTGTCCCGCTCGCCCCGCCGGAGCAATCTCCCGTGGTGGCCCCTTCTCTCTCTTCTCTTATTTCTGTGTTGCAGCAAACAAACACCAAAAGAAAGAAAAGAGGAGCCCGCGCGCGCTCCGCGTCCTCTCTCCGCTCTTCCCCGAACCACGTGACGTCGCTCACAGATATCGCATGTCTTGCATGCATAACTGAAATTCACGCATTTCACCCGAGGCAATTCTCTGTGGAGTGGAGGAGCAAACATGTGAACAAAGAGCCCTAACCATAGGGATACGTAGGTTTTCCTAGTGACACTGGAGGATTACTCTAGTGCCTACACGTGAGTTTCAGGCTTTCGACTTTCGGTAGCTTCACACAGCCCCCATCTGTTTATTATTTGTAGTGGATTTCACCGTTCGGCGCGAGTTTTCTCATATGTCTCAATGGGGATTCCCGGCTACCAGGCTTCATCCTTATTGTAACTTGCTTCACCATTTCGCGCGAGTCTCCTCATTTATTTCAGTGGGGATTCCCGGCTACTCGGATTCACATTTTTTTTAACAGTGGGGGTAGGCAGCTTTTTCCTCACGATTACCTTTCACGCGAGTGCAGGAATTCAAGTCTCCGTAGAGTGCTAAGAAGGAATTCAGGCAATCCCTATGGTTAAAAGCTATTGAACACATTAAGTGCTAAGTGTGCGAGCGTTACCTCAGGTTTATTTTGTGAGTTGGGCTTAGCCATGACTCTTCCCCTTGACGTGTGCATCCGCCATGATCGGGTTCCCTTTGAGCGTGCGCCGTGACGCACGTGGATCCGAAATCTGGGCGATATTATTTAGCAAGGAAGCGCGGTCTTAGAAAATTCCAAGGAGGTGTATTATTCTATATAAAGCAAACATGCAAGAAGGGTAGCCAAGTAATTCTTATTCTTTTTTTTCTTTTTTTTACGTAAGAACATATTGTCGTTACGTATATGTATCTTGTATGTGCATATAGAATCAAAGCAGCAGCCAAGGTGCTGAGGAAGGAGACCACGAAGGGCCGAAATAACATTAGGGAAGCGGGCTATAAAAATCGAAGTTGATATTGGAAGTAGGCCACAATAGCCAAAAATCGAGGAGAGCGGGCTGCGAGAGCCAAATTATGGGAAGCAGGCTGCATGAGCCAAAGTTGGGAAGCGGGCTGCAGGAGCCGAAGTTACGGGAAGCGGGCCGTGAAAGCCAAATTGTGGGAAGCAGGCCGTAGAGGCCGAATTCTGGAAAGCAAGCTGCAAGAGCCAAAGATATTGGGAAGCGGGCTGCAAGAGCTGAAATTGTGGGAAGCAGGCTACGGAAGCCAAATCGGGGAAGCATGCTACAAGAGCCAAAATTGTGAAGTGGGCTGTAGGAGCCGAAATTATGGGAAGCGGGCCGTGAAGGTCGAATTCTGGGAAGCAGGATGCAAGAGTCAAAGATATTGGGAAGCGGGCTACAAGAGCCGAAATTATGGGAAGCAGGCTACGGAAGTCAAATCGGGGAAGCGGGCTACAAGAGCCAAAATTGGGAAGCGGGCTACAGAAGCCGAAATTATGGGAAGCGGGCTGTGAAGGCCAAATTCTGGGAAGCAGGTCGTGAAGGCCGAATTCTGGGAAGCAGGCTGCAAGAGCCAATGATATTGGGAAGCGGGCTGCAAGAGCCGAAATTATGAGAAGCATGCTGCGGAAGCCAAAGAGAAGCAGGCTGCAAGAGCCAAAGTTGGGAAGCAGGCCACGGAGGCCAAATGTAAGCAGGCTACAAGAGCCATAATTGGGAAGCAGGTCACGAAGGCCAAAGGTAAGCAGGCTACAAGAGCCAAAGTTGGGAAGCAGGGTATAAAAGCCAAAGGGAAGCAGGCTGTAAGAGCCAAAGTTGGGAAAGCGGGCCGTAAGTGTCGAAGGATACTGAAATGTAAGCTAAAAAGCCAACGGATATTGGGAGCAGACTGACAAGCCGAGAGATGTTAGAAGTAGGCTACAAAGCTGAAAAGATATCGGAGAGCACGGTGAGACGGGTGGATTAATCCTGATAGTGGGCCTTGGCCGGAATAACTGAGCTGAAGGGCATCGGGTAGCAGGATACGTGAGCCAAGGAGAAGGGTTTGTGAAGCGGCGGGTTCGAAGACCACGTCTACCTCATGTCTCTATTTTTTTTTCTTCTTCTTTTGTGTGGGGAAGCAGGTGCGAAGACCATGTTCACCTTGTGACTCTTCTTTCTCTTCTTCTCTTCTTCTTTTGTGTGGAGAGACGGGTGCAGAGACCATGTCTACCTCGCGACTCTTCTTTCTCTTCTTCTTTTGTGTAGAGGTAGGTGCAAAGACCATGTTTACCTCGTGACTGTTCTTTTCCTTCTTCTCTTCTTCTTTTGTGGAGAGGTAGGTGCGAAGACCATATTTGCCTCTTGTCTCTTTTCTTTCTTTTCTTCTCTTCTTCTTTTGTGGAGAGGCAGGTGCAGAGACCATGTTTGTCTCGTAACTGTTCTTTTTCTTCTTCTCTTCTTCTTTTGTGGAGAGGCAGGTGTGAAGACCATGTTTACCTCGTAGTTGCTCTTTTTCTTCTTCTCTTCTTCTTTTGTGTGGAGAGGCGGGTGCAAAGACCATGTTCGCCTCGTGATCCTTTTTCTTTTCTTCTCTTCTTCTTTTTCTCTTCTTCTTTTTTTTATTATGAAGAGGCAGGTGCAAAGACCACGCCTACCCCGTGACTATTCTTTTTGTTCTGCTCTTCCTTTCTCATTGATGCCCCCGGACTAGGGTGTTTTTCTCTTAACACGCCCCCAGGTTGGGGTGTAGCTTTTCTTGTGTGCCCCCAGGCGGGGTTGTTTCTCATGGCTTCTATGTCCCTAGATGGGGTGAAAATTCCTTGTTTCTTATGCCCCCGAGCGGGGTATGTTTCTCTTCGGGTGCCCCTAAACCGGGGTGCAACTTCACGCTTCTTGTGCCTTCAGGCCCGAGGGATATTTCTTTTCACATGCCCATAACCCGGGGTACATCTTTCTTCGTATGCCCCCTAGGTCGGGGTGTATTCTTTTCGCTTCTGTGCCCCCGGGCCGGGGTGTACTCTTTACGGCTTCAATGCCCCCAAACGGGGGTGTATGTTTCTTCTTCAGATTCCCCTAAGCCAGGATGTATTCTTGATGGCTTCTGTGTCCCCGGGCGGGGTGTGTCTTCTGCTTCTTATACCCCCATGCAGGGTAGATTTGCACGGGACAGAGTCTTTGCCTCTTACGCCCCCACGGCGGGCTGGAGTCTTGGCTCCTTATGCCTCCATGGCGGAGGTGGGTTCTGCTGCTTCTTATGCCCCGTAGCGGGGTAAACTTCTCTTCATATGCTCCCGGCACGAGGTGGATTCTTTGCCTCTTATGCCCCGAGGGCGGGGTGGATTCTTCTGCTGCTTATGCCCCCGGATCGGGGTGTAGCTTACTTCAAGCGCCCCCCACGAGGGTTGTGTTTCGCCTCTTGTGCACCCAAGGCAGGATGTGTCTTTTCTTCGCGTGCCCTTAGATCATGGTATAACTCTGTTGCTTGTCATGTCCCCAGGCGGGGAGAGTTCTTTATGGCTTCTATGTCCCCGTGGCGGGGTAGCGTCTTTGCTTCTGATGCCTCCCGAGCGGGGGTGAATTCCTATGCTTCTTATGCCCCCATGGCAGGGTGTGTCTCTTTACGGCTTCTGTGCCCCCAAAGCAGGGTATGTTGTTTCTTCGAATGCCGCTTGGGCGGAGTATATCTTTCTTCATATGCTCCCAAATCGGGATGTATGTCGTCTCTTTACGGCTTCTGTGCACCCGAAGCAGGGTACGTTGTTTCTTCAAATGCCGCTTGGGCGGAGTATACCTTTCTTCATATGCTCCCGGATCGGGATGTATGTCTCTTCGCTTCTGTGCCCCGGGTCGGGGTAGATGCTTCTGCTTCTTATGCGCCAAGGGCGGAGTGTGTCTCTTTTTTGTGCCCCCAGAGCGGGGTCGATGCTTCTGCTTCTCATGCGCCAAGGGTGGAGTGTATTTCTTTTTTTGTGTGTGCCCTCGGGCTGAGGTACATTCTTCATGTTTCTTATACCCCTTCGTAGGGCGTATTCTTTTGCTTCTTATGTCCCTGGATCGGGGTGGATTCTTCTGCTTCTTATGCCCCCAGATCGGGATGGATTCTTCTTCTTTGCTTATGTGCCCCCATATCGGGATGTATTCCTTTCTTCATATGCCCTCGGAGCTGGGTACAGCTCCTTGCCTCTTATGCCCCCCGGACCGGAGTAGAGTCTCTGCTTCTGATGCCCCCATGGCGGGGCGGATCCTGTCTCTTATGCCGCCATGGCGGGGTATGCTTCTTCTTAAAAAGCTCCTAAGCCGGGGTATATTCTTTTATTTGCTCCTACGGAGGTATGTAACTTCTTCAGATGCCCCTAAGTCGGGGCGTATTCTTTATGGCTTCTATGCCCCCGGAGCGGGGTGTGTTGCTGCGTCTTATGTCCCCAAGGCGGGGTGTAATTCTTGCCTCTTACGCCCCCAAGGTGGGGTGAATTTTTGTGTGCCCCTAGGTTGGGGTATATTCTCTTCATGTGCCCCCATGACGGGGTGTATATCTCTTCATGTGCCCCCATATCGGGGTATATTTCTTCTTCAAATACCCCCAAGCCGGGGTGCATTCTTGCTGCTTCTTATGCCCCAGGGCGGGGTATGTTTCTTCTTCAAATACCCCTAAGTCAGGGTGTATTATTCTCTTCCTTATGCTCTCGAGGCGGGATGTAACTTCTTCAAATGCCCCTTAGCCAGAACGTATTCTTCATGGCTTCTATGCCCCCTGGCGGGATATGTTTCTTCTTCAAATACCCCCAGGCCGGGGTGTATTCTTCTCTTTCTTTTGCTCTCGAGGCGGGATGTAACTTCTTCAAATGCCCCTAAGCCGGGGCGTATTCTTCATGGCTTCTATGCCTCCTGGCGGGATATGTTGCTGCGTCTGATGTCCCCAAGGCGGGGTGTAATTCTTGCCTCTTACGCCCCCAAGGTGGGGTGAATTTTTGTGTGCCCCTAGGTTGGGGTATATTCTCTTCATGTGCCCCCATGCCGGGGTGTATATCTCTTCATGTGCCCCCATATCGGGGTATATTTCTTCTTCAAATACCCCCAAGCCGGGGTGCATTCTTGCTGCTTCTTATGCCCCAGGGCGGGGTATGTTTCTTCTTCAAATGCCCTTAAGCCGGGGTGTATTCTTCTCTTCCTTATGCTCCCGAGGCGGGATGTAACTTCTTCAAATGCCCCTAAGCCGGGGCGTATTCTTCATGGCTTCTATGCCCCCTAGCGGGGTATGTTTCTTCTTCAAATACCCCTAGGCCGGGTGTATCCTTTGTCTCACATGTCTCCCGAGTCGGGGTGCAGCTCTATTTCTTCTTATGCCCCCCGGTCGGGGTAGATTCTTCTCACGTGCCTCTAGGGCGGGGGTGTATTTCTCTTCATGTGCCCTCATATCGGGGTATATCTTCTGCTTCTATGCCCCCCCCAGGTGGGGGTATGTTCCACTTCTTTTACCCCCTCACGGTGGGACGTATTTCTCTTCATATGCCCCTAGAGTGGGGGTGTAGCTCTTCTTCATCTGCCCCCTAGGTCGGGGGGTATGCCTCTTCGCTTCTGTGCCCCCAGGCGGGGTATGTTTCTTCTTCAAAGGCCCCTGGGCCGGGGTGTAGCTTCGTTGTCTGTTGTGCCCCTGAGTCGGGGTGGATTCTCTTCATGTGCCCCTGGGAACGGGGTGTATATCTTTTTTCTGCCTCTTATGCCGCCATGGCGGGGTATATCTCTTCTTCATATCCCCCATGGCGGGGTATGTGCATGCTCTCTTTGAGGGTGGTGGCCGTGCTTGGCCTTATTGCTGTAAAGTATTCCCCGCAGCGGGCAGCGAATCATCAAGCTACAGTTGCGGCTTGCTGGGTCTTTTAACAGCCACTCGAGGGGCCGTCATATGCCGGATAGAGGCAGCAGGAAGGTGGAACGGACTAGGGCGTTCCACCATAGAGTTGGACCCTCCCAGAGCCAGGCGGGATGCCGGCCTTCTTCCTGTTCTCTTGGCCGGCAATGCTTGCCAACTTTTCTTTTTTGTCCCTTCTTCTCTTCTCTTCTTTTTGTATGATAGACCAAGGTGGGGGTGCAAGAGAGCGCTCACCCCCTCAGGGAGGGGATGAGTGGTTCGCTCCACCGCATCAACCCCACAATGGTAATCTTTGTTCAGCACGGGCCTCGACGGACGTGGCCGTACAACCCTCTCTCTCCGATTCTTTCTCTTCGCCTTTTTTGTTTCTTTCTTCTTCTTTTTTTTTCTTTTCTTCTTTTTCTTATTGCAGAAAAGGGGGTATGATATCCCCTCCCTCCTTTTCTTTCTCTTCTCTCTCTTTTTATAACAGCCCCCATGATTCCTGGAAGCTACATATGCTTCGGAGCAGCGTCCTTGAGGCCACAAAGGCAGTTGCACGTAGTCTGGCTTTTCTCTCCATAGGGTTGGTGAAGACAGCACCTGCCATTCATCAAAATAGGCAAACATCGTTTATTAGGAGACCATGAGGCCCTGAATCCCGGCGAAGAGATGAAGGATGGTTTAAGTCCCACCGGACGTGCCAGACTTGTGGACGCACTTTTCGACACGTCTATTTATTCATTCTTCTGTTCGTTCGTTTATTGGCTTTATTAGGTTCATTAAGTGCGTGGGGTGCCAGTCACAGAGTGACGATTTATTCGGGCTCCGAAGAGCCGAAGGTGCGCTCTCTCTGACTTACTCAGGCAATTGTGTGGTTCATCTCGGGACCGAAACCCGCCGCGCCATAAAGGTCACGACGTTATTTACATCCCCTCGGAGAGGGGAACACCCTTGATTAATCGCCAGGAAAAAAGGGCCTCATGACCAGAAAATTATATTGGGAGAAATAAGACGATAGCGATCTTGAATCAGCCAGAAAACCCTATGTCTAGGTTGACAAGCAAAACCCTATATCTGGGGAAACAAGCATTCAAAACACGTCGGTCACTCGGTGGGACCATTTAATGTTCGGACCAATGTCCGGCTTCAGAATATCACAATCATCACGGGAAAACCGGAGCATATGTATGCCGGGGTACGGCAAAGTTGCTATTCAAAGGGAGAGAAAACATTCGGTTAAATCCTGATTAGAATGGTCGGAAACCCACAAGCTTGTCGGCCGGGTGCAAGATCAAACTGTGACCATACTGCGGTGGGCCCCACGCGGTCGGAGTCTGGCCTGCGTGGGCATTGTTAATATTTCCGGTGCCAAGGGGCAACGGGAGAATGTCCCTTGAATCAGCTGGAAAGCCCTAAATCTAGGGAAGCAAACATTCGAAACGTGTCGGTCATTCAGGGGACCGTTCAATATTCGGACGGGTGTCCAGCTCGAGAATATCGTAATCATCGCGGGAAGACCCGGAACATATGTATGCCGGGGTACGACAAATTTATTATTCTGAGGGACTGAAAACATTCGGTTAAATCCCGGTTAATGTAGCAGGAAACCAGTGAATTTATTGGCCCGGTGCGAGATCGAGTCAGGTTCATACCGGGGGCGCCTCCCGCGGTCCAAACGAGGCTCGCGTGGGCATCATTAATATTTCCGGTGCCGAAGGGCAGCGGGAGAGTGTCCCGGGATTAGATCCCAAAACGAGGACATGTTCATGGACAGCGGGTTATAGGCCTAGGATATGGGTCAGATAGTGACCATGATTGGGACGAACCCAAGGTCCGAGCGTGACCCATGAAGGTCTTATCAGTATTCCCATGCATATGGTCCGGGGATGACGAGAGCCGCCTCGTTCCATTCGAATTTTGTTGGTCATTCATGGACCGCTTCATGTTCGGACAAAGGTCCGTATTTAAAATACAGCAGAGACGGAAATAAACCCATACAAATGAATGCCGAGTTCACGGTAATTTCAATGAAAGAGCGGAAACGAATTCCAATGGGAACGAGTCCGGTTTGACAAACTATCGGCCCAGAACAATATCGGATTACGGCCATATTGGGATGGCTCCCAAGGTCCGAACCCGAATTGGAGGGGCGGCGTTAATGTTCCCTTCATACCGGGTCTTGAGGAGAACGAGGCTGCGGAGCGGATCATCATTTTATTATTATTTAGATTTTAATTATTTCTATTATTTTACATATATCTCTTTGGTGAGTTTATTATTATTATTATTCACTTTATTATTATTTATTTATTTGTTATTATTTTCTTTGTTATTATTATTATTATTTGTTTTGATTCATTTATTCATTATTATTTTCTCTTGAATTTATTATTATTAGTATTTTTGTTATGGTTTATTGATTTATTGTTATTTTCTTTCAATTTGTTGTTATTATTATCCTTTGTTATGATTCATTCGTTCATTATTATTTTCTCTGGGCTCGTTATTATTATCATTTTTTTATTGACGTCATTATTTATCTGTCTACTTAGTTTTATGCTGTTTGTGGATTCTTCTTTTATTGCATGTGCGATATATCCCTTTTATTTATTTATTTGTTTGTTTTATTCTTTTTATTATTATTCTTTTTATTATTATCATGATTTTCAGTACTATGTGTTTTTTGTTTTCCTTTCTTTTGTTTATTCATATATATATATATATATATATATATATATATATATATATATATATATATATATATAAGGCGCGTCGGGCGTGCACCGGATGAGGGGCGCTTGGCAGCGTGCCGGGTGAGGGCCGTTTGAGGGCGTGCCGCGTGAGGGCCGTTCGACGTGTGCCGGGTAGGGGAGTTGGGCAGTGTGCCAGACAGGCCAGGGTGGAGGTGTGTCGGGTAGGTCACGGTGGAGTGTGCCGTTGAAGGCACGGCTAGAGCCTGCCGTTAGAGGCACGGATGGGGTGTATGACGGGCGAAGTCTGCCAAGGTCTAGGCACATATGAGATACGTGAGGGGCCAGTTGGCCAAGGTCGATGCACATTAAGGGCGTGTGGAAGGGCTTTTCTTTTATTCATGGAACACATATGGTTAGTTTCCTCTTTTTATTCATGGAATGCATGCGCGGGGGGTTCTTGATTTGGTTTTCTTTTATTCACGTAAGTCATGTTTGGGGTTGTGTTCATCAGTCCATCATAAGGATGTATTGTGTTCAGTTATTCGGGATCTCCCTGGTTCTCTTCTTTCAATTAAAGTGTTTTATTGTTTATTTCATTTATCTGTTACTTCCTTTTGTCTTTTAATGTGTTCTTATTTCTGACGAAAATTCGGTAGCATCTCCCCTTGACCCGGATGGGAAGGGAAATAAAGAGAACGCGCCCACATGGAGTGGCGGAACCCGTCAATTTGAGGTGTGTTCCAGGGGAAACAACACCTTTGATGAAACTTCAGAAAGCCCGGGAAAATCACCGAATGGGGATCATGCCTAAGGCGGGCTGGGGTGCACCGGGTAAGAGGAGGTAGCAAGTGCACCGGGATAAAGGGGTCGAGGACTGCACCGGCCAGGGAGGCTGTGTCGGGCTGAGGGTGGCCAGGGTGTGCCGGGCTGAGAAGCACAAGGTGTGCCGGGCAAAGAAGGCACGGGTGTGTCGGACAAAGGGGGCACGGGTGTGCCGGGGAAGAGAGGGCTGAGGGTGCACCGGCGAGGTAGGCTGGCAAGGAGTGTGTCGGGCCAGGCGGGTAGGGCCTGTACAGGGCTGGGTTTGAGCGGGGGCTGTGCCGGGGAACGGGGAGCCAAGGTGTGCCGCTGGGGGTTCAGCGTGTGTCGGGTTGGTGGAACCACAGTGCACCGGGCAAGGTGGAAGGCTAGGCATGCCGGCCAGAAGGGCTAAGGGTGGACCGGGGATACTGGTTGGCTAGGCCGAAGGAAATCTTGGTAGAAGGGAGAGAGACTCAAGGGGCCTCAGGATAGAAGCATTGGGCCTGGGTGTCCAAGGAGAAACGGAAGGGCGTCTCCCTTTAGGCAAATGAGCAGAAGTAGCAGCGGGGAGGGGAAGGGCCGCATGCCCTCTCCCCCCTTTTCTTCTTCTCTTCTTTCTCTTCTTTTTCTTCTTCTCTTCAGGCGGTGGTGGTGGGTGGAGCCGTAGCACTCTCCCCTCTCTTCCTTTCTTCTCTCTTCGCACAGACGGCGGCGGTGGGTGGAGCGGCGAGCCCTATCCCCTCTCTTCCTTTCTTCTCTCTTCGCACAGACGGCGGCGATGGGTGGAGCGGCGAGCCCTCTCCCCTCTCTTCCTCTCTTCCCTCTTCTCCTTATTCTCCTCTTCTTCTCTTTCTCTTCTTCTCTTCTCCTCTTCACTGTCTGCGTGTATGTGTCTGTCTTCTTCGTCGCAGAGGAGCGGGGGTTTTATATCCTCCACGGCAGGAGTCCGGATCGGCATTAAATGGGATTTGACCCCGTCGTCCTAGGTGGCAGGGGAGGTAGCCTACGTGACTTCCTCCCTAGGTGACACCTCAGCCAGTTCGCTGCGCGCCAAGAGCTGTAGGGGATGGGCATCACGTCCGTTCTGCCGGTTGCATCGGGTAGCAAGGTGTGCCGCCGAGAGGCCAAAAGGTCGTGCCGTTGGAAGATACATCAGGTGTGCCGTTGAGCAGGCCTGCCAGTGTGCGGTTGAGAGGCTTGCAGGACGTGTCGCTGAGAGGCCCAGAAGGGCGTGCCGCTAGGAGGCTTGCAGGTGCACCGGGGAAGGCCCGCTCGAGCGCAGCGGTGGAAGAGGTGCCAGGGTGCGCCGGTCAAGGCCCATTCAGGGCGTGCCGGGTGGAGACCACCTGGGGGTGTGCCAGTGGACGGCCGCAGGTAGTGTGCCGCTGAGGGTGTTGAGGGCGTGCCGCTGGAGGGCGCCGTGAGTGTGCCATTGAGGGCGACGCAGGAGCGTGCCGTTGAAGACCTCTGCAGGGTGTGCCACTAGAGGGGCACAGGGGTGTGCCGGGTAAGGCAGTTGGAGTGTGCCGCTAGAGGCCTTGATGGTGTGTGTCGCTGAGGGCGTTGGAAGCGTGCCGTTTAGAGGGCATGGAGGGTGTGCCGCTGGGGGGGGCTTCAAGAGAAGGTGTGCCGCTGGGGCTTTGGAGGAGCGTGCCGCTGGGAGGGCAACAGGGGCGTGCCGCTGGAGGGCCAGAGGGCGTGCCGCCGGGGCAGGTTTGGGCCCCTTGTGAGCACGAGTTGCGGTCCATTTGATTTTCTTCGGGGCTCATGGGTTATGAGCTTCCCGGGAGTTGGTTTCTCTTCGCTGTCGTGACTCCGGGGACGGCTTCACGACAGTGTGCATATTTGGGGAGTCCGGACGACCAGTCTCTCTGGGGCTTCTTCACTCGGCGCTGTTGTTGATGCGAGGCCGAGCAGGATATCTGGGCGTGTAATTTTTTGGTGTCCACAGGGATACAAGGGACGAGTAAGGTCCGGGGGAGGGGGAACACCCTGCCATGGATGACAAGAGGGCCAATACAAGTCCGTGGGGGGGAAGCACCCTGTCCAAGAAGACAAGAGAGCCAGTACAACACGTGGGCATGGCCCAAAAAAGGGCCACAAGGAAGGAAGAAAAATGTAGATACGCAAGATAAAAGTCACAGCTCCATCATATAGGGAGCTTCATCGAAATCTTGATCATAGTCGGAAGAGTTTGAACGATTATATGAACTTCTTGTGTGAACTCCTCGATGATGGACCGGAGAGGCTGGCCAATCAGAGGGATCAAAATCAGAACCATCGTGATCGAGCTCCTCCGAGGGGGGAGAGTAAACCGGCAGATCCGAAGTGAGCGGCGGGGAGGAGGAACAACCTCCTCAAGACTGGCCTCCGTTCGGCGGATGTCGGATGCTCTAACTTTCTTCCGCGGGGTAGCAGCGAAAGACAATCGAGTAGGAGACGAAGCAGCACCAGTTGAAGATGAAGACGATGCCGAGAAACCCGAAGGTGATACGACCTTGGACGGGCTCGGGGAGGACGGCGCAGCAATAACCCTCGCGGCCGGCCAAGTCTACCGCATTAGCAGTAGAAGCAACCGGGAGAGCTCCAGGCGCTGCTGTAGCAGGGAGACCAGGGTCCCAGGAAGGGGCAACAGCACATAGGGAGGAAACTGGGGCATCCGCAGGCAAGAGGCATACTGCCACCGATCCAGGGGCAACGCCGTTGACAACCGGAGGGGCAGTAGAGGGGAGGGCTCGATGAGGGGGGTCTCCGCGTAGGGCAAGGATCGCGTGGTAGGGCTCCAAGGGCAGCCGAGCAGGGAGCGAAAGATCAACAGTATCAGAGTGATGAGACCCTACAGGAGAGGGGCCCAACCCTCCCAGAGAGGCTTCAGGTGCAAACCCCAAACCGGAGGCAGCAACGGGCGAGTGGGCCACCACTGCAGGTGGCACCAAGGTGCAAGCTTGAGGAAGGGGGCCGATCATCGAAGGCGAAGGAGCAACATGAGGGCCAAGCACCGAGGAGGACGTAGGTGGAAAACCAAGTCCTGCAACTGCTACATCAGCTGGTTGGGGGGGCGATCCATCAGTCGAATTGGGGGCAGAGGACGTAAGAGCAAGTCCAGAGATAGATGCAACGGGCCCCGTGGGGGGGGGGGTGTCAGCACCAAGAGACTACGAGGGAGCAGGAAGAGGGTAGGAAGACTCAGGCCTATCCCTGCAAGATGGAGGGGGGCCAAGCACGCTCCCAAAACAACTCAGACTGCGAGGGCACTGCCGAGGGAACCTGCATGGAGGGGACCGCTGGAACGAGGGGACCTGTGGGAGCAACAGCCTCGCCAGCAACGGTGGCAACCGTGCTGAGCGAAGAGGTTAAAGAAGCGGGCGCTGGTAGGAAGGCACGGTCTGACGAACCGGAGGCGCCTGCTACCGTAGCGGAGGAGGGGGCCGTGGCAGACGAGGACGCACCTGGGAGAGGTGCCATCGTCGCCTGACCCGATGGCGGCATAAACACAGGAGGGGGATCACGTCCAAGCTCGCAAGGAGGCAGAGGAGAAGCAGTGGCCAAGCACGAAGGTGGGCAAGGCCAAAACAGGGGATTATGGAAGGGCGCAAGAGAAGTTGCAGCACCGCCATGGGAGGGAGCCGGGCAGGTGGTGCAACCACGAAGGGAGGAAGGGGGAGCAGACCCTGCTACAGGCCCGCTGTCCGGACCGGCGAGGGGCCATGCCGGAGTTGGGGATGACAACCCGCCAGCGATGTCGCGAGAAAATAGAGTGCCGGATCCTAAACCTGTCCCGTCAATGGAAGACCAGGTCAACGGTAGTGTGCACGGTTGGAGAAAGACGTGTCGTGCGGCAACTGGGGACGCGGCAAAGCCAAGCAATGCAACACCGCCTGGACCATCGAGGGAGGGTGGTAGGGAGCTGAGCCCCACCGTAGGGGCTGTCGGAGGTGCAGCCTCGACTGTGACCAGCACGTCTGAACCACCCACGGTCGGAGCGAGGGCGCCAGCAGGAATGGCAGCAGCCAGCTGAGGTCCATACGGAGGGAGGGAGGCAGATGCCGCATGCGTGGGCAGCACGACGACGGTGGAAGCACCCAAAGAGGGGGACGGAGAAGTTAGAAGAGGCCCAAGCCCATGGGGCAGACCCCCAGCCCCAAGAGCAGAGGCCTAAAGAGGCGGCAGGGTTGCGTCCGTACGAACATGGTGTTGTGCGGAGCACGCACAAGGGGGAGCGGCCAGCCCAGCGGAGGGAGAAGTCAGGGACGAGGAGTACCCAGGAGGGGGGAGGCGCACCCCCCCCCCCCCACACCGGCCATCGCCGGAGGAACGGCAGGGCAGGTGGATCACCGGCGCTCAAAGGAGGTCGAGGACCGGCTAAAGTTTTAATGCCCATTCCTGACTTCCATAAGATAAAAATGCTGTGGGAAGAACTTTATAATGGTATCACATTTTTAAGAAAGGCAAGTGGAGTCAGTACACCCACATATGCTTGTGATTATGAAGTTAAAAGATTTTAACAGAAGTAGGCCTTTGCAAGCTAAATTGACGTAGCCGTGTCCATATATTGAAAATTGTCTTTTTAACACTCTACATATTTGATTTCCATCTCCAAGCACATCCATTGAAAAGAAACGGGAACTCTCGTAGAGGCATGAAAAATCGAAAGGAATATCCGAAGACTTCAAACTTTAAGATATATGTATATTTGCAACAATCTTTGAGCTGAGTTGATATTAGTTGACCTGCAATGCCTCTAACTTGATGATCCAAAATTGCAACTATCTAACATAAGGGAATTGGATTTATGTATCTTGCAATAACTAGAGTGTGACATACATGTTGATGTAGCTTATTTTGAGTGTTCTATGTCCTAATATGTAAGCATCCATCACTTTCAAAAAAAAATGTAAGCATCCAGTTTCAGACATGCTATGTATGCCTAGACTTGTTTTCATTTCCCATCTTCTGCACTCTTTTGGTCCAAAATATTTCATCTAATTGCAAGTGTTTATGCACTATGTAACAACTGGTCAATGCATGGCTAAAAGTTCTGTCCTAGGTGTGCATTCAAGCAAGATAAGTTTAAATGATTCTCCGTATTAAAGTATTTATGGCATCTCTAAGCTGCTTCTGAGTCAATATTGCTCTTTTTTTTGTGCAAGCCCATTCATCAGAAATGATGACATTCCTCTCTCTAGGTTTAAAAGGTCCAAAACAATGTGATATCACTTTTGTTTCAGGTTGATGATGAGCCATACTGGAACTATCGAGTATCTTATTCGAAAATCACCTACAAATTTGGTGAGTCTTCTATAATGTGTGCTTCCTGTTCATTTGGAATTGAGACTAGATGAATCTCTTAGGCCCTCTTTGATAATATGTTAAGATAACTCATATGAGATGGGTTAGGATGAGTTATTCTTTAACTTTTCTCTTTTTCAATTTGATAACTTATTTTTAACCCTTAGAATAACTCGTTCTTAATAAATGGTAGAATGAATTATTCTTAGAATAAAGACTTTTATCTTAACCGACCCTTGGTAACTTAATCATGTTATCAAATTCGAACAAGGGTGAAAAGGTGGAATAATTCATTCTACTCAGAACTTATTCCGTTAACAAAGAGGGCCTTATTGCATAATGTTCTCAGTTATCCTTGTTCTCTCGTGATGACGGGTTGTTCCTTGGATTGCTTAGGTTCAAGAACCAAATCTTTCTTGGCACTTTGTGACCTCAGTTGCTGAGCAGGATGGTAATATCTAGTTCTTATAGTTTCTAGATAAAGACTTAGCAATGTTTGATTGTCAACAAATTTGATATCTTTTTACTCCTCTTTTAGATGTTTGTTGCATTTTAGCATCTTGTTTTCACCTAGTTTAGGTTTACTTTTGTTGTGATTCTTTTTTCATCCAAGAACAAAGGGTGGAATGGGTAAAAGGCATTGTGTTTTAGAAAATTTTGGACAATGAATTTTTTAATGATCTTGTGGTGTTTTTCTTACAAATTTCTTTTGCAGTCTCATCGTGAGTCTGACATATGTTCTTGAAAGCTACCCTGCACAAATTATCGAACTCTTTTTGTCAGGAAATATACAAGTAGGGTGATGCAAATTTTTATTCTTTAATATGCTATTTTTTTCTTTTTAATTGATGCAGTATGTTAACTATGTATAATTGATCTTGACTTATATTCATACGAGATGGATGTGGACTATGTTTTTCTTTATTTACGGAGACTTATACAATTGCTTTGGATATACTATGGATTTATTATATTTGAATGAATATTTTTAAGGTTTAATTATTATGCATATGTATGCTCCTTAATTATCTTCAATGAATGACATTTGTGAATACGTGTGAATGAGAATTATGTGGATTAACATGGTTGTGAGTGATACAATCGATGAATGTGAATATATGAATGTATACATTATTGTAGATGATGAGAGTGCACATAATGATAATATTTTTTAAAAAGTGACATATTTTTACATTTTTTATTAACAGACGTTACATCATTTTCTTACATTTTTTATTACCTGACGTTAATTGATTTTCCTACGATTTAAATAAAGTGAAGAAATATCAAATATTATTAAATAAATCTATACTTACATTTTTTAATCCGTGATTAAAGATAATATCTACGTTTGTATACCGTAGGTATATCCTCTTATATGCGTGTGTATGGATGAATTTTACGTACGATTCTTCAAGATTACTCTTACATTTCTAAAACGTAAGTATAGATCAATCTATATCTATATTTTATAGAAACGTAAGTATAATCTACCGTCACTCGAGCAATCACTATATTTTCAAAACATAATAAGGAAACATAAGTAAAGATTTTACCTACGTTTGTTACACCTATATTTATTATTTGCAAACGTAGGTAAAAACATATTTTGTTGCAGTGACTTGTTTGAGGGGAGGTAGATCATTGTGGGGTTGCTAAGCTCGCTGTCAATGATGGTGGAGCTTCTTCTACAAGGCTGGCCAACTCTTCTCTCTCCAACGAGCTCCTCTAGGCACAAGCTACTGCCAACTCCCACAGACGACGTCATTGCTGGCTACAATGGATGCTGCCGTCAGTAGTGGTAACGAGAGGTAACCCTCCTCCCAAGGGTTCCCCCTCTCCTCCGGTCCCTCCCTCGCCCTCTCCTCCTCTTGGGTATCGCAGATGGCATCGGATTGCTTGATGATGCTCAATGCACCAATTTAATATTCTCAAAGCAAGGTACTGCCAAATCTTGGGCACGATAGAGAGGTTCTACAAGATAGCCACAACTGCCACTAACACCCGCAAATGACACTACCGGCTTCAGCAGACAATGCCGCGGCCACTGACGTTGTTGCTCGATGAGGCCACCCTCCTCCTAGGTGTTCCCCCTACCCGTCAGTGTCCCCCCACCTCTAGTGTCACAGACGGCAGCAAGTGACATGATCATGATGCTCAACGCACCCACTGCGGATTCCGACAGCCAAGCTCCATGGATATTATTTTGAGAGAGAGAGAGAGAGAACTCGAGGGTAGATTAATCATTGTATCAGTTAACTCACACTTCACTCCATTTAAACAAACATGAGTTACGATGAGTGTATAACAGTAAATAGTAAAATCACGTTTGATATCAGAATAGGATTGGCATATTCTCGTTTTGTCTCCGTTCCCCCATTTAATATGGTCAAAAAATACAGGGATATCTTAAGATAAGAAGAACGAGGTTAACCTTAAAAATAAGATTAGAATCGGGGATAACTCATTACAACTTTTTGTTAGAATGACTTATCTTCATTATTCTAATCTCATTTCACCATGTTCCTTTTCACTCTTGATATATTTATTAATTTTAATTATTATTAATTTATTAATATTAATTATTATTATAAATTAAAAAATAAAATAATAATCTCATTAGTGATAACCGTGAGTAAGAAGAAAAGTATATTGAATAATAGTCTCGTTGGTGTTAAATATTATTAATAACAAAAAATTATTAAATAATATCTTTATTAGTGTTAATCATCATTATTAATAAAAATATTAAATATTAAACTATTATGTGTTAATCATGATTTAAAAATGTTAAATAGTAATCTCATTAGTGTTAAATATTATTAACAAGAAAATATTATTAAATAATACCCTCATTAGTGCTAATCATCATTATGAATAAAAATATTAAATATTAACTTCATTAGTACAAGTCATGATTAAGAAGAAAAATTATTAAACAAAAGAAAAATTATTAGTGCTAAATATTATTAAAAGATTTATTAAACAATAATCTCACTGGTGCTAATAACGTATAACCATCAAAATATTACATAATAATTTCATTAGTGCTAAATATTATTAAAAATAAAAAATAAATAATACTCTCATTAGTGTTAATCATTATTATAAATAAAAAATAAAAATATTAACTTTAGTTGTGCTAATTATGATTAAGAAGAACATTTATTAAATAGTAACATTATTAGAGCTAAATATTATTCATAGGAAAAACGTTATTCAATAGCCTAATCATCGTTATAAATAAAAGATATTTAACATTAATTTTATTAGTACTACTTATGAATAAAAAAAATTATTACATAAATGGCATGTCATTAGTGCTAATTGTTATTTTAAAAATATGAAACAATAGTCTCAGTAGTGTTAATCATCATTATAAATAAAAAATATTACATAATAATCTTATTAGTGCTAAATATTATTAACAAAAAATTATTAAATAATATCATCATTAGTGTTAATTATCATTATGAAAAAATATAAAATAACCGAGTAAAATAGTCATTTTTTAATATTTATTCTCATTTGTATCTCTACTTTTTACCAAGCGAGAAATATGAATAATATCATTCTTATATCCTCGTATACCAAACATACGTGAGAATAAGGATAGAGATAAATTTAACCCCGAATGAGTTATGTTTATTCTCTTTAAAATTTATTCTGATATCAAACGTACCCATTAATAAGGATACACCATAGATATTTGTAAAAATATGTCTAAGCAAAGGGTATATTTATAATTACGTAAGTTTACCAGGTATATATCGACAGACTCCTATTCAGGGTTTGCCGACTCGGCCGACCCGGTCTCGTCGTGGGTCGGGTCAGGTCGGCTGGGTTGCACAACGACCCGGTCCGCTCTCTCTGACTCTCGGCGCGTGATTTTTTATTTTTTTTAAATTTTTTAAGAAAATTTTATTTAAAGATTAAATGTGATATATATTTAAAAATATTAGAATGTAGAGTTTTTTTATGATAATAGATCCATACTAATTATATAAAAATAACATATTACACCGCTTAATTAAACATCCTATTGTATATAATACATAAAAAATTCATTTAAATTACTTAATATGTTAAAGTAAACAGTGAAATTATAATGACATTCATTCATGAAGTATAAAATACAAAATTTCACTCATCCTCCTCATCTATGATGCCCGAATCCCAAAACTCACTAATCCTCGTCATCAGTGAAGCCCGAATCCCAAAACTCATCATCAGATACATGAGACTGATCACCCGTATAATCTAACTCTATCTTAGTGGGTGGAGGTACATGTGGGACTGAAAATATGAAACCATCTGCACAAATGACGGGTCGTGTGCTGCGGTGGACGGTACATGCAAATCTGTAAAAAAAGTCCTCACTACATCTATAGTTTCAATTCTATCATGTGTGACTGGTGCTGGTGCTGCTCAAACTCTGGACGTGGAGGAAGATCCTGCTCCGCCCTGTGCTCGTGGTGGGGGTACCCGAGATGTAGAAGAAGATGTCCTAGGTGTGCTATGAGAACCGTATCTATCTTGTAACTGTGTCCGAAAGGAATGTCGGACATCTCTCGGAACTCGGTTGCATGCATGAACATCGCGTCCCACTCCCGCAAGGTGCTCCGCAAATCTGTGTATGCCGGTGACGCGATGTTCGCAGTATCTACACTGCACATGTCCATTACCCTCAACAGAGTATCCATGCTCCCACGCATGGCGACGTCGTCCGCCCATGATGACCTGCAAATGATGTAAAAGTTTACATTAGTAATTTCAATGATAAGTACAGAACTCAAGATATGAAGAAATTTACAATTAATTATTAGTTAGTTATAAATATAACCAAATGATACATACTCATAAAGAGTATGGACCCAAATTGGGCCAATGCCCATCTCCAAACAATCTGACATTAAAAGTGTTCTGCAGATAGGACAGATAGTCTTCATAGCGTATTGAACCTGAATAGTTCTCCCAGTACATGCGTACGTAGTATTCATACTGCTGTGAACCTTGTGCGTACACGACCTCTACTGGCGAGCTGCGGCATAAGGATATGGATACGATGGGAAAATTGAACTACTGCTATCTGAGCCGCCATGATACATCGGATGTTGCGGCCATGACCGTCCATACGATCTTCCAGATCTCTGGGAGACATGTGTGCTCATCCTCTCAAAATAAGACAACATGCCTTGATAGCTGGTACTGTCTGCAACCGAACTTCCATAGTAGGGATCCCAATGATCAGCTGCCTACCTCGTCCCTGCCGGTGGAGCACCGTGGTCCTCATCTTGCGTGGCATGTGTGAAGTGCTGCTCCTCTGTCCATGCCCCATGTTAACAGCCCCCACGACCTCTACTATGACCACTGCTGTACTCTCTGCCACCAGCACTAGTATCCTCACGACGACTCCGTTGGCCACCTTGAGAACCACCGCCTCCATAGGATGAAGACCCTGTCGGTGTACTACCATCATCGGAGTCATGACTCCCACTGATGCGGGACTCAACAGAGGGCTCGGGAGTGTCGTCATCTGCATTGGGATCTAATGTCTCCATGTCTGCAATATGTATCGGATTTAATGGTGCTCCCTTGTCCTTCTTGCTGCTGAATAATGTGATCCATGATGATTTTTTCTTCTGTGGAGGAGGGGACGGCTTACCTGCTGCATGTTGTGTCCCTCTAGATGCTTGAGAAATAGAAGCCTGGTTAGATAATTTTTCAACTTACTTTCTACTGTGTAAGTCTGGTCGTATACCTGAGACGACTGACTGGGTGCCTTAGATGTTGAGCGTCGTGGCGTAGCAGACTGAGATGGTTGTTTTGATGCTACCGAATACTACACAATTGAAAGAATAATATATTCAATTACCAATGAAATACAACATATAAATGAAGAAATGACAATATAATTTCACCTCTCTAAATGAAGAACTCCCCCTAGCCTCTCTTGAAGTGGATAACCTTCTATGGACGCACTTTTCGACACGCTGAGCTTATTCGTTTGTTCGCTTGTTTAGGCGCAGTTTATTCGGTGGGTTTATTCGTCTATTAAGTGCATGGGCGTGCCAGTCACAAAGTGACAATTTATTCGGGTTCCGAAGAGCCCATGGTACGCTCGATCTGACTCGGTCAGATGATTGTGTGGTTCGTGTCGGGACCAAAACCCGCCGCGCCATAAAGGTCACGGCATCATTTACATCCCCCGTACGAGGGAACACCTTTGATTAATCGTCGGGATTCAGGGCCTCATGGCCAGGAAATTAATTGCATGAAAGGTCTATTATGAGGTATTGAAATCCTCACGGGAGGGCGAGAAGAAAACCATTCGCGGTCATGTCGGTCGTGTACTGACCATTTAATGTTCGGACGAGTGTCCGTCTCGAGAAAATCGTGATTATCGTGGAAAAATCGGAATGCATGTATGTCGAGGTACGGCAAACTTATTGCTCAGAAGAACGGCAAACGTTCGGCTAAACCTCGGTTGGAGCGGTCAAAAAACCAGTGAATCTGTTGGCCCGGTACAAGAGCAAGCTGCGACTATACTGCGGTGGACCCCCTGCGGTCGAAGTTTGGCTCACATGAGCGTCATTAATATTTCCGATGCAAAGGGGCAACGGGGAAACGTCCCTTGAATCAGTTAGAAGGCCCTGTGTCTAGGGAAGCAAACATTCGAAATATGTCGGTCACTCAAGGGACCGTTTAATATTCGGACGGGTGTCCGGCTTGAGAATATCGTAGTCGTCGCGGGAGGACCTGGAACATATGTATGCCGGGGTACGGTAAGTTTATTATTCCAAGATGCAGAAAACACTCGGTTAAATCTCGGTTAGCGTAGCATGAAACCAATGAATTTGTTGGCCCGGTGCAAGATCGAGTCCGGACCATACCGGGGGCGCCTCCCGCGGTCCAAACGGGGCTTGCGTGGGCATCATTAATATTTTCGGTGCCGGAGGGCAACGAGCAAGAGTCCCGGGACTAGATTCCAAAACTGAAAACGTGTTCAAAGGGAGCGGGCTGTAGGCCGAGGATGTGGGTCAGACAATGACCATAAACGGGACGGACCCGAGGTCCAAGCATAGTCCACGAAGGCCTTGTTGATATTCTCATGCAGAGGGTCCAGGGATGACGAGAGCCATCTCGTTTTGTTCTGATTTTGTCTGTCACTCACGGACCACTTTATATTCGGACAAAGGTCCGTATTTAAGGTATGACGTAGATGGAAACAACCCCGTACAAATGTATGCCAAGTTTACGGTAATTTCAATGAAAGAGCGTGAAAAAATCCCATTAGGATGAATCCGATTCGACAGGCTATTGGCTCAGAGCAATGCCGGGTTACGACCATGTCGGGATGGGAGCCGTCCGCCATATCGGTCACTCATGGACCTTTTCATGTTCGGACACATGTCCGTAATAGAAATGCGGCGAAAATCGAGGTGAACCCGTTTAAATGTCTGCCGAACATGCAGCAATTTTAGTAGTGGCTCGGAAGGGATCCGGCCCGAGAAACGAGTCCGATTTAATCGAAATATCGGCCCGAGGCGATGTCAGGTCATGGCTATTTCGGGATAATTCCAAGACTCAGACCCAACCTAGAAGGGCGACATTGTTGTTCCTTCAGCGTCGGGTCACGGGAGAGACGGGACTGCAATGTAGATTTTTACCATTTTTTTTATCTGGGTTTCAAATTATATATATGTATATTTTATTACTTATCTTCCTTTTATGTATTTGTTCTGAATGATTTCTCTATTTTATTTATTATTATTATTATATTTTCTCTTTTTTACTATTATTGTCACTATTTCATTTTTTTATTTATTTCATACATGGTTTTTATTAATTTATTATCATAATTATCATTATCATTATATTTTTTTTTGAGAGAGAGTGGGCCGTTGAAGGGCCAAAAAGGGGCTGAAGGGGGCGTGCCGGGGAAGCGGCGATTGGAGCGTGCCGGCGAAGGAGCCAGAGGCGTGCCGGCGAAGGGTGTGGCCGAGTGTGCCGGCGAAGGGTGGCTAAAGGGGTGTGCCGGCGAAGGTGGCTGAAGGGGCATGCCGGCGAAGGAGCTGGAGGCGCGTACCGGCGAAGGCAATGGAAGCGTGCCGGGGAAGGAAGAGGAGGCGTGCCGGAGAAGGGCGCTGCAGGGTGTACTGGCGAAGGGCGTTGGGAGCAGGTCGGTGAAGGGCCAAGCAAGGCGTGCCGGGGAAGCTGGGCTGGGGGTGTGCCGGCGAAGGGCGTGATCAGGGTGCCGGAGAAGGGCGTGCCGGCCATGGGTGGCTAAAGGGTGTACCGGCGAAGGTGGCTGAAGGGGCGTGCCGGCGAAGGGCATGGGGAGCCCACTCCACTTCCATTCTTATGTCTTTTCTCTTTTCCTTTTCTCTCTTGATTTTATTAAATTTACGTGGGTTTCTTCTCTCTCTCTCTCTTGATTATCTTTCAATCTTTCTCCCATGAGGACGAGTGTTCAAGTTGTTTAGTTGTTATTTGATTCGGCTCTCTTTGAATTGATTATGGTTCCCTTGCCATGGTTAAAGCGTTTTATTGTTGTTCTTTTTATTTGTTTGTTGCTTTCTTCTAATCCTTTTTAACGTGTGGTGGTTCCATTTATTTGTTGCTTCCTTTTATCCTTTTAATATGTTATCGTTTCTAACAAAAATTCGACAGTATCTCCCCTTGACCCGAGCGTAAGGGAGATACAGGGAATGCGCCCACATGGAGTGGCGGAACCGGACAATTGGAGGTGAGCGCCCGAGAGCGGCAACACCTTTTGTAATATCCCGGACCTTTCGGATCCTTCTTCGTGGGTCCCGGATCTGGTTTTCGGAGCGTCTGACTCTGTTGTGTTCGAAATTTCGTTTCGGACATCTTTCGTGTTCGGATCGGCGCGATCCGGAGTCGTTTCGGAGGCCCAGAGGCGTTCCGCGGCTTTTCCGCGTGTGTTTTCCGATTCCCGGAGCGGGATTCGGCTTTCTCTTCGGAAGCTCGCTGCGGGCAAATCGGGCGGTTCCCCCAGGCACGAGTGGTACCGTTGCGATCGGTGCGTTCTGAGGATTCCGAAAATGTATTTTTCTATTTTTCGGTATTTTTCCGAAAATTCAGATTTTCTATATAGCCCTAATTCTTTTTCTTTTCCTCTTTCTCTTTCTTCTTCTTCTTTCTCCTTCCTTCCCCAACCGTGACCGCACCCCTCTCTCTCCCTCCCATTCGGGCACGGCGGACCCCTCCCCGACTGTTGACGGCGGCAGGGCGACGTCGCGGACGAGTGGGCGACGGCGAGGCGATCTCGTGGGTGTGCGGCGAGCGTGGGAAGCATGGAGAGGCGAGGTTTCTAAAAGCGTTCTTCGTGATTTGTGGGTGATTCGACGGAGCATTCGCTCCATTGAGGTAGGGTGACGTGCCTTACCCTCTTGCCGTTTAATTCCTGTGATTTGTAGGCCGCGGGGAGGCCGAGAGGGGATCATTTGAGCATTTTGGGGTTTTTCCATGATTTGGGGAGAGCTCGCCCGATCTATGGATTTGATGCTTGGATTCGTGTTTTGGTGGCCTAGAATCATGCTAGGGGTCCCCAGGGGTCTTCCCCTTTGATTTCCCCCTCTCCTGTGGAGACATGGGGGCGTGGTTGGAATTTTTGGGCGTTTCTACCGTTTTCGGCCGCGGACTGAGAACACGCCATACTCCAGTAGCGCGTTCTTGAGTGTCGTGCTGCCCCGACGGGGCGCGTTCATCGGAGAAGATGAACAGTAGGGCGGTTCATGTCGCGCTATGGGGTCCTAGCGCGATTAGCCTTGTCGTGCTAGGAGGACCTAGCGCGATGGTCCTTGTCGCGCTAGGGTTCCCTAGCGCGATCTTCCCTGTCGCGCTAGGGAGTCCTAGCGTGATCTTCCAAGCCGCGCTAGGGGACCCTAGCGCATTCTTCCTTGTCGCGCTAGGTGTCCCTAGCGCGATCTTTTCCATTGTCGGGTGTTCCCCTTGGGCCGTGTGTGTGTCCTGGGCACCCCGTGAAGTTTCGTGACCGTGTCTTCGGGCGTCTGGAGATTTCGGTTGCCTTGGTCATGTGTTTGGCCATGGGCAGTGTGTCCGTTTTCTTCCGACTGCGGTCACCGTGCGATGGTGATGGTACGTGGGACGGCCCCCGTACTTCGTCAGGTTCGGACGTCGTTTTCCGTTGGTTTGAGAGTCTACTCCTTCAGTGACCCTCCACTAGTCGTAGCCTACTAGTACGCGTGTGCTAGTCGCACCAGGGAGTGGTGTACGGGCCGACCTTTAGAGACGGTTTGTGGACCGATTACCGTTGGGCCCCACGTCTTGCAGCCAGAGTCCGGGTGAGGGGAAAACCGGTCAGAGGGCCAGACCAGGGACGCGCGGTCTGTGTGTGCACACGTGGTTGGGGGCGGTTGGACCCACGTCGACGGGCGTGACCCCAGCTAGTCACTTGTTGTGGTTACTTGTACGGTGTTTGCGCCTCGGGTAGGACCTACCACTTCAGGCGGTTCACCTGCGGCACGGTGTCAGACGTCAGGGGACGCTACCGGCTGTGCTTCTAGTGGGTGGTACTCCTGTCGAGTACGGAGTGACAGACTGTTAGTCGCGTGTTTCCGACCTTCGGATTTTGGCGGTTCGACCGTCGAGTTTCGGTCTTCTCGTACCGTGGCACGTGTGTCGGTTTGCGTGCCGTAGGGTCTAGTTCTGTAGAGTACATGGCTTTCCTTTCTGAGGCACTTTCCTACCGCTAGAGTAGTGGTTTCTCATTTTACGAGGTAGGGTTCGAGTGATCCCTACTGAGTCTTGTTCCGAGACTCATTCCCTGCGTGTTTTCACCGTGTTTCAGGTGAGGCGCCACCTTCGGGGAGCGCGTCAGGAGCACAGCGTGGTGCGGGTGCCCAGAGGTAGTGCCAGAGGTCAGAGCCGGGGTATGCCCCGTGTAGCTGTACTTTCCTTTCTTGTCACTGTACTAGTCGTGGACTACTGTTGCTGCTGTTGTTATTTCTATTGTGGACCATGTAAAATGTTAATTTATTTCCTACTTAATATTATAAGTGTTTACTTTCTGTAATTACTTGTGGTACTTGTGTAGTTTCCACACCATCCTTTTAACCCTTCCGAGTCTTCGGGCTCGTAGGTGGCGGTACGAGTCTCGGGTTATCGGGCCTTCCCGGTAATCGGATTCTCGGGTCGTCACAGCTGGTATCAAAGCGCGGTTATGGAATTACATGAGAATCATAGGTAATTGTAGTGGTCCACTAGTCCACAACGATGATGTACAGGTGACGCTGGCATTGGGCATCGTGTGTTTGTTCTGACCTTGCCGTTTTCGTGTTTTCTGTCTTGTGCTTCAGGAGCGAGTATGGCGCCGAGGAGGAGTTCTCGCTCTCAGCAGGGGTAGTTGGCTGGAGGTCAGGAGATCCAGCAGGGGGTCCAGAGGGACCAGGAGGAGCATAGCAGAGTTCCGGGAGCTACCGAGGCCGCGGATGCTGTGAGAGCTCCGGGGGCCGAGGATTTCTTCCGTGGCATGTACCAGCTTATGTCTCAGCAGTTCGGCGGAGAGGCTGGTGAGGGCTCGTCTGCTAGGGGTGGGCCAGGCCGAGCGGTGAGGGACTTCATTCAGTTCCATCCACCTTACTTTAACGGCCAGGCAGACCCTGATGCGGCTCGTGATTGGCTCGATGAGATGGAGCGGGTGTTCAGTTCTGCGAAGAGTGCTGCCGAGGACAGAGTGGTGTTGGCCTACAACCAGTTGCAGGGTACGGCTCGGAGGTGGTGGTCTTCCGAGTGGAAGACGTCCTTTCAGCTTCGTCCACTTAAGCAGATCGAGTGGGATGACTTTGTCGGTGCTTTCGAGCGTACGTACTGTCCAGATATTGTTGCCACGCAGCGGATGCGGGAGTTTATGGAGCTGGTGCAGGGTGACATGTCCGTGTTGCATTACAGGGCCCGATTTGTCGAGCTGGGTCGGTACGCACCTCACATCATGGAGCATGAGAGGGTGAGGACCGCGCAGTTTGTGCAGGGCTTGAGGCTGGAGCTGAGGCACCATTTGATCGCGAATGGGGCCACTGATCTAGAGACAGCATCTCGTGTTGCGATTTCCCTGGAGATGGATATGCAGAGGACTCGAGGACCGATCAGCCAGGGGCAGTCCTTGTCAGGTCGCAGCCAGCAGTCGGCTACCCAGCAGCAGGGTTTCTTCCAGCATGCGTCGGGTGGTTCAGAAGTACCGGTATCGGCAGCTTCGGTGACAGGATCTGCGTCCTTCGGCTCGAAGGTCAAGAAGTTCTTCAAGAGAGGGTTCGGCAAGAAGAAGTCCAGGGATCAGGGGCAAGCTTCATCGGGCAGTGTACAGCAGCCGATTCCTTTGCAGCGTCAGGGATCAGCGGGTGGAGCGTGTGGACCTTGTCCACGGTGTGGTGGGACCCACCCAGGCAGGCAGTGCACGGCGCCAATCGTCTGTTTTCGGTGTGACCAGCCAGGGCACATGGCGCGTGACTGTCCTCAGAGACCGCCACAGCAGTAGTTTCCTCAGCAGCAGCAAGTTCCCCAGCAGCAGAGGCAGCAGCAGCAGTAGGGACAGTATCCGCCGCTACCCAGGTCAGCCAGCGTGGGAGGCAGGCAGAGGGCTCGAGGCCAGATCACGCACTTGACCAGGGCAGAGGCAGTGGCGTCGCAGCTCGTGGAAGGTACCGTTCAGATTTTGGGTTGTGCGGCTCGGGTTTTGTTCGATTCTGGCGCGTCTCATTCGTTTATTTAGGAAGATTTTGCGTCGAGCGTCGAGGAGCCGGTGACCCAGTTGTCCTGTGATTTGGCCGTGGAGTTGCCTTCGGGTGATTTTATGATCACTCCGTATTGCTTCGACCAGGTTCCGGTGTGGATCGATGGGCGGAGTATGCCAGGCAGGTTTTATGCGTTGCAGCTTCGGGATTACGATGTGATTCTAGGCATGGATTGGCTCGAGACTCATGGAGCGGTGGTGGATTGTGGGATGAAGAGGGTCTACTTCCAGCATCCGAGCAAGCGGACCTTCTATTTCCAAGGTATCCGTTCCACCTCTTCTCGATTCCTTATCTCTGCTATTCGAGCCCGTCGATTGCTTGATTCAGGTTGTCAGGATTTTCTCACGTCAGTGGTGGTGTCTGACCGGATGGAGCCGGATGTTGAGGACATTGCGGTGGTGTGCGAGTTTCCCGACGTTTTTCCCGAGGAGTTGCCTGGATTACCTCCCCAGCGGGAGATCGATTTCGTGATCGAGGTTGTGCCTGGTACGGGACCTTTGACGAAGGCTCCCTACCGTATGGCCCCCGCTGAGTTGAGGGAGCTGAGGGCGCAGTTGCAGGAACTTTTGGCCAAGGGGTATATTCGTCCTAGTTTTTCCCCTTGGGGTGCGCCCGTGTTGTTTGTGAAGAAGAAGGACGGTAGTCTGCGGTTGTGCATTGACTATCGGCAGCTGAATGAAGTGACCATTAAGAACAAGTATCCGTTGCCGCGGATTGATGATTTGTTCGACCAACTTCAGTCTGCGCTAGTGTTCTCGCGGATTGATTTGCGGTCCGGTTACTATCAGCTGAGAATTCGCGAGTCCGATGTGGAGAAAACTACATTCAGTTCGAGGTATGGGCATTATGAGTTTCTGGTGATGCCGTTTGGGCTCACCAATGCCCCTGCAGCCTTCATGGACTTGATGCAGAGGGTGTTTCATCCGTATTTGGACCAGTTCGTGGTCATTTTCGTGGATGACATCCTTGTTTATTCGCGGTCTGCCGAGGAGCACGCGTACCATTTGGGTGTGGTGCTGCAGACGCTGCGAGATCACCAGTTGTATGCGAAGCTCAGCAAGTGCGAGTTTTGGCTCAGTGAGGTGCACTTTCTGGGGCACGTGATTTCTGGTGATGGCATTTCCGTGGACCCCGCCAAGGTCGAGGCAGTGATGCAGTGGCCGAGGCCGAGGTCGGTGACAGAGATCTGGAGTTTCTTGGGGCTTGCGGGATATTATCGCCGGTTTATCCAGGATTTTTCCCGCATTGCGACCCCGATGACTAGACTCACGCGGAAGGATGTGCCTTTCATTTGGTCCGAGGAGTGTGAGTAGAGCTTCAGCGAACTGAAGAGATTACTCACCTCGACTCCGGTGTTGGTTTTGCCTTCTGGATCGGGAGGTTTCGTGGTGTGTACAGATGCTTCCGGGGTCGGATTGGGTGCTGTTCTGATGCAGCATGGTAGAGTGGTGGCTTATGCATCTCGGCAGCTAAAGCCCCATGAGGAGAACTACCCCACCCATGACCTTGAGTTGGCGGCGGTGATCTTCGCGCTGAAGATCTGGAGGCATTATCTGTACGGCGAGAAGTTCGAGGTGTTTACTGACCATCAGAGTTTGAGGTATGTGTTCTCGCAGAGAGATCTGAACCTCAGACAAAGGCGTTGGATGGAGTTCATGAAGGACTATGACTTCACCCTGTCTTATCAGCCAGGCAGGATGAATGTCATCGCCGATGCCTTGAGTCGGAAGGTTACGATCAGTACCTTGATGTTGAGGAAGTGGAGTCTCTGGGAACAAGTGCCCGAGATATCTTTTAGGCTCAAGATTCCCCAGGAGCCAGGGTTGGCAGTGCTTGCGATTCTGACTGTCACTCCTGCTATCCGTCGTCAGGTGATGAGGCTCAGCACGCGGACCCTGAGTTGCCCCGGATTCTTGCGATGGCTGACGTGGAGCTCGGCGAGGACGGTGCTGCGAGGTTTCGTGGCAGGTTGTACGTCCCAGCCGAGGAGCAGATTCGTCGTGCGGTGCTACGCGAGGCTCATGGGAGTAGGTACATCGTACACCCGGGTGCGACGAAGATGTATCGGAACTTGCGGAGGCAGTTCTGGTGGCCTGGCATGAAGAGAGATGTCGCAGAGTTTGTGGCCAGGTGCCTGATCTGTCAGCAGGTGAAGGCAGAGCATCAGCGACCAGGAGGTACTCTCCAGCCCTTGGATGTTCCTACTTGGAAGTGGGACCATGTGACCACGGACTTCGTGGTGGGGTTGCCGAGGACCCCGAGTGGGCAGGACAGTATTTGGTTGCTGGTGGATCGGCTGACGAAGGTGACTCGGTTGCTACCGGTCAAAGTCAGCTGGAGCGTGCCTAAGTTGGCTCGTCTTTATGTGGAGCGGATCGTGCCGTTGCATGGGATTCCCATTTTGATCGTGTCGGATCGGGATCCGCGCTTCACTTCTGGATTCTGGAGGAGTTTCCAGCGTGCTCTTGGCACGGAGTTGGCGTTTAGCTCGGCGTATCATCCTTAGTCAGATGGTCAGTCTGAGAGGACCATTCAGACTTTGGAAGACATGCTGAGATCCTGCTGCCTGGAGTGGCAGGGGAGTTGGATTCATCACCTACCGTTGGTGGAGTTTACCTATAACAACAGCTATCATTCGAGTATCGGTGTGGCTCCCTATGAGGCTTTGTACGGGCGTCCTTGTCGGACTCCACTCGATTGGTTTGAGGTGGGTGAGCATGTTTTGACGGGACCGAATTGGTGCAGTAATGTGTGGACGTTATGCACCTGGTTCGTCAGAACATGTTGGCGGCCCAGAGTCGGCAGAAGAGTTATGCTGACCGTAGGAGGTAGCCCCTCGAGTTCACCGTGGGCGATCATGTGTTCTTGAGAGTTTCTCCGATGAAGGGGGTGATGCGTTTTGGACGGCGTGAGTAGCTGAGTCCCCGCTATATTGGTTCTTTCGCGATTGTGGAGCGCATCGGTGAGGTTGCTTACCGGTTGCGGTTACCTCCTGAGTTGGCGTCGGTGCATGACGTGTTCCACGTCTCGATGTTGCGGAAGTATATGCCCGATGACTCTCATGTGCTCGAGTTTTCCGTTTGGCCTGAGGTGACTCCAGATCTTTCTCTCCCAGAGTTTCCGATCCGCGTGGAGGATAAGTGAGAGCAGCGCCTGCGAAACAAGGTCATTCCCTTGGTAAAGGTCGTGTGGCAGCGACACTCTGGTGGTGAGGCTTCGTGGGAACGTGAGGACGAGATGCGTCAGCAATTCCCGTATCTGTTTGAGTGAGTCTTCCTCTTCTTTCCCCTTTGGTTGTTCTCAATTTCGAGGACGAAATTCCTTAAGGGGGGAGGGCTGTAATATCCCGGACCTTTTGGATCCTTCTTCGTGGGTCTCGGATCTGGTTTTCAGAGCGTCTGACTCTGTTGTGTCCGAAATTTTGTTTCGGACATCTTTCGTGTTCGGATCGGCGCGATCCGGAGTCGTTTCGGAGGCCCGGAGGCGTTCCGCGGCTTTTCCGTGTGTGTTTTCCGATTCCCGGAGCTGGATTCGGCTTTCTCTTCGGAAGCTCGCTGCAGGCGAATCGGGTGGTTCCCCCAGGCACGAGTGGTACCGTTGCGATCGGTGCGTTCCGAGGATTCCGGAAATGTATTTTTCTATTTTTTGATATTTTTCTGAAAATTCAGATTTTCTATATAGCCCTAATTCTTTTTCTTTTTCTTTTCCTCTTTCTCTTTCTTCTTCTTCTTTCTCCTTCCTTCCCCAACCGTGACCGCACCCCTCTCTCTCCCTCTCTCCCATTCGGGCCCGGCGGACCCCTCCCCGACTGTTGACGGCGGCAGGGCGACGGCGCGGACGCGTGGGCGACGGCGAGGCGATCTCGTGGGTGTGCGGCGAGCGTGGGAAGCGTGGAGAGGCGAGGTTTCTAAAAGCGTTCTTCGTGATTTATGGGCGATTCGGCGGAGCATTCGCTCCATTGAGGTAGGGTGACGTGCCTTAGCCTCTTGCCGTTTAATTCCCGTGATTTGTAGGCCGCGGGGAGGCCGAGAGGGGATCGTTTGAGTATTTTGGGGTTTTTCCAAGATTTGGGGAGAGCTCGCCCGATCTATAGATTTGATGCTTGGATTCGTGTTTTGGTGGCCTAGAATCATGCTAGGGGTCCCCAGGGGTCTTCCCCTTTGATTTCTCCCTCTCCTGTGGAGACATGGGGGCGTGGTTGGAATTTTTGGGCGTTTCTACCGTTTTCAGCCGCGGACTGAGAACGCGCCATACTCCAGTAGCACGTTCTTGAGTGTCGCGCTGCCCCGACGGGGCGCGTTCATCGGAGAAGATGAACAGTAGGGCGGTTCGTGTCGCGCTATGGGGTCCTAGCGCAATTAGCCTTGTCGCGCTAGGAGGACCTAGCGCGATGGTCCTTGTCGCGCTAGGGTTCTGTGGACGCACTTTCCGTTAAACTGTTGTTCCCGGTTCGTCTGTTGGTTTTATTAAGTGCGTGGGCGTGCCAGTCACCGGAGTGACAATTTATTCGGGCTCCGGAGAGCCCATGGTGCGCTCAATCTGACTTCGTCAGACGATTGTGTGGTTCGTGTCGGGACCGAATCCCGTCGCGCCATGAAGGTCACGACGTCATTTACATCCCTCATACGAGGGAATACCCTTGATTAATTGCCGAAATTAGAGGCCCCGCGGCCGAAAGGAGTAACACTAATTATACGAGAGAGATAGGGATGGGTCACACTGAAAGTTGTATTAAGGCCATAAACTGTCGGCCGTGTCGGCCACTCGTAGACCTTTTGTATTCGGACACAAGTCCGTGGCAGCGCCACAATGAGAAAATCGAGGTAGATCCCTTCAAATGTCTGCCGAGCATGCGGCAATTTTAAATGGAGGTTCGGAAGGTATCCGAAACGAGAAAACAAATCCGGTCCGATTAGGATGTCGGCCCGAGGTTAGATCAGAGCCCGGCCATATCGGGGGAATTCCCGAGACTCGGGCTCAACCTAAAGGGGCAGCGTTGTTGTTCCTTTTGCCCCGGGTCCCGGGGAGAGAGCGGGCTGCGGCGTGAGTCTTGATGTCTTTTGTTTGGGGTTTTCTTAGTTATATCTTCTGGGATTTCTGATTTGATGCTTATTGTTTATTCGTGCCTTTGTCCGGAATGATTTCTCTTCTTCTATGCATGGTTATTCTTATTATTATCATTGGTTTGTTATTTATTTTTTATTACCCCTCCCGCCTCTTTTATTATGATCAATATTGCGCATTTGGAGTCCTTCAATTAGCGTGATTTTTATTGATTTATTTGCTATTGTTGATGCCCTTATCGTGATGTATATATGCATGCATGTAGTGTGCCGGCGAAGGAGAGACGGGAGTGTACCGCTGGGTATTGGGTGTACCGCTGGGTGGCGAAGGGGTGTACCGGTGAGGGCTGCAAAGGGCGTACCGCTGGAGGCCAAAGGGGCGTACCGCTGGAGAGTGTGTCGGTGAAGGAGGGGGAGTGATATAAAGTCTATACGTTCCCCAGGCTCGAAGTCTATACGTTGCCAAGCCCAAAGTCCGTACACTGGAGCAGAGTGGAGCAAAGTCTACGCGTTGCAATTTGGAGTCTATACGTCGACTGGCCCGGAGTCTGTACACTGGCCAAGTCTATACATCGGAGTGTGAAGTCTATACACTGCCCAAGTCTATACGCTGGATAAGTCTATACATTGGGGGTGTGAAGTCTATACACTGCCTAAGTCTATACACTGGCCATCATGAAGTCTGTACGTTGGCCAAGTCTATACAGTGGCTGAGGGTGTACCGGCGAAGGGAAGGAGTGTACCGCTGAAAGGGCCAGGAGGAGTGTGCCGCTGGGGGGCTCAGGGGGAGTGTGCCGCTGAAGGGTTGAAAGGGGGAGTGTACCGCTGAAGGGTTGAAAGGGGTGTACCGCTGAAGGCCAAGGGAGCGTGCCGCTGAAGGCCAATGAGGGCGTGCCGCTGAGGGCCAAAGGGGCGTACCGCTGAAGGTCAATGGGGCGTGAGGGTGGAGGCTCGATCAGTTTTTTTTGATTATTTGTTTTAAGGCTTTTCTTTTCTTCTTATCTTAACTTTCGTGTGGTTTTATATAAAACTCCTCCCGTGTTTTGTTCTCTTTGTTCGGTTCGATCTCTTTTCTTGTGGGTCGGAGGCTCGGGCTGCCGGGTGGTTAGTTAGCTCGGTTCAGTTCTCGTCGTGATGCCGGCAGTGGTTTGATGAGTTGGAAGGTTTCGTCAGTTATCTTGCTTGTTTGTTGCCTCCTTTTGCCTCTTTTAATTGTTTATTAGTTTCTCACAAAAATTCGGCAGCATTTCCCCTTGACCCGGGGCGTAAGGGAGATACAGGGAACGCGCCCACATGATGTGGCGGAACCCGACAACTGGAGGTGGGCCCCCGGGGGGGCAACACCTTTATAGAGACTCAGAAAACGCGAAGGGGAACGACAGACCGAAGACATCTAAGGAACCTGGACTGGGACTGGACAAGGAGTAAGCTGAGGGACTGAAGGGCGTGCCGCTGAGGGTTGAACAGGGGGTGTGCCGCTGAGGGCTGAACAGGGGGTGTGCCGCTGAAGGCTGAACAGGGGGTGTGCCGCTGAAGGCTGAACAGGGTGTGCCGTTGGAGGCTGAACAGGGTGTGCCGCTGAAGGCCAAGGGTGGGCGCACCACTGAAGGCTGATCTGGGCGTGCCGCTGAGGGCTGATCTGGGCGTGCCGCTGAGGGCTGGAAAGGTGTGCCGGCCAAGGGCCGGAAAGGTGCACCGCTGAGAGGCTTAAAAGGGGTGTTAGCAACTGGGGGGGGGGGGTACTTGGTGGCTGTTCAGGAAAAGAGGAATAAAGATGGGGGGATTTCAAGGCCGGGAGTGGCCCATTAGTAACTGGGTGGTTGGGAGGAAAGAAGGGTACCTCCCCTCCTCCTCAAGCTCGGGAACACGGTAGATGGCCATAGAAGGGAATGAGTGAGGAGCTCACGGAGCCAAGGCCAACAGAAGGGGGAAACCTACGTCGACGTGGAGGACCCTAACGACGCCGGAGGAATAAGGAGAGAGGGAGGAACGGATTGTCCGTCAAAAAAGCCCGCAAAGCCTAGCCTAAAACATCGAAGATCGAAAAGAAACCCGGAGAGGGTGGTTTTCATTCATGAGAACCAAGAGGGCGAGGCCCTTCATACATATGGCAAAAGCAAACTCCCCAAATGGGGCCATGGACAAAAGTAAGAAAGACCAAGAACGCCAGGAGGAATGGGATACAAGAGGGAAGAAGACATCCGGGCCTAAGACTTCGGCCGCTATCCCCAACCCTTTCCCCCAATACAACAAGCTCTCTCTCTCTTACTCTTGTTTCTTCCCGGTGGCCGTCGGACGGAGCTCAGGCCGGGAGGGCCTCTTCTTCTCTTCTTTCTCCGGTGTGTGTTGTGTGTCTCCCCGTCTGTCTATATGTGTCTGCCTCCTCCTTCGCCCTCCTTCTTCTTCCGTTCTTCTTCCGTTCTCCTCTTCCTCTGCCTCTCTCCGTTTTTTTCTCTGTGGAAGACGGGCGTCTTTTATACCCTCAGCAGCGGGGAGCCCTCGAGCATGGCTGTCGAGGGCGGGAAGCAGCCCGTGATGATGGGGTTTGACTCCTCTCCGTCCTGGCTGTCAGTGGGGTATCCTGCGTGGCCCAACGATCGGCTGCCACCTCAGACGGCTCCACTGCGCGCCAAGGATGCGTAGGGCGTGGGCCTCACGTCGCCCGTTGAAAGAACTTCACCGCTGTGCCGCTGAAGAGCCAAAAAGGCCTGCCACTGAAGCCTTTGTAGGCTGTACCGCTGAAGACCCCTTTGGGCGTGCCGTTGAAGGCCCCAAAGGCCGTACCGCTGAAGCCTCAAAGGGCTGTGCCGCTGAAGGGCCTGCAAGACGTGCCGTTGAAGCCCCTGCAGGGCGTGCCGTTGAACAGCCTTGGGGGCGTGCCGGTGAAGCCACTTGGGGGCGTACCGTTGAAGGTCCCCCCCTTGGGGTGTGCCGGTGAAGCCACTTGGGGGCGTACCGTTGAAGGTCCCCCCCTTGGGGTGTGTCGGTGAACCCCCATAGGGGTGTGCCGGCGAAGGCCGCGGCAGGGTGTGCCGCTGAAGGCTTTCCAGGGCGTGCCGCTGGAGGCCCTTTGGGGTGTGCCGGTGAACCCACCCGGGGGCGTGCCGCTGAGCAGCCTTGGGCTGTGCCGCTGAGCACCCAAGGGGGTGTGCCGGTGAACCCACCTGGGGGCGTACCGTTGAACAGCCTTGGGCTGTGCCGCTGAGCAGCCTTGGGCTGTGCTGCTGAGCACCCCCGGGGGGGTGTGTATTTGGGGCCCGTTCTGAGCCCGTCGCGGACACGAGTCATGGCCCGTTTGATTTCCTTTGGGGCCCACGGACTGTGGGGCCTTTTGTGCTTGATTTCTCCGGGGTTTCTTCACTCGGCGCCGTTGTTGATGCTGGGCCGAACATGACACTTGGATGTGCAATTTTCGGTGTCCACAAATGCCCCTCACCCACGGGTATCGCAGGCGAAGGATGAGCCGGGCAGTGCCCGCGGGTGTCTCCGTCTCTTCTCTCTTTGTCGATGGCGGCGGGGTGTCGAGAGCCGACCTGGTTTGTTGTTTGTTGGTCTCTTTGTTAGTGCCGACGGAGCGTCGGGAGCTGAGGTAGTATGTTGGTCTCTTCATCAGTGCCGACGGAATGCCGGGAACTGAAGCAGTGTGTTGTCTCTTCGTCAGTGCCGACAGGGTGCCGGGAACTGACCTGGTCTCTTGTTCTCTTGGTCTCTTCGCCCGCGCCGACAGGGCGTCGGGAGCTGGCCTGGTCTGTTGTTCTCTTTGTCTCTTCGCCGGTGCCGACGGGGTGTCGGCAGCTGGCCTGGTCTGTTCTCTCTTTGTCTCTTCGCCAGTGCCGACAGGGTGTCGGGAGCTGGCCTGGTCTGTTGTCTCTTTGTCTATTCATCAGTGCCGACAGGACGCCGGGAACTGACATGCTTTGTTGATCTCTTGGTCTCTTCGCCAGTGCCGACGAGATGCCGGGAACTGGCATGTTTTGTTGGTCTCTTGGTTTCTTCGTCAGTGCCGACAAGATGCCGGGAACTGACCTGGTTTGTTGTCTCTTAGTCTCTTCGTCGGTGCCGATAGGATGCCGGGAACTGACATGCTTTGTTGATCTCTTGGTCTCTTCGCCAGTGCCGACGAGATGCCGGGAACTGGCATGTTTTGTTGGTCTCTTGGTTTCTTCGTCAGTACCGACAAGATGCCGGGAACTGACCTGGTTTGTTGTCTCTTAGTCTCTTCGTCGGTGCCGACAGGATGCCGGGAACTGACATGCTTTGTTGATCTCTTGGTCTCTTCGCCAGTGCCGACGAGATGCCGGGAACTGGCATGTTTTGTTGGTCACTTGGTCTCTTTGTCAGTGCCGACAAGATGCCGGGAACTGACCTGGTTTGTTGTCTCTTAGTCTCTTCGTCGGTGCCGACAGGATGCCGGGAACTGACATGCCTTGTTGATCTCTTGGTCTCTTCGCCAGTGCCGACGAGATGCCGGGAACTGGCATGTTTTGTTGGTCTCTTGGTCTCTTGGTCAGTGCCGACAAGATGCCGGGAACTGACCTGGTTTGTTGTCTCTTAGTCTCTTAGTCTCTTCGTCGGTGCCGACAGGATGCCGGGAACTGACATGCTTTGTTGATCTCTTGGTCTCTTCGCCAGTGCCGACGAGATGCCGGGAACTGGCATGTTTTGTTGGTCTCTTGGTCTCTTCGTCAGTGCCGACAAGATGCCGGGAACTGACCTGGTTTGTTGTCTCTTAGTCTCTTCGTCGGTGCCGACAGGATGCCGGGAACTGACATGCCTTGTTGATCTCTTGGTCTCTTCGCCAGTGCCGACGAGATGCCGGGAACTGGCATGTTTTGTTGGTCTCTTGGTCTCTTGGTCTCTTCGTCAGTGCCGACAGGATGCCGGGAACTGACATGCTTTGTTGATATCTTCGTCTTTTCTTGTTCTTCTTTCTTTTTGTACCATATTACCGATACAAGCGCCCTTTCGGGTTTTCACCGGTACCGGCCCCCTCTTGCTTTTGCCCACGCGCCCTTTCGGGTTTTCACGTGGCGGGGTACCCAATTTTGCCCATAGCACCCTTTCGGGTTTTCGCCACAGCCGGGTTATTGCCATTTTTACCCTTGTCCCCACATAGGGGAAAGTCCGGCGGGATATCTCTATTTTTTAATCCCATTTTATTTTATTTTCTTTTTTTTGAGTGAGTGATATGCAAGTGTCGGCTAGGGCACGAAGCCTTGCGCCGGACGGTAGGGCTCATTCGTTGGCAAGAAGACAATGCCAGCGCAACGGGAGAGTCTGTGCCGATTCGGACGTAAGGTCCATAATGGCAATATTGTGCGGAGTGGGTGGCTAGGGCACGGGGCCTTGCACCGGAAAGGGACTTATTCGTTTGCAAGGGATTAATGCCAACGCAAGGATAGAGGTTCTGCCAATCCGGGCGTAGGGCCCGTGATGGCAATATTGTGTGATGCGGGTGGCTAAGATGCCGGGGAGGGCCTTGTCTGTTGGGAGCTTAATGGAGTCCTTGCAGGGGTAGAGTTGTTTTGCTTGTGTAAATGCGTGTCCGTCCAAGATCGTGGGGATGGAACGTTCTTTGGAGACATTCATTATTGTGTGTTGTCGACTTACTCTTCCGTATAGGTGAGCGGATGGACATGTAAGTGTGTGTACATACCTGGGTGTATATATATATGTATATATTTATTTAATATGTATATATATATTACACATATTTATTTTCTTTTTGCTTTCCCTTCCTTCGTTTCTTCTTTTATTTTCTCCTTACATTTCCCTCCTCTCTCTTCCCCTCTTTATTCCCTTTTTATCTCTCTCTATTTTCATCTCTCTTATTATTTTTTTTCTCCTTTCTTTTTTTTATATGTTCTCCCCTCTTTTATTCCTTTTTTATCTTCCCCGCTCTCTTTTCTTCTCCCCTTTTATTTTCCTTCTTTTCCTTTCTTCTTTTTTTTTTTGCCGTATATAAGGGGCGGGGGCGGTTCCTTTGAACCACCCCCGTTCGAACCCCCCTTCCCTCTTCTCTCTCTTCGGCAGACGAAACCACCCCCCCATTTCTCTTCTCTTCTCCGTCACCGGGAGCCGCCGCATACCGCCATTGTCGTCGTCGTCTCCGTTGCCAGGGTGAGGAGGGGACCGTGCCCCCCCCCCTTTTCTTCTCTCTTCCTCCTCCCCTCCTTTCTCCTCCTATTTCTTCCCCCCTTCTGTCGTGATCGGGGCAGCGGGACCCTACGGCCCCCTTCTCTTCTTCTTCTTCTCCTCCATTCTTCCTTTCGCTCTCTTCCTCTCCCTTCTTCTCCTTCATCTCCGGCGTCGTGAGCGACCACCGGTGAGCGGGTGTGAGGGTTCGCCGGGGAGAGGCATTTGGAGCGTGCCGGCGGGAAGCCCCTCACGATGCGCCGGGGATAGGCACGACGGGCGTGCCGGGTAGAGCGTCGAGGAAGCGTGCCGGGTAAGCCTTCCCATAGGTGTGTCGGGGAGGGGCACTTAGAGGCGTGCCGGGGAAGCATCCGCAGAGTGTGCCGGGAAGGACACCATGGGGTGTACTGGGCAGCATAGGGTATGAGTGTGCCGGGGGAAGAGGCCTTAGGCCGTGTCGGCGAAGCAACACCAAGCGTGCCGGTGAAGCACCGAGGGGACCGTACCGGGGAAGGCGCCGAGGGCGTGCCGGTGAAGGCCTGCGCGCAGTGTGCCGGGGAAGGCCTCCCCTGGGCGTGCCAGCGAAGCGTGTTGGAGGGGCCGTGCCGAGGAAGGCGCTGGGAGTGTACCGGGGAACGGTCCCCCTAGTGTGCCGGGGAGGCATGCGCGGGTGTGTCGGGGAAGCCTTAATGGGCTGTGCCGGCGAAGGGGGCACCAGGGAGCGTGCCGGGGAGGCACTGAGGGCGTGCCGGGGAAGGCGTATGTGGGTGTGCCGTGGGAGGAACCTGTGGGCATGCCGGGGAAGGCACCCAGTGTAGTGTGCCGGTGAGGGCAACCGCAGGGTGTGCCGGGGAAGGCACTGGGCAGTGTGCTATTGAAGAAGCCTTAAGCCATGGGAAGAAGACTTTTGACCGGTGGACTTCTGGTGTTGCCTCTCGGGGCCCACCATGACTTTGTTGGGGCCGTCACTCCTTGTGGACGCGCACCCGTGTTTTCCCTTACGCCTCTGGCCTAGGGGAAACTCTGCCGAAATTTCGTCAGAAATCGGCAATATTTATTCATCTAACTTGTAGCAACGCCCCTTCACAGTCCTTTTACTTGTGATCTATTCTGATCTTCTTATTTGTGTATCTTTGCAGACAAATGGCCGCCCCAAGTGGTTCTTCTGCCCCTGCTGCCGCTGTCGGTGCCGACCTCATCCCGCGGGGTCCCGTGCCGGCAGTCACATGGCTCAATGTGGAGGACCTAGATCGAGAGCACGCGGAGATTGCCGCCTTGGCTGAGTCATCGGGGTCTGACTGTGAAAGCATGGACGTCCGCAGACTCGTCAGAGTTGAAAGCGGCTTCACATTCGATCGGGCCACTGAAGAATACAGGAAGGATTTCCCGAAAGATAGGCACCTCGTTCGATTTCTGAAGCATTTGCGCTCTCGAGAGGGGCGAGATTATCGCGTCATAAAGGCGGCCGAGCGGGCGATCCTGCATGCCCGAGACAGTCTGCTGTACAGCGTCCCCAGGAGCATTCCGATGTATCTGGTGGGAGAAGCCCGGGAATGGAAGCCAGTCCTGGGGATCGAAGGGGTGCTGCCGGCTGAAGATAAATTGGTGCGAGCCCCTCAGTTCACGCCAGCAAGGTGGGACATGTCTGCGGGGAAGGTGCATGGCGAGTCGCCCCGATTTGGTTTATTCTTGGCTCCCCTGAAATGGGGTTATAGGGAGGAGCCGTTCATATTGGACTGTTTGGCCATCAGGTTCAAGTACGAACTATCACTGGGCTGGTTCGGGGAGCTGAAGCTTCAAGACGCCCACAGCTTCCGAGAAGGGGCGGTGGAGTTCACGGAATATGTACTGTTCAACTACGCCCCGTTGCTGGTCCGAGTTGGCATCTATCACAGCGTGTACGCTTCCCGGTATGGTTATCCCATCTCCAAGGGTCTCTGTTGCGGCATGATAGAAGTATTTAGTGCGGAGACCAATACCTTCTACACGGCAGAGGGAGAGACTTCACTTGATTTGTGGAGCCTAAGCCAGCTGAGCGGCTTGCCCATTGACGGGGAGCCTTATGAAGAAGTATGCCTCCCGGACTTGATCAAAGACGAGACTAACGGGGACGGCTATTATTCTCTGGGGTATTCATACCGGTACCTGATGAAGGCGTACCGGGAGCTGTACCAGCTGTCGCACAAGGGGAAGCAGCCCGCCCGTGGGGATAGGAAACGGGTGCGTATGGCGGTATGGCTGGAATATTTCTATGATGGGCTGAAGCAGTATGAAGATTTTCCTTGCGTCGGCACCGCTGTTGCTCGCAAGAAACGTGCGAAGCCCAAGCATGATGTGAAGATCCCCTCCAGGGGACGTCGGAGCGGGGCCAATCCGATGGGGGTCGACCCACAAACTCACTGTGCCGCCTATCTGACGTACTGGCTGTGTTCATTTGCCATGCCGTACGGGGATGAGACGGTGATCCGGCCAGATGCCATCTACCCGGCGTGTCAGATGGCGTGGGGTGTTAAACTTTCTCTGTGCTCGGCGGCGCTCTGTTTGATTTATAAGGCACTGGGAGACATCAGCACGCACCAGTTCCCGAGGCAGGCCCGGTACGTGTGCCCACTGCATTTCTTCAACGCGTGGGTTTGTTCACTGTTTCCGGAGTTCGCTCCACGAGTCCTTCAGGATTGGGGGCTGGTGCCGAGGATGCTGGAGTTCGCGAGTGCAGAGCCGGCTTCCACTTCCATGCGGATATATGATATTCGGGGCCGGTTGACCACGGTTCCCCGGGATGCAGCCGGTACCATTCATTTCTGGACGCTGGCCGCACATTCAAGCCCCCTCGTGAATAATAAGAGGGAATGCAAGGATGACCAGGTGGAGAGGTATGTCCACCCTATCAGCCAGGAAAACGTGGTGCGCCCGTTGCTGGAGCCCGAGCTGAGGGATTGGGCGCTGGCTATCCGCCCGAGCGTGTTGGTGTTCCGGAAGGGAGACAACGTACTGCTGGAGCCATATTACCCCTTCCGATTTGGCCGCAACTTCGGGTATGACCAGCATATCCCTGCTTATCATGCGCAATTCGGCTTGCCTTCGCGGAACGTCCGGGGAAGTGCGGTCGCCGAGCACGCTAGAAGCTGGTGGGACTTCTTCCACTGGGCGGACTCTGCCTCCTTCAGGGTGCCAGCCCCGGGTCGCGTGCCCCGAGTGACCGAAGACTATATAAAGTGGTGGAATGCCCGGACGGCTTTCTATCGGTTGCACAAGACCGATTGTTGGGATGGCGCCGAAAGGAGATTCCTTAGCCGGCAACCGGTGCCAGTACTTGACATTGAGCCAGATCATCTTCTTCGGCTCAAGAACAGGCAAGAGAAGGAGGTGGCGACATATATGATAGCTCGTCGGGAAGCCCGGGATAGGAGGCCGACGCCGAAAGTGGAGCTGCCTCCAGTGGCGAAGGACAGCTATCAGAAGACGCTGAGGGATCTGTGCCGGGTAGGGAGCGACCGTCTGGACCTCATCAATTATCCATTCCCCATAGAGGAAGAGGGGACTCCCGCCAAGAGCTGGCGTCCAGAGAGGGATCCGGCCTGCCCGTACCGCACGTTTATGAGGCGGGAGGAGAGGAAGCCCGAGAATTACAAGGATACCACGTGGCTATATGTCCTCCTCCGGGTAAATGGAATGAAGATTGAGGATGTGACGGCCTCCATCCTGGGCAAACGCCTGCACATCCCCTATTATTATGCTGATGGGTGGGGCATGGACCACTTCAATCTTTTCTGCCACCTCTCTTCCAAGAAGCACGCGGATCTGGCCAACCTCACGGATCGATGTCAAAAGATCGAGGACGTGTGCTGGCTCGTTCGAGAGGCGGCGCGTCGGGACAAAGAGCCATCCCTGAACTACTGGCCGATCACCCTGCGGCTGTATACTGGCCCTCATGGTACTTAATCTCTTTTTCTCCTTTTGTCTTCGTCTCCCATCATTGCGGCCTTTACAGATGGTCGGATGCTAATCATGCGTGCATGTCTGTTCTTTCTCTCTTCCTTCCTGACAGACCACCCCGATAGCACACAAATGGCCACGTACCGGAATCTCCTTCGGCTTGTGCAGAAGCCTGCATATTTCGAAGCCGCGCCACTGGCCCCGACTGCGGCTCCTATGCCCAAGGCGGCGAAAAGGCCTCGGGCAAAATCTCCCGTGAAGAATGCAGTGGATGCAGCCAAGGCGGCTAAGCAGCGGGACACAAAGCGGAGGAAGACGGAGGCGGCCAAAGCCCCGACGATTGTCCCTCCGGTACCACTAGTCCCGTCTTTCGAGGAATTCGAAGCTGCCCGTCCCGAGCCAGGCCAACCTGCCGGTCCGCGTCCCTGCTCTTTAGCGTGCCTTTTGAATCTCCCACCTCCCTTTTTATTTTGGAGTGGGGCCATGACACCTGGGTACTTCTTTTGTTTCAGCTTCTATGGAAGAGCCCACGCCCACGCCTGGCATGGATGAAGTTGCGGTCCCAGCGGAGGCGACCCCAGCGGCGGCTCCAGCTCCCTTGCCGCAGGCAACGGGAAGGCCCCGGGCACAGTCGCCCGTTAAGAAGGCACTGGCTGCTGCCAAGGTGGCCGGGCGAGAGACGGTAAAACGGCGGCGAACCGAGGCATCCCCGGCTCCGACGGCAGCCCTGCCGATGGCCCCCGTCTTGTCCTTCGAAGAATTCAAAGCCACGCGGACCGAACCGAGCCACGAAGCTGGTGAGATTCATCGGCCGCCCGTGTCGTCTGTGGTCGACCGGCCTCCCGAGTTGGCCTCGGCTTCGCGCATGGCGACGATGCGCTTCTATCTCACGGGCGAGGGTACGGTCGGGACTCCCGAGAAGGCGTTGCCTGTTGAGGAAGCCCGCGGGTCATCTCGTGTCGCAGGAACTGAAGGGGGTAAATATTTTCGACAACACGGTTAGCTCCCCCCCCTTTTTGTCCTAGGGGCCAGTAGATTCACCCTGGCTTATCTTCTTTTGCATGACAGGCATTGCTGCGGTGGCCACCGAGTCATTGGGGCCTGATCCCGACCTCCCGACGACGTTGATATATGTGAGGAGGAAGAAGATCGGAGCGCGAGCCTCGCCTAGCCCGAGGGAGGACGTGCTGGGCAGAGACTCTGAGGTGGAAGCTCCTCTGCCGGTCCAGGCCGAGCCGACGGCGGTCGAGTCTCCGTCTGGGGAAGAGGTAGATTACAACTACTCTTCCGACGAAGTAGCTCCTGACGAGGGCGTGTCCGGGGCATCGGAGCCGCCCGAGCCGGCCTTCGGGGCCCCCTTACTTGCTGGCTCCTCGAGCCTCGTGGGGAAGGCCGCTGTGAGTGTGAGCTTGTTTGGGCCGGCTCTCCCTTTCCTTTTTTTTTTGTGATTGACTGACGACCTTATCCCCCCCTTTTTCTTTAGGATTTTCGAGAACCGGCCGAACTTGAGATCACAGAGGAGGCTGCCCCGGCTGCGCTGATCGACCGCCCAACGGGAGCCGATGCCGTCATGGGCAAATTGGCTCTTTTACTCGACGCCCTTCGAGAGGAAATGCCCGCGGAGCCCTCCGGTACTACCAGAGCGGCGGGCGAGCCTCTGGAGGAGGGGGAGATCGCGCCTGAAGGTAGCATCATCCCAGCGGCCAAGGTGAGTATGCGGGCTCCACGGTCTCCCTTTTGCATGGTTTATTTTAGATGGCGAATAGCTGATTCCCATTCCCATGGTCAGGCGATGCCGATATCGGGGAAGGCGCCTGGTCGTATCCGGAAGACAGTGGCCAAGCGGAGACCGAGCATTGGCCCGATAGCGGTGAAGGGGCCGGCTCCAGTCTTGGGCTTGGAGAGAGAGAGACTGGCTGCGCTCGTGGAAGCGGGACGTTTACCCCAGCTGGTGGTTCCGCTTCCGCCCTTCCCGAAACTCCCAGCTCAGATGGAGGACCCGCTCTTGCAGCAGATATTTGCGGGGCTCCGTGCGCATCTGGAGGGATCTCAGCCGCGAGCGAGGAGTTCATGGGTGACGGCTTCGGGCCTGGCCTTACTCGAAGCTCCTCCTCTAGCCGAGGTAACGGCCCCTGCACCCCTGCCCCTTGGAGGAGTGGCAGAGTCGGGCCAGACGGAGGCAGAGGGGGCAGGTGACCTCCAAACGATGGGGGCACCGGAGGCTTCGGCAATGGTCTTTTCCTTTCCCCAGGCAATGGTCGGCCAAGAGTCTCTCGTCGAGCTACGCCGGCCGGGCGACTTGACCCTCGCCCTTCCTTCATCTTCAGTGGCGGCAGATACCGACCTGTGGGCAGAGGTGGACAGCACCGTGGAATTCACCCCTCCGGTCGTGCCCTCAGTTAGTCACACGTCCTCAGAAGCGCCAGTCCGTCAGATGCTGATCACTTTACGGACGATGCTTCTCGCCGATGCTTCTCTGTCGTATCGGGAGGTGCATACCATCGTGACGCAATTAACGGGGGCGCTGCAAGTGCTTGGCTGTCCGCTGGGGGAATGGTCACGGCGGGTCTTGCTATTATTGAAATATGTCAAGCGCCGCGAGTTCCTGGAGACCCAGGCTCCTGACGAACGCGCCGCCCTTGATGCTCAGGCAGACGAATATCTGCAGGCCCTAAAGGCCCGACGCGACAGTAGAGAACGCCACGGAAAGGCCCTAGAGGAAGGCGAAGGCAGCGTTCGTTCCTTCAAGAACCGGATCGAGAAGCTGGAGGGCTATCTTGCTGCGGCTAAACTTGGCCTCGCCGAGGCGGAAGGGGCGGTGGCAGAGGAGAGGGAAGCTCTTGCCGTTGCCGACGTTGAAATGGCGTCCGTCGAAGCGGAGCTCGCCCGTCTTGAGGGACTGAGGGGCCGACTGCGCGATATGATGAACTTCCCTTGCGTCGGGATCCTCCCCCTCGAGGACATCTTCAGGGACATCGACTGAGCGTTGCATCCCTTAATTTCTCTTTCTTTTTTTTTGAATGTAACACAGGGGTATGCCCCGCAGCACATGTAGTTTGATCCTCTTTTGAATAGAGCAAAGCATTTATGATTTCACGCGTTCCTGGTGTATGCATTTATCCCGGAGGGAGCTTTCCCACCCCTCTTTCTCTTCCGTGCATATTGTTTTCTCCTTCCTCTTCCCTCGCTCTTGTATCTTTCCCCCCTTTTCGTGTAGGGGCCCATTGGCAGGGTATGAGTCTTTGCGGGGATTCACTTTGGAAGGACCAGGCAGGGACCCATGTCAGGGTACAGGAGAGCGCTCGCCTTCCCAGGGGGAGGACGAGGGGACCACTCCACCATACCGAACGGGCAACTCCCTGGTTTTGCCGCAATATTGGGAGCGCGTGCTGGTCTCGAGTGAGGGGTACTTGGCCAGAGACCCCTTTTGCCGTTCAGAGGTGGCGGATAGAAAGGTCCGTTTAGTCAGTGACTTAGACGGGAGGTCTGATCCAAAGGGGTGCTCGCCCCCCGGGGAGGATGGAGAGAAGAGTTCGTCTAGTCAATGACCCGGACGTGAGGTCCGAGCCAAAGGGGTACTCTCCGCCCGGGGAGGACGGAGAGAAGAGTTTGTCTAGTCAATGACCCGGACGTGAGGTCCGAGCCAAAGGGGTACTCACCGCCCGGGAAGGACGGAGAGAGGAGTTTGTCTAGTCAATGACCCGGACGTGAGGTCCGAGCCAAAGGGGTACTCACCGCCCGGGAAGGACGGAGAGAAGAGTTTGTCTAGGCAATGACCCGGACGTGAGGTCCGAGCCAAAGGGATACTCACCGCCCGGGAAGGACGGAGAGAAGAGTTTGTTTCTTTCTTTTTAAATCAATTTTGGTACCCCCGCTGATGCGGGGCGGTGACTGGAAATGGGGGGCGTTCCCCCTTTCTGGCTTCTCTTTTTTCTCTTTTTTTTTTCCTTTTTTTTTCTCTTTTTTTTTCTCTTCTTTTTTTTTTCTCTTCTTTTTTTTGCTTCTTCCTTCTTTTTCTTTCCATTTTTTTCTTCTTTTTTTTTTGCTTCTTCTCTCTTCCTCTTTCCATTTTTTTTGCTTCTTCTTTTTGTCTTTCTCTTTTTTTTTGCTTCTTCTTTCTTTCTCTTTCTATTTTCTTCTTCTTTTTTTTTTTTGCTTCTTCTCTCTTCCTCTTCCCATTTTTTGCTTCTTCTTTTTTTGTCTTTCTCTTTTTTTTGCTTCTTCTTTCTTTCTCTTTCTATTCCTTTCTTCCCTTTTTCGGGAACCCGGCTGGTGGCCAAATCATTCGGACATTAATCACGCAAATCCGCCCCAAAATGGGGCGAAGAGTAATATTATTACCTGAATGGGGCGCTGGGGCGTGGTACAGCCTCAAGTGCCTTCCATTAAGAGGCGGGAATTGAACCTCCCCGCGGTGGTTGACAATTACATAGGCTCCGCCTTCGTAGACTTTCTGGACTACGTAGGGTCCGAGCCAGTTCTCGTTTAGCTTACCTTTGGGGTTGGCCGCCATGAGATCTCTTCTCTTGACCATGACAAGGTCACCCTTCTTGAATTCGCGTTCCTTGACGAGCTTGTCAAAGGCGCGTGCAATCCGGGCCTGATAGACCTGGATATTCTGTTGGGCTTGAAGCCGCTTTCCTTCCAGACTGGAGAGTTCATCGAGCCTTCGCTCGGTGTTGGTCTGCCCTTCGGGGACAAGCCCATGCTGAATGGCGACCCTGAGGGACGGTATCTCCAGTTCGACGGGGATGATTGCTTCCGAGCCATATACAAGAGAGAAGGGCGAGCAGCCCGTTGGGGTCTTGTATACGGTTCGGTACGCCCAAAGCGCTTCATACATTCTTTCTTCCCAGTCCCTTTTGTTAGAGCTAACAGTCTTGGCCAGGAGAGTGCAAAGTGTCTTATTGAAAGCTTCGGCCAGCCCATTGGCTTGTGGATTGTAAGGAGTCGATGTCCTCCAGTCAATTTTGTATTTTTCTGCTAGCCGGTAAACTTTCTGGTTGCGGAAGTGGCTGCCGTTGTCGACACAATCCGGTCGGGCACGCCGAACCGGAATATAATATTGCGGAGGACAAACCTGGCCACGACTTCTCCGGTGACCTCTCGTAAGGCAACGGCCTCGGCCCAGCGGGAGAAGTAGTCGGTAGCCGCCAGAATGTATTTGCCGCCTGTGGAAGATGCGGGTAAGGGGCCCACGACGTCCGTCCCCCATTGGGCGAACGGCCAACTGGGCGCTGTTGGGTGTAATGGTGCCGGAGGTCTCCTGGGTATAGTGGCATGCTCCTGGCATCTCTGACACGACTTAGCATACTCGCAACAGTCGTTGAACATTGCAGGCCAATAATAGCCAAGTTTCTTGATTTCAATTTTCATTTTCGGTCCCGCCTGGTGCGCGCCAGCTATGCCGGCATGGACCTCCTTCATAACCCTCCAAGCTTCTTCGGTGGACAAACATCGGAGGAGCAGCTTCCTTCTGGCGTCTGCCACAATTCGGAATAATATTCCGCTTCGGAGCTCGTAAGAATCCTTGGTTCTGACTAGCTTGATCTTTTCTTCTCTTCGGTCAGGCAATCGCTGGTGTTTGAACCACTGCACCAAGGGGGCTCTCCAGTCGGGCAGGCTGACGGCTTCCACTGTAGTGACCTCTAGGTCTTCTTCTTCTGACTCCTCTGCCATCATGCTGGGTACCTGGCGTTGGTTTATTACTTGGATATGGAGAGATCCATCTGGAGGCACTGCCAGTGAGCTTGCCAATTTTGCCAATGCGTCGGCTTGTGCGTTCTCCCCTCTGGCGACATGGCCTATCTCGAGGAGGTAGAACCGCTCTATGAGCCCTTTTGCTTTAGTGTGATACGGGAGCAGCTCAGGTTTTCGGACATCAAATTGCCCCTGGACTTGCTTGACGACCAACAGCGAGTCGCCGAACACCTGGAGCATTTTGATCTCCATTTGAAGGGCGACCTGGAGACCGATGATTAGAGCTTCATATTCTGCTTCATTATTGGTGCAGGGTTTGCTAATGCAGCAGGAGGTGTGCATCACTTCTCCATCTGGCGATTTGAGGACGATGCCAGCTCCGGCACGCACCTTGCCATGCCCAGACGGGGTCGCTTCTGTTCTCGAGGCCCCGTCGAAGTATAACTGCCAGACGGCTTGTTGCACTTGATCCACCTCTAGTGTTTCGTCTTCGGGTAGCTCTGTGGCCAACGGAGAGTCTTCGGGCACAGGGTGTGCTGCGAAGAAGTCCGCGACGGCTTGCCCCTTAACGGCCTTCTGTGGCACGTAAGTGATGTCAAATTCCATGAGCAGCACGGCCCACTTGCCAAGGCGCCCCTTCGGGACTGGCTGGAGGAGAATGTGCTTGATGGGGTCGGCCCTGGATATCAGGCTGACTTCATGGGACAACATATAGTGCCTCATCTTCTTGACCGCGAAGACCAAGGCAAGGCAGATTTTCTCAATCGGGGTGTACTTAGCCTCTGCGCCCACCAACCTTCGACTGAGATAGTAAAGAGCTTGTTCTTTTCCCTCATCATTGTTCTGGGCGAGCATTGCCCCCAGTGAGTACTCGGTGGCCGCTATGTAGAGAATAAGCGGTCTACCTTTGACAGGTGCCCCCAGGACGGGTGGGGTCTTCAGGTACTCCTTTAGCTGGTCGAACGCGTGCTGGCATTCGTGACCCCAGCTGAAGGGTGCATTCTTCATCATCAGTCTGTGGAAGGGTTGGCAACGCCCTGACAGGTTGGAGATGAACCTGCGGATGTAAGCTAAACGCCCCTGTAGGGACCTCAGCTCCCCCAGACTCTTCGGAGGAGGCAGCTCCTGGATGGCTTTTATCTTCAGGGGGTCGATCTCGATCCCTCTGTGCCGGACAATAAAGCCGAGGAATTTCCCGCTGGACACGCCAAAGGCGCACTTCATGGGATTCATTTTCAGCCCGTACTGCCGGAGCCTTTGGAAGACGGCCCTGAGGTCGCTCAGGTGCTCGTCTCTTTTCTTCGTCTTGACGACCAGATCATCAATGTAGCACTCGACCTTGCCGTATAGCAGCTCGTCGAAGATCTTGGTCATCGCCCGCTGATATGTGGCACCGGCATTCTTGAGGCCGAAGGGCATCCTCTTGTAGTGAAATACCCCTTTGGGTGACCGGAAAGCCGTATGGACCCGGTCGTGGTCGGCTATCCAGATTTGGTTATAGCCGGACGACCCATCCATAAAGGACAGGGCCTCGTGGCCGGTGGTTGCATCAATCATCACTTCGGTGATAGGCACCGGGAAGTCATCTTTCGGGCAGGCTCTATTCAGGTCGCGGAAGTCCACGCAAATCCTGATCTGTCCATTCTTCTTTTTCACCGGTACAATATTGGCCAGCCATGTGGTGTATTGATTTTCTGCCACGAAGCCGACGTTTATGAGCTTGTCGACCTCTTTGCAGATCTGGCTGGTTAACTCCGGCCTCATGCGCCGGGGAGGTTGCTTCACTGGTTCCATTTTGGGATCAATAGACAGGATGTGTTGAGTCACCTCGGGGCTCAGTCCGGGCATTTCTTCATAGTTCCAGGCAAAGCAATCCCGGAATTCTTGCAGCAACTTTGTGTATTGTTCTCTTTCCTGTAGAGGCATGAGAGCACTCAGAAAAGTCGGCCTGGGATTGTCTTCTGTGCCGAGGTTGATTTCAACCAATTCGTCGACTGTGGCCTGGCCGCCATTTTCAATTTCCGGCGGGGCTGGCGACAAATCCACGAAGTCTTGGTCTTCATTGTCTTCGGGCTCGAGGACGTCATCTCCCTCCCCTTGTTCATCATGACTGGGCATAGAGGTTGCATTTGCCTCGCAGTCCCCCAGGGTCGTAGCCGCCGGGTACGTAAGGTCCGCAGGTTCAGGAGGGCATAAGTGCATCTCGGGCTCTTCTGTGTATTCATCATAGACCGCTCCTGCAGAGGCTGGGGTAGCCGCATCTTCGGGCGCCCGGCATCGGATGGACACAGTGTAGGCTCCTGCCCTGGGGCTGTCTGCCACATGGGGGCGTGGCGGGGCTACCACGTAGTCCCCCATTCTAAGCTCATCCCTGTTGATGAGGCTTTGAGCAAGGTCTTTGAAGACATAGCAGTCTTCAATGGCGTGGCCCAGTATTTGGTGGTAAGGGCAAAACAGTGGATTCCCGCTTCTTCGGGTGTCCTGCGGCCTCTTGGACCGTGGAAGGGAGACCTTGCCGTAATGGCAAGCCCAGTCGAAGATGCCCCGGGTCTTCTCTCTCGGAAAGGAATAAGGCTTCTGCAGCTTCTCTTGGAGTGTCAGCCCTTGCCTGGTTGGCCGCTCGATCAGCGGGCTTGCCATGTCTCTCATTTCCCGCCTTGTCAAGGCGGGGGTGTTGGGACTGGTGCCTCGGGGCCGAGGCATCCGGCCACCCCATGGGGGAAGAGATCCTTGGATCAGGTCGGCGACTAGCGAGGTTAACTCGGCCAGTCGTGCTTTTAGCATCTCGATCTCCCGTTGCTGCCTATGGTACAAGGCGTACATGACGGGGTCGTATCGAGGGGAACTCGGGGCATGGCCCATGCTACTGCTCCTTGCTTCGCCGGCCGGCCGGGGTGGAGGCGCCTCGCTGGCGTGCCCTCTCGAGGTCGACACTTCGGAAAAGGAGGGGGTCTTCTCCATATAGCGGCGGCTGGGAGGCTTCCACAGGAATACTTCTTCGTCTTGTGCCTCTTCGGCCGAGGCCCCGGGACATGTGTCTCGGTGGGTTTCCAGCGAATCTGCAGCTTCTGCGGGGTCGTCGCCGGGCCATGCTGAGACCGATATGACATCAGTCTCGTAGTAATCTTCTAGTGAAAAGCCCAGACCGGGGTGCTTGGTGATTTTCAGCAACCGTCGATCCAGGTTTGGTGGGTTCCACATTCTTTCAAACATTTCCTTCCGGCTGGAGGGCTGGTAGGGAGGAATCTTCTGCTTTCTGACCATTCTGGCTGCCTGGTCAGTCATGTGGGGAAGTCCCGTGATGGGGACGTGCGGGTCATGCAACTCGTCAGGGAACCGGCAATCATCGTCTTCCCTGACCGGCTTTTCCCCGGCCACATAGAAAATAGTGGGCGGCCCCTCAGAGTTAGGCACCTCGAAGGTTTTCAGTCGTTCAGCTGCTTGGGATTCTATCTCTGCTATCGGCTTGACGATCCCTGGCGGGACCCTGACATCTTCTAGCAGGTCTTCGAGGCAGGGTGCCCCCGGTGTGGGGTAGATGGCGAGAGGGGCTGCCCTGAATACCCCTTCTTCTTGTGCAATAAATGGTACATGCGGGGGAGCTACATAGCCTGGGGGCGGCGGAGGAAACCAGCCCCCTGATTCCATTTTCTTCTTGCCCTTGTCTTGGATGACTTGAGGAGCTTGCTTCGCCTTCTCCAAGTACAGATTAGCATCTGACAAGTGACACTCGAACACCTCGAACGGGTGGAGGTCGGCGAAGATTCTGACTTCCTTTCCCTCACAGGGGTACTTGATGCATTGATGCAGGGTGGAGGGCACCACTCTGTTCTGGTGTAGCCAAGGCCGGCCAAGCAACGCCTTGTAGGAAGTGCTGGAGTTGATGACGTGGAACTGGACCTTGGTGGTGAAGTCATCAAAGGTCAAGTTGAACTCTGCGACCCCCATAGGAACTTCACATTTCTGGTTAAAGCCGGCAATCTTGACATTTTTAACTTCGACCAGATGTACGTCAAAGTAGTGCTTCTGGTATACCCGGTACGGGAGTATATTCACCGCTGCCCCTGGGTCGATCAAGACCCTGTTGATAGGCTGGCCGTTCAGCTGCCCTTTCATGTAGAGGGGCCTGTTATGGCTGCAAGTCGGTAGGAGCATGTCATCTTCTGTGAAAGCCACTGCTACTTCAGGTGGTATTTCTGCCAAACAGGCTTCAAGGTGTGCTGGCGTCTGGAGTGCGGTGATGATGGCTTGCCGTGTTTCTTCATTCAAGGACAGCATTTCCCACACCGTGAACCGGGTCGGGATTTTCTTGAGATGTCTGACTATCCGCTCGGCCGCCCGTACCTTGAGCAGTTTCATCTCTTCGGGCTTGCTGCGCCTGCCTTCATCCTGGAATTGGGGTGCCGGATCAGGGGATGCCTGTTTTGTGGGTTCTGCTGCAGCTTGTTGAGCCGGCGGGGTCGGTCGGGCCTCTTCCGCTGCCCGCATGAATTCGGCGAGGTTTGGGGTGCCGCTGAATTCTTCCTCTGGCTGGACAGGAGTTGCCGCTGGTAAAGCTTGGGGAATGCTTGCTTCACTGGTCGCAGCGGACCCCTGGGGGTGCACCCGCCTTCCTGCTCGGGCGGACAGGAACTCGGCGAATGACGGGGTGCTTTGACTCTTGGTGCCTCCGGGGTAGAGGTCTGATGGAGGAGGGATCTCGGTGCCTCGGACCTCGGGCTCGGGAACCTGGTATGGTCGTTCCCCCCTGAGCATGATGTTGAGGTTGTCCTGAGGAGGGCGCCCCCATTTCCTTCCGGACCTGGTGGCGTGTTGGGAGGTGGACGCCTCAGCTTGATTCACCTCTGCCGGCTCATGGGGTGGCTCTCCTTCTTTCTCTTCCAGGGAGAGAGCGGTGTCGAACAGCGCCGAGAGGGTATTGCAGGCGAAGACGACCTCCTTCTTCTTCTTGCCCCTGGGTCTTCTCTTCTTCTTCTTCTTGCCTGCTGCAGCGGGTGGCTGCTCTTGAGGAGGTTCACCCCACAGGGGAGGCTCTTTGTCTGCATCAGCTTCTGTTCCCGGAGCCAGCTCGAGTGATTCGAACTCCGTCCAGGGGACATACTCCTTCAGCTCCACAGGCTGGATTTCGGGCTGTTCATAATCTTCGAGCCCATCAATAATAGCCTGGAGTCTTTCAACCGCCGGGCTAGTCTTCTTGTGCATCCGCAGCGGGGCAGAGCTCTTCCTGTTGTGAGTGGGCCGCCTCATGACCAGCCGGGGGGCCGTGTCGTGGCAAACAGGGTTTATCGGGGGCGGTGCAGGCAGGGGCGCTGCTACCCTCGAGTGAATTCCTGGGGTAGGTCGAGAGGCGCGCGCCTTTCTGGTTTTTCCGGGTGCAGTCTGCCACCCTTCTTGGTCTTGAGCTGGGGCCATGATAAAGGTTTCATAAGTGGCACGGGCACAGGCCTTCGCCCATTCTTCTGGCAGCTCCTGATATAGCGAGATCATACTGACGGAGGAGGCTATACTGGGCAGCTCGTGTGGCTGCGGGGGGTCTACTTTATGCTCCCCCATGTCCAGCTCCCCGTCCCTGATTAAGGACTCAATAACATCCTTGAAGACGTAGCAATCTTCAATAGTATGCCCGAGCACCCGGTGGTACAGACAGAAGCGCGGGTCATCTTTCTTCTTTGAGTCGCCAGGCCTTTTCGGCTCTGGCAATGTGATCTTATTGTAGCTGGTTGCCCACTCAAACAGGAGCTTGGACTTGTCCCGGGAGAAGGAATACAACTTGTTTCTCATCTTCTCTCTTAGTGAGGGGCCTTCTCGCCGTTCTGTGGTTCTGGGCGGCGGAGGGTTAGCTGCTCCCTTGGCTTTCTCCTTCTGCTTTTCGAAAGCCTGGAAGTCTAGTGCATGCACCTCCGGGGGAGCCGGCTTCTTCTCCGCCTGTCTGGCCCTCTGGCTTGACATGGCCGGGGTGGAGGAGTATCGGGCCAAGAATGCCTCGATCTCTGCTACCACATTATTCAGACGGTCAAATGTCTTGACCTCGGTGCCGATCATTCTTTCTAGGATTTCCTTCTTTAAGTTTTGCTTGCAAATCTGAACTGCGTCCTCCTGATGCGGGGGGCGTTTGCACCTCATACTAAGGTTCCTCCACCTTTTGATGTAGTCGAGGGCCGACTCATCATTCTTCTGTCTTGTGGCGTAGAGTTCAGTCATGGTAACTTCTCTCTCGGCCACGTAGAATCTTTCTTTGAACTTCTTCTGCATGTCGGGCCAATCGGCCACCGACCCGGGCGGCAAGCCGGAGTACCATTCAAAGGCAAGCCCGGTGAGTGTTGAGCCGAAGAACTTCAGGAGGTAGGCTTCATCAGCAGCCAAGTCTCCCATGACGTTCACATAATAGGCAATATGTTCTCTGGGAGATCCTTGCCCATTGAACTTTTCAAATTTCGGCGGCTTGGTGACGCCAGCCGGCAACTTCCTGGCAGCATAATGAGCCGGGTAGGGTACTCGGTAGACGTCGAAAGGCGTCCGATCCCCATCGCCCCTCTCGGCCAACTTCATGTCTATCATCTGCTCGAGCATCAACCGGCTGACTGCCGCCGGGTCGACTGGGCTCGGGTAGAAATGAGCGGGCTGTGCGCTCGGGGTGGCTACCACGGTCGCTCGGAGGGCCATGGGGGACCCTTGTGAAGGCGGAGCCTGTGGCGGGGTCACCCCTGTGCAATGTGCTTGTTGCGGGGGCGTGCCCCCGAGGGGATCGAGGGTTGCCGGAAGGGCCGCCTCGGAAGACTGCCCCCTGTCCCCGGGTACCTCGGGTATGACCCCGGTCTGCCAGGACGTTGGGGGTGGCGTGTTCCGCTCATTCAACTGCTTTTTAAGTGATTCGATTTCCTGCTGGAATCGTTGCATCATGAGCAGCATTGCTGGGTCAGCTGTGGGAGACTGGGCATGCCCCCAGTCTCTTCGGCCGGGGCGTCCTCGATGATGTCGAGGGTCCGCCACTCGTGTCGCCGGTGGTGACTACATTGGCCGTGAGGGCCGTGAGGGGTTCCTCAGGTGGGGCCCCTTCGACTCCTGTGGGTGTCGCGCCGCCTGCCGCTCTTCTTCTTCTGGTAAGGGGTCCCGGCCTGGCGGCTATTCTGGCCAACTCTTCCGGGTCGGTGGGTAAGGCCCCATACCGACCATGAACTCCTGCCATATTGCAGGTGAATGTCTGCCATTTCTTATTCTTATTTTTTTTCGACGCCCTCCGGGACGGTCCTCCTGGGAATGTCAGCCTGTCGAAGACCGACCGTCGGGGCGGCGCTTCCTCCCGTACAGGGGACTGGCGCGGCTCTTCCGGGCTGGCCCTCGACTCCATGCTAGGTGCGGGCTCCCCCCTTTCTTCCTGGGAGGCGGAGGCCATTGCCCCCAGTAGTCTCTGGCGGCCAGCGGGGGTGCTACCCGGGCCTCGGAGGTAATTTCTCATGGCCTGCTCGATCCCTTCCCACTCCTGGTCTGGAAGAGCAAGCTGTGGTTGCATATCGGTGACAACGACAGGAGGGGAGTAGGCCGTGAGAGCCGGGCGGGCGGCATTGTGCCGGCGCCCTCGGCGACGGCGATGAACATCCTCGGACGGCACCAGGATGACAGGTGCCGGTCGGAGAGTGGGGGTCACTACCTCAGCCCTGTCATGGCGTCGGGCCCTCCTGGGGCGGAAGATGCTGGGCCCTGCCTGGGCGGGTGCGTTGGGCTGGGTCTCCTTAGGCACCCAGACTTGCTTCAGTTTAGCCGGCCTGTGACCCGGCGTCCTCTTTGGTGCTACGACCGGGGCTGTGGGCCTCGTCTTCTCCTTCAGCTTAGCCAGTCCTTCAAAGGAGTTGCGGACTGGAACGGTTGGGATGATGCGGTCCGGTGTCACCTGGGACCTCTGCCCGTCTAGGCGGACTCGGAGGGCCCCAACCGTCATGGACTTCCCGGAGTTGGAGGCGCGACGCCCTGATCCGGCGCTGGTGTTGCTTCTCCGGAGCCTTCTCCGGTGGGATGTCGACCCTTGGTGGAACGGGCCGGTAGTTTGGTGCACGTGGTGCACGTTGCAGCTGAGCATCGTTGTGTGGACGCTATTGTTGTCTTCGGCCACAACTCGGCCGGCGGCAGCTTCGACGGCTCCCGGAGCGGGAGCGTTGGTTTGAGGCTCCTCGGGCGTTTCCACGTCGAGGATCTGGACGAAGGCTACCCCCAGGAAGTTGGGGAAACCCACGGTGGGAGGGAAGCTCCCGAAAGTGAGGGGTACCGCCAGGTAGCCACCTCGCACGTGATTCTCCACAACCTCAGGGCTACAGATGACACCCATTGTCGGCTCCATGATGTCTCTCTCTTTACTTTTTCTGCATTTAAGAAGATAATGCAGTTAGTATTACAAGAAGGGGGCTGTGGGGCCCCTAATTTCGGCAAAGAGATGAAGGGTGGATGAGTCCCACCGGGCGTGCCAGAGTTGTGGACGCACTTTCCGTTAAACTGTTGTTCCCGGTTCGTCTGTTGGTTTTATTAAGTGCGTGGGCGTGCCAGTCACCGAGTGACAATTTATTCGGGCTCCGGAGAGCCCATGGTGCGCTCGATCTGACTTCGTCAGACGATTGTGTGGTTCGTGTCGGGACCGAATCCCGTCGCGCCATGAAGGTCACGACGTCATTTACATCCCTCATACGAGGGAATACCCTTGATTAATTGCCGAAATTAGAGGCCCCGCGGCCGAAAGGAGTAACACTAATTATACGAGAGAGATAGGGATGGGTCACACTGAAAGTTGTATTAAGGCCATAAACTGTCGGCCGTGTCGGCCACTCGTAGACCTTTTGTATTCGGACACAAGTCCGTGGCAGCGCCACAATGAGAAAATCGAGGTAGATCCCTTCAAATGTCTGCCGAGCATGCGGCAATTTTAAATGAGGTTCGGAAGGTATCCGGAACGAGAAAACAAATCCGGTCCGATTAGGATGTCGGCCCGAGGTTAGATCAGAGCCCGGCCATATCGGGGGAATTCCCGAGACTCGGGCTCGACCTAAAGGGGCAGCGTTGTTGTTCCTTTTGCCCCGGGTCCCGGGGAGAGAGCGGGCTGCGGCGTGAGTCTTGATGTCTTTTGTTTGGGGTTTTCTTAGTTATATCTTCTGGGATTTCTGATTTGATGCTTATTGTTTATTCGTGCCTTTGTCCGGATGATTTCTCTTCTTCTATGCATGGTTATTCTTATTATTATCATTGGTTTGTTATTTATTTTTTATTACCCCTCCCGCCTCTTTTATTATGATCAATATTGCGCATTTGGAGTCCTTCAATTAGCGTGATTTTTATTGATTTATTTGCTATTGTTGATGCCCTTATCGTGATGTATATATGCATGCATGTAGTGTGCCGGCGAAGGAGAGACGGGAGTGTACCGCTGGGTATTGGGTGTACCGCTGGGTGGCGAAGGGGTGTACCGGTGAGGGCTGCAAAGGGCGTACCGCTGGAGGCCAAAGGGGCGTACCGCTGGAGAGTGTGTCGGTGAAGGAGGGGGAGTGATATAAAGTCTATACGTTCCCCAGGCTCGAAGTCTATACGTTGCCAAGCCCAAAGTCCGTACACTGGAGCAGAGTGGAGCAAAGTCTACGCGTTGCAATTTGGAGTCTGTACGTCGACTGGCCCGGAGTCTGTACACTGGCCAAGTCTATACATCGGAGTGTGAAGTCTATACACTGCCCAAGTCTATACGCTGGATAAGTCTATACATTGGGGGTGTGAAGTCTATACACTGCCTAAGTCTATACACTGGCCATCATGAAGTCTGTACGTTGGCCAAGTCTATACAGTGGCTGAGGGTGTACCGGCGAAGGGAAGGAGTGTACCGCTGAAAGGGCCAGGAGGAGTGTGCCGCTGGGGGGCTCAGGGGGAGTGTGCCGCTGAAGGGTTGAAAGGGGGAGTGTACCGCTGAAGGGTTGAAAGGGGTGTACCGCTGAAGGCCAAGGGAGCGTGCCGCTGAAGGCCAATGAGGGCGTGCCGCTGAGGGCCAAAGGGGCGTACCGCTGAAGGTCAATGGGGCGTGAGGGTGGAGGCTCGATCAGTTTTTTTGATTATTTGTTTTAAGGCTTTTCTTTTCTTCTTATCTTAACTTTCGTGTGGTTTTATATAAAACTCCTCCCGTGTTTTGTTCTCTTTGTTCGGTTCGATCTCTTTTCTTGTGGGTCGGAGGCTCGGGCTGCCGGGTGGTTAGTTAGCTCGGTTCAGTTCTCGTCGTGATGCCGGCAGTGGTTTGATGAGTTGGAAGGTTTCGTCAGTTATCTTGCTTGTTTGTTGCCTCCTTTTGCCTCTTTTAATTGTTTATTAGTTTCTCACAAAAATTCGGCAGCATTTCCCCTTGACCCGGGGCGTAAGGGAGATACAGGGAACGCGCCCACATGATGTGGCGGAACCCGACAACTGGAGGTGGGCCCCCGGGGGGGCAACACCTTTATAGAGACTCGGAAAACGCGAAGGAGAACGACAGACCGAAGACATCTAAGGAACCTGGACTGGGACTGGACAAGGAGTAAGCTGAGGGACTGAAGGGCGTGCCGCTGAGGGCTGAACAGGGGGTGTGCCGCTGAGGGCTGAACAGGGGGTGTGCCGCTGAAGGCTGAACAGGGGGTGTGCCGCTGAAGGCTGAACAGGGTGTGCCGTTGGAGGCTGAACAGGGTGTGCCGCTGAAGGCCAAGGGTGGGCGCACCACTGAAGGCTGATCTGGGCGTGCCGCTGAGGGCTGATCTGGGCGTGCCGCTGAGGGCTGGAAAGGTGCACCGCTGAGAGGCTTAAAAGGGGTGTTAGCAACTGGGGGGGGTACTTGGTGGCTGTTCAGGAAAAGAGGAATAAAGATGGGGGGATTTCAAGGCCGGGAGTGGCCCATTAGTAACTGGGTGGTTGGGAGGAAAGAAGGGTACCTCCCCTCCTCCTCAAGCTCGGGAACACGGTAGATGGCCATAGAAGGGAATGAGTGAGGAGCTCACGGAGCCAAGGCCAACAGAAGGGGGAAACCTACATCGACGTGGAGGACCCTAACGACGCCGGAGGAATAAGGAGAGAGGGAGGAACGGATTGTCCGTCAAAAAAGCCCGCAAAGCCTAGCCTAAAACATCGAAGATCGAAAAGAAACCCGGAGAGGGTGGTTTTCATTCATGAGAACCAAGAGGGCGAGGCCCTTCATACATATGGCAAAAGCAAACTCCCCAAATGGGGCCATGGACAAGAGTAAGAAAGACCAAGAACGCCAGGAGGAATGGGATACAAGAGGGAAGAAGACATCCGGGCCTAAGACTTCGGCCGCTATCCCCAACCCTTTCCCCCAATACAACAAGCTCTCTCTCTCTTACTCTTGTTTCTTCCCGGTGGCCGTCGGACGGAGCTCAGGACGGGAGGGCCTCTTCTTCTCTTCTTTCTCCGGTGTGTGTTGTGTGTCTCCCCGTCTGTCTCCGTGCGTCTGCCTCCTCCTTCGCCCTCCTTCTTCTTCCGTTCTTCTTCCGTTCTCCTCTTCCTCTGCCTCTCTCCGTTTTTTTCTCTGTGGAAGACGGGCGTCTTTTATACCCTCAGCAGCGGGGAGCCCTCGAGCATGGCTGTCGAGGGCGGGAAGCAGCCCGTGATGATGGGGTTTGACTCCCCTCCGTCCTGGCTGTCAGTGGGGTAGCCTGCGTGGCCCAACGATCGGCTGCCACCTCAGACGGCTCCACTGCGCGCCAAGGATGCGTAGGGCGTGGGCCTCACGTCGCCCGTTGAAAGAACTTCACCGCTGTGCCGCTGAAGAGCCAAAAAGGCCTGTCGCTGAAGCCTTTGTAGGCTGTACCGCTGAAGACCCCTTTGGGCGTGCCGTTGAAGGCCCCAAAGGCCGTACCGCTGAAGCCTCAAAGGGCTGTGCCGCTGAAGGGCCTGCGGGACGTGCCGCTGAAGCCCCTGCAGGGCGTGCCGTTGAACAGCCTTGGGGGCGTGCCGGTGAAGCCACTTGGGGGCGTACCGTTGAAGGTCCCCCCCTTGGGGTGTGCCGGTGAAGCCACTTGGGGGCGTACCGTTGAAGGTCCCCACCCTTGGGGTGTGCCGGTGAACCCCCATAGGGGTGTGCCGGCGAAGGCCGCGGCAGGGTGTGCCGCTGAAGGCTTTCCAGGGCATGCCGCTGGAGGCCCTTTGGGGTGTGCCGGTGAACCCACCCGGGGGCGTGCCGCTGAGCAGCCTTGGGCTGTGCCGCTGAGCACCCAAGGGGGTGTGCCGGTGAACCCACCTGGGGGCGTACCGTTGAACAGCCTTGGGCTGTGCCGCTGAGCAGCCTTGGGCTGTGCCGCTGAGCACCCCCGGGGGGTGTGTATTTGGGGCCCGTTCTGAGCCCGTCGCGGACACGAGTCATGGCCCGTTTGATTTCCTTTGGGGCCCACGGACTGTGGGGCCTTTTGTGCTTGATTTCTCCGGGGTTTCTTCACTCGGCGCCGTTGTTGATGCTGGGCCGAACATGACACTTGGATGTGCAATTTTCGGTGTCCACAGGTTCCCTAGCGCGATCTTCCATGTCGCGCTAGGGAGTCCTAGCGCGATCTTCCAAGCCGCGCTAGGGGACCCTAGCGCGTTCTTCCTTGTCGCGCTAGGTGTCCCTAGCGCGATCTTTTCCGTTGTCGGGTGTTCCCCTTGGGCCGTGTGTGTGTCCTGGGCACCCCGTGGAGTTTCGTGACCGTGTCTTCGGGCGTCCGGAGATTTCGGTTGTTTTGGTCATGTGTTTGGCCATGGGCAGTGTGTCCGTTTTCTTCCGACTGCGGTCACCGTGCGACGGTGATGGTACGTGGGACGGCCCCCGTACTTCGTCAGGTTCGGACGTCGTTTTCCGTTGGTTTGAGAGTCTACTCCTTCAGTGACCCTCCACTAGTCGTAGCCTACTAGTACGCGTGTGCTAGTTGCACCAGGGAGTGGTGTACGGGCCGACCTTTAGAGACGGTTTGTGGACCGGTTACCGTTGGGCCCCACGTCTTGCAGCCAGAGTCCGGCTGAGGGGAAAACCGGTCAGAGGGCCAGACCAGGGACGCGCGGTCTGTGTGTGCACACATGGTTGGGGGCGGTTGGACCCACGTCGACAGGCGTGACCCCAGCTAGTCACTTGTTGTGGTTACTTGTACGGTGTTTGCGCCTCGGGTAGGACCTACCACGTCAGGCGGTTCACCTGCGGCGCGGTGTCAGACGTCAGGGGACGCTACCGGCTGTGCTTCTAGTGGGTGGTACTCCTGTCGAGTATGGAGTGACAGACTGTCAGTCGCGTGTTTCCGACCTTCGAATTTTGGCGGTTCGACCGTCGAGTTTCGGTCTTCTCGTACCGTGACACGTGTGTCGGTTTGCGTGCCGTAGGGTCTAGTTCTGTAGAGTACAGGGCTTTCCTTTCCGAGGCACTTTCCTACCGCTAGAGTAGTGGTTTCTCGTTTTACGAGGTAGAGTTCGAGTGATCCCTACTGAGCCTTGTTCCGAGACTCATTCCCTGCGTGTTTTCACCGTGTTTCAGGTGAGGCGTCACCTTCGGGGAGCGCGTCAGGAGCACAGCGTGGTGCGGGTGCCCAGAGGTAGTGCCAGAGGTCAGAGCCGGGGTATGCCCCGTGTAGCTGTACTTTCCTTTCTTGTCACTGTACTAGTCGTGGACTACTGTTGCTGCTGTTGTTATTTCTATTGTAGACCATGTAAAATGTTAATTTATTTCCTGCTTAATATTATAACTGTTTAATTTCTGCAATTACTTGTGGTACTTGTGTAGTTTCCACACCATCCTTTTAACCCTTCCGAGTCTTCGGGCTCGTGGGTGGCGGTACGAGTCTCGGGTTATTGGGCCTTCCGGGTAATCGGATTCTCGGGTCGTCACACCTTTAATAAAACTTTGAAAAACTCGGAGGCAACGGTGAGTGGAAGACTATTCTAGGACTTGCTAAGGGGGGGATGCACCGGGCAAGAAGGAGGGGCAAGTGTGCCGGGCCAGGGAGGCTAAAGGTATGGCGGTGAATGCCACGAAGGATGGCCCAAAGGAGCGTACCGGCGAGGGCTATCATAGGCGTGCTGGGGGAAGGCAGCTAAGGCCGTGCCGGCGAATGGTGTTGAAGAGTGCACCGGCGAAGGCCCGATGGGGGTGTGCCAGCGAAGGGTTCAAAGGGGGCGTATCGCTAAAGGCTGGGGTGTGCCACTGAAGGCACAACTGGGCGTGCCGTTGGAGGCACAATCAGGATGTGCCGTTGAAGGCACGACTGGGTGTGCCGTTGGAGGCACAAGTGGGTGTGCCGTTGGAGGCACGACTGGGGTGAACGAAAGTGAAAACGCTCGGTAAGAAGTAAACCCTAAAGAAGGAAAAAAAGAAAGGGGCGTGAAACACCGAAGGATGTAAACACGGAAGACACACATTGGAGGGACGTCTGAGAAGACGTTTGCAAGCCTTCTACTTTTATCCTCACAAGAGGAGTGCCCCGAGGGGGCTAATACATTGCAACGACGGCAAAACAAGAAATGAAAGGAAAGAAAGAGGAAAAAGGAAATACAGTGGGGGGGGGACGGAGCGTGGACTCCTCCCCTCCCGGACCTCACTCCCTCTCTCCACCCACTCTTCTTCTCTTCTTCTCTTCTGTCTTCTTCTCTTTCTCTTCGCGCGAACGGCGGCGGACGGAGCAGCAGGAAGGGGGGACGCCAGAGCCTCCCCTCCTCCTCTTTCTTCTCTTCTCTTCTACTTTCTCCTCGCTTAGGCGGTGGTGATCGAGGCGGCATGCTCCTCTTCTTCTCTTCTTCTTCTTCTCTTTTCGCACAGACGGCGGCGGTGGGCGGAGCGACGGGGCCTCTCCCCTCTCTTCCTCCCTTCCCTCTCCTTCTCTTCTCCTTCTTCTTCTCTTCTTCTCTTTCTCCTCTTCTCTTCCGTGTCTGCCTCCCTCCGTGTCTGTCGAAGGAGAGGGGTTTTTATATCCTCCACGGCGGAAGCGTCCGAAGGCGGGAAGTGTCCGACGGGCATTTAATGGGAGTTGACTCCCTTGTCCTGGGTGGCAGGAGGAGTAGGCAGCGTGGCCCTCTCCCCGGGTGACACCTCAGCAAGTCCACTACGCGCCAAGAATCCCTAGGGCATGGGCGTAAGATTTCGTCTGCCGGAACGTGCCGTTGAAGAGCCTGAATGGCATGCCGCTGGCAGGCACAACAAGCGTGCCGCTGAGAGGGCCAAAGGGCGTGCTGCTGGAAGACATGGCAAGCGTGCCGCTGAAGAGCCCAAAGGGCGTGTCACTAAAGCGCGGGCTGGGTGTGCCGTCGAAGAGCCCTAGGGGCGTGCCGCTGAAGGGGCGCAAGGGAGTGTGCCGCTGAAGGGCTGCTAGGGCGTGCTGCTGAGGGGCTGCCAGGGCGTGCCGCTGAGGGGCTGGCGGTGGGTGTGCTGCTGAAGGGCCACCAGGGGCGTGCCGCTGAAGGGGGCACAGGGTGTGCTGCTGAAGGGCATCAGGGGCGTGCCGCTGAAAGGGCACGGGGGTGTGCTGCTGAAAGGCTGGCACATGGTGTGCCGCTGAAGGCTAAATGGACAGTTCTGAGCCCGTTGTGAGCACGAGTTGTGGCCCATTTGATTTTCTTCGAGGCCCATGGATTGTGAGGCTCCCGGTGGTTGATTTCTCTTCACTGTCGTGATTCCGGAGATAGCTTCACGGCGGTGTGTGTGTGTGTGTTCGGGGAGTCCGGATGACCCCTCTTCCACGCTGTTTCTTTAGTTTGGGGTTGCTGTTGATGCTGGACTAGTTGGGGCGTACGGGAGTATAATTTTGCATGTCCACACCTTCTAGGTTCCGCAGATAGTGAATGCCGCAGTGCAGTAACTCGGGACCACTGTTCTCCTGCAATGTTGTCATTTGTCGGACCGACATGCAATATATTCCTTACATCATCATACATCAATATATGACTACACTATCTAATGAAATTTACGATTTGATTTTCATGTATTAATTCACCGTAGGTGGCTCTTGACGCTCAATTGATGGAGGTTGCATCAATCGCTCCCATGCTGTATCATCGTATGCATACGATGTGTCTCCACCCCCAATGACGATGTCTTCATCTAAATTAACTTCATCATCACGTCCCGTTGCTGACTCGTCACCACCCAATTGCACTTGGATGTCATCTCCCTCTCCCACTGCCTCTTGTACAGCTGATGCGAGAAAAGTATTAGGCCGTGGTGTCTCGCCTGGTTCTTCAGCCTCCTCGTCCAGTTCTGCCTCACCACGCTCGGTTGTGGCTCTTGCAACCCATGCTACCATAGGATCATCATCGTCTCGCAAATACACAGCATCCGTTGGGTCATATTCTCCCTCTCCTCTCCATGTATCCATCTGCACATGCCGAACCTTTAGCCTCATGTTGTAATGAACATACACCATTTTGTCTAGCCTGCGGTGTGCTAGCCTATTCCTCAGCTTAGTATGTAAGAAGGAGAACGTCGACCAATTCCGCTCACACCCACTCGACGAGGATGTTTGCGATAGAACTCTCATTGCGATCTTCCTTAATACAGGTGCACTTGTGCCGTAATTTAGCCACCACTCAGCTGTGATTAAGACAGATCACGTACAATATAATAGTTAGATGTAAAAATTACATGTTGAGCTATAGAATGTACATTGTGAAGACACATTACCTGGATCGAGTCTGTCACGACTAGCCACGGCATTAGGTGTCACAAATGAACCAATTGCCTCTCTAAATATTTTCATCTGCATTATCGAAAAATATTAAGTACTTGTGTCATTTCATAATCTCAGTGGTAAATTATCAAAGTATGCCTCATTCAACACATCAGCAGCATCTGTTGGGGTGACAGACAATCGGTCTACCATAATGTTGACCGATTCTATCAAAGTATCGTCATAGGCAAGGCCCCGAGCATATTGGAACGCTGGATGTAGATAGTACGCTGCAATCCCAAGACAATGAATTACATATTAGTATCAGCTAAAGATCATAGCTCATTTATTAGACGAGAATATAATTGTTTACATGCCATGTGAAGATCGCGGCTCATTTGTCTGTCCCATCTGTCCTCCACAATCTCTAAGATGGTGGGTCCATATTTTTTGGACGTTGCAAGGATCTTCCGCTTGGCAGTTTCAATTTTGCTGTATACCAACCCCATGGTTGATACTCTATCCCCATCCACACATCGCAGTACCTCATACAGTGGCTCTATCAATGACACTAATACCTTCACTCTCTCCCAAAAATTCACGGTGTTGACAATCCCCTCGACCTCCCCTCCTTCACGTGAAGCAGTAAAAGAGGAACTCAGCCAGGTCTCACCTCTAAACATTTACTTCAACCCATCCTTATGTTTTAGAAGGCTCTGCAATGCGATGTAGTTGGTGGCAAATCATGTGATGCCAGGCCTCAACAATTCGCTGCCACAATGCTCCCTCATCCAAGCCAGTACAAGTGTGTGGTTGTAGATATATTTCGTGATTTTTTGTGCCACCTCCACCACAGATTTGACCACACGAAGCTGCCCAATCTCCTTCAGCATCAGATCTACACAGTGTGCTGCACAGGGGGTCCAGAAAATGTGTTGTCTGCTCCTCGTTAGCTCCTCCCCAGCCTTCTTATAGTTCGACCCATTGTCAATCACCACTTGTACAATGTACTCCTCCCCAATCTCAGTCACCACTTGTTCTATCAATGACAAAATATATTGGTAAGTGTGAATTTGACTAGACGCATCCACTGATTTGTGAAAGAAAACATGTCTATCACAATAAACAAGGAAGTTGATCAGGCTAGATTTTGTGGTACCTGACCATCCATCACACATCAGTGTGACTCCGTACTTTGTCCATTTCTGTTTGAATAAGTCAATGTAACTCTTGATCTCAGCAACTTGTTCATCAAGATAAACGCCGGCCAACTCTCTCGCTGTAGGTGGCTGCACATGTAACCCAAGGACTTGTGCTTCCTGAAACATTGGCTTGTAGAAAGGCTATATGCTGCATTGAAAGGCAGACCCGCGTGGTGCCACCATTTTGCAACGGCCTGACCAAGTTTCCATTTAGGCCCCTTCTTGCCATATGCATCGTCCATCCTCGTTTGCTTGCCATGCTCTCGGGATAGTGCACCGGGCTCCACATCTTCAATGTTGATTGATTGTGTCCTTTTTCTTTGTGAACCCGAGTCAGCAGTCAAGAAACTCCTTATTCCCCGTGGTTGTCGAGTCGTAGATGAACCACCACTCCTTGATGCTCCGGTCCTCGCCGCCTCGCGACTTCAGACTCTCGTCTCCTCGGGATGTCTCGACTCTTCCCTGCTCTGACGTAATACCTCACGGAAATCGGCTTCGTATGGATCATTCACCGTGACATACACATTAGCCTGCTCAGTACGTGCTTGTTGGTCTTCGTCACTGGGTGTCCATGCACATTCCTCCTCGTCGCTGTCGCTTGCTCTTCCGCTCACTGCCGCTTGATCTCTTTTTTCCTTTTTTTTTCCTTTTCTTGCGTCTCAGCTCTCTTCTCCCGCAGGTACCTGGCCATTGCAAGTTTCACATCTCGAGGCACATGGGTACACCCAGCAACATCAGAGTATCCTGCACCGGCTCCTCCTGCCAAATGCTTCTTCAACCGAGACACCCCTCCTACCCGGTGTTCTATTTTACAATAGTTGCAACGCCAACACCGTCGGTTGCCATCTAACACAACTCCGTGTGACCATCCAATATCACTTGGTCGTTCCCTAGGAGCCATAGAGTGCTTAACTGTATCTCCTAAATTTAAGAAATACAAATTAAAAAAATACATTATTTTAAGTCTACAACTAACAATGAAAATAATATCATTATTTCTACAACATGCAAGACCTAATTCAATATTTAATACATCTCAATATAATTTAGTTCAAAATAATATCATTATTTCTAAAACATGCATATAATGCTATTTTTTTTATTTAATACATCTACATTTAGTTTAAAATTATTTGTAAAATATTTATCACTAATTATATATTTAAATTATTAACATCTCTAATTAAATTACATTATACATCTACATTTAGTTTAAAATTATTTGCAAAATATTTATCACTAATTATATATTTAAATTATAAACATCTCTAATTAAATTACATTATAGATTTAAATTAACTTTAAAATTATTTATAAAATATTCAACACTAAAATTATATTTACATTAAAAAAATCTCTAATTAAATTACATTATACATGTACATTTAGTTTAAAAATATTTGTAAAATATTTATCACTAATTATATATTTAAATTATAAACATCTCTACTTAAATTACATTATACATCTAAATTAACTTTAAAATTATTTGTAAAATATTTATCACTAATCATATATTTAAATTATAAACATCTCTAATTAAATTACATTATAGATCTAAATTAACTTTAAAATTATTTATAAATTATTCAACACTAAATTTATATTTACATTAAAAACATCTCTACTTAAATTACATTATACATCTAAATTAAATTTAAAATTATTTGTAAAATCTTTATCCATAAATTTATATTTAAATTCAAAACATCTCTACTTAATTTAAATTATAAATATTAACTTTAATTTTTTGTAAAATATTTATCACTACAGATATATTTAAATGAAAAATATCTTTAATTTTTTTAAAATAAAATATTATATTATTTTACGTCTACAACTAATAATGAAAATAATATCATTAATTCTACAACATACAAGACTAAATTTTAAATTTAATACATCTCAATTAAATCTAATATTTAAGCATGAATCAAATAATACATCAAAAATAAATTTATTTCTACAACATGAATTAAACAATATTTATATTATTTCTACGACATGAATTAAACAATACATCAAAAAAAATATTTCTACAAAATGAATTAAATAAAAATTATATTATTTCTACAACAATACATCAAAAATAATATTAAACATTCTAACAAATTTTATTCTTATATTTTTTAAATTAAGAAAAAATTATAAAATTATAAAAATTAATTTATTTTTTATTCTCCCCCACCCTCCCCAAACCGCCCCTGGCCCAGCCCCACCACCGCCGTCCCCCACCGCCCCTGCCCCATCCCCACCACCCCAACCCCCGGTGGCAGACGCCCCCCCCCCCTCCGGTGGCCAGCGGCGGTGGCAGACGGCCCCCCTCCCCCACCCCCACCTCCGGCCATATCCGGCGGTGGACGCCCCCCTAGCCCACCCCCACCACCACCCCTGGCCGCCCCTGCCCCACCCCCGGTGGCAGACGCCCCCCCCCCCCCCCGGTGGCAGGCGGTGGTGGCAGACGGCCCCCCACCCCCACCTCCGGCCATATCCGGCGGTGGACGCCCCCCTCGCCCACCCCCACCGCGACCCCTGGCCGCTCCACCCCCACCCCCGGTGGCAGACCCCCCCCCCCCCCCGGTGGCCGGCGGTGGTGACAGACGGCCCCCCTCCCCCACCCCCACCCCCACCTCCGGCCAGATCCGGTTGGCAGACGCCCCCCTCCCCCACCCCCACCCACCCCCACCTCCACCTCCGGCCAGATCCGGCGGTGGACGCCCCCCCCCCTCCCCACCCCCACAGGGGCAGACCATTTAAAAAAAAAAAATTTCACCTACCTACCTCCGATCGCCGCCCTGAGCTGCCCAAAGCCGCCGTCGGCCGCCGCTGCACCGCTGCTCGCCGGTGGGAGGGATGGAGGAAGAGCCTCCCCCTTCGGCCCGTTAAATGGGCGAACCGCCCCGACCCGTTGGTACCGAGCCGGGTCCCGCCTCGCACCGGAGCGGTACGTGGCGGGACGCATGGGACCATGCGGTCCAATGCGTCCCGTCCACGACCCCCAGCCCGTGCGACCCGGTGCCCGCCTGGGTCGGGTCGGGTCGTGCGGGTCGGGATGGGTCGGGACGGGACGTCAAACCATGCTCCTATTAAGTATTAAGATGTTAACATATTATTGTAGTAACGTATCAGGAAGGTCAAGGAGTTAATATACCAACTCCGATATATGAATATCTGAAGACGTTAATACGTTAACATATTAACGTAATATATACTATGCTACCTTAGTGTGTTAACGCATTAGAATATTAGGGCATTGAGGCCTTAATCATTTTTTCTACGTTGAATTACATTGATAAGTTAAATATTTTGTCATCGTAACATGTTCACACGTTAAGATCTTAATGTATTAACACACTAACATCTTAATATCTCAGCTTATTAATGCAATAACCCATGAATGGTCACTCTAGAAAAGTGTAAAAAAATAAGTACTCTCGCAAGATAGAGGGCCTAACATAAGACGAGGACCGTGCGACTACACCTTAATTAAATTTTTTTTCTAGAGAAACACTTGCTACACCGGTGATAGGTGTGGTTATTAACTACATCATCACCACTTTTTTTATTATTTATTTTTAAATTTTATATGTGTATTTTACGACAAATTATCTTTACATAAAAGTATCAAGTCACTATTTGACGTCACTTACATGTCACATAAAAAAGAAAGTGAGAATAGTGGAAGTCATTTTTTGTCAGAGATCCACGATAGATGAATGACTCGGAACTCACGGAGATAGAGTGAGCGTCGATCTTATTAGAAAAAGTTAAGAAATTAAAAAAATGTAAAACCGGTGGTGTCCGTGTAATCTATTTTTTCTATAATTCCAGCAGGTGACGTAGGCTTCAAAGCCAAAAAGTCAGTATTTTTGTTGTTATAAATTATTGCATCCTGCAAACGCCATGATCGCGTCACCATCCAACGACCGACACAAGATTAATGACGTTATCCGTCCGAAGATAAAACACGCATCACTGGGGTAGTTAGTCGCCACGAGCGGATGATCACAATCCAACGTCGTGCATCGCGTCACCCAATCACCACGTGGCCTAATATATCGGGTGTTCTCTCCAACCACGACCTCCAAACCGGTGGGCGGCGGGTCCCCTTGCAACGGGGATCCATGTGCTGCACCGAGGGTATTCTCGTGCATTTAACCCTGTTTTGTTTGGAGTTTGTCTCACGATCATCTTCATTATTTTATTCTAAACTTAAGTTATTTTATTTTAATGAGTAAATCTAGATAACTCCCTTAAAAATGTCTTAATTCTACTTAAGTCTAATTAACTTAGTCTAACTTCACAAATGAAATAACTTAATTTGACGTCTTATCAAAATAAAAAATTAAATAAAATAAAATAAATTTACTTAATCTTAACTCAGTTATCTTTAATCTCAAATCAAAACGGGGACTAGGATGCAATCCCTCTGGTCTCCTGCGTGTTCAGCGGATGCCGGCCAGTCATCTCGTTTACCGCCGTAACCGGGTACGATCACGGTTCGCAGGGACCGGTACCCAGATAAGAGATGTCGGACCAACGTACAGACGCCAGCCTCGTGTCATCATGACGCGATGCCGCGGATGAAGAACCCCATGGGATGCTTCTGAGTTCTGACCACAAAGCGGATGGAGACGCGAAGTCAAAGCGAAACCTTCAGCGCTGCCCTCATCGCCGATCACATCCTATAAGTATGAACATCTTGCATCCGTGTTTTTGCATACAGCAGATCGCACGGATACCCCACCATCGATCATTCCTCCAAATCCTTCCTGTCTCCCCCTCATCAAAGCGCCCCTCTCAACCGTTCGAGCACAGCAAGAGGATGTCCAGGGGAGAGTACTCATGCGAGCTGCAGAGGCCTCGACAGGTTGTGAGGAAATTCCTGGCGAGGCCTCAGCATGAGGGCGTGGGGGCTGTTGTCAGGAGAAGTATCGGCAGGTGAGTTGGTTTCCTGGTTACTTGGTTGATGAGGGTTTGATCGTTGCTTCCCTGTTTCTGCATGGTTTCTTAATTTCATGTTGTTTCTAATCTGTGGGACACAATGTCTGGGTTGGTGCAGGTTCGAGCTGAGGTACTTCGATCCCTTCCTGGTCTTGGATGAGTTCTCAGTCACGGGGACAGCCGGATTTCCGGACCACCCGCACAGAGGTATCATACTAGAATTCAACACATGTTCCCATTATTTTCCCCATTGCAGATGGGAGGTGATGTCGATCTAACGGCTCTTCTGTTTTGCACATTCTTGCGTTGATTTCCACCTTCTAGGCTTCGAGACGGTGACCTACATGTTACAGGTACGAAAAGCCTCTGTGTGAATGTGCCTCTTCGTGTGTGGGTCAGAAGAGGATGAAGTAGCAATACCCCCGTGTTAAGAAAACAGAGTAACCGGTTCCCTGTTAGAAGGGAGACATCAATAAGTTGGATAGTAATAAAACTTGGCTGGCTTGTTGCTGAATCCTATCGACCTTCCTTTCATGGCAGGGAGGAATAACGCACGAAGATTTCGCGGGACACAAGGGCACGATAAAGGCCGGCGACCTGCAATGGATGACAGCGGGGAAAGGGATCGTCCATTCCGAGATGCCAGCGTGGCAGGGCACCCACAAGGGCCTCCAGCTCTGGGTCAATCTCTCCTCCCAGTATAAGATGTGAGAACGCTGACACAAAGTACAAGAATTCTTCCAGATGATGAAATTTTAAATTGTCTTATGATGGTCTGGTCCCAACACTCTCACCCATGGCAGGGTCGAACCCAAGTACCAGGAGATGCAGAGCAAAGACATCGCCAGCGTCACCTGCGACGGCGTCGAGGTCAGGGTCATCGCCGGGGAGTCCTTTGGGGTCAAGTCCCCGATCAGAACGAGGACCCCCACCATGTACCTGGACTTCACCTTGAGGCCGTCGGCCCGCCTTCGGCAGCCCGTGCCCCCGACGTGGAATTCCTTCGTGTACGTGCTGGAGGGGGAGGGCGTCTTCGGCAGGGAGAGCTCCCCGCCGGTGGGTCCGCACAACCTCCTCCTCCTGGGCCAGGGCGACGGGTTGGACGCCTGGAACAAGTCCAGCAAGCCCCTCAGGTTCGTCTTGGTGGGCGGCGAGCCGCTGGGGGAGCCGGTGGCGCAGATGGGGCCCTTCGTGATGAACACCGAGGAGGAGATCGACCGCACCATCGAAGACTTCGAGCGGTGCGTCAACGGGTTCGAGAAGGCCAGGTATTGGAGGTCGGAGGCCGTCGCCGGTGAAGATCTGTAGTTGTTCTTAGCCGTTGATAGGTAGATAAAATTTGTTTTGCATTAGCCTTCCAGAGCAAAAAGGAGACAAATACGTCCCCATTATAGCAAGATGATTCATTCCTGGGCTTAAGAAGATTTTGTTTGATATGAGTTGACATTTGGACTTCCTTCATGTGAAGAAACCTCAAGTTGATAATTTTTATCTTTTATTTTTGGTTGAGATGTGGTTTGATTCATTTTTAAAAGAACCAAGGACGTAAGGAAAGGGCATTTGAATTTCACCTGTTCTTGTGTACGGTGGATTTCTTACAGACGCTGTTGGCTTACGTGAAGTTCCGTGTTCAGGTAACAGCTAGCTAGGTTGAATCGAGCTGATGCCAGCTCACAAAACTAGAAAGCTGGAAGTCAGCTTATGATCAGCTTTTGCCAAAGTCAAGTAAGCCATCCCCTTACGAAAACCTAAATGTAGAACGTTTTGAGTACTAAAGACAAAGTTGGTGCGGGCATATCGACGCTTCTCCAAGTTAAGTACATGGAGTTTGACCTTTTGTTGCAGGGACCACCAGGATTCAGGGTGAAGTCCATAGACAGAGGTTTGGGCTTTCTCGTTTCAAATTTCTTCTTCTCGCCCCCCTTTTCGTTGTATTGTACGAGAAGAAAGAAAGAGAGCGGGGTTGAGTAGAAGTGAGACGTAGGCCGTGACCTACTGCTGGCGTTGTGTGCTTTGAGAGAGAGAGAGAGAGAGAGAGATTGGCTACGAGGAGAGGAGAGCTCGGCCCAAACTTGGAAGAAGATCGTGAAATAGTCTTCTTTTCTTTTTTTGTCATCGTTATTATCTCATGATGCTCGCCAGCTTTAGTTTTAGGAGTTTCGTCCAAAGAAGAGTTTGGAGTTCATAGGTGTTGGAGAGGGGGATTTTTGTAGTCCATCTAAGAGCGACCAAACTAGGTCCAGTAAGACCAAACGAGATCCAGCTCATCTAAGTGACCGTCCCGCAGGGCCCACTTAGCATAAAAGCCCAATACGATCACTCGGGGTCAAGCACTTCCTCGGCGGCCATTAGGCTCGGAAGGCCCGAGCGTCGGTCCGGTCGGAGGAAGACCAAAGCCCGACCTATCCCCTCACCGGGATCAGGGCTAGCGCCCAGCGCCCACTCCGGCCGAACCTCATCCGAGCTATGCCTATCACCCGGACAGGGTTGGCACTCTTCATGCTTGGGTCGACCGACGATTGCTTATCCACGCTGTCGTTGAGAGCCCTTTCTGAGCGGGAGTTACAAGGACAAGGGAACCCACGAATCCTCAAGGACGTAAAGAGCCCACATCGAGAACTCCCTCCTGAAACTCCTCAGCTTACGGGACTCATGAGGCCAGCGCACTATTTAAACCTGAGACTCCCACCAATAAAAGGTAAGGCCTACACACATCTAAAACTCCCTGAGCAGGAACCACTTCACCACCTTGGTGGAGAGGGATCTCGTGCATCTCCTTCCTCCTCCCTTCATAGCTTCCACCACTGCTCTACTGACTTAAGCATCGGAGGGTTTTCCCCAGGGAACCACCCCTGGGTCCCCTGATCCGTTTCCCTTCCTTGCAGTTCATTGATCGGTGATCATCTCCCCAGCTCAGGATCAGCGCGAGATCGCCCCTCTTCATCTGGCGCCGTCTGTGGGAAACGATCAAAGAGCCAGCATGGTGCGAAGAAGTACAGGGAGGAGATCCGCCGGCGACAGGGGAAAGGCCATGGTAGTGGGGGGAGAAGGCCCTTCTCAGGCCGCACAAGACCCCCCCCTCCAACGCCAGCATCCCAGTCGACGAACCACCTCCGCCCGCGGTGGTAGGGCAACCATCCAACGAGGGCGCTAACGCTTTCCAAGCCCTCAACGCGAAACTAGATGTCCTCGTGAAACTCATGAGGACCCAAGAGGCCAGGGAAGGAAGGTCATGCGTCCCTCCATAAAGCCCTCCCCGCGGAGACTCGTCCCAACACACTGCCGGAGGTCGCTTCACCCTCCGAGGATGGCAGCTTATTCGCAACAGGTCAGGAGGACCTTCACAAGCCCCTCCTCCGGAGCAAGAGGTCTCCTCAACGCCGAAACGGGGAAAACCTAGGGCACGCTGACCGCACTTGGAGACCGAAGTCCCCAAGGAGCGCTAGAACAGCCTGCCATCGCGTCCCCCTAGCCCCACGGCGTAACGGCAGCCGGAGTTATCCCTCCGTTTGCGAGAGTTTGAGAGGCGCTTCGCAGAGCAGGAGTGCGCCTTGCAGAAGACCTCCCCACCAGAGGACGAGGAGAGATCTCCGTTCTCCGACTATATCTTGAAGGCAGAGGTATCTCCCAGAACCTCCATTCCGACCTTCAAGTCTTACGACGGCCAGGGCGACCCGGCCGACCACTTCGACAGCTTCGACGCCCTGATGACCCTTCACGGGACGTCCGACGCCATCAAATGCCGAGCCTTCGCGACCACCCTGGTCCAAGACGCCCAAGCATGGTTCCGGGCCCTCGCCCCTGGATCCATCTGAGATTTCAAGCAGTTTGGGCGAGTATTTAAGGAGAGTTTCACCGGCAGCGGCCCCCCAAGATCGGTAGCGGGGCTATTGGCTCTCAAACAGGCGCAAGGGGAGAGACTCCGGGCTTACATCAACCGATTCAAATCGGAAGCCCTGAGAATCCCCCACCTAGATGTAGCCTCGGCAATTACTGCGCTGATCGGAGGCACTCGAGATGAAAACCTCCGCCGTGAACTTGTCCTCCACCCTCCCTCGACCCTTGCCAAGCTAGTGACTCTGGTCTTACGCCATGCTGAGTGCGAAGAAGTTCTCAGCGCATGCCGAGGCGCAACCGGCTCGGGTCGGGAGGGAGACAAAAAGCGAGCACCCGAGTCAAGCTTGGGCCAAGGAAAAAGGCAGAACCGAGACAGGGAGCACAAAGAACCGTCCTGGAAGTACGAGCGGTACACTCCCTTAACCGCTCCGGTGTAGGAGATATATGAAGACATCAAAGGCTCGGGCCTCCTCCGCCAACCCGAGCCAATGAGGTCGAAGAGCCGCAATCACAACAAGCATTGCCTGTTCCACAGCGACCACGGGCACCACACCGGCGATTACCACCAGCTCCAGGATGAAATCGAGCGCCTCATCCGCCAGGGACACCTATCCTGGTTTATGGCCGGGCATAAGGAAGAGCGAGGCGCCCTAGAGGAGATCGACAACGCCCCTCGCGGGTCCACATCAATGTCATCATTGGAGGAGTTGCATCAAGAGGAGACAGTGGCCGAGGAAGGAAGCGTCATGCTAAGCGGGCGAGCCGAGCCATCGAGCCTCCCAAAGCCCCGCCAAGTGAGTCCCAGGTCATAGTCTTCTCCGACCAAGACCTGGAAGGGCTGACCACCCCGCATGACGACGCCCTAGTCATATCGGCTACGATAAACCATTGTAACGTAGATAAGATTCTGGTTGACAATGGAAGCACCCCTAATGTTTTGTCTTACGAGTGTTTCCTTAAGATGGGGGAGAATCCGTCTAAACTCCGCCCAATCCGAACCCCCCTTTGCTGGTTCAATGGCCAGGCCACTTATCCCGAGAGAGCCCTAAGCATGCCGGTTACTCTCGACACCCCACCCAAAACCGTTACGGTTATGGTGGACTTCATAGTGATCAAAGGTATGAGAGCATACAATGCAATCTTCAGCCAATGAATCCTTAGCCGAACGAAAGCGGTGCCCTCTACCTATCACCAAAAGATGAAGTTCCCCACTAAAAATGGGGTGGGGAAGGTCCGGGGCAACCAGGGAATGGCCAGAAGGTGCTTGTGGACGCACTTTTTTATCGCATAATGTTTATTTGTTTATTGGATGGGTTTATTCGTTTATTAGGTGCGTGGGCGTGCCATTCAGAGAGTGACAATTTATTCGGGCCTCGTAGAAGCCCATGGTGCGCTCGATCCGACTTCGTCAGACGATTGTGTGGTTCGCGTCGGGACCAGATCCCGTCGTGCCGTAAAGGTTACGACGTCATTTACATCTCCCATACGAGGGAACACCCTTGATTAATTTCCGAAAGTAGGGGCCCTACGGCCGAAAGAATTGATACTAACTATGCAAGGAAGGGGCAGGAAAAAATCGCACTAGGGTCTGCATCGGGATACGAGCCATCGGCCATGTCGGTCACTCGGGGACCCTTTTCGTATTATGACAAAGGTCCGTAATAGAAATGCGGTGAAAGTCGGGATAAATCCGTTCAAATGTCTTCCGAACACGCGGCAAGTTTAATGATAGATCGGAGAAGATCCGGTGTGAGAAGCAGGTTCGGTCTAATTAGAATGTCGGCCCGAGGCGAGGTCGGGTCGTGACCATGTCGGGATAACTCACAAGACTCAGGCCCGGCCTACAAGGGCGACCTTGCTGTTCCTTTAACACCGGGTCACGGGGAGAGACGAGGCTGCAGTGTGGATTATTACTACATTATATTTATTATTACTGTTATTCTCATGACTTCGTTGCTTATTTTCCTTTTATGCATTTTTTGGGATGGGTTTATTACTTCCTTTCTATTTACTGCCCGCATTTTTTCCCTTTTATTTATTTATCGTAGCCTTTCATTATTATTATCAGCATTGTCCTTACTATTGCAAAATTTTTTTATCATTATTTCTTCTATTTTGATCGTCGATGCTACTGCATTTTTCCCCTTTCTTATTTACACGTTTGATACTTGGAGGAGTGGGCCGTTGGAGGGCTAAGGGGGTGTGCCGCTGATCCGGGGGTAGTGTGCTGGTGAAGGCACCGGAAGGGTGTACCGGGGAGAGGGGCGTAGGCGTACCGCCGAAGGAAGAAATGTGTACCGCTGAAGGAAGGTGGAAGAGTGTGCCGTTGAAGGGCCAGGAAGGTGTGCCGCTGGAGGGGCACGGGAGCGTGCCGGCCAAGGAGGCTGGAGGTGTGCCAGGGAAGAGGCATGGCCAGTGTACCACTGAGGGGTTCAAGGAAGGTGTGCCGGGGAAGGCAACAAGGGAGTGTGCCGTGGAAGGGTCCAAAAAGGGCATTGGTAGGGTGTACCGGCGAGGGCTGGAATAGGTGTACCGGTGAAGGTCCACTCCTCCTCCACTTATTTTAAGGCTTTTCTTTTCTTCTTTTCTTTGATCTGTAGGCAGTTTTATACAACTCTTTTCTCCCTCTTCTCACAGCCTTTTCTTTACAAATTGAGCATTTAATCCACCACGTAGTCATTTAATCCGATTCTTCTCATGTTGCCCGCAGTGCCTCATTTCGGTTGGAGTGTTCTACCGCCAATCGCTCCATTCGTTTGTTGCTTCCTTTTATCTTTTGATGTGTTATTGTTCCATTTGTTTGTTGCTTCCTTTTGCCTTTTGATGTGTTATTGTTTCATTTGTTTGTTGCTTCCTTTTGCCTTTACAACGTATTATTATTTCTCACGAAAATTCGGCAGCATCTCCCCTTGACCCGAGCGTAAGGGAGATAGAGAGAACGCGCCCACACGGAGTGGCGGAACTCGACAATTGGAGGTGGGCGCACGAGAGCGACAGCACCTTTAATAAAGCCTCGGCAAACCCGAAAGCAACGATGGCCAAGAGACCCCTCTAGGGACGGTTGGAAAGTGTACCGGGCTGGGAGGCTGAGTGTGTGTCGGCAAGGAGTGGCCTAGAGTGCACCGGGGAAGACCCGCAGGGCTGTGTCGGCGAAGGGCTTGGCCAGGGTGTGCCGGCAAAGGGCTTGGCCAGGGTGAGCCGGGGAAGGGCAGGATGGGTGTGCCGGCGAAGGATTTGGCCAAGGTGTGCCGGGGAAGGGTAGGATGGGGTGTCACGCCCCGAGCGCGGAAGATACCCGGAGATGCGCGACGTGTCTATATCAATCATGTCAATCAGAGTGGTCGTGTATTCGACACAAAGACAGAGATGCACAAAATAGCAAGATAACCCAATCCTTTATTTCATAATGGATAGACTATTACAAATCCAATACTCTGTTTAATAAAAAGAAAAGTACATAGTTGACTCGAGAAAACTATAGAAACAACTAGACGACACTTGTAGAAGCTCTATCACTTTCACTCTTGACTATTCCCATCCGATTGACTTCCATCGTCGTCGGACTTACCTGAAAAGTACAAGGGACAAACGGAATGAGCGAACGCTCAGTAGGAAATTATATCTCAAGTACTAGCAAGGGGTTTAAGTAATTACATTTTCATGAATGCAATAAAGCTATGCATGCTCGCATAAAACGACAAGATAGAGAGAATGTAATATCAAGAAAATAAGATGAACTTAGTCATGAACTTTCAACAAGATGACAAGTATATTCAAGGTATTCAAGCAAGCACATTTAACAAGTCATGTCAAGAACTTTGGCTATCATGTATCAAGCAAGTAAATTACCCTTTTTCGGGCCACGCATTTCATTTCATGTCAAGTGCGAGTCAAGTACAAGATGTGTGTGGAATGTCCAATCAAGCAAGTCAAGTACTCGGTATAATGCCAGATACCTTATCATTTTAACTCCCATGGGCACAAGTACTTTCGGGTGCTCCTCCCAGGACCAGATCGGGCCCTATATGCGCAAGCATTTATCATGTGTTTTGACATCCACTCTTGTTTATAGCCAACATAGAATTTCAATAATCAAGCTTGTAGACACGTATGACCACTTTGATAGAATAGAGTCCAAAATATGACAAAGGACATAGAATGGCGATAATAACGGTATAATCACGAGTTCGATAAAACTAGGTAGAATATGGTTCCCTTAACTTAGGTACCATGACAAATCAATATGGACATTCTTTATATAGAATTGAGGTCCACATGAACATAAGATCAAGCAAGATACCCTCATTCTTATCATAGAATTGGGGTTTACAAGAACGACATGATATGGCATGATATCATCATCCCATTAAGAATTTCTTATGATATACTCTTTGTATAATCATAAGGGCCGGTATACCATGTTTCTTTAGATTGACATGGCAAAAACTGTGTAATGGGTTTTTAGGGTACAACCAGCTCAGTCGGCCTTGAGGGAATCCAAGGCTACGAGGAGTCTTACGGAGGTCTCTATGACTAACTCGCTAGTCCAAAGGAACGGAATGTCCAATGGAGAGCTTGTATGTCAATGAGAGTTGAGTGTGATCGATAAATCAACATGAAACGTGGGACTATACTCACGGAGTGGAGAATAGTGCCGATATATATATATATATATATATATGTATAATATGAAACCATCGGTAATAGAATCAGGATAAAATCAGTTTACAGTAAAATAACGACTTAAGTAAAGTCGTGTATTGAATAATTAACGCCTAATAGAAGGGCGTTTACATATATTGCCAATTTGCAGAATTTCCATTATTTCATTAAGTTATCAAAAACACGCCTTTCCTGGGGGCGTTTCTTCAAAGTTGACGACTGCAGAGGCAGGCGTCTCATCATTTACATATTCGACAGGATATAATTATTCTCAGAAATTTATCAAAAACGCGCCCTTGGAAGGGGCGTTACTTTCTAATTCCATTTTACAGAATATGTGAATTTCAGGATTTTAACAGATACACGCCCTAGGAAGGGGCGTTACTTTTCAGATTCACGCCTTGTTCTGGGGCGTTAGAATATGGAAAACGACTTTGTCCAAGTCGTGAATTTCAAGGAATTTACGATATTTTAATAAATAATATTTCGAGAGACAGGAGACATGTCGTGGCAGTAAAATTTAACAGGAATTCACAGAGTCATGCAAGATATTAAAAATCATTATTTCATATGTATTGTAAATTTTAAACAGGATCAATTATTAATCACATGCGATTCTTATGAAATTAACGCCTGCGTAGAGGGCGTCAAATATTAAATTGACGACCACTAGCATGGTCGTTCCTTTTAAATTAGCGCCCTAATCAAGGGCGTTTCTTTCAAAATTTTACAGAGAACGTAATAAAACCTTATAAACAGTATGCATGCCATGCTCATATACGTATGTATAGATATCTTGCATTAATTCTTATTTGGGCTACAATAACTTGAGAAAATCCTACCTTAATTGATAATCTGGAGATCGACGTGAGGTGTTCTGAAACTCCTACGACTTGGCAGCAAGAAAGGGCAGGAAGATGATTGATGAGGATGAGAGAACCTGCAGAAGATATATCAAAGATATCAATCTTCTTTGTAATGGCTTGCTGGAAGTGAAGAAATAAGAACTTACGCAAGTTCTTTAGGACGCAGATCTTCTTAACCTGTACAGAAGAGAAGGAGATGAAGAGTCAGTAACTCTTCATATGCTTTTTAAAAAAAAGAGAAGAACGTTCGGTTCTTTACTCACCGTAGCAGACGATCGATAAAATAGGTTTAGGGTTTGTTCGATCAAGACTATTTATAGGATTTTGGAAATCCTATTAGGGTTAGTGATCGTGTGGAAGTAATGCTTCCCTAATAGAGTCCTTACCCTAGTAGACACTTACTAGATTAGGTTAATCTTTCCCTGGATAAGCTCTGGGTTCGAACGAGTCACGAACTGAATTAACGCCTTTGGTCAGGGCGTGTATTCTTTAATTAACGCCTTGTATAAGGGCGTTTCTTAAAAAGCGCCTTGAAAAAGGGCGTTTCGTGTTTTAAAACACGCCCAAGATAGAGGCGTTTCTTTTACTTACCCATTTGGTCGCGTGAGAACTGACGACCGTAGGTGTGGGCGTCCTTTCTTTATTCACGCCTTTGATAGAGGCGTTTCTTCTGGAATTAACGCCCTAATAAGAGGCGTTATTTTAATTTTGTTTTAGTTCATCGAATTAACCCTATTCTTATTATCTGTATATATATTTTTAATTTATTTCAAATATTCATTTATCAGGGTTGCTACACCCTCCCCCACTTAAAAAGAATTTGGTCCCCAAATTCAATATATATATAATTATACATGTGGAGAGCGTAGAACATATACCTCTTAGAATAACTCGGGAAATCGTTTCTTCATAGATTCTTCGGTCTCCCATGTCGCTTCGCGTTCAGGATTCTTATTCCATTGCACCTTAAGCATGGGAATAACCTTATTCCTTAGAGCTCGTATTTCTCGATCTAATATCTTTAAAGGCCTCTGTTCATATGTGAGATCTTTCTGGATCACCAGATCTCCATGTTCAATAATATGAGAGGGGTCGTGCACATACTTTTTCAACATGGATATGTGAAATACATTGTGTACCTCGGACAACTGAGGAGGCAACGCGATGCGATAAGCAACCTCGCCAACTCTTTCGAGTACCTCAAATGGTCCGATGAATCTTGGCGTAAGCTTGCCCTTAACACCAAATCTTCGTATGCCACGTCTAGGGGATATTTTAAGAAATACATGATCTCCAACCTGGAATTCAAGATCTCTTCTCCTGGTATCAGCATAAGCCTTTTGCCTTGTCTGAGCAACTTGTAATCTTTCTCTGATTACCTGTATCTTCTCAGTTGTATCCCTTACCATGTCTGGACCTAAGAGTTGTTTCTCTCCAACTTCGTTCCAACATATGGGAGATCGGCAACTCCTTCCGTATAAGGCTTCGAAAGGTGCCATTTGGATACTAGCTTGGTAGCTATTATTATATGCAAATTCAACTAAAGGTAAGTGGTCATGCCAGCTTCCTCCAAAGTCAATAATGCATGCTCTCAGCATATCTTCAACAACTTGATTAGCTCTCTCGGTCTGACCATCCGTTTGTGGGTGGAAAGCTGTACTAAAGTTAAGCCTTGTTCCCAACGAATGTTGTAATCCCTTCCAAAAATGAATAGTAAAACGGGGATCTCTATCAGACACGATTGAGACAGGAATTCCATGTATCCTGACTATTTCTTTGATGTATAGTGCAGCTAGCACATCAATTGACCATCGGCTTTTGATTGGCAAGAAATGTGCCGATTTAGTTAATCGGTCAATGATAACCCAGATTCCATTATGTCCTCCTTTAGATTTAGACAAACCCATGATGAAGTCCATACCAATATCCTCCCATTTCCACTTAGGAATATCTAGAGGATGTAGTTTTCCCGCAGGCTTTTGGTGTTCCGCCTTGACCTGTTGGCATGTGAGACAGCGCGATACATAGTCCGCTATTTCTCTTTTCATATTAGGCCACCAAAAGTTCCTCTTTACATCTTGGTACATTTTGGTTGATCCAGGATTAATAGTGTATCTTGATCTGTGAGCTTCATCTAAGATCTTCTTCTTTAATTCCGGATAATCAGGTATACAAGTTCTATCTTTGAATAATAATCTTCCCTCGGAAGTTAGTTGAAAATCAGATTGTCCTTCTAATCTCCCTTTGATTTCCACTAACATAGGATCATCATCCTGAAGTGCTTGTATCTCAGATAATAAGTCTGACTGTATGCTTACATGAGATAGTGTGACAAATTTGGATTCCGTGTCCAAGCTTATATTGAGCTCGGAGAATTGTTCAAGTAACCTCCATTCTTGCATCATACAATTTGCTATCATTGCTCTCGGCTTTCGACTAAGGGCGTCTGCAACATAATTACCCTTTCCGGGATGGTATTGTATATTGAAGTCGAAGTCCTTGAGATATTCTAGCCAGCGTCTTTGTCTCATGTTTAGCTCCTTTTGTGAAAATAGATATTTGAGACTTTTGTGATCGGAGTATACAGTAAACTGTACTCCATATAAGTAGTGTTTCCATATCTTTAGGGCAAATACTACCGCGGCCAGTTCTAAGTCATGGACGGGGTAATTCTCCTCATGCTTCTTCAGCTGACGTGAAGAGTATGCTATGACCTTTCCTTGTTGCATCAGGACACATCCGAGGCCAATGCCAGAAGCATCAGTGTAGACCTCGAATTTCTCTCCTTCTATCGGTAGAGCTAAGACCGGAGCTGTGGTGAGATGATTTTTGAGAGTTTGAAAACTTCTTTCACATTCCTCACTCCATTCGTATCGGATCTCCTTGCGAGTTAACCTTGTAAGGGGCACGGCGATCTTAGAGAAATATTTGATGAATCGCCGATAATAGCCTGCAAGACCTAAGAAGCTTCTGATCTCGCTTGCATTAGTGGGTCTTTCCCAGTTTCTTACAGCTTCAACCTTTGACGGATCTACAGATAAACCGTCCTTGGATATGACATGTCCGAGAAAAGCCACTTCTTCAAGCCAGAACTCGCATTTGCTGAGTTTAGCATATAATTGATTTGTCCTCAAGACTTGCAATGCAATCCTCAAATGCTCTTCATGTTCTTCCTTAGTCTTAGAATATATTAATATATCATCAATGAAGACTACTATGAATTGATCCAAGTAAGGCCTGAATATGCTATTCATTAACTGCATAAAGGCAGCAGGGGCATTTGTTAGTCCAAAAGGCATAACAACAAATTCATAGTGGCCATACCTGCTTCTGAACGCAGTTTTATGAATATCTTCGTCTTTAATCCTCAATTGATGATAACCAGACCTGAGATCAATCTTGGAGAAATATTTGGATCCTGAAATCTGATCAAATAACTCATCGATTCTCGGCAGTGGATACTTGTTCTTGATAGTAAGATGATTCAACTGTCGATAGTCGATACACAATCTCATGGATCCATCCTTCTTCTTTACAAATAAGACTGGTGCTCCCCACGGGGAAGTACTTGGTCTAATAAACCCTTTTCGGATTAGTTCCATCAACTGCTCCTTCAACTCCTTGAGTTCAGCAGGGGACATTCTATAGGGTGCCTTTGAAACAGGACCAGCACCAGGGACTAAGTCAATGGTGAAGGCCACTTCTCTTTGCGGGGGTAATCCCGGCAATTCTTCCGGAAATACGTCTGGAAATTCTCGCACTACCTGAATGTCCTCTATCTTGGTTTCTTTAGCTTCTTTAATAGTGACAAAAGCAAGGAAGGATACACATCCTTTCTTGACGAGCTTGCTTGCTCGAAGAGCCGAAATAAGAGGGGATTTGCTTCGACTCTTAGGACTAGTATAAGTCAGTTCCGGAAATTCCTTGAAAACAATCTTGCTATCACGGCAATCAACCGTTGCCTAGTATTTGGATAACCAATCTGCTCCTAGTATAACATCATACTCTTTTAGATCTAAGCAGATAAGATCAATAGGAAAATTCTTTCCTCGAACCAATACCTCACAGTTTTGGTAATGATGTGTGATATCCGTCTCGTTTCCGAGAGGAGTAGACAATATTAACTTCATCCATTCTGGTTCTAGAGGTAATGGGTCAGCAAACTTCTTGGAAATAATGGAATGCGATGCACCCGTATCAAATAAGACATGTGCATATTTGGAACAAATTTTTAATGTACCTTCCACCAATCCGCCTTCTTCTTCTGGTTCGGTCTCTTGGATTGCATGAAGACGCGCGTTCCTTGTCACTGGGCGTTTACCCTCACCGTCTTGGTCATTCATTAATGGACAATCGGGAATCCGATGTTCACGACTCCCACAACGGAGACATGCTCCTAATTTCCTCCAGCATTCTTCTGTTTTGTGACCAGCTTTGTCACAATGCTTGCATACTACGTTTGAAGGTGTAGTGGTGATAGAGAAAGGCTTGGATTTCTTGAACTTCTGATCTTGAGAGGAAGAACCTCCATTATTGAGCCTCTTCTTAAAGTTGGGTTTAAAAGAACCCGAACTTGTGACTTGCTCCTTTTTGTCTTTCCCACGGATCCTATCAGATAGTTCCGTGGCATCTTCAAGCAACTGAGCTCGGCGCACTATTTCAGTATAAACTTGATTCATCTTTTCCGTGCTAATTAAATGCTTAGCATATCTAGACAGTCTAGAGAACTGTGCTTCATAATCAGCCACCGATAAAGATCTTTGCTTTAATGCGGCAAATTCGGCGGCCTTCTTTTCCTGGACCCTATCAGAGAAATATTTGGCGTTGAAATATTCAACGAATTCTCCCCATGTAACCTGAGTTGGGCCAATTGTAGCTTCAATCGACTCCCACCAGCATCTAGCATCCTTTTCTAACTGGAAAGTAGCTAATAAGACTTTGTCCTGATCCGTGCATTGCATCACACGGAATATACGTTCAATCTCCCGAACCCAATGCTCGGCATCGTCTGGATCGGTCGATCCCATGAACTTCGGGGGATTCATATTCTTGAATGCTTGGTGTAAGCTTCCAGCTCGTGGAGCACCACCTTGTGCTACCTGTTGTAGCACTTGGGTCATCCCTTGAAGGGTACGCTGCATGTTGCGCCATTGAGCACGTTCGGCAGCCATTATCCTACAATTACAATAGCTATGTTAGTATTATATCACTATGATCTTATAAAGGACTCATTGATCATTTAACCCTTGGTTCTACCCACTCTCACTTGGTTAAAGGTTTTGAAACCTATCCTTGGACTTGGGTTTTCTAGGAATTGAATACCTTAGGCTCTGATACCACAAAGACTGTCACGCCCCGAGCGCGGAAGATACCCGGAGATGCGCGACGTGTCTATATCAATCATGTCAATCAGAGTGGTCGTGTATTCGACACAAAGACAGAGATGCGCAAAATAGCAAGATAACCCAATCCTTTATTTCATAATGGATAGACTATTACAAATCCAATACTCTGTTTAATAAAAAGAAAAGTACATAGTTGACTCGAGAAAACTATAGAAACAACTAGACGACACTTGTAGAAGCTCTATCACTTTCACTCTTGACTATTCCCATCCGATTGACTTCCATCGTCGTCGGACTTACCTGAAAAGTACAAGGGACAAACGGAATGAGCGAACGCTCAGTAGGAAATTATATCTCAAGTACTAGCAAGGGGTTTAAGTAATTACATTTTCATGAATGCAATAAAGCTATGCATGCTCGCATAAAACGACAAGATAGAGAGAATGTAATATCAAGAAAATAAGATGAACTTAGTCATGAACTTTCAACAAGATGACAAGTATATTCAAGGTATTCAAGCAAGCACATTTAACAAGTCATGTCAAGAACTTTGGCTATCATGTATCAAGCAAGTAAATTACCCTTTTTCGGGCCACGTATTTCATTTCATGTCAAGTGCGAGTCAAGTACAAGATGTGTGTGGAATGTCCAATCAAGCAAGTCAAGTACTCGGTATAATGCCAGATACCTTATCATTTTAACTCCCATGGGCACAAGTACTTTCGGGTGCTCCTCCCAGGACCAGATCGGGCCCTATATGCGCAGGCATTTATCATGTGTTTTGACATCCACTCTTGTTTATAGCCAACATAGAATTTCAATAATCAAGCTAGTAGACACGTATGACCACTTTGATAGAATAGAGTCCAAAATATGACAAAGGACATAGAATGGCGATAATAACGGTATAATCACGAGTTCGATAAAACTAGGTAGAATATGGTTCCTTTAACTTAGGTACCATGACAAATCAATATGGACATTCTTTATATAGAATTGAGGTCCACATGAACATAAGATCAAGCAAGATACCCTCATTCTTATCATAGAATTGGGGTTTACAAGAACGACATGATATGGCATGATATCATCATCCCATTAAGAATTTCTTATGATATACTCTTTGTATAATCATAAGGGCCGGTATACCATGTTTCTTTAGATTGACATGGCAAAAACTGTGTAATGGGTTTTTAGGGTACAACCAGCTCAGTCGGCCTTGAGGGAATCCAAGGCTACGAGGAGTCTTACGGAGGTCTCTATGACTAACTCGCTAGTCCAAAGGAACGGAATGTCCAATGGAGAGCTTGTATGTCAATGAGAGTTGAGTGTGATCGATAAATCAACATGAAACGTGGGACTATACTCACGGAGTGGAGAATAGTGCCGATATATATATATATATATATGTATAATATGAAACCATCGGTAATAGAATCAGGATAAAATCAGTTTACAGTAAAATAACGACTTAAGTAAAGTCGTGTATTGAATAATTAACGCCTAATAGAAGGGCGTTTACATATATTGCCAATTTGCAGAATTTCCATTATTTCATTAAGTTATCAAAAACACGCCTTTCCTGGGGGCGTTTCTTCAAAGTTGACGACTGCAGAGGCAGGCGTCTCATCATTTACATATTCGACAGGATATAATTATTCTCAGAAATTTATCAAAAACGCGCCCTTGGAAGGGGCGTTACTTTCTAATTCCATTTTACAGAATATGTGAATTTCAGGATTTTAACAGATACACGCCCTAGGAAGGGGCGTTACTTTTCAGATTCACGCCTTGTTCTGGGGCGTTAGAATATGGAAAACGACTTTGTCCAAGTCGTGAATTTCAAGGAATTTACGATATTTTAATAAATAATATTTCGAGAGACAGGAGACATGTCGTGGCAGTAAAATTTAACAGGAATTCACAGAGTCATGCAAGATATTAAAAATCATTATTTCATATGTATTGTAAATTTTAAACAGGATCAATTATTAATCACATGCGATTCTTATAAAATTAACGCCTGCGTAGAGGGCGTCAAATATTAAATTGACGACCACTAGCATGGTCGTTCCTTTTAAATTAGCGCCCTAATCAAGGGCGTTTCTTTCAAAATTTTACAGAGAACGTAATAAAACCTTATAAACAGTATGCATGCCATGCTCATATACGTATGTATAGATATCTTGCATTAATTCTTATTTGGGCTACAATAACTTGAGAAAATCCTACCTTAATTGATAATCTGGAGATCGACGTGAGGTGTTCTGAAACTCCTACGACTTGGCAGGAAGAAAGGGCAGGAAGATGATTGATGAGGATGAGAGAACCTGCAGAAGATATATCAAAGATATCAATCTTCTTTGTAATGGCTTGCTGGAAGTGAAGAAATAAGAACTTACGCAAGTTCTTCAGGACGCAGATCTTCTTAACCTGTACAGAAGAGAAGGAGATGAAGAGTCAGTAACTCTTCATATGCTTTTTAAAAAAAAGAGAAGAACGTTCGGTTCTTTACTCACCGTAGCAGACGATCGATAAAATAGGTTTAGGGTTTGTTCGATCAAGACTATTTATAGGATTTTGGAAATCCTATTAGGGTTAGTGATCGTGTGGAAGTAATGCTTCCCTAATAGAGTCCTTACCCTAGTAGACACTTACTAGATTAGGTTAATCTTTCCCTGGATAAGCTCTGGGTTCGAACGAGTCACGAACTGAATTAACGCCTTTGGTCAGGGCGTGTATTCTTTAATTAACGCCTTGTATAAGGGCGTTTCTTAAAAAGCGCCTTGAAAAAGGGCGTTTCGTGTTTTAAAACACGCCCAAGCTAGAGGCGTTTCTTTTACTTACCCATTTGGTCGCGTGAGAACTGACGACCGTAGGTGTGGGCGTCCTTTCTTTATTCACGCCTTTGATAGAGGCGTTTCTTCTGGAATTAACGCCCTAATAAGAGGCGTTATTTTAATTTTGTTTTAGTTCATCGAATTAACCCTATTCTTATTATCTGTATATATATTTTTAATTTATTTCAAATATTCATTTATCAGGGTTGCTACATGGGGAGGCTGCACCGTGGTAGGGGTGCACCGGTGGGGGACTGAGCAAGGGAATGAAGGCTGAGTGTTGGCTAGGTGGGTTAGGGCTGAAGAAGGGAGGAAGGCCGAGGGTGGTGTTGGTGGTTGGGTGTTCAAAAGAAGAAGAGGGGCCTCTCCCTTCAGGCAAATGGATGAGGTTGAAGGTCAGGGATCCCATAAGAAGGGCCATGACAGAGGGGAAGAAGGGTCCCCACTGGGGGCCAAACCATCGGAAGGAGGAGGAAGAAGGGTTGAAACGCACACATCCAGATGTAAATCAAACACGATAGAAAGAAATCCAAGAAGGGAGAAATTTCCATTCATGAAGAGAAAAGGCCATGACCGGCCATGTACACTTCTAAACACCGGGATAGAAGATACAACCGAGGGAAGAAGAAGAAGGCACGGAGGAGAGGAAAAGGAGGAGTTGGGGCCGAGCAGGGGCGACGGCTCCCTGCCCCGTCCCCTACCCCCTAAATACATCACACACACACACACACACTCTCTCTCTCCCTTACTCTCTCTCCTGGGTGGTCGTCGGAGGGGAACCCTGCGGCGGAGGTCCCTTCTTCTTCTTCTCTTCTTCTTCTTCCTCCGGGGGCGGTGGCTCTCTGCATCGGCGGGTCTGTTCTCTCTGTCTGTCTGTTGTCTCCTCTGTGTCTCTCTCAGCCCCCCTTTGGTTCGTCGGAGGAGGAGGGCTTTTATACCCAGCGGCGGAAGCGTTCGAGCATGGTAGTCGGAGGCGGGAAGTGACTGGCCATGATGGAGTTTGACCTTCTCCGTCCTTGGTGGCAGAGGAGTAGCCCGCGTGGACCAACCTTCGGCCGACACCTCGGACAGCCCACTGCACGCCAAGGATCTGTAGGGCATGGGCACGAGATTTTGTCTGCCGGACGTGCCGTTGAAATGCCTGAACGTCGTGCCGCTGGCGGGCTCAACAAGCGTGTCGCTGAGAGGGCCAAAAGGGCGTGCCCCTTGAAGACACGGCAAGCGTGCCGCTAAAGAGCCTAAAGGGCGTGCCGATGAAGGGACCTGAGGGTGTGCCGCTGGGAGGCCGTTAGGGCGTGCCGCTGAAGGTGCCCGAGGGCGTGCCGCTGAAGGGGGGCACAGGGTGTGCCGCTGAAGGGGCACGGGGGTGTCACTGAAGGGGCACGGGGGTGTGCCGCTGAAGGGCTCGGAGTGTGCCGCTGAAGGGCGCCAGGGGCGTGCCGTTGAAGGGGCACGGGGGTGTGCCGCTGAAGGGGCTAAATGGGTAGTTCTGAGCCCGTTGTGAGTGTGAGTTGTGGCCCATTTGATTTTCTTTGAGGCCCATAGATTGTGGGGCTCTTGGTGGTTGATTTCTCTTAGCTGTCGTGACTCCGGAAACGACTTCACCGCAGTGTGTGTGTGTGTGTTCGAAGAGTCCGGATGGCCCCTCTTCTCCATGGTTTCTTTAGTTGAAGTCGTTAACGATGCTAGACTAGTTGGGACGTAAGGACGTGCAATTTTGCACGTCCATAAATGCCCCCCACCCATGGGTAGCGCAGGCGAAGAATGAGTCGGGCGGTGCCCGTGGGTGTACTTGTCTCTTTTCTCTTCGTCGGCACCGACTGGGTGGCGGGAGCTGACGTGGTATGTTGGTCTCTTCTTCTCCTCGTCAGTGCCGACGGGGTGCCGGGGACTGACGTAGCATGTTGGTCTCTTTGTCTCTTCATCAGTGCCGACGGGGTGTCGGGGACTGACGTAACATGTTGGTCTCTTTGCCTGTTCATCAGTGCCGACGGGGTGCCGGGGACTGACGTGCTTTGTTGGTCTCTTTGTCTCTTCATCAGTGCCGACGGGGTGCCGGGACCTGACGTGGTATGTTGGTCTCTTCTTCTCTTCGTCAGTGTCGACGGGGTGCCGGGGACTGACGTAGCATGTTGGTCTCTTTGTCTCTTCATCAGTTCCGGCGGGGTGCCGGGGACTGACGTGCTTTGTTGGTCTCTTTGTCTCTTCATCAGTGTCGACGGGGTGCCGGGACCTGACGTGGTATGTTGGTCTCTTCTTCTCCTCGTCAGTGCCGACGGGGTGCCGGGGACTGACGTAGCATGTTGGTCTCTTTGTCTCTTCATCAGTGCCGACGGGGTGCCGGGGACTGACGTAACTTGTTGGTCTCTTTGCCTCTTCATCAGTGCCGACGGGGTGCCGGGGACTGACGTGCTTTGTTGGTCTCTTTGTCTCTTCATCAGTGCCGACGGGGTGCCGGGGACTGACGTAACATGTTGGTCTCTTTACCTCTTCATCAATGCCGACGGGGTGCCGGCGACTGACGTGCTTTGTTGGTCTCTTTGTCTCTTCATCAGTGCCGACGGGGTACCGGGACCTGACGTGGTATGTTGGTCTCTTCTTCTCTTCATCAGTGCCGACGGGGTGCCGTGGACTGACGTAGCATGTTGGTCTCTTCTTCTCTTCATCAGTGTCGACGGGGTGCCGGGGACTGACGTGGTACGCTTTGTCCCTTCTTCTCTTCATCAGTGCCGACAGGGTGTCGGGAACTGATGCAGTATGTTTGTCTCTTCTTCTCTTCATCAGTGTCGACGGGGTGTCGGGAGCTGACGTGGTTTGTTTTTCTCTTCTCTTTTCTTTCTTTTTAAACCACATTACCGGTACAAGCGCCCTTTCGGGTTTTTTCCAGCACCAGCCCCCTCTTGCTTTTGCCCACGTGCCCTTTCGGGTTTTCACGTGGCGGGGTACCCGATTTTGCCTGTAGCGCCGTTTTGGGTTTTCGCCACAGCTGGGTTGCTGCCAGTTTTACCCTTGTCCCCGTGTAGGGGCAAGTCCGGCGGGGCACCTCTATTTTAAGCCCCTTTCTCCTTTTTCTTTTCTTCTTTTTTTTTTGACGAGTGGGTGATATGTAATTGTTGACTAGGGCCCGAAGCCTTGCGTCGAAAGACAAGGTTCATTCGTTGGCAAGAAGATAATGCCTACGCAACGGGGAATTTTCTGCCGATTCGAAGGTAAGGTCCGTAATGGCAATATTGTGTGAGAGCGGGTGGCTAAGGCACGAAGCCTTGCCCCGGAAAGGGACTTATTCGTTGGCAAGGGACTAATGCCAGCGTAAGGATAAAGATTCTACCGATTCAGGCGTAAGGCCTGCAATGACGATTTTGTATGATGGAAGGTGGCTAAGGCACAAAGTCTTGTGCCAGAAAAGGACTTATTTGCTGACGAGGTGGTAATGCCAACGCAGGGGTGGAGTCGGCTTTGCCCGTGCGGATGCCCGTTGATACGTAGGGGCGTGTAGACGGACCATCCCCACGGGGACATTTGTCATCGTGCATTATTTACGTATATATATATATATATATATATATATATATATATATATATATTATTATTATTATTATTATTATTATTATTATTATTATTTCATTTTTTTCTTCCCTTCTTTTTCTTTTTCTCTTCTTCTTTTTTTATTCCTCCCCTTTTTCCTCTCTTTTTTTCCTTTTCTTTCTCTTTTTTTCTTTTCTTTCTCTTTTTTTTTTGGCTTTGCCCCATATATAAAGGGGCGGGGTGGCTCGAACGGGCCACCCCCCTTTCAAACTCTTCCTCTTCCCTCTCTCTTTCTCTTTCTTTGGTGATCGAGCGGGCGAAGCCCCCCCTTCTCCCCTCTTCTTCCTCTTCTCCGTCCTCTCCGGCGCCGGGCGTCAACTCCGCCACCGTCGTCGTCGTCGTGGTGAGGGGACGGCCGCGAAGGACCTCCCCCCTCTCCTCTTCTCTCTTCCTCTCTTACTCTCCCTCCATCTTCTCCCTCACCCTCTTTGCCGTCCACGGGGGGGAGGGGGTCAGTGGAGCCCTAGGCTTCCCACCCCTCTCTTCCTCTCTCCCTCTCCTTCTTTCCCTCTGTTCTTCCTCTTCCTCCCTCTTCTCTGACTCCGCGGGAGGGCCACAAGGTGGCCGTGGGCTGGAGGCGCCAGTCGTGCCGGCGAGGTGGATGCCGGGCGTGCCGGGCAAGCGGGGGCGCTAGCGTGCCGCTAAGGGACCGAAGGGGGCGTGCCGGGAAGCATCCTGCGGGTGTGCCGACGACCGTAGGGATGGGTGTGCCGGGTGGGCTCCTCCAGGGTGTGTGCCGGGCTAGGGTTGCTGGGAGGGAGCGTGAGGGGCAACCGTGGTGTGCCGGTGAGGAGCCTCATGGGTGTGCCGGGCAAGGGCACACAAGGGTGTGTCGGGTGGATGTCCCAACAGGCGTACCAGGGAAGGCTGCAGGAGCGTGCCGGTGAGGGAGCTCGGTAGTGTGCCAGGCAGGGAGGCCTCGGGCTGTGCCGGGGAAGGAGCCGAGGGGTGTGCCCGGGAAGGGTTCCCCACGGTGTGCCAGCGAAGGCGGCTAAGAGTGTACGGGCATGGGGGCTTTGACCGAAGGACTTCCGGTGTTATCCCTCGGGACCTACCGTGAATTTGTTGGGGCCGTCACTCCTTCTGGGCGCGCACCCGTGTTTTCCCTTACGCCTCTGGCCTAGGGGAAACTCTGCCAAAATTTCGTCAGAAATTGGCAGCGTCTTATTCATTTCACCTGTAGTAGAGCCCCTTCGTAGTTTTTTATTTCTCTTTGCCTGAGGCTTGTTCTAATCTTTCGTCGTTGTACCCTGCAGATAAATGGCTGCCCCAAGCGGTTCTTCTGCTCCTGCTGCTGCCGGTGCCGGCTTTGTTCCCCCGCCTCTAGTGCCAGCCGTCACATGGCTTAATGTGGAAGACCTGGACAGGGAACATGCAGAAATAGCGGCGCTGGCTGAGTCCTCGGGTTCCGACACTGAAACGATGGACTATCCCCGGCTCTCCCGGGTAGAGAACCGTTTTACTTTTGACCGGACGGGTGAGTATCGGAAAGACTTTCCGAAGGACAAGCATCTCATTCGCTTCCCGAAGTACTTCCGCTCCCGGGAGAGGCGGGAGCTGCGGGCCGTTCGAGAGGTCGAGCGTGCGATTCTGTAGGCCCGGGATAGCTTACTGTATAGCGTCCCCTGAAGCATCCCAATGTACTTGGTGGGTGAGGCCCGAGAATGGAAGCCTATCCTCGGGATCGAAGGAGTGCTGCCGGTCGAAGACAGATTGGTGCGAGTCCCTCAATTCACCCCGGCGAAGTGGGACATGTCTGCTGGACGGGTGCAGGGTGAGCCGCCCCGTTTTGGTTTATTATTGGCTCCCCTGAAATAGGGCTATAGGGAGGAGCCATTTATCCTGGATTGCCTGGCCGTCCGGTTCAAGCACGAGTTGGCGCTGGGCTGGTTCGGGGAGCTGAAGCTTCAAGATGCTCATAGCTTCAGGGAAGGGGCGGTAGAATTCACAGAGTACGTGCTGTTCAACTACGCCCCGCTGCTGGTCCGGGCTGGCATCTACCATAGTGTCTACGCCTCCCTCTACGGCAACCCCATCTCTAAGGGTCTCTGCTGTGGCATGATAGAGGTGTTCAGTGCTGAGACCAACACTTTCTATATGGCGGAAGGTGAGACTTCACTTGATTTGTGGAGTCTCAGTCAGCTCAGGGGCTTGCCCATTGACGGGGAGCCTTATGAAGAAGTATGCCTCCCGGATCTGATCAAAGATGAAACTAACGGGGACGGCTATTATTCCCTTGCCTATTCATACCGGTATCTCATGAAGGCATACTGGGAACTGTACCAACTGGAGCATGGAGGGAGGTAGCCTCCTCGTGGGGACAGAAAGAGGGTGCGCATGACCCTGTGGCTGCAATATTTTTACGACGGGCTGAAGCAATATGAAGAATTTCCATGTGTCGGCACTGCCGTTACCTGTAAGAAGCGGGCCAAGCCCAGGACTGATGTAAAGATACCTTCCAGAGGGCGCCGAAGTGGCCCCAACCCGATGGGGGTTGACCCTCTAACACATTGCGCCGCGTTCCTGACGTACTAGCTGTGCTCGTTTGCCATGCCGTATGGGGACGAGACCGTCATTCGACCAGACGCCATCTACCCAGCATGTCAAATGGCATGGGGGATCAAGCTGTCCTTGTGCCCGGTCACTCTTTGCCTGATATACAAGGCGCTAGGGGACATTGGCACCCATCAATTCCCGAGACAGGCCCGGTACGTGTGCCTGCTGCATTTCTTCAATGCGTAGGTTTGCTCGTTGTTTCGGGAGCTCGCCCCGCGCGCTCTTCAAGACTGGGGACTGGTGCCGATGATGTTGGAGTTCGCCAGTGCGGAGCCAGGCTCTACCTCCCAGCGGCTATATGATATCCGGGGCCGGCTGACGATGGTTCTGCGGGACGCGGCTGACACCATCCACTTCTAGACGTTGGCTGCACACTCGAGCCCTCTGGTAAATAATAAGAGGGAATGCAAAGATGACCAGGTGGAGAAGTACGTCCACCCCATCAGCCAGGAGAACGTGGTCCACCCGTTGCTGGAAACCGAGCTCAGGGACTGGGCGTTATCCATTCGCCCGAGCGTGCTGGCGTTCAGGACGGGGGATAATTTGCTGCTAGAACCATACTACCCCTTCCGGTTCAGTCGAAACTTCGGATATGATCAGCATATCCCTGTCTGTAGCGCACAATTCGGCCTGTCTTCGCGAAGTCTCCGGGGGAGTTTGACTGCCGAGCATGCCAGAAGCTGGTGGGACTTCTTCCATCGGGCGGATTCTGCGGCTTTCAGGGTACCAGCCCCCGGCCGTATTCCTCGGGTGACCCCAGAGTACATAAAATGGTGGAACGCCCGGACGGCTTTTTATCGATTGCACAAGATCGATTGCTGGGATGGGGTGGAGAGGAAGTTCCTGAGCAAGCAATCAGTGCCAGTGCTCGACATCGACCCTGAGCACCTCCTTCGGCTCAAGAATAGGCAGGATAAGGAGGTGGCGGCGTATCTGGCTGCTCGCCGGGAGGCTCGGGAAGCAAGGACAACACCGCAAGCGAAGCTACCCCCAGTGGCGAAGGATGACTTCAAGAAGACTCTGAGGGACCTCTGCCGGATCGGGAGCGACCGCCTGGAGCTTATTAATTATCCGCTTCCTATGGAGGAGGAGGGGACTCCCGCAAAGAGCTGGCGTCCGGAGAGGGACCCGATCTGCCCGTACCGCACATTCATGCGGCGGGAGGAGAGGAAGCACAAAAATTATAAAGACACCACATGGCCGTATGCCCTCCTTCGAGTGAATGGGCTGAAGATCGAGGATCAGACGGCCGCCATCCTGGGCAAGCGCCTGCAAGTCTCGTATTATTATGCCGACGGGTGGGGCATGGACCACTTCAACCTCTTCTGCCACCTCTCATTGAAGAAACATGCGGATCTAGCTGCCCTCACCGATCGTTGCCAGAAGATCGAGGACGTATGCTGGCTAGTCCGGGAGGCGGCACGTCGGGACAAGGAGCCGTCCTTGAGATACTGGCCAATAACGCTTCGGCTGTATACCGGCCCTCATGGTATTTCAATCCTCCCTCTTCCTTTTATTCTCTTCCGTCATCGTCGTGACCTTTGCAGGGTATCGGATGCTGATCATATATACTTTTGATAGACCATCCTGACAGCATACAAATGGCGACGTACCGGAATCTTCTTCGGCTCATCCAGAAGCCCGCCTACTTCGATGCAGCATTGCCGGCCCTGACTACGGCTCCCTTGCCCAATGCCGCGAAGAGGTCCTGGGCGAAATCACCTGTGAAAAAGGCGGTCGACGCTGCCAAGGCGGCCGGGCAGTGAGAGGCGAAGCGACGGAAGACGGAGGCTGCAAAGGCCTCGGCGGGTGTCCCTGCGGTGCCGCGAGTTCTGACTTTCTAGGAGTTTGAAGCCGCCCGTCCTGAGCCAGGTTAGCCCGCCGGTCAGAATTTCCAGCCGTGCATGTCCTTCGGGACCCGTCTTCATTTCGGAACAAGGTCCTCACATATAAATGCTTCTCCCTTTTTTTGTTTTAGTTGCTGTGGAAAAGCCTGCACCCGCGCCCATTCTCGACGTGGAGGAGCCAGCACCTGCGCTCTTCCCCAATATGGGGGAGGCCGCGGTCGTAGCAGAGGCGACTCAGGCGTCGACTCCGACTCCCCCATCACAAGTCAAGGAGCGGTCCCGGGCGAAGTCGCCTGTCAAGAAGGCGTTGGCTGCCGCCAAAGCGGCCGGGGGACAAGACAGGAAGCGAGGGAGGGCAGAGGCTACCCCAACTTCGGCGGCCATCTCTCCGGTGGCTCCCCTTTTGTCCTTCGAGGAGTTTGAAGTCACTCGGGCTGAGCCGAGTTACCATGCTGGTGAGGTTTACCGACCACCGATGTCCTTCAAAATTTATTTGCTTCCCGGGGGTAGGGACTTTTATGCGTATATAACATGTGTATTTCTTGCTTTCAGCTGGTACGGAGGAGCCGGTACCCGTGCCGATCCCGGGCGAGGGTGAGGCTGCAGCTCCTGGGGCACCATCGCCTATCTATGAGCCGCCTCGTGCTGCAGAAATCGGAGGGGGTATTGATCTTTGTTCGTTTGATTGGCTTCTTTCATTCTTAAGGACTCATTGGCTCCGGTATGATCCACCCCTTCTTTTATGTGGCAGTCGTTGACACAGCAGTTATCGGGCTATCAGGGCCCCGCCTGCATCTCCCGGTGATGCGCACGTACACGAGGAAGAAGTTGAAGTCCGGCATCCTACCCTCGCCCGGCCCGCGTGAGGATGCGCCGATCATCGACCTCGAAGCGGAGGCCCCCTTGCCAGCAAGGGAAGAACCCGTGGCGGTGTGTGTGAGCGACGTCACGCGGTTCGGGGAGCGAAGAAGACGCGGAGCGCGCGGGCTCCTCTTTTGTTTGCTGCAACACAGAAATGAGAGAAGAGAGAAGGGGCCACCACGGGAGATTGCTCCGGCGGGGCGAGCGGGATAAATGTAATATAGCAAGATATGGGGGCTAAACGGCCATAGCGGGAAGTGACTCGCCGCGACCTCGGGGGGACGGGAATGGTGCAGAAATTAAATAGCAAGAATTGAAACGGCCATTGGGGAAGTGACTCGCCGCGGCCTCGAGAATATGAGCAGATAAGAATATAACAGAATATAAGGAGAATATAAAGAGCGAGAATTTAAACGGCCATTGGGGAAGTGACTCGCCGCGGCCTCGAGAACATGAATAGATAAGAATATAATATATAAGAACGGGAATTTAAACGGCCATTGGGGAAGTGACTCGCCGCGGCCTCGAGAATATGAATAGATAAGAATATAACATATAAGAAAGGGAATTTAAACGGCCATTGGGGAAGTGACTCGCCGCGGCCTCGAGAATATGAGCAGAATACAACATAATATAAAGAGAATATCAGAACGGGAATTTAAACGGCAATTGGGGAAGTGACTCGCCGCGGCCTCGAGAACAAGATGTGATCGCCAGGGGCCAAAAGACCCCTAAATAAAGAAAGTGATCGCGCCTACCTCAAGAGCGGGAGATGGCGGGTTGCTTCTTCCTCCCCCTTCGACCAGCCGACGGAGAGGGCTTTCCTTGGGTACCCTTGCAAAACAGTAGACAATAAACAAACGGAATTAGAAAATGGCAGTGTAGTAACAATTCCTTGCAATAAAAGTAACGAGATCGTGACCTGACACACACCTGGTTGGTGTGGTTTTAAACCCCTCTCGGACTCGAGTAGGAGGAAAATGCGATGATGAATGCAAGAAGTATGCAAGAGACGGCGCCCTTATGTAGGGAGATAGAGGATGCAGTATGATGAATGTAAAGAACTATGGAGAAAAAGGGGAAGAAAAGGCTTATTGGATGAGCCGAAGGTGAGATCCGGCGGAGCTCCGACAGCGTGGGGACGACGTGGAATCGCGGTGGACGAAGATAGCCTTCCTCTTACGAGCCTGGACACCCGAGAAGTCGGTAGAACCTCCACCTACAAAAGACCCCACGGGTTAGAAATGACTCCGGTAGCCTCTGGGCTCCGGCAGCCTATCGGATCTCTTAGAAGCTCCCTCAGAACTGAGGGGGTTGGCCTCTATTTATAGGGCTCCGGAGGGTGGAGGCGTCCAGGACCTTGGACACCTCCATCAGGGCAAAAAAGATATTTTATTGTATTTTTATTCATTTTTTTTGAATATTTTCATGGAGGCGTCCAGGGTCCGGGACGTCTCCATAAGTTCCACCGAACTCCACCGAAAGCCGCACGCGGTTTGGCACAACGCGTGGTTTTGGAGCGGCGACCCGTGATTTGGAAATGAGCGCGTCCAGCCAGCTGGACGTCTCTACAATTTGGATTTTTTCACACACGACAAACCGTCATTCGGTGGGCGGCGCCGTCCAGGGTCCTGGACGCCTCCAGGGTCCTGGACGCCTCCAAGAAAATATATTTTATATTTTTGTTTTGTTTTTATGCCAAAGCTGGCATTTTATATTTTTTATATTTATTTTTATGGAGGCGTCCAGGGGCCTGGACGCCTCCATTAATATATTATTTTTTATTTGGTTTTGGGCTTTGAAAAATAAATTAAAAGAATGGGGGCATCCAGGGGCCTGGACACCCCCATAAAGACCCACCCGGGTCCTCAGTTCAGGCGTTGGCGGCCGCCCGGCAGACACCCTTCCTGGTTTCGGAACCTCTGATGCGTCCGACTGGTGTTGATGCTGTCCGAATGCCGTGACGAGACGATTCCAGATGCCGAAAAGGGAGGAAGAAGACTCAAGAAAAGGAAGCACTCAAGTGATTCAAAACGCGTAAGCCGTCGCGGGGCGTTGTATAGTGATATGAGACTTTCTCAGGAGACATCAGGAATAGCGTGTCTACAGCTACCCCGCCTTGGCGTCTGCTTTGCAAGGGAGCGACACGTAGTGGAATGGTATCGAAGTGGAGTGAAATGAAGTGGGAGCGGACTGATAAGTTGATGCCAAGGTGTGATGAGACACGCTTTTGACGTTACTGTTTGGAATCTTTCCTGAAGTTTCAATGAGGCGACCTTGAAGGAGGTCTTTCAAATTTTGACGATTTGCTTGGACGGAGATCAAATAAGGGAGGGTGAGATGTGCGCTCAGGCACGAAACAAAAAGAGATAAACTTCTCGGTGTGGAAGTACCTGGGTCATAAACCTGCAGGTTTCACCTTTGGGGAGCGGTTACCAGCCAATGTGGAAGTGCTGCGGCCAAGGTGGGTCAAACAAGGTAAAAAGTAAAGGAATATCTGAGGGTCTGTCCAAACAAGGGTCTCCTTTGGAAGAGCAGCGTAAGGTCATTTCAAGAAAATTCAGTATTTTATTCGGAGTGGAATATCTCATATTTGTAAGAATTGAAGCACAACGGCTTTCGCAATCGAATCACTTGAATGATCTTCCGCAATAAATCAAAGTCCTATATGAATGCATGCTGGGCTTAAAGAAAAAATTAAAACAAACGAAAATAGAAAATAGCCAAGGATAATATTGTCAACTTGTTAAGAACGGGTCAGGATACCAATCCGGTGAGCTGATACTGGGCTGGGGCCCGTTTATCCGCGCACCAACTCACTGAATGGAACCGTCGTCCCCATGCTACCACAAATTAACGGCCTATCCGTACAACCCAAATTCTTCCGGGATCATCACTGTTTTTGTTGAAGGGGAACTCAAATCCCAGATTTGTTCGGGCCGCAAGGTCCTTGACATGTTCTAGTAGCGTAGGTATCATATACTACGATGCATGACATGGTGGGACCAACCATTGAAAGGTGGGACAGGAGATAGGACAAAGACGTCCGTTAGTAAAACCTGCACAGGCCAGCATGGATTAATAACATCAGAAAGTAACAGAATCGTAAAAGAATCGCACCACAATGGAAAGGAGATCTAGCCAAAATCCTGACATTGACCGCTGATGTGACATGTTCCGTCCTGTAGCGCCCTACCTTTCCTATAAGAACTCCCCTTGGGCTAGTTCATTCAAAAGCATCAAGGTGGGTTTTGGAAGCTCAGGAGAGGAAAGAGAGGAGAATCTAGAGATTTCAGAATGGAAGGAGAGTCTTCCCGCGTTATGAAGAGGAGCAGGCCTAGCAGCGAGATCAGGCGACTCTCTGACCTCGAGGGTCATCTGAGTGGGACGATCATGTCGCATATGGTAAGCTGATTCTTTTCAAATTTCTCCACGTGAACCTTCTTCTTACTTCCTTCCTTTCTTCTTCTTTCTTTTCTCTTCCAGCCATATCCACTCTTCCCGGGCCCGAGGAAGTTTTCCAAACTGCCATGGCTTTCAAAGCTAACTTCCAACATCTCCATCGGTATGAGGGCCATACTCTCGAAGTGGCATCTGCAGGGGTTCCTTATTCACGCCAAATACTATGAGAAGATTCGTATGGACTGGGCGGCTATGGGCGCACTAGTGGAGATCTGGCATCCCCAGACCCACACTTTTATCTTCCCGACCTTCGAGGTGACCATCCTCCTCGAGGAGGTGGAACTTCTGCTCGGATTGAAGAAATTCAAGAGTGACGGGAAGGTGAAGGCTATGCGGATGCTGACACGGGGGACTTCTGAAAGCGTCCTTGGAAGCTTCATGTCACCCGACGCAGCCCGAAAGGTCCGTACTCAAAAGGGGATCGATCTCCAAAAGCTCGCGGAGTGGGTCATGGACGCCCTGAGAGGGTCACCAGACGATGACTATTTGGAGGGAATCATGAAGGGGTTCACCATTTGTCTGGCGGGTGCTCTCTTGTTTCCTTATACCGACAACATGGTGGAGGAAGACCAACTGAGTGTTATCTGCGAGATCTGGCGTGGAAAGAGGGTGGGACCCACTGTCCTTGCCTACCTATATAGTGGCCTTACTGCCTCGAGCCTGGGTAAGCCTCCTTTTGGTTGCGCACTTGTCTTGAATTGCTGGCTGGATTTGCATTTCAAATTCGACCACCTCGAGGGAATGCCAACGGCTTCGAAGCTTTTCCAACAAAGCCCGCTTCACCACATAGCCGACGTGTTAGGCTTTGGTGGCACTATAGCGAACCGTGTTCCGTGACTGAAGAAACGTGAAGACTGGCGGTCTCACTTCCGCATCGTGACACAGAGCTTTTTCACTTGCGCACCGGCATGTTTGCTTTCGCTTGATCTCCTCATGAGGCCTTCTCCCGAAGTTGATCTTCAACTGATCGGCGCGACCGAGTTTGTCCTTTATAACGCGCATCGATGCTGCCTCCAGGTCGGCATTCCACGCCATTCGTTCCCACTACCGACTGGCACCGTTCCTTTGAAGAAGAGAGAGTTGGGTACTGAAGCGGATGCGAAGGAAGCGAAGGACGTCAAAGCACCCTGGAAGACAAGTGTTGCGGGAAAGGCCTTAGCGCATGTGGGGGAAGAATGCGAGCTGTGGAGAGCTTATGTGATCGAACTGAGGAAGTTAAGGCCTAAGGCACCTAAACCCCTGATGTAGCCTATTCTGCTTCTCTGATGGAATAAAATCTGGCATGGATGTTTTGGACCCCCGTCCCCTTAATTATTATTATCTTTTTTGTGGTTTTTCTTTTTCTTTGTATTTTTTCTTTTGTTTGGATTATATACATACTCTTATATTTTTTTCTTTTATTATATTTTTTTTGAAATTTTTATTATGGGGGCGTCCAGGGGCCTGGACGCCCCTAATTTTTTATTTATAATAATTTTTTTTAGTTTTTTTTGTTTTGGCGGCGTCCAGGGTCCTAGACGCCCCTAATTTTTTATTTTTTATTTTTTTTTGGTTTTTTGTTTTGGGGGCGTCCAGGCGCCTGGACGCCCCTAAGTTTTTGAATTTTGAAAAAAATAAAAAAAAGGTGGGGGCGTCCAGGCTCCTGGACGCCCCAAATAAAGTGGATTCTATATATATGGGGGGGGCTCCTCCCTTTGCTCATTTACTGTTCATTCAAACGACCTAGTCAATCCAGACGACCCATTCTTAGTCCCAATGGAGCAAGGAGGCCCGAGCCAGGGTGGAGAGAAGCGCAAACGACGGGCTCATCGTCTGAGGAGGCTGAGGGACGATGCCGAGGAGGCTGCTGCGGCGGAGGAGATTGCCGCGGAGGAGGAGGCTCCTCCTTTGGCCGTGGAGGCTGCAGTGGATGCTGGCGACGCGGGAGAGGACGAGCACGATCCGGTAAGCCCCTTAGACTTCCATTCTATTGGTTCACTAGGCTAAAAGGGCGGACGAGAGGCTGTGTGGAGAACGCCGGGGGGAGGGAAGGAGGCGTCCATGGGCCTGGACGCCTCCATATTTTCTTTTTTTCTTTTTTATTTATTTATTTACGTAAATAATAAAAATAGAATTAAAAAATAAGGAGGCGTCCAGGACGTAGGATGCCTCCAAAATAATATATCTATTTTTTATTTATTTTTGTTTTTGATTTTGGGTTTTTCTAAAAATAAAATGAAAAAAATAAAAAGGAGGCGTCCAAGGTGTCCAAGGAGTTGGACGCCTCCAAAAAAACAAAAATACTTTTTTAAAAAATAAAAATAAAATAACTAAGTAGCATATACAATGTTATTGTTTATTACTATCGATGATGCTGATGTGTTCTTTTGTTGGTTTTGTGGTGTGCAGGGCGTGATGAAGGGCCGGATCAGCTGGTCCCTAGTGGTGGCAGCATACCGTGGGCTGCCAGATTTTTATAGGGCGCGTGTGGACTCCATGGGCTTTGGAGCTTTCCTTAGGATCGAGCCCTTTCGGCTCGACCTTCCTCTTATCCAGGCAGTAAGGGAGCGGTGGCACGCGCCGAGCTGGGCGTTTCTGATGCCCTGGGGGCACATGGTGCCGTCACTAGAGGACGTGGCTCGGATCATCGGGCTACGGGTGGACGGAGAGGCGGTGAGCGGAGTCACCTACCCCGACTACCGAGAGAGTGCCCTGGACCTGCTGTGGTTAGAGACGAGCGTGACTGATAGAGACAGCAGGGTAGTCGGCCGAGTGGAGATTATGGAGGCGCTCGGATTCATCGACCCGCGCCAGCGGGTTAGCGAGACTGGAGCGGAGTTTCTGGCACGACTGGAGGGAGACGCTCGTGCAGCTTTTACCCAGGACCCGAGCGAGCGGGAGCTGGTGGACCTAGACCTCCGGAGGTTTCTTTTCTTCTTCTTGGGCCGCCTTCTGCTGGGGACGAAGGGGGATGGCATCCACTGCCGTTTCCTCGGGATCCTGGCAGACCTTGACAGAGTGGGGCACTACGCGTGGGGAGCGGCTCTGCTTGCCCATTTGATTGCTGATCTCTCCCAGACTTCGGAGAAGGAGACGACAGTCAGTGGCTTCTCACCTTTTCTCCAGGTAAACATTTGATTTATGCATTCCCACAGTTAAATATGTAATTATTGTACTAATGATATATGATGGATGCAGGTGTGGAGCTATTACTATTTCCCGATGGGGAGGGCTAGGCATGGGAATAGGAGGGCCGTGTCTCTGGCGTGGCGGTGGAGGCCGGTCGTGGTTGCAGCACCCCACGGCTACCAGCTGGCGTCGCTTCGTCGGGAGCTGAGCGAGTATCCTGAGGCCATGGTATGATGTGTATGATTTTTGTGTTTTCTTATGTGACTGAATGGCAACTAATATGATGCATGTTTGGTGATGCAGGTGGTGTAGAGACCCTACCTGGGCATGGGCGTCGCTGGCCAGCCTTGGGTTGTAGCGGGTCTTCCTCGTTTCAGGCGGGACGTGTGGCTCCATTGCCTGAACGAGATCGAGCCGCTTCGGCTGAGGCTGGTTATGAGGACGTTGGGGCTAGTCCAGGAGTGGGTTGATGTAGATGAGCCGGCCCGCATCGGGCGGAAGACCAAGGGGAAGGCGAAGATAGTGGACTGGTGTACGCGCTTCCCAGCACAGTACCAGGACTGGCAGCATGGCGGGATCCCAGTGGTGTCCCATGTACAGGACAGTACTGATTACCTGAGACGGTACCGGGCTACGTACGGGGACCGCCTCTTCCTTGGTGGTGTGGCAGGGGTAAGTGAAATGAAGATGCTTCGCCCTTCTATATGTATATGCATGTGGCACTAACTTATGTGCAATGCAGGATGCTCGTGACAACATTTCGCCGACCTGCGGGCCCAGTTGGCGGATGCCAGGCGGCAGTTGGTGGCCATCCGGTAGGAGTTGGAGATCCTGGTGAGTTTATGCGATGCATTTTTTGTGACCTGGATTTTTGATACTTGGCCTCTAACTGTCGTTTGCTCTGTGTTTCAGCGGGCCCACCAGACAGCGACAGCCGGGATGGCTGGTGGAGCGGGTTCCAGTTCGCGGGGCCCTCCTCCGGAGGTTTTTGCCCTCCAGGAGGAGCTGGCGTATGCGGTGGCTCGGGCTGAGGAGGCCGAGCGTGACCGCAAGGCTCGAGTGAGCGTTTGCCTGACCTCGACTCTCCTTCTGGCTGCTCTCCTTCTATCACTGTTCTCTTACGGTGCATGCGTGCTTTGACAGGTGGCCGAGATTCGGGAGGCCCTGGCCCGTGCTGTTCGTGCTGAGCAGGAGCGCGATGCCTGGGTGGCAGAGCGTGACGCCCGGATTGCAGAGCTAGAGGAGGAGCGGCGACGGGAGGCTGAGGAGCTTCCTCGCGACGTAGTGGATCTGCGGATCACCCTCGAGCTGTCGAGGAAAGAGGCGATGAGGGAGAGAGAGGAGAGAGAGAGGGATAGGGAGAGCGTGGAGAGAGAGAGGGAGAGGGATAGGGAGACCCTAGAGAGAGAGAGGGAGAGGGATAGGGAGACTCTAGAGAGAGAGAGGGAGAGGGATAGGGAGACCATAGAGAAAGAAAGGGAGTACAGGATGGCAGAGCGACATCGAGATTGGGACGAGAGGAGAGCTCTGGTGGCCCTGGTGTCGGAGCTCCGGCTGAGTCTTGGCATGGCGGAGGGGAGACTTCGGGAGAGTGAGGAGCGGTATCAGAGGGCGAAGGAGCGCGGGGTGCGACTTCGTCAGTCCGGTTCCTTTTCTGCGGGCAGCTTTCTAGTTTCTTCGGCCGAGGAGCGTCGCCGCACCTTGGAGGCCGACATGGTGCCCCCTGAAGAGGCGAGCACGGCTTCTCAGGGTTCGTAGAGGTCACAAAGGCCCCCTAGGGATCCCCGTCAGAGGAGGGAGGAGAGAGATGACCAGGAGGGTGATGGTGAGAGTTAGAGGGTTACTTGTACACTCCACCCTCCTTACTGCATGATGTACTTTCGGCTATTATATGAAATGAAAATGACTTTCTTGTGTTGTGTGTACTTTTCTCTCTCCCACACCTTCTTCTTTGCACTGAGTTGTCCTTCGAGGCACGCTCCACGAGACCTTGTCCTGAACAGCGGGAAACTACACTTTGCACGGGGGGATTCTGTTTCCTTTCTCCCCCTTTTTTTTGGGCGCGTCCAGGCGCGAGGACGCGTCTTAATCCTCGAATTCAAATTTAAAGCGATGGATGGCCTTTCTTCTCCTGTGCCTTACCCGCAAACGAGCCCGCCTTCCGCCGAAACTCGCTCGCCCGTGTTTGTCTTCTTCCCCTCGATCGATGGAGTTCGACGGTCTGGACCACGGCGAAGGTGGAGAGGGACGCGGGACCCCTCGCCTGAGGAAGGACGCGCCAGAGCACGGAACGGCGTCCATGGAGGAGGAAGGGCCGCTTCGGGCCCCCGAGGGACTCGAGGGGCCCGATGTCACGGAGGGAGGTGAACACGGTCTGGTAGGTCCTCCGATCTCTTCCTCTTTTGATCCACTTTGAGTTTTGAAGCGAGCCGCGCGAGGGGGGAAAGGGTTCGGCGAGTGTTGTACTCAAATGATGGACGCGTCCTAGACAGGGGACGCGTTCTTTGTTATGATGCGAGGTCCTTCTTTCTTGGAGCAGGACATGGCGAGGACCCTGGGCCTGGCCGATGACTGGGCGAGTGCAGACGAGCCGAGCCGCGTCAGGAAGGAGAGTCGCGGCAAGGCGAAGCTTGAGGATTGGCGCATACGTCTCCCTGGGCAGCAAGGGAGCTTACTGGTGCAGGATAGTGTCGACTTCCTGCGGCGGCAGAGAGAGAGTTATGCGGGGCTTCCCCAAGCCGGGGATATGCGCGACGTCGACGGGTCGCGTGCCCAATTAGCCGAGGTCAGGCGGCAGCTGGCCGCCACTCAACAGGAACTGTCGCTCTTTGTAGGCTAAGTGCTGCATTTTCTATTTTTAAATGTGGAGCTTAGCTGACGGCTGTTGTTTGTTCGTTCCAGCGTGCCCAGCAGACAGCGATGGTGGGAGTGACTGGCGGCGCATCTTCCAGTTCCTCGGCCCCTTTTCTCGAGATTGCCTCTCTTCGGGAGCAACTTACTGGTGCGGTGGCTCGGGCTGCCCGGGCGGAAGAGGAGCGTGATGCCTGGGTGGCGACTGTAGCAGAGCTGCGACATCGTGGTGAGGAGAGACCTTCTCCAGACATCCTGGAGTTAAGGGTTCTTCTGCAGATGATGAGGAGAGAGGCAGAAAGAGAGAAAGCCGAGAGGAGGTCCGAGCGAAAGCGGGATCAGACCGAGAGGAGGGCCTTGGAGGCCCAAGTGAGGGAGCTCCAGCTGGGCCTTCAGGCCGTCGTGCAGAGGCTAGGAGGGATGGAGACGCGCTACGAGAGAGCGCGAGAGTTCGGGGAGCGACTGCGCCAGTCTGGTCGCTTTGCCGCTAGTGGCTTCTTTGCCACGCCAGGAGAGGAGCAGCGAGTCATTGCTATGGAGCCGGCGCCACGAGGCGAGGCGAGTGCTACTGCACGGGGATCCAGGAGGCTTCTGAGGGACCCTCACCTCAGGGGAGAGGAGAGGGACGCCTAGAGGGACGAGCATGAAGATAAAGGCACGAGTTGGCGAGCCAGTGGACTCGCCTCCTCTCTATGATTGTGATGTTTATGACAGCTTATGTAGAATTATGAATGGAGTGTTTTGATTTTCTGCTGCTCGTTTGTTCTCTTGTGCGTTCCTTCTTCCCTACACTTCTTCTCCTTTGCACTGTTCCCATGTGATGGGTCTGCCGAGACTCCACCCCAAGCAGAGAATCGCGTCTTGTTGTGACCATTTTCCACGGGAATCTGCCGTCGAAGTCAATAATGATGGCCCTAGTCCCTTTTCCCGGATGTTGTGTCAAGTTTTGCGGACGTCCTCCAAAACATGATAGGGTATCCCTAGACAACATAGGGGGCTAGTCGTCATATTCTTCGTCCAATCAATCACCCTGTGCGAGCGGCGAAGTGACACATGGGACCGCATGGTAGGTGCCTCATTGCGAGGGCTATCATTAAAGGTGATGGAGGTAATCTTGGCCTATACTCCTTCCATTTCTATAAATTCTTGTCCCTTTTATCCTCCCAGGTATATCGAGAGCTAACTCTAGGAGCGCAAGTTCTCACGGGAGAGGAGGAGTTCAAAATTCCGAGAGTTGGATGGAGGGCGAATCTTCCCACTCCTCGAAGAGAAGCAGGTCCAGTGGTAGTAGTTCCCGGAGGCTTTCAGACCTCGAAGGGCACTTCAGCGAAAGGGCCCAATCACAACTCGTAAGTCAAGTTTTCCTGCCCTTTTTTCCATTCTTTTTTCTTCCTTTCTTTCTGACCAAACCTCCTCTCCATTCCCTGCATGCGTAGAGTGTGATGAAATCACATATCTCATGGGAGTTGGTAGTGGCAGCATACCGAGGTCTCCCAGATTTTCAGAAGGCCAGGCTAGACGTGATGGGTTTTGGCACCTTTCTTCGGATCGAGCCGATCCAGCTCAACCTGGTCCTGATCCAAGCCTTGTGTGAGAGATGGGATCCAGTGAGTCGGGCATTCCTGATGCCCTGGGGGCACATGGTGCCCAGCTTGGAGGATGTGGTCCGGACCACAAGCCTGAAGGTGGAGGGCGAGGCAGTGACCGGGGTTACTTATGCGGATTACCGAGAAGGTGCTCGGAAGCTACTGGGTTTGGACCTAGATGGTCGGAAAAATAGGTCGGTAGCTAGGGCGTCCCTCATGGATGCATTAGGGCTCACCGACACTCATCGGCGGGACGACGAATCCTCAGAAGAGTTCATGGAAAGGATGGAAATAGGATGCCGTGCCGTGTACTGCACAGATTTCGGCAACTGGGAAAGATGCAACATAGATTTGAGGAGATTTCTCCTCTTCCTTTTGGGGAGATTGGTACTGAGCTCGAAAGGGGACGGTATCCAATGTCGCTTCCTGGAGCTGCTATCAGACCTTGAAAGAGTAGGGTACTATGCCTGGGGAGCCGCCATGCTGGCACACTTGTTTGCAGGTTTATTCCAAGAAGCGGACCGTGAGATGACTGTGAGTGGTTTCACACCATTCATCCAGGTATTTTTGGTTTTGCTTGTTTTGTATATTTTTTCTTATTTTTTTGCAAGGTACTGATGACCTGCGCCGAGCAGCTGTGGAGCTATTATTACCTCCCCATGGGGAGAGCTCGGCATTGGCGACCCGCGATGGTGCCGCTAGCCAGGCGGTGGGAACCCATCATGAGTGCGGCACCCCTAACCTACCAACTGATGGTGCTAAGGCGGGAGCTACAGGAGTTCCCTGCAGCGATAGTAAACTGGAGACCCTACTCAGACATGGTCGATGCCGACCAACCGTGGGTTCTAGCAAGTCGTGCCCGGTTCGGACGGGAATTGTGGATGCACTGCCTGAATGAAATCGAGCCGCTTCGGCTACGATTGGTTATGAGGACTTTGGGACTGGCTCAAGAATGGGTGGATTCAGCTGCGCCACCTCGCGTTGGGAGAGAGACGCGAGGACCGGTGACCTGCATTGACTGGCGCGTGCGGTTCCCCGAACAGTATGAAGACTGGCAACGGGGTGGCACGATTGTAGAATCACATGCGCGGGATAGCGAGGACTACTTGCGTCTATATAGGACAAAGTACGCAGAGCGGCTCCAACCCCGGGGATTTGTGGAGGTAGATTTCCCCTTTTTCTCTTTTCTTCTTTCTCCTTTTTTTAGTTTTCTGGTGAAAAATGCTGACTCGTATGGCTGCAGGATGTCCGGGATGCCATGATAGCGAATTTACGAACTCGCTTGGCAGAGATGGAGCAACGATTGGGCGATGCCCGTGGAGCTACGAGCGCCTTTGTAGGTGTACAGTGCGTTCCTAATTAGAACCCCAGATTCCAAATATTGGCTGCTAATTCACGCGGTCGTAGCATGCCCAGATTGGCGCGACTTCCCCAGCGATGGGAGTAGGTGGTGCCTCTTCCAGCGTGTGGATTCCCACCTCAGAACTTGACTTGCTTCATGAGCAACTTGCTCACGCCACGCAGCGTGCTGCGGAGGCAGAAGGGATGCTCTGTATACAGGTAAAAGTTTCAGTGTTGAGTTCTCTTTGTTTACGCCTTATCGCGTATCTGAGATGGTACACTCGGCAGGAAAAGGAGACGGAAGAAGCGCTTGCCCAAGCTGCGTAGAAGGAGGCTAGGATAGCAGAACAGGAGAGGAAACTGCGGCGTCATCCTGATGACGACTCTTCTAGGGATGCCATGGAACTGAGGATCACTCTCCAGTTGGAGAGGGAAGACCGCGAGAGAGAACGTGCAGAGAAAGAAAGAGACGCAAAGAGAGAAAGGGCCAACAGATTGACTGAAAGGGAGGAACGAAGGGCCATGGAGGCCCAACTATTCGAACTCCGAATCAGCCTTGGTCTTGCTGAACAGTGGCTGAGAGATGGTGAGGAGCGCTATCGAAGAGCACGAGAGCGTGGCTTTCGTGTTGGTAGCTTCTCTGCTGCTTCCGTGGATCAATGCCGGGGTGTGGGAATAGGAAGGGGAGTACAGAGCGATAGGAGTACCGCTTTTCGTAGTTGGGTAGCGCCTTTGAGAGCGTTTTGCCCGGAGAGTAGTGGGACGAGTAATGCAGAGAGAGAGGGCGGAACTTGATAATTTTTTTTTATTTTTGGAATAAAATACAAGGTTCGGTTTGTTTGGTTTTCACCTTTGCTTCTGTTGCCTGAATCCCTGCACACATCACTAACACAAACAAATCAGAATTTCTGATCTGACTTGGCCCCTTGCTCAATAAGCAAATGGTCACTGTGACTGTTCTTGATAACTGGTCAAGGGGCCAAGCCTTTATTTAACGAAGGCAAGGGAAAGATGCGGTGATGATAAATGCGACAGGCAAGCACACGAATGCAAGCGGTATTAAAAGTGAGATGCTGCACGCAAATACAATCATACAAAATTGATTTGTTTTCTTTTTTTTATATTTGGCATTTTTTTTGTTTTGTCATAAAAAAGATTTTTTGTTTGCAAATATGTACATTTTCTCTTTTCCATTTTTTGTTATTTTTATCATTTCAATTTTTTCTTGCTAACGCCTGGCAAGCACCCAAATGGCACCTAACCTACGTGAGATAGGGGTTTCTTACTAACCTCTCAGGTATCCTAAGTGCACATCCAGGTTGATTTGGGCCTCTAGACCCCTCGAAAGATGATCCCGCCGGCTAAGACTTACCCTGATGACAATACCGTCATGCCATGCTTAGGCTCCCAGTCGCTTCCGACCACAGGGATTCACCCAAAAGGTGTTTGAGGTAAGAGATTTACCCGACCCAGGTCTATTTCCTCACAACTCTAGATGGTATATGATGGAACACCCTGGAACCCTAACGACCAACCGCGCGACGCTGACCCGGAATCAGACGCCGTCGCACCCATAGGTGACGCGCTTGCATTGGCCTAAGCCCGAGGTTAAACAAGAAGACATCAAGGCGGTAAACAGGGGTCTTGACCAGCCAGAAACACGGAGACTCCTTCGCAGCGATAGCTTTTACTTTTCAAAGTAGGCAACCAAATGTGTATATTAAAATAAGGTCGCAGACCCTAGGCAGTTTTCACCCTTCAGAAACTCCATCGAACCTTCATCTTTAGAGGGAGAAGGAAGAGTGTAGGGGATAAACCTCCCGAGAGGACCGGCAAAGCCGTTAACCCGGCGAGCGAATAAGGGCCCATTAACTCTTTCCTTTCGGACAACTTCGGACCAAATCTCGAGCGTTTACATTCCACGGCCCCTTTTGTGGATTCAGACTTTTGCTTTGAGGGGTTCCGTTTATCGCAACAGACACGGTCACGACCAGGCTCTTGATTTTGATTTTGTATTTCTTTTTGTGAGGGAGATATAGTCGTTTGACGTTTGTGGGCTCCCTTTTCGTATGCCTTCGGGGACACTGCCCTCTTCTCGTGCTCTGATCGATGCTCGAGGAAATGAATCCTACTCTTACCTTTGGGGTTTGAGTTTCAGTTTCTCATGCTCAGCGTTTTAAGGGCGCCGACTGTCTCATTTGGTCGAAGAGAAAAGAATAAAGATTACAGCTTCCGGAGATCTTCTGGGTGGGGCCCCACCGTAGGTGATGCTACCGACTTTTTTGAATAAAATACATAAGTGAGCACATGTTAGCTTCCTTCGAGCGAGCATAGGCCGACGTGGCCGGACAGGGCTCTCCACGGTTCCGGCAAACCAAGACCCGGTGCCTACCAAGCCTTAATGGGCCCTATCCTAAAATGAAGGTTAGATGCAGGGACTTAACTACATGGTGACTGCCAGGCATCGGCATTTTGAATTTTTCATATTTTTAGTGATTTTCGGTATTTCTTTGTTTTTGATGTTTTTTATCTTTTCATCATTTTTTTTGTTTGTTTTGTGCTAATGGTAGTATTTCTTAAGATAAAGCCCATTCCAAGGGTGGGATAACTCGGTCCCTTCGGCGTTGATTAACTTGTAGGCGTTGCCAGGGTACACGGCTTGAATTACAAATGGTCCTTCCCAATTGGGTTGGAGCTTAGAACGCGGCCCTCCAAGTTTGACAAAAATTCTTTTTACGACCATCTCACCGACTTTGAATTTTCTCTCAACGACTTTCTTTTGCTAAAAGCGAGCGAGTCTATTTTGATACACACGCGCGTGTTCGGCAGCGGCCAGCCGCTTCTCATCCAAGAGTTCCAACTGGGCGAGGAGTGAATTACGACGATCGTCGAGGGGAAATTCCTCGTCCAATTGTACCCTGAGAGAAGGGATCAGAGTCTCGTACGGGACTACCGCTTCCATACCATAAGTAAGGGCAAATGGAGTCTGCCCGGTGGGGGTACGGATTGAAGTGCGATAGGCCCATAGGGCTTCGATAAGTTTTTCTGGCCAGTCTGAAAACTTACTAGACTCGCAGGTTTTTTTGATGATTTTAAGCAATATTTTATTGGTGGCCTCCGCTTGGCCATTACCTTGTGGGTAATAAGGCGATGAATGATGCAATGCAATTACGTACCTTTTGCAGAGGTCCTGTAGGTCCTGAGAAATGAACTGTGGCCCATTGTCAGTGACGATTGTGCTTGGGATGCCGAATCTGGCGAGGATGTTTTTCATGATGAACTTACAGACTGTTGACGCCTTGATTTCCGCATAAGCTTCGGCTTCGGCCCATTTGGTGAAGTATTCCGTCGCAGTAAGGATGAAAGATTTCTGCTTGGTGAGGGAATTGGGATCACCTAGGGGACCAATGACGTCGAATGCCCACATGGAGAAAGGCCACGGGGAGGATATTAGATGAAGTGAGGAAGATGGTGAATGGATTTTATCGGTGTGAAGTTGACACTTGACACACCTACGGACATAGACAGCACAATCCTCTTCCATAGTGGGCCAGTAAAAACATTGCCGAATGATCTTTTTGGCGAGCATATGACTATTCACGTGGCCACCGCACACACCCGAGTGCGTCTTCTCTACACATTTCCAAACCTCATCGTCACCAAGACATCTTAACAAAATACCAGTAAGGCTCCTCCTATAGAGTAGACCTCCAACCAAAGTATATTTCTGAGCCACCCTTCTTATGGCTTTCTTGTCCTCTGTGGTGGCCCCTTCAGGATAAGACTGATCTTGGCAGTATTTGACGATTTCATAGAACCATGGTTTCTCTTCATCAGACAGTTCTTCTTCAACCTCTGCCAACATGATCTCCCTCTTCTCAAGGATATCTTCCTACAGGATCTTCCTTGCTATCCTGTCTTTGATATTTACGTAGGAAGCATCATCGATTGCAGGGGCGTGAAGTTTGTAGATGGAAATGGACTCAAACCATCTTCCTAGAGGGAACCTTATGGATGATGCCAATGAGGCGAGGGCATCGGCGAGAATATTCTGATGACGAGGGACATGAACAAAGATCAGTTTGGTGAACAGTTTGGCAAAGGCAGCAGTGAGTTCTTGGTATGGCTTGAGTTTGGGATCGCGAGTGCGATATTTAGTGAGCACCTGGCGAAGGATGAGTTGACTATCACCTACGACTCGCAACTCAGTGATACGAAAAGAATGAGCGAGTTCTAGGCCAGCTAGAAGAGCTTCATATTCGGCTATATTGTTGGTAACTGGAAATTTGAGCTGGTATGCCAATGGGAATGTGAGGCCTTCAGGCGACAGGAGGGCGGCGCCGATTCCTCTCCCTTGAGAATTCAGAGCTCCATCAAAATATAGCGTCCACATTGGCTCATCTGATTGGTTGACGGACATTAGTTCCTCATCTGAAAACTCTGATTGGACGGGATCGAACTTGGGAAGAGGATGGTGCGCGAGATGTTCAGCTATGGCATAGCCTTAAATCACCTTTTGCTGGATGTAGGTGATGTCGAACTGAGAGAGAAAACTTTACCAGCGTGCTAGCCTATCCGTAAGGACGGATTTCTCCAGAAGGAATTTGATAGGATTCATTCGAGCAATCAAGTGGACCTCATGAGCCAAGAAGTAGTGCTTCAATTTCTGCACTACCCAAACGAGGGCAGCACAGGTTTTCTCCATGATGGTGTACTTCTGCTCACATGGATTGAGAAGTTTGGACAAGTAATAGGTTGCCCGTTCCTTACCTTCTTCATCAGCTTGTGCGAGGACGGCTCCCACGGAGTCATCCAAGACTGAGACGTAAAGGATCAGAGGTTTTTCTGGTTTGGGTGGAATGAGAACGGGTGGACTAGCCAGATATTCTTTCAACCCTTCAAAAGCTTTCTGACATTTAGAATTCCAGTGGAATTCTACTCCTGACTTGGTCAACTCGTAGAGAGGTCTACACCTTTGTGAATGTTGGGACACAAACCGACGAATAAACTGTAACCTCCTGATTAAACCTCGGGCTTCCCTCAAATTCTTGGGAGGTGGCATATCCCTGATAGCCTTGGCTTTGTCAGGATCTATCTCGATCCCTCTTTTGCTCACAATGAACCCCAGCAATTTACCTGACGACACACCAAACACACACTTCTTCGGGTTCATTTTCAATTGGAACTCCCTTGACCTCTGCAAGACCTTAGCCAAAACTTCTGGATGTTCCATCCTGGTCCTTGATTTCACCAATAAGTCATCCACATACACTTCCAGATATATGTGCATCATGTCATGAAATATGGCCATCATCGCTCTTTGGTAAGTAGCTCCAGCATTCTTTAATCCGAACGGCATGACCACGTAACAATATGTTCCCCAAGGGGTAGTAAATGATGTCTTTTCCTGATCCTCTTCTGCCAAACGGATTTGATTGTATCCTGAAAATCCATCCATGAATGAGAGGGTTTCGTAGCCTGCCGTGTTATCAATCAACACATCAATGTGAGGTAAGGGAAAATCATCTTTTGACACGCGCGGTTAAGGTCCGGAAGTCGATGCAAATCCTGACTTTCCCATCTTTCTTCATGACCGGGACAATGTTCGCCACCCATTGAGGATAAAGGACGACTCTAATGAACCTGGCTTTGTGGAGCTTATCGACCTCTTCTTTCATTTTCAAAGCCATTTGAGGGTGGAAACGCCTTAACCTTTGTTTTACCGAGACGGACCCTGGTTTTAGGTTAAACGGTGTTCGACCAAGGTTGAATCTAGACCCGGCATATCCTCGTAGCTCCATGCAAACATGTCCTTATATTCCTTGAGAACCTCAATTAATGTCTCTTCTTCAGAGGGTGATAGGTTGTCACTTATGAGGATGATCCTAGGGACTTCCTCAGTTCCCAAGTTGACTTCTTTGGTGGATTCTTCTACGGCGGCTGACGGCTCGTCGAATCTCCTCATTCCACTAGCGTATGCGCCCGCCGCATCCTCATATTCTTCACCCTCATCTTCAGTGGGGCATTCTTCATCCGTGATCTCGTAGACTCCATACCCTTCATCAAATGCACAGTCACCCTCACATTCTATTTCCGGTAGCTGGATGGGATTTTCTAACAACTGGGGGATGGCAAGAAGGGCATGACATCTGGCGGCTAAATCCAGAAGGAATCGACGAGGGATCTGCCTACCCTTGGATTTCTTCCTAGGTACTACCCTTGGCCTATCATTCCTAGATTGACTGACAATATTTACAGAAGAAGAGGAAGATGAAGAGGATGGTGTAGGATGTACAGAGAAGACCCCTCAGAGGAGGGGTAGAAAAGGTCGCTCATCGGACCTTGGACGGGTGGTCCGCAGGGCGGGACGCACCCATGGGAGATGTAGGAGGTTTCCTCAACGAAGATGCGTTGTTGAGGAGTTTGAAAATTGACTTTTTTTTTTCGTTTTCAGTTTTAATGACAAAGCAGTGAAAAGAGATTGGAGGAGAGAGAAAAGTGGTTATGGCTAGAGGATTGTGAGGCTCATAGAGCAGATCATGGTTGAAGACTCGGCGCGGGTTGAGAAGCCCGCGTAGGTATGTAAGCAAAGAAGGGGACCTGGGAAGATCATCAGACAACTGTCTAGCCCAGGAAGAAGATATCAGCAAAGGCTGAGACGAGTGGATGGAGAAGATGGCGGCTAATGAGCCGTCGACGGCAATGTTGAGGACGGATGAAGGTCCGTTGATGACAGGGTCCTTCTGGCGAGGACGAGGATAGTTTGGAACCTTGGCAAGAGTGGTAATATTCTCTGGTATTCCGGAGATCAATGGTGGTCCTTCAAGCTGCGGAGACGAGAACATCCTTTCCAGTGCAACGGAAATGTCCCGTATGTCGAACCATTTATTCCACTCGCATTCCGGATCTTTGATCTTGCCTCTTTTGGTGATCCTCGGACATTTTTCAGCCAAATATACAGCATGTGATCCCCCATATGCTTCTCGTGGGTAATCTCCCATCTGAACAACGGGCCCTCTGTTGAAGTGGTTTGATAGAGTCCATGTGAGGGGCTTCCAATCCGCCTTGAACGGTCCTTTGAAGCCTAGGCCAAACCTACGGTTCGGCCTAATTTCCTTTGGCGGTTTGAGCATACCCTGTAATTGTGCGCCCAGACCTTTACCCTGTTGATAGCCGATGTTCCTCATAATCTCCCAACCTTTGGAGTGAAAAGGGAGACATGATGTTGCGGTTGTCCTGACCGGCTCCTTTGGTGCTAGTGGAACGTGAGATGAATCACGTACGTCCAGTAGTGACAATATGGGCCGATGAGACGGCCAAACAGAGGGCAGAGAGGTGTTGATAGCATCCACTGTGTGAAGGACAGGTGTACTGACCACTTTAATAATCCTCCCATTGTAAGGAAACTTCAGGCACTGATGGTTGGTGGAAGGCACAGCGTCCATGGCTTCGATGTAAGGGCGACCCAGTATAGCCTTGAATGTGGGGTCCATGTCGAGGACATGGAATTCCGTGGGAATTGACATGGGGCCTAGTTCTGCCTTCAGAATAATCATCCCCTACGGCGGCCTTTTGCTATTGTCATAAGCCGTGACCGTGATCGAGGAAGGTCTTTTTTGTTCCTCGTCAATCCCACACAACTGAAGAGTGCTCATGGAAATCATATTTATGGACGCACCCGTGTCCACAAGACACGGGTTAATGGATACCCCATTAATTTTTATTGAAATGCACAGTGCATATTTTCAAGCTTCTTGGGAGCGAGCTCGTAGTTGTGGAACATGATGGCCGGTTGTGTGTCCGTTGGGGTCAGGACGGTAGAGATCTTTTCTACAGGGAGGTCCTCATTCACCATGACTTTTTGAAGATATTCCATCAAGGCTGCCTGGTGAGATGTGGATCTTTGAAGTAGCTCCAGGATGGAGATCCGAGCAGGCGTCTTGTCCAAGTGTTTTAATAGATCATACTGTGTTCCAGGGATAGCTCTTTCTGGTTGTTCTCCATCATCCTTCTCTGGCTGAGATTGTTCAGGATTCTGACTGTTGTGGGGGAAAACCCTGTGGAAAATCCTTCCACTCCGGAGCACCATTGCCTGCGGCTTTTGTACCTCTGTGGGGGTAGCAGTGGGTTTTAACAGAGGTTTGAGGGGTAGTGGTGGAGGAATGGTTGATGAAGCAGGGGTGATGACGGGAGCAGGGATTCTGATGAGGGGTTTGTTAGGTGGAGGCATGGTGGAGGTAGAGGGGATATCGCGCGGATTATGAAGGATAAGGGGTCTGGAAGGTGGAGGTGGAGACGAAGTAGAAGTGGGTAGGGCTTGAAGCGGGCAATGATTTTGAGGTGGGTGATGGGTAATGAGTGGTTTTGAAGGCATTAGTGGTGATATGGTGGAGAAAGACGGGGTTATGTATGGTTGACGGATGATAAGGGGTTTAGAAGGCGTAGGGGTAAATGTGGTAGAGGTGGATGGTAAAGTGGGGGAGTGGGAGAAGATGAAAGGGTGTGAAGGCGTAGTGGAGAGTGTCGGTTGATAGGGGATCGGGGTACGGATGAGAGGGCGTAATGGTAGTGGAAATGGTGAAGGCGATACTGACGCGGGTTGATGAGAGAGAGGTGCTACCCGGGCAAGGCAAGGGTGTTGCGTGATGATAGGATTGGCGGTAGAAAGAATGGAGGTACTTTCCTGGTGCCACACCTGCTCTCTCCCGACTTCCGGGAAGGAGGAGATGGGGTTAACCTGATGATTGGGCTGTTGGTGCTCCGATAATGGATTCTGGATTATGCCCATGTTGGGCTGTTGTTGTGGGGCCTGCTGAGGCTGCTGTTGTTGTTGTGGTTGCTGATGCTGCTGCTGTTGTAACTGCTGTTGTTGTAACTGCTACTGTGGCCTATGAGGAGGTCTCCTAGCCTTGAGAGCGGTGACGTATCGTCTCATTTCATCCCAATCTATTTGATGTTCATCATTCATATCGTGGATGTAATCTTTGAAATGAAAGCAGTAATCTACTGTGTGTCTTGGCTGCCTGTGGTAGACGCAGTATTTGGAGGTATCAACATTCGGGGGCCATACGGGCCTTTCTCTGGGTAGGGCGAGTTGGTTTGATGCCATGAGGGCATTAAAAATGTCTGCTAAGGTTTCTGGCAATGGTGGATAGTAGGCTCTCTTGGGACCGATCGGCCTCCTTTGTTGCTGTTGGGGACCATAGTTCCCCGGGGGTGGAACTTGGTTGTACTGAAGCGGTGGTTGTTGTTGCTGAGGTTGTGGTTGTTGTTGCTGGGGTTGACGTAATGGAGGCATATTATCCTGGGGTGGATTATTTTGGGGTGGAGGACGAAGAGGGAAAGGACCTGGTTGGAGGGGAAGTCGGGGCATTTGTGGAGGCCTTGGGTTGACTGCATAGTTGGCATTGTTGACCGCACCCACTTGCTCATTTGTCACGACCCCTTCTGTGGCTCCGCCCGGGACACCAGCGCCTGTCTTTCTGACCACTTTGGGCTTCGGTGACTCAAACATGTTCATAATGGGGGAGTCTTTTAACTGGGTTTGGATGTACCGGGCCCTTTCATAGAGTTCCTCCATTGTAGTAAGTTTATTCATGGCCAGGACATGTCTGAACTGTGGGGTTGCATTAGACACAATCATCTTCACTTGTTCGGGCTCGGAGAGGGTATCCCTTATTCTTTCCGCCAGAGACCTCCATCTATCAGCATAGCGGACAAAATCTTCGTCGGGCTTCATCTTTTCGGCCACTAGGTCAGTAATGGAGAGTGAGGGACCGACCCTATCCCTATATTTCTGCAAGAACCTTCTCTGGACTATTTCAAAATTCTCGGCCTCGCGGGGCTCCAAAGAATAGAACCACTCTAGCGCGGGACCATCCAATGATCTCCGAAAGAGGTATGCCAGGGACCTCTGATCGTTTTGCCAATAGGAGGATTCATACATGAAATCCTTGAGGTGAATGAAGGGGTTGCCGGTACCATTGTATCTGCGGTACGTGGGCATTTCGGAGGGAGGAAGATGAATGACGGGAAGGATTGGCAAAGCAACCTCGGGGTGGCTTTCACGTCCACCATCCTTCTCAGATTTTGAAACTGCTCGTCCATGCGATTGAACCTATTGAGGAGCGATTGGGCGAGCTCCTCTGGAGGTGAAGGTGGCACTTGCCACTGGGGGAGAAACTGTCTCCCAGAGACTTGAGGGGGGAACCCGGAATGAGAGGGAGCTGTCGGACCGCCGACAGTTGGCCCTGGCTGAAGCGGTGTGTGGGGAACAACGGGAGTTTGAGATTGTGACGGGAACTGGAATGAGGGTGGTTGTTGGCTCGCTTGTCCTTGAAGCGAGGGAGACTGGATGGCTTGCGCCAATGAAGGAGATGGAATGGCCTGCACGGACTCTTGGAGAGGTGCGATGGCCGGAGTTGATTCCTGGGGCGTGGGGGAAACAGATTTCCCCTTCAGAATGGTCTGGAAGGCCCGGAGCTGTTCAGAGGTAAGCTCCGTGTTGGCGAGGACGCCCAGTAAGAAAGAGATATCCTGTGGTGGGGACGTGTCCCCGACAATAACCTGCACCTCATGCGAGGGCTCATGAGAAGGACCCGAGTCCATAGCATAGACTCGCGGGTCGGCTGACAAACCACGACTAGGGTGGTTCTCCTCAAAAGACTCGTGAGCCATGCTCACAGTTTTCCCAGAACGCAAAAACATACACTAGCAAGCAGGTAGCAGAGATTATCAAACAAGTGGATGCCTTTACGCCCTTTTTGTGTTTTGATTTTGATGATTTTTTTTTTGTGTTTTTAGCGAGATCCGAAGTTCATACAAAATGGGGACCCTAGTTTATTTTTGTTTCAGCGCCGTGTCAGCTAGGGTCTCTCGTCTCACCACGAATGAAACGACTAACTCCGGGGAACTTCAATGGTACAACCAGCCCAGTGAACGAAGATGAGATTCTTCGATGTCGGGGACTTACGGAGGTCCCAGTGTAGGAGATTCTAGTCCGTTGAGAGGAATTCCCAAACGGAGAGTCCTTCCTTCACCGGGAAAGGGTGATCCTCAAAAAAATGAAAAAAGGATAGAAAAGAGGGATGGATGCATGCAATGAAATGCTGACAGAGATATGGAGTGTAAAAACAACAGAAATAACAGACATATAATAAACAAATAACCAATCACAACTGACAGTGCTGCCGTGAGCACAACGGGGGCGCGCGCGGGTGCCAAGGTGGAGAGGCACGGATGGTGCCGAACTTGCAAGGGTAGCCGAAAGGAAGCAGTAGAAGTCCCACCATGATCGCCAATCTGTGAGCGATGTCACGCGGTTCGGGGAGCAAAGAAGACGCGGAGCGTGCGGGCTCCTCTTTTGTTTGCTGCAACACAGAAATAAGAGAAGAGAGAAGGGGCCACCACGGGAGATTGCTCCGGCGGGGCGAGCGGGACAAATGTAATATAGCAAGATATGGGGGTTAAACGGCCATAGCGGGAAGTGACTCGCCGCGACCTCGGGGGGGACGGGAATGGTGCAGAAATTAAATAGTAAGAATTGAAACGGCCATTGGGGAAGTGACTCGCCGCGGCCTCGAGAATATGAGCAGATAAGAATATAATATATAAGAACGGGAATTTAAACGGCCATTGGGGAAGTGACTCGCCGCGGCCTCGAGAATATGAATAGATAAGAATATAACATATAAGAACGGGAATTTAAACGGCCATTGGGAAAGTGACTCACCGCGGCCTCGAGAATATGAGCAGAATACAACAGAATATAAAGAGAATATAAGAACGGGAATTTAAACGGCCATTGGGGAAGTGACTCGCCGCGGCCTCGAGAACAAGATGTGATCGCCAGGGGCCAAAAGACCCCAAAATAAAGAAAGTGATCGCGCCTACCTCAAGAGCGGGAGATGGCGGGTTGCTTCTTCCTCCCCCTTCGGCCGACCGACGGAGAGGGCTTTCCTTGGGTACCCTTGCAAAATAGTAGACAATAAACGAACGGAATTAGAAAATGGCAGTGTAGTAACAATTCCTTGCAATAAAAGTAACGAGATCGTGACCTGACACACACCTGGTTGGTGTGGTTTTAAACCCCTCTCGGACTCGAGTAGGAGGAAAATGCGATGATGAATGCAAGAAGTATGCAAGAGACGGCGCCCTTATGTAGGGAGATAGAGGATGCAGTATGATGAATGTAAAGAACTATGGAGAAAAAGGGGAAGAAAAGGCTTATTGGATGAGCCGAAGGTGAGATCCGGCGGAGCTCCAGCAGCGTGGGGATAACGTGGAAGCGCGGTGGACGAAGATAGCCTTCCTCTCGCGAGCCTGGACACCCGAGAAGCCGGCAGAACCTCCACCTGCAAAAGACCCCACGGGTTAGAAATGACTCCGGTAGCCTCTGGGCTCCGGCAGCCTATCGGATCTCTTAGAAGCTCCCTCAGAACTGAGGGGGTTGGCCTCTATTTATAGGGCTCCAGAGGGTGGAGGCGTCCAGGACCTTGGACACCTCCATAAGGGTAAAAAAGATATTTTATTCTATTTTTATTCATTTTTTCTGAATATTTTCATGGAGGTGTCTAGGGTCCCGGACGCCTCCATAAGTTCCACCGAACTCCGCCGAAAGCCGCACGCGGTTTGGCACAACGCGTGGTTTTGGAGCGGCGACCCGTGATTTGGAAATGGGCGCGTCCAGCCAGCTGGACGTCTCCACAATTTGTATTTTTTCACACACGACAAACCGTCATTCGGTGGGCGGCGCCCGTGAGGGAGTTGATGGAGGCGTCCAGGGTCCTGGACGCCTCCAAGAAAATATATTTTATATTTTTATTTTATTTTTATGTCAAAGCTGGCATTTTATATTTTTTATATTTGTTTTTATGGAGGCATCCAGGGGCCTGGACGCCTCCATTAATATATTATTTTTTATTTGGTTTTGGGCTTTGAAAAATAAATTAAAAGAATGGGGGCGTCCAGGGGCCTGGACGCCCCCATAAAGACCCACCCGGGTCCTCAGTTCAGGCGTTGGCGGCCGCCCGGCAGACACCCTTCCTGGTTTCGGAACCTCTGATGCGTCCGACTGGTGTTGATGCCGTGACGAGACGATTCCAGATGCCGAAAAGGGCGGAAGAAGACTCAAGAAAAGGAAGCACTCAAGTGATTCAAAACGCGTAAGCCGTCGCGGGGCGTTGTATAGTGATATGAGACTTTCTCAGAAGACGTCAGGAATAGCGTGTCTACAGTGTGGACGCCAAAAAAATGTCGATGAGGATCATACGGCATGCACGTCTCGACACTCGATAGCAAGCCGAAGATGGAAATGCCGAATAAACCTCATGCCTCGCCCGATCGAGACGAGGACTCGCTTGGTGGTCAGCTAGCCGATGAGGGAGCCCCCCGGACTCAAGATACGGCAACAACTCTACAGCCAGCCACGCCGAGAGCTGAATCAAAGAAGAGCCAGGAATTCCAGCACAGTCTCAGCATGCATCGAAAGTCACGCAAAGTCTGGGACCGAGTCCCGGAGGCTACAAACGGAATATTACAGAGGCCATACATTGCAACCGGAACATTCTGGGAATGCCGACATTCATATGAACGGCCGCGACTTCGAGAAGAATCCGTTTAGTGCTTAAAACGGCACGAAGGGGCCTTAAAACGGCACGCCTTAAAACGGCGCGCCCCTTTTCTTTTTGGCTACATGGCGCGCGAAGGGGCATCCCCTTTGATGCTTAAAACGGCGCCCCTTTGAATATGGCGCCGTTTTAACCCCTCATTCTATTCTCTAAAGTGCTTCCCCGGCACGCAATCAACCCATGCCGTCGGCATGCCGATGCTCTGTTTAATGATGTTTAGAGAACATTGAATGCCCGACTCTCTGTCTCTACCTCCGTTCGACAGCACAGAAGCGGCAACGGCGAAGCAGGCTCCGGCAAATCCGCAAATGTCCCATCCTCGGACGAACGCCAGTGTACTCCACGAACCAGCATCATCCAGCACAACAACAACGTTGTTGCGAACAAGGCAGAGGTGGCGGGAGTTTTCTCCCCCACTGTCCGTTCTATAAAAGGCATGCCCCATTGGTGAAGAAAGAGGAGAGCTGCTCGAACCCCCTCGACTGTATGTAGTGAAGAGAAGAAGAAAAAGAAGAGGAGAAGGCCACCCGAAGAGAAGGAAGCTCCACCCATCCACGCCAGAGAGGTGAAGAAAGAAAGAGAGAGGAGAGTGAGAGTGAGAGGTGAGCTCGGAGGGGGAGGAGCTTGTGCTCCGTTCCCCCTCCCCCATCGATGTATTCCCTCCTTTCCCTCTACTGTATTCTCCCCTTTTCTCGCTTTAGGGTAGATTCCCAGCTGTATTTCTCTTTGCAAACGAATAAAAAGAAAAGCCCTTTTTGCAACATACGGTGTTCTTCTGCTTCCCTCTCTTTCTCTCTGCCTTCTCCTCATCCAAGCCCTTTGAAGCTTGCTTCTCCATAGCATGGCCTTCGAAGGAGCCCGTCAGTGGATGAACATTCATGGCCTCTCGTGGCATACATTCGTCCCGCTAATGAAAACATCACCGGTGAGTCATGGGCGCTCTTGTAGGCTGGCCCTCGAGCGTTCCGCACTCGCACTTGGGCTAACGGACCGCCGTGAGGCCGCTCCGCATTTTGAGAGTTTACCCCGGAGCAATCCGATTGGTGACTCTCCTTGATCTCCGGCAAGTCCCTGTCCGAGGGAGGTGCTGCCCAATTCTCGCCATGGCCAAGAACACTCAGGAACAAACGAACAAACCACCTCCGAGAACAAGAACAACACACAGTAAGCTCTGTGAATCAAACCCTTCGAACGAACACTTAAGCATTCATGCTAATTCACCTCAATAAATGACTAAAACGTTTAAACCCCCTTTTCATCAACCTAATCTTCCAAATGGATGAACAAACCAGTCATTAACCCAACCTGCAGGTGAAAGAAAATAGAGAAACACACAGTCAATTGCTTTGAAACAACCCCCGGAGGAGTTTATCCCGGCGCGGTTACTATGCCGCCGCGCCGTTTTAAATCCACACTCAAAAGTTCCATTTTCCTTCTATCCCGGCGCGGTTACTATTCCCCCGCGCCGTTTTAACCCACACTCGAAACCCCTTTCGATTCTAATCCGGCGCAATCCCACTCCTCCATACACCTTAACCCGGCGCGCCTATCCTTTGCCACCCTTAAAACGGCATGGCCCAATTCCGGCGTGCCCCCTTCGTTTGACCCTTAAAACGGCATGGCCCAATTCCGGTGCGCCCCCCCTTGTTTAACCCTTAAAACGGCGCCCCATTTCCTCCCTTGAGCTCTAAAACGGCGCCATCCTCTTCCTTTGCTAAACCGGCGCTTCTCCTTAATACAAAAAGGGAATAAACAAGCAAAGATTATAATAAAAGGTCAATCATGTTAATAAAAAATAAAAGAAACTCTATCACCCGTACCTTAATTAAAATTCCGCGTGCGAGGGCGCACGATGGCGAGTTCGGGCTCCATACTTAACAATTCACTCCCCCGGACTTGGCGCAAAGAGAAAATCAATGATGCCTTGTGGTATCGGACGTGGACCTCGGAACCCCCGACATGGTCATGATCCAAGCACAGTCTGGGCCAATAGTTCGTTAACTCGACCCGCTTCTCCTGGGATCTAATCCCGCAACCCCACATTAAACTTGTCGTGTCTACGGCAGACATTTGCACAGTTTTATCATCGTCTTCGATGCTTCAAACGTGGACTCGCGTCCGAACAATGAATGGTCCGACCGTGACCGACACGCACGTATACCTTGGAACCTTCGTTTCCCAAGACTGTGCGTGAAGAGAAAAGTAATGACGTCCCGTGGCATCAGACGTGGTCCTTGGAAACCCCGACATGGCCATAGTCTGTAACCACCTCGGGCCAATAGATCATCAGCTTGACCCATCTTCATCGGGATCCGATCCCGCACCCACATTAAACTTGCCGCACCTACGGCAGACACCCGTACGGTTTTATCGTCATCCTCGACGCTACTAATACGGACTTCCGTCCGAATAATGAATGGTCCGTTAGGGACCGACATATATGCTGGGATCCAATCCCGCACCCACATGAAGCTTGCCGTACCTACGGCAGATATCCGTATGTCTTTGTCGTGGTCTTCGACGCTTCGAATATGGACTTTTGTCCGAATACTGAATGGTCCGTTAGTGACCGACATATATATACTGGGATCTGATCCCACATTTGCATTAAACTTGCCGTACTCACGGTAGGTATTTGTAAGATTTGTCACCGTCTCTTATGCTACAAACACGGACCTTTGGCCGAATGTAAAATGGTCCGCGTATGACCAACAAAATCCGAACGGAATGAGGCGGCTCTCGTCTTCCCCCAACCACACATGTGGGAATATCAATAAGACCTTCGTGAGTCGCGTTTGGACCTTGGGTTCGCCTCAACCATGGTCATCGCATGACCCACATCGTAGGCCTATAGCCGGCTATCTCTATACACATCTTTGTTTTGGAATATAGTCCCGGGACACTTTCCCGCTGCCCTTCGGCACCGGAAATATTAATGATGCCCAGGCGAGCCTCGTTTGGACCGCGGGAGGCGCCCCCGAAATGGTCCTGACTCGATCTCGCACCGGGCCAATAAACTCGCTGATTTCCGATCACTCTAACTGGGATTCAACTGAATGTCTCATATCCCTTTAGACAATAAATTTGCCGTATCCGGCATACATATGCTCCGGTTTTCCCGTGACGATTACGCGTTTCTCAAAACGGACACTCGTCCGAACATCAAATGGTCAACACATTACCGACATGATCTCGAATGCTTTCTTCTCACCCTCGTACGGAGATTTCAATGCTTCCTAATAGACTTTCCATGTAACTAATTTTCTAGCCATGAGGCCCCTTTTCCTGGCGATTAATCAAGGGTGTTCCCCTCTCCGAGGGGATGTAAATAACGCCGTGACCTTTATGGCGCGGCGGGTCTCAGTCCCGACACGAACCACACAATCATCTTATTAGTCAGATCGAGCGCACAATAAATCGTCACTTTGTGACTGGCACGTCCATGCACTTAATAAACGCCAATAAACAAATAAACAATGATTTTATAATAAATAAAAAGTGCGTCCACAAGTCTGGCACGCCCGGTGGGACTGGAACCACCCTTCATCTCTTCGCCGGGATTCGGGGCCTCATGGCCTCCTAATAAACAATGTTTGTCTGCTTGATGAATTGCAGGTGTTGTCTTCGCCAGCCCCATGCGGAGAAAAGTCGGACCAGGCACGATTGCCTTTGTGACCTCGAGGACGCTACTCCGAGGGATATACAGCTTCCAGGAATCATGATGGCCGCTAAAAAGAAAGAGAAGAGAAAGAGAGAAGAAGGGAGGGGAAATCAAACCCCCCTCCCCGTAAGAAAAAAACAAGAAAAGAAGAAAAGATGAGAAGAAGAAAAGAATAAAGAAGAAAGAAACAAAAAAGGGAAGAGAAAGAATCAGCGAGATAGGGTTGTACAGCCATATCCGTCGGGACCCGTGCTGAACGAAGATTACCATTGTGGGATTGATGCGGTGGAGCGAACCACTCATCCCCTCCCTTAGGGAGTGAGCGCTCTCCTGCGCACCCGCCTTTGGTCTATTACAAAAAAGAAGAGAAGAAAAGAAAGGACAAAAAAAAAACTAGCAAGCATCGCCGACTAAAAAGGACAAGAAGAAGGCCGACATCCCGCCCGACTCTAGGAGGGTCGAAGTCTGCGGTACAATGTTCTGGCCCGTTCCACCTTCCTGCTGCCCCTATCCGGTATAAAACGGCCCCTCCAGTGGCTGCTAGAAGATCCAATAAGCCGCAACTGTGGCTTAATGAATTCTTGCCCCCTGTGGGGAATGCTTTAACCCGCCATGGGGTATAAGAAGCAAAGACTCTACCCCGCTCTAGGGGCACAAGAAGCAAAGACTATACCTCGCCATGGCGGCATAAGAAGCAAGAAATACACCCCGGCATGGGGACATACAAAGAAAGAGACAAACTCCGCCTGGGGTGCACAAGAAGTAGAATACACCCCGACTTGGGGGCACATGAAGAGAATCCACCCCGACTCAGGGGCGCATAAAGCAAAAGTCATACCCCGACTTAAGGGCATAAGAAGCAAAGGAATACACCTCGACCTGGGGGCACATGAAGAGAATCCACCCCGACTCGGGGGCACATAAAGCCAAGTCATACCCCGACTTAGGGGAATACAAAGAGAAATATACCCCACTCTGGGGTCGAAGAAGTAGAAGAATCTACCCCGGCCTGGGGGCACGATAAGCAACACAGTTATACCCTGATCTAGGGGCACGTGAAGAAAAGACCCACCCTGCCTTGGGTGCACAAGAAGCAAAACACACACCTCGCGGGAGCACGTGAAATAAAGCTACCCTCCCCCCTTCAGGGGCATAGAAGCCATAAAAGATACACCCCGCTCAGGGGCACATGAAGAGAATCCACCCCGACTCGGGGGCACATAAGGAAAAAGTTACACCCCGGCTTCGGGGGGCACATGAAAAGAATCCACCCCGACCTGGGGGCATAAGAAGAAACAGAGTTGCACCCCTGCTCAGGGGTATTCGAGGAAGAAATATACCCCGATATGGGGGCACATGAAGCATGCACCCACCCTGCCGTGGGGGCATAAGAAGCAAAGACCATACCCCGCCATGGGGAACACGAAACAAGAAATCACCCCGACCTAGGGGGCACCCGAAGGAAGGAACACATGCCTTGCCATTGGGTGCACAAAAAGAGAAACACACCCCGGCCTGGGGGCATAAAAAGGAAACAACAACACACTCCGCCCGGGGTGCACAAGAAGCAAATACACCCGGCCATGGGGGCACAAAAGTAAAGAAGCAAAATCCACCCCGGCCTGGGGGCATAAGAAGCATGAAGTTACACCCGGACTCAGGGGTACGTAAAAAAGAAACCCATCCTACCTTGGGTGCACAAGAAATGAAGAACACACCCCGGGTCTAGGGGCACGTGAAGAGAAATATACCCCGCCTAGGGGCATAGAAGCCAAAAAGAATACACCCCCACCTGGGGGCACAAAAGCAAAGAGGCCTACCCCCCAGCCTAGGGGGCAAATGAAGAAAAGCTACACTCCAACCTAGGGGCACGTTAAAAGAACACACCCGAGTCTGGGGGCATCAATGAGAAAGGAATAGCAGAACAAAATGAAGAGTCATGAGGCAAACATGGTCTTTGCACCTGCCTCTCTACAAAAGAAGAAGAGAAGAAGGGAAAAAAAGAGACGTAAGGCAAACATGGTCTTTGTACCCGCCTCTCCGTAAAAGAAGAAGAGAAAGAACAGTCATGAGACAGACGTGGTCATTGAACCCGCTTCTTTACACAAAAGAAGAAGAGAAGAAAAGAAAGAAAAGACACACGAGGTGAACATGATCTTTGCACCCGCCTCACCTCACAAAAAAAGAAGAAAAGAAGAGAAAGAAGAGTCACAAGACATATTTTTACCTCCGACCTTCGGTCATCCAACAAATAGAAACCGATAAAACCTTTCGCCGATGGGGCGTTAAACCGACTAAACCTTTCGCCGATGGGGTGTTAAACCGACTAAACCTTTCGCCGACGGGGCGTTAAACCGACAAAACCCTTTCACCGACGGGGCGTTAAACTGACTAAACCATTCGCCGACGGGGCATTAAACCGACTAAGCCTTTCGCCGACGGGGCGTTAAACCGACAAAACCTTTCACCGACAGGGCGTTAAACCGACTAAACCATCCGCCGATGGGGCGTTAAACCGACTAAACCTTTCGCCGACGGGGCGTTAAACCGACAAAACCCTTTCACCGACGGGGCGTTAAACTGACTAAACCATCCACCGACGGGGCGTTAAACCGACTAAACCTTCCGCCGACGGGGCATTACATCGACAGATATCCCACCATCGGCCTCCGAGCCGACAGCTATCCCACCATCGGCCCCTGAGCCGACAACTACTTCACTCATCATTGGCTCCTAGCCGACAGCTACCCCATTATCGGCTCCTAGCCGACAGCTTCCCAATAAAAAAGAATAAACCTTTCACTTTGGTATGGATCCTTCCCCCGGCCAGAGAATTAAAGAATCAACCCATCCACTTTGGTTCAGGTCCTTCCCCGGCCAGAGAATCAAAGAATCAACCTCCCACTCTGGTTCGGATCCTTCCCCGACCAGAGAATCAAAGAATAAACCTTCCACTTTGGTTCGGATCCTTTCCCAGCCTGAGAATTAAAGAATCAACCTTTCACTTTGGTTCGGGTCCTTCCCCAGCCAGAGAATCAAAGAATAAACCTTCCACTTTGGTTCGGATCCTTTACCGGCCAGAGAATTAAAGAATCAACCTTTCACTTTGGCTCGGCTCCTTCCCCGACCAGAGAATTAAAGAATCAACCTTTCACTTTGGTTCGGGTCCTTCTCCGACCAGAGAATCAAAGAATCAAATCCTTTCACTTTGGTTCGGCTCCTTCCCCGACCAGAGAATCAAAGAATCAACCTTTCACTTTGGTTCGGATCTTTCTCCGACCAGAGAATCAAAGAATCGACCTTTCACTTTGGTCCGGATCCTTCCCCCGGCCAGAGAATCAAAGAATCAGCCCACCCACTTTGGTTCGGATCCTTCCCCGACCAGATAACAAAAAAGAGGCCTTTATCTTCGGCTCTCGTAGCCCGCTTCCCAATATCTTCGGCTCTTGCAGCTCGCTTCCCAATTCTGGCTCTCGTAGCCTGCCAACCTTTGGCCTTCGTAGTCTGCTTCCCCGATCTTCGGCTCTGGTAGCCTGCTTTCCTTAATATAGAATAAGACACGTCCTTGGAATTTTCTAGGACCTTGTTTCCTTGCTAAATAATAACGCTGCCCCGATTCTGGATGCATGTTCGTCACGGCATACGCTCGAAGGGAACCCAATTATGATGGGTGCACATGTCAAGGGGAAGAGTCATGGCTAAATTGCTGAGCCCAACTCACAAAATAAATCCGAGGCAACACTCCCCACTTCACATTTAATGTGTTCAATGGTCTTCAACCATAGGGATTGCCCGACTTTCTTCTTAGCACTCTACGGAGGCTTGAATTCCTGCACTCGCGTGAAAGGTAATCGTGAGGAAAAAGCTGCCTACCCCACTTAAAAAAAAGAAAAAAGAAAAAAAATGAATAATAGAAAAAAGAGAGAAACGTGAATATGAGTAGCCGGGAATCCCCATTGAGACACATGAGGAGACTCGCGCGAAAAGGTGAAGCGAATTTTAATAAGGATGAAGCCTAGTAGCCGGGAATCCCCATTGAGACACATGAGGAAACTCGCGTCGATCAGTGGAATCCGCAATAAAATTATGACAAGGACGAATCCTAGTAGCCGAGAATCCCCATTGAGACACATGAGGAGACTCGCGCCGAACGGTGAAATCCGCTACCAAAATAAATAGATGGGGGCTGTGTGAAGCTACCGAAATTCGAAAGCCTGAAACTAATGTGTAGGCGCTAGAGTAACCCTCGAGTGTTGCTTAGAAAACCTGCATATCCCTATGTTTAGGGCCTTTTGCTCACACGTTTGCTCCTCCACTCCACAGAGGATTGCCTCAGGTAAAATGCGTGAATTTAAGTTGTGCATGCAAGACATGTGATATCCTCTTGATGGGTGCACCACCTCTCAGTTATGCCTCGTGGCCCGCACTGCATTTGCGAATTATGGGCGTTGTCCCTATCCCATCCCCTATAGAGGGAGCTACCTTATATGTATTTATGTTATGCTTGCTGATGGATGCCTGCATGCTTGAATAAAGGAAATAATAAAAAAATAATAATAAACTCAATTTTGGCCATTGTGGCCTACTTTCCCAGTTCTGGCTCGTGCAACCCAACCATTGGCCCCCATGGCCTACTTCCCGTCTCTACGGCCTGCTAACCTCCCAACTTTGGCTTCTATAGCCAGCTTCCCCAATTGCAGCCTTTGCGGCCTACTTCTGCAACATCAACTCCGGCCCTCATGGCCCACTTTTATAGCCGGTACTCCTGGCGCATTGAAGAACATCAAATCCTTTCACTTTGGTTCAGGCTTGCCGCCCAGCCAGAGAACAGACAGACCCCTTTCACTCTGGATCGGACCTTCCGTCCGACTAGAGAACGAAAAGATCCTTTCACTTTGGCTCGGACCTGCCGTCCAGTCAGAGAACAAAAAGATTCTCTCCAATCTAGATCAGACCTTCCGTCCGGCTAGAGAATAAAAAGATCCTTCCACTCTAGATCGGATCTTCCGTCCGACTAGAGAACAAAAAGATCCTTTCACTTTGGCTCGGACCTGCCGTCTAGTCAGAGAACAAAAAGATTCTCTTCAATCTAGATCGGACCTTCCATCCGGCTAGAGAATAAAAAGATCCTTCCACTCTAGATCGGACCTTCTATCCGGCTAGAGAACTAAAAAGATTCTCTCCACTCTAGATCGGACCTTCCATCCGGCGAGAGAATGAAAAGATCCTTTCACTTTGGCTCGGACTTGCCGTCCGGCTAGAGAATAAAAAGATTCTCTCCACTCTAGATCGAACCTTCCATCCGGCTAGAGAACTAAAAAGATTCTCTCCACTCTAGATCGGACCTTCCGTCCGGCGAGAGAATGAAAAGATCCTTTCACTTTGGCTCGGACTTGCCGTCCAGTTAGAGAACAAAAAAATTCTCTCCACTCTAGATCGGACCTTCTGTCCAGCTAGAGAACAAAAAGATCCTTTCACTTTGGATTGGACCTACCGTCCAGCCGAAGAACAAAAAGAATTCTCTCTACTCTGGTTCGGATCTTCTGTCCAGCCAAAGAATCAAAAGACCCTTCATACAGCTGGTACCCCGGGCGCATTAAAGAACGAAACAACCTTTCGCCCTGGCCCGAGCCTGCCATTCGGGTAAGGAATCATCCCCTTTTCCTTGCGCTAACACTAGCCCATGTCAGCGACTTGACCACCCCTCCGTCCCTTCGGGGTCACGAACAATCCTTTTGATTTGGACCTTCCGTCCAGGTCGTTACATGAACAAACTCTCCTCCCCGTCCCTTTGGGCGATGAATCCCTTTCAATTTGGACCCACCGTCCAGACCGTTAAAGGAATAAACCCTCCTCTCTGCCCTCGTGGCTCACTTCCCAATTATTAGCCCTTGAGTCGACAACTTTAAATTATCAACCCTTAGCCGACAGCTATGTCATTATCAGCGTTTAGCCGACAGCTATCCAAAGTTGTTCATAAAAAGAAAGAAAAAAAAGAAGAGAAGAAAAAAGAAGAAGAGGGAAAAAAAGAAGGGAAGAAGAAAAAGAAGGGAAAGAAAAGAAGAAATAAAAAAAAGAGAAGAAGAAGAGAAGAAGAAAAGAGAAGGAAAAAAAAGAAAGAAGAGAAAAAAAAATCATCACCAAAGCCTCCGAGGGATGTCGACTCGTCAAGTCCCGCCGGAGATCAAAATATTTTCAGTCCCACCAACGCATAAGACCAGTGACCCAGACCTTTCATCTGGTTCCATGAACAAAGAGACCCTTGCTTTGGAACTAACCCCATGCCAATGAACAAACCACGTCAGCTCCCGGCACCCTGTCGGCACTGATGAAGAGAAGAAGAGATAGATAAACCATGTCAGTTCCCGACACCCTGTCGGCACTAACGAAGAGAAGACAAGACCAATATGCCACGTCAGCTCCCGGCACCCTGTCGGCACTGACGAAGAGAAAGAAAGAGACAAATAAATCCTGTCAGTTCCCGACATCCTGTCGGCACTGACGAAGAGAAGAAAAGACCAACATATCACGTCACCTCCCGACACCCTATCGGCACTGACGAAGAGATAAAGAGACCAACAAATCAGGTCAGCTCCCGACACCCCGTCGGCACTGATGAAAAGATGAAGAGACAAACAAACCCTATCAGCTCCCGACACCCCGTCGACACTGATGAAGAGAAGAAAAGACAAACAAACCGTGTTAGCTCCCGACACCTCGTCGGCATCGATGAACAAACCTGTGGCCCGGACCTTTCGCCCGGTTCCATGAGCAAAAAGACCCTTGCTTTGGCACCAACCCCGTGTCAATGAACAAACCACGTTGGTATCCGACTCCCTGTCGGCATCGATGAACAAACCTGTGGCCCGGACCTTTCGTATGGTCCCACGAATAAAAAAAATACCCTTGCTTTGGCACTAACCCTGTGCCAATGAATAAACCATCTCAATATTACAACTCCCAGTCCCATCGACGAATAAACCCTTGGCTTGGACCTTCTGTCCAAGTCGATGAACAAAAATAGCCTCTCTGCTTGGCTCGGACCTTCCGTCCAAGTCGATGAACAAAAAGAACCTCCTTGATTGGCTTGGACCTTCCGTCCCAGTCGATGAACAAAAAGAACTCCTTTGCTTGGCTCGGACCTTCCGTCCAAGTCAATGAATAATAATAATAATAATAATAAACTCTCTTGCTTGGCTCGGACCTTCCGTCCAAGTCAATGAGCAAAAAAAAAGAAGAGAAACTCTCTTGCCTGGCTCGGACCTTCCATCCAAGTCAATGAGCAAAAAAAAGAAGAGAAACCTCCTTTGCTTGGTTCGGACCTTATGTCCAAGTCAATAAAAAAAAGAGAAAAAGGAAAAAGAGAAGGGAACTTCCTTGCTTGGTTCGGACCTTCCGTCCAAGTCAATGAATAAAAAAAAAGAGAACTTTCTTGCTTGGCTCGGACCTCCCGTCCAAGCCGATGAACAAAAAAAAACAAACCTCCTTTGCTTGGCTCAGACATTCCGTCACAGTCAATGAATGAAAGACCCCTTTGCCTTGGCACTCATCCCGTGTCAATGAATAGACCACATCAGCTCCCGACACCCTGTCGGCACCAGCAAATAAACCCTTCACTTCGAACGTTCCACCGGAATGCATAAAATCCTTTTCACTCCATCGGAGCCCTTTCATAAACCTTCGGCTTGGACCTCCCATCCGAGTCGATGAATGAGTAATTCTCCTAAACCCAGCACGAATCATCAACTCCCCCTTGGGATTGGCCTCATCTAAGTCATTTTAGGCCTCTTGCCTAGGATGACGCATAGACCCTTCATCCTTGCTTCGGTATTCACCCCATGCCGATGACTAAACTCCCACTCTGACATCTCAGTCCACATGCATATGCGGTGAAGCGGTTCTCTCATCCCTTCATTGAAGGAGTGAGCGCTTTCCTGTGAATTTGCACCGGACCAGCATCCTACTGGCTCGGAAGAACAGACGTCCTGTCGAAGAACTCTACACTCGCGGGCCCCGCGCACTCATCCCTCACTTGCGCCGCCCACGAGTGGGGGGCATTTGTGGACGCCAAAAAAATGTCGATGAGGATCATACGGCATGCACGTCTCGACACTCGAGAGCAAGCCGAAGATGGAAATGCCGAATAAACCTCATGCCTCGCCCGATCGAGATGAGGACTCGCTTGGTGGTCAGCTAGCCGATGAGGGAGCCCCCCGGACGCAAGATACGGCAACAACTCTACAGCCAGCCACGTCGAGAGCTGAATCAAAGAAGAGCCGGGAATTCCAGCACAGTCTCAGCATGCATCGGAAGTCACGCAAAGTCTGGGACCGAGTCCCGGAGGCTACAAACGGAATATTGCAGAGGCCATAGCACCCCCTTGAATATGGCGCCGTTTTAACCCCTCATTCTATTCTCTGAAGTGCTTCCCCGGCGCGCAATCAACCCATCCCGTCGGCATGCCGATGCTCTGTTTAATGATGTGCAGAGAACATTGAATGCCCGACGCTCTGTCTCTACCTCCGTTCGACAGCACAGAAGCGGCAACGGCGAAGCAGGCTCCGGCAAATCCGTAAATGTCCCATCCTCGGACGAACGCCAGTGTACTCCACGAACCAGCATCATCCAGCACAACAACAACGTTGTTGCGAACAAGGCAGAGGTGGCGGGAGTTTTCTCCCCCACTGTCCGTTCTATAAAAGGCATGCCCCACTGGTGAAGAAAGAGGAGAGCTGCTCGAACCCCCTCGGATGTATGCAGTGAAGAGAAGAAGAAAAAGAAGAGGAGAAGGCCACCCGAAGAGAAGGAAGCTCCACCCATCCACGCCAGAGAGGTGAAGAAAGAAAGAGAGAGGAGAGTGAGAGTGAGAGGTGAGCTCAGAGGGGGAGGAGCTTGTGCTCCGTTCCCCCTCCCCCATCGATGTATTCCCTCCTTTCCCTCTACTGTATTATCCCCTTTTCTCGCTTTAGGGTAGATTCCCAGCTATATTTCTCTTTGCAAACGAATAAAAAGAAAAGCCCTTTTTGCAACATACGGTGTTCTTCTGCTTCCCTCTCTTTCTCTCTGCCTTCTCCTCATCCAGGCCCTTCGAAGCTTGCTTCTCCATAGCATGGCCTTCGAAGGAGCCCGTCAGGGGATGAACATTCATGGCCTCTCGTGGCACACATTCGTCCCGCTTATGAAAACATCGCCGGTGAGTCGTGGGCGCTCTTGTAGGCTGGCCCTCGAGCGTTCCGCACTCACACTTGGGCTAACGGACCGCCGTGAGGCCGCTCCGCATTTTGAGAGTTTACCCCGGAGCAATCCGATTGGTGACTCTCCTTGATCTCCGGTAAGTCCCGGTCCGGGGGAGGTGCTGCCCAATTCTCGCCATGGCCAAGAACACTCAGGAACAAATGAACAAACCAGTCATTAACCCAACCTGCAGGTGAAAGAAAAGAGAGAAACACACAGTCAATTGCTTTGAAACAACCCTCGGAGGAGTTTATCCTTGCGCGGTTACTATGCCGCCGCGCCGTTTTAAATCCACACTCAAAAGTTCCATTTTCCTCCTATCCCGGCGCGGTTACTATTCCCCCGCGGCGTTTTAACCCACACTCGAAACCCCTTTCGATTCTAATCCGACGCAATCCCACTCCTCCATACACCTTAACCCGGCGCGCCTCTCCTTTGCCACCCTTAAAACGGCATGGCCCAATTCCGGCGCACCCCCCTTCGTTTGACCCTTAAAACGGCATGGCCCAATTTCGGTGCGCCCCCCCCCCCTTGTTTAACCCTTAAAACGGCGCCCCATTTCCTCCCTTGAGCTCTAAAACGGCGCCATCCTCTTCCTTTGCTAAACCGGCGCTCCTCCTTAATACAAAAAGGGAATAAACAAGCAAAGATAATAATAAAAGGTCAATCATGTTAATAAAAAATAAAAGAAACTCTATCACCTGTACCTTAATTAAAATTCCGCGTGCGAGGACGCACGATGGCGAGTTCGGGCTCCATACTTAACAATTCACTCCCCCGGACTTGGCGCAAAGAGAAAATCAATGATGCCTTGTGGTATCGGATGTGGACCTCGGAAGCCCCGACATGGTCATGATCCGAGCACAGTCTGGGCCAATAGTTCGTTAACTCGACCCGCTTCTCCCGGGATCTAATCCCGCAACCCCACATTAAACTTGTCGTGTCTACGGCAGACATTTGCACGGTTTTATCATCGTCTTCGATGCTTCAAACGTGGACTCGCGTCCGAACAATGAATGGTCCGATCGTGATCGAGACGCACGTATACCTTGGAACCTTCGTTTCCCAAGACTGTGCGTGAAGAGAAAAGTAATGACGTCCCGTGGCATCAGACGTGGTCCTTGGAAACCCCGATATGGCCATAGTCCGTAACCACCTCGGGCCAATAGATCATCAGCTTGACCCATCTTCATCGGGATCCGATCCCGCACCCACATTAAACTTGCCGCACCTACGGCAGACACCCGTATGGTTTTATCGTCATCCTCGATGCTACTAATACGGACTTCCGTCCGAATAATGAATGGTCCGTTAGGGACCGACATATATGCTGGGATCCAATCCCGCACCCACATGAAGCTTGCCGTACCTACGGCAGATATCCGTATGTCTTTGTCGTGGTCTTCGACGCTTCGAATATGGACTTTCGTCCGAATACTGAATGGTCCGTTAGTGGCCGACATATATATACTCGGATCTGATCCCGCATTTGCATTAAACTTGCCGTACTCACAGTAGGTATTTGTACGATTTGTCACCGTCTCTTATGCTACAAACACGGACCTTTGGCCGAATGTAAAATGGTCCGCGTATGACCAACAAAATCCTAACGGAATGAGGCGGCTCTCGTCTTCCCCCAACCACACGTGTGGGAATATCAATAAGACCTTCGTGAGTCGCGTTTGGACCTTGGGTTCGCCTCAACCATGGTCATCGCATGACCCACATCGTAGGCCTATAGCCGGCTATCTCTATACACATCTTTGTTTTGGAATATAGTCCCGGGACACTTTCCCGCTGCCCTTCGGCACCGGAAATATTAATGATGCCCAGGCGAGCCTCGTTTGGACCGCAGGAGGCGCCCCCGAAATGGTCCTGACTCGATCTCGCACCGGGCCAATAAACTCGCTGATTTCCGATCACTCTAACTGGGATTCAACTGAATGTCTCATATCCCTTTAGACAATAAATTTGCTGTATCCGGCATACATATGCTCCGGTTTTCCCGTGACGATTACGCGTTTCTCAAAACGGACACTCGTCCGAACATCAAATGGTCAACACATGACCGACACGATCTCGAATGCTTTCTTCTCACCCTCGTACGGGGATTTCAATGCTTCCTAATAGACTTTCCATGTACCTAATTTTCTGGCCATGAGGCCCCTTTTCCTGGCGATTAATCAAGGGTGTTCCCCTCTCCGAGGGGATGTAAATAACGCCGTGACCTTTATGGCGCGGCGGGTCTCAGTCCCGACACGAACCACACAATTGTCTTATTAGTCAGATCGAGCGCACAATATATCGTCACTTTGTGACTGCCACGCCCACGCACTTAATAAACGCCAATAAATAAATAAACAACGATTTTATAATAAATAAAAAGTGCATCCACAGGCGGTCGAGTCTTCATCGAGCGAAGAGGTAGATTATGATTACTCCTCTGACAAGGTGGCTTCTGGCGAGGGCGTATCTTAGGTATCTAGGCATCCCAAGCCGATCTTTAAGGCCCCCTCACTCGCTAGCTCTCTGAGCCTAATGGAGGAGGCTGCTGTAAGTGTGAGCTTGTTCGCACAGGACCTCCCTCGTGATCATCCAGTGACTTTGTTCCTGTTATCCCTTGATCTTTAGAAACCAATTAAGTCGGAGGCCGTGGAGGGGGCTACCCCGACTAAATCGGTCGATCGCTCAACATGAGCTGATGCGGGCCTGGGTAAGCTAGCCCTCTTGTTCGAGGCTTTGCAGCAGGAGTTAGTCGCGGAGACTTCGAGTGCTCCCGGAACGGCGGACGAGCCTTTGGAGGAGGGGGAGAAGCGCCCGAAGGCAGCATCGTCCTGGTGGCCGAGGTAAGCATGTGGGCCTTATGATTCTTCCCTGCCTTTTGATCCCGCATGATTCATTTTAGGTAGTTGATGGCTAACTCTGCTCCATATGGTTAGGTAATGCTGATGCCAGGGAAGACGTTTGCCCGTGTCCGCAAGGCCGTCGCTAAACGGAGGCCGATAGCCGGTCCGATAGCGGTGGAGGGGCCGGCTTCGGTCTTGGGCCTGGGGGCAGGTATCCTCGCAGCACTCGTGCAAGCGGGAGGCAGACCCCGGCTGATGATCCCCCTTCCGCCTTTCCCGAAGATTCCGGCTCAGGTGGAGAACCCGCTCTTGAAGAAGATATTCGCGGGACTCCTCGCGCATCTGGAGGGGTCCCAGACGCAAGAGAGAGGTCGATCAGCGATGGCTTCGGGCCCGGCCTTGCTCGAAGCCCTTCCTTTGGTTGAAGCAGCGGCGCTTGCACTCCCGTCTGGTGAAATGGCGACAGGGCTGGCTCGGGTGGAGAGAGAGAAAGTGGGACAACACCGACTGATGGCGGGGCCAAGCGACCCAATGGTGATCTTGCCCACTCCCTTAGCAGTGGCTGGTCCAGAGTCGTCCATCGAACTGCGACGGCCGGACGACTTGACTCTTACTCTTCCATCTTCTTCGGCCGGGGTGGATGCAGACCTATGGGCGGCGGTGGACAGCACCGTGGAATTCACTCCTCCGGCCGTGCCTTCAGTCAGCCATACTTCATCGGATGCGCCGGTCCGACAAATGCTGGTGACGCTGCGGACAATGCTCCTTGTCGACCTCTCCTTGTCATATCGGGAGGTGCACAGCATAGTGACACATCTGATTGGGGCACTGCAAGTGCTGGGCTGCCCGCTGGGGGAGTGGTCGCGACGAGTCTTGTTGCTGCTGAAATATGTTAAACGTCGCGAGTTCCTCGAGACCCAGGCTCCCGACGAGCGTGCCGCTCTCGATGCCCAGGTGGACGAATATTTGCAAACCCTGGAGGCACGGCGCAATAATGAAGAGCAGCATGGGAAGGCACTGGAAAAAGGCCAGGGTGATGTTCGCTCCCTCAGGAACCGGATCGCGAAGCTGGAGGGCTACCTTGCTACAGCCAGGTGTGACCTTGCCAGAGCTGAAGGAGTAGTTAAGAGGGAAGGCGAAGCACTTGTCGTCGCCCAGGCCGAGACGGCATCCGTAGAGACCGAGCTCACCCGCCTCGAAGAACGGAGGGGCCGACTGCGGGACATGACAAACTTCCCTTGCGTCGGGATTCTCCCTCTTGAAGATATCTTCAGGGGCGTCGACTGAGCATCGCACCCCTTAGCTCTTTTTTTTTCTCTCCTTTTGAAATGTAATATAGGGGTATGCCCCGAATCACATATCATTTAATCCCCCTTTTTTTTGAATAGAACAGAACACTTACTATTTCACATGTCCTTCAGTGTGCGTGGCATTCGCCCTAGGGGGATCTCTTTTCTTCTCTCTTTTCTTTTTGTATATATTATTTTCTTCTTCCTCTCCCCTCTTTTCCTCTCTTTTTTTATAGTGTCGAGACACATTGGAAGAGTGTAACTCTTCGCGGTAGTCCGCTCCGGGGGAACCAGGCAGGAACCCATGTCGGGGCACGGGAGAGTGCTCGCCCTCCCAGGGGAAGGGCGAGGGGACCACTCCACCATGCCAAATGGGTGGACTACCGGTCTTGCCCAACGTCGGAACTGCGCACTGGCCTCAGGCGGGAGGCCTTGGTGGGAGATTGGGCCTCTCGTCGCTCGGAGGGGCGGTGAACGGAAATGTGCTTAACCAATGATCCGGATGGGAGGCCCAAATCAAAGGGAATATTCACCGTCCGAAGGAGATGGAGATAAGAGTTTGTTTATCCAATGGCTTGGATGGGAGGCTCAAGCCAAAGGTGATGAGGGCATCACTCACGATTCCCTCTTGCTCGGGACCTCCCTCCCCTCCGACGAGATCCAGGCCTGAGCTCCATCACTTCACCGTTCACTACAGCACCTTGAGGATCATCTTTGTGCACTTGTTATCTTTATTTTGAGTCATATTCATGTAATTTGCCTTTTATTCGAGTCTTGTACCTAGGTTATTAAGTCATTTCCCTAAGTTGAGTCTCATTAGGCTATGGTGCTTACTATTGGGCCTACTTCCTTGGGCTAGGCCCATGGGCGCACCCCCCCTATCCCTTGGTTATCTATTAGTGTGTTAAGAGTCAGGGACTTATATGTAAAAGTGGGTTTCCTATAAATAGGACCCCAATCCCTCTTTAGAAGGTTAATGAACATTTGAATATTTGAGCATAAGTGCACCCCTCTCTCTCTCTAGCTCTCTCATTCTCTCTCTCTCTCTCTCTCTCTCCTCCCCACCCCAAATTCGAAATTCACTCTCTCTCCTCCCTATTCTCCTCTAATTAAGACCCCTCCCCCTTCCCCATACCTCCCATTTAAGTCCCCTCCAACCCCTAGGTGGAATCTCTTTCTCCTAGGCACCTCTCTCTCTTCCAAGGCACCCCTTGGCATTCCCCATACACCCCCTCACTTCCCCAAGCACACCCTTCACCCCTCCCAAGCTAAAATTCGAATGTTCCTCCCTTTGGGGACTGCACCCCATTCATTCCCAGCCCCTTCACCTCCCTAGGTCGCAGCCCCCCAACCCCCTTCCCCATTGTTCTTCCATTAGCCTAGCTCCACCACTATCTCTTTCCCTTTGCCCAAGTCTGCAGGTGGCAGAGAAAGGGTCGACTTGCTGAAGAATCCACGGATTCATACGGCATCGTCTGAAGGCGTACCATACCATTCTGGAAAGTTCGTCCAGTTATCTTTGCAGGCGAGGTGATCTCGTCCCATTCTGAGTTCGGGGCTGTCTGGGAGAACCATTCTCCCCCGACTGCGCTGGGCTCCCTCTGTAGAGTACCTGAACCGGCTTTGAAGCTGTGCCACGGCGAACCCTAGCAGAATGAAGTCAAGGTCTCTTCATCAAAGTTCTTCCACGTCCTATCCTCTTCCAAGATCAGGAAGCAGAACTGCGTTCGGGTTCCGTGGGACGGAGTTATAGAGTTTCTCCTCCGACTGCTCCAAGCTGATTCCCCAAGTCTGCTATGACCTGTCAACACCTTCTTGGGTCCCCCGGTCTCCTCCGACCTCATCTGGCTTCCCCGTTGGTTTGGCTACGAATTAGACTCGACCACGATTCCAGCAACGCTGACGGCTCATGATTCAGAGTTCGAGAGTGGCCGGGGTAGCTTCTGTAAGTCGCTGTCTGAATCAGATAGCTGCTGCGGCCAGAATCTGTCACCCGGTTCGAAGCTGCACCACAGCCGACGGTGGAAGATTCAAGTCATGAGTCATTCTACAAATATCTTCCTCCACCTGTCCTCTTTCAGGATCAAGAAGCAGAAGTGCGTTCGGCTTCCGGAGGTCAGAGCTTTCATTTTTCTCCCTCGACGGGTTGGGTCTACCTCCCACAACCTGCAGTGACCTGCTGCCACTCATCGGTGTCCCCCAGTCCACCCCGACCTCAGACGGCTTCCCCACCAGTTTTCCCGCAAAGAGGGTTCGTCCACGGTTCCATCAACTTCAACGGTTCGTGATTTGGTGCCCGGGAGCGGCCGGGACAACTTCTGCAAGTCACTGTTCATGTCAGGTAGCTGTTGCGGCCAGAAACTGCCACCTTGTTCGAAGCTCGACCCAGACCAGCCACTGCAGCCGAAGAAATTGAGAAAATTCTGAAGCCTCCTGGTTCCAGATACGAAGATTTCCCAGCTAGTCTCGTCTTCAGCGAAATTCTAGAACGTGATCTACGGCCTCTATAGTGACTGGCAGTCAGCCATCACAGCAAGCAGGGAATTTCCATTTCGGCTACACCGGCGCGTCCTCCGGCGAATCTCCCTCTCCCGCCTGGCCGGCTTACCACCCCTCCCTGCGTGGAGGTAGTGTTTGAGTGTACTTAATTGACCCCACCCTAAGTTCACCCACCTGCGTGAGGTGTAGTGATTGTAATCATTCAAAACAGGATTGAAGCTTCACCGGCGCAGTGTGCGGGGAACCACACTTCCCCGCTCGCCCTCGTCTCCGATCGGGGTTGGTTTCTTCAAACCAACCAGGTGAGCTCTACCCTTGCTCTTTACTCTTGTTCATTTAATATCTGCAAAACTTATTCGCTGGTTGGTGAGAGAGTGCCCGATCCCGGAACCACCACCCTTGTGTGGTCACCGTGGCCTTAGTGAGAGGAGTGTCCTAGTGCCCCTAAGGCACCCGGCTGCCCTCGTTTGTGGGCTTCATATCTTCGGGAGGGTCAACCTAAGTGGTGCTGGCCCTCTAGCCAGCCAGGGGCTTTCTCCACTACCTCGACTCGGCATCACCGAGTCACCACGGGAAACGGGTGTGCGCGGTGTAACGGCGACTCTCAAGTTGCTCTCGACTCTTGTGATTGTCATTGCGAATTAAGTCCAAGGGGTCATTGTCGTTTGCTGCCTTTGCGTCATTATCTTTTGCTTGCTGCATTAGTTGTGTCACATCAAAAGGGATACCCACTGCCCGGAGAGGACGGAGAGAAGAGTTTGTTTAGTCGATGGCTTGGACGGGAGGTTCAAGCCAAAGGGATACCCATCACCCGGAGAGGACGGAGAGAAGAGTTTGTTTAGTCAATGGCTTAGACGGGAGGTCCAAGCCAAAGGGATACCCACCGCCCGGAGAGGACGGAGAGAAGAGTTTATTTAGTCAATGGCCTGGACGGGAGGTCCATGCCAAAGGGATACTCGTCGCCCGGGGAGGACGGAGAGAAGAGTTTATTTAGCCAATGGCTTGGACGGGAGGTCCAAGCCAAAGAGATGGCCTGGACGGGAGGTCCAAGCCAAAGGGATACTCGCCGCCCGGGGAGGACGGAGAGAAGAGTTTGTTTAGTCGATGGCCTGGATGGGAGGTCCAAACCAAAGGGAATATTCATCGCCCGGAGAGGACGGAGAGAAGAGTTTGTTTAGTCAATGGCCTGGACGGGAGGTCCAAGCCAAAGAGATACTCGCCGCCCGGGGAGGACGGAGAGAAGAGTTTGTTTAGTTGATGGTATCCCCGCTGATACGGGGCGATGGTTCGAAATGGGGGACCGTCTCCCCCTTTTCCCCCCTTTTTTTCATTCTTTTCATTCTTTTTTTTCTTTTTTTCTTTTTTTTTCTCTTTTTTGTTTGCTTCTCCCCCTTTTCATCGTCATGCCTTCTTCTCCTTTTTTTCGCTTTTTTTTCTTTTTTTCCTTCTTTCTTTCCCCTCTTTTTCTTTTTAGAAAACATGAATAGTGATCAAACCATTAGACCGCAATTGTGCAAATCCACCCAACATAGGGTGAGGGATAATATTATTTATTGAATGGTGGTACTGGAGCGTAATACAATCTCAAGTGTCTTCCATTAAGAGGCGGGAATTGAACTTCCCCGCGGTGGTTGACAATTACATAAGCCCCGCCTTCGTAGACTTTTTGGACCACGTAGGGTCCGAGTCAATTTTCATTCAGCTTACCCTTGGGGTTGGCGGCCATGACATCTCTTCTCTTGACCATGACAAGGTCACCTTTCTTGAATTCGCGTTCCCTGACGAGCTTGTCAAAGACACGCGCTATTCGGGCCTGGTAGACCTGAATGTTCTGTTGGGCCTGAAGCCGCTTTCCTTCCAAACTGAAGAGCTCTTCGAGTCTTCGCTCGGTGTTGGTCTGCCCTTCATGGACAAGGCTGTGCTGAATGGCGACCCTGAGGGAAGGTATCCCCAATTCAATGGGGACAATTGCCTCCGAGCCGTATACTAGAGAGAAAGGCGAGCAGCCCATTGGGGTCTTGTATATGGTCTGGTACGCCCACAGTGCCTCGTACATTTTCTCTTCCCAGTCCCTTTTGTTAGAGCTAACAATCTTGGCCAGAAGAGTTCAGAGTGTTTTATTGAAAGCTTTAGCCAGCCCATTAGCCTATGTATTGTAAGGAGTCGATGTCCTCCAGTCAATTTTGTACTTTTCCGCCAGCCGGTTGACCTTTTGGTTACGGAAGTGGCTGCCGTTGTCTGAGACAATCCAGTCGGGGGTGCCAAATCGGAATATGATGTTACAGCAGACAAATCTGACTACGAGTTCTCCGGTAACCTCTCTTAAGGCAACGGCCTCTGCCCAACGGGAGAAATAATCAGTTGCCGCCAAAATGTACTTGCAGCCGGCAGATGACGCGGGTAAGGGACCCACGACGTCTGTTCCCCATTGGGCAAACGGCCAACTGGGCACCATTGGATGCAGCTGCACGGGCGGCCTTCTGCGTATGGTGGCATGCTCCTGACACTTCAGACATGACTTAGCATATTTGCAGCAGTCGTTGAACATTGCCGGCCAATAGTAGCCGAGCTTCTTTATTTCAACCTTCATTTTCGGTCCTGCCTGGTGTGCACCAGCTGTCCCGGCATGGACTTCCTTCATGACCCTCCAGGCTTCTTCAGTGGACAAGCATCGGAGGAGTAATTTCTGTTTGGCGTCGGCCACAATTTGGAATAATATTCTGTTTCGGAGCTCATAAGAGTCCTTGGTTCTAATTAGCTTGATCTTATCTTCTCTCTGCTTGGGCAGTTGCCGGTGTTTGAACCACTGCATCAGAGGGTCTCTCCAGTCAGGTAGGCCGACAATTTCTGTTGCAGCGACCTCCAGCTCCTCTTCTTCTAATTCTTCTTCTATCATGTTGGGTACCTGGCGCTGATTTATCACTTGGATGTCGAGTAATCCATCTCGCGGCACTGCTAGTGAGCTCGCCAATTTTGCCAGGGCGTCGAATTGTGTGTTCTCTCCTCTGGCGACATGGCCTATCTTGAGGAGGTAGAACTGCTCCATGAGCCCCTTTACCTTAGTGTGATAAGGGAGCAACTTGGGTTTCCGGATGTCAAACTGCCCCTGGACCTGCTTGACGACCAGCAGCGAGTCGCCGAATACTTGGAGCATTTTGATCTCCATTTAGAGGGCCACCTGGAGGCCAATGATCAAAGCTTCATATTCTGCTTCATTATTCGTGCAAGGCTTGTTGATACAGCAGGAAGTGTGCAACACTTCCCCATCTGGCGATTTGAGGACGATGCCGGCTCCGGCCCATACCTTGGTGCGCCCAGACGGGGTCGCTTCTGTTCTCGAGGCCCCGTCAAAGTACAGCTGCCAAGCGGCTCGTTGGACCTGGTCCACCTCCAGTGTTTCATCTTCGGGTAGCTCCGTGGCCAACGGGGAGTCTTCGGGCAGAAGGTGTGCTGCGAAGAAGTCCGCGATGGCTTGCCCCTTAACGGCCTTCTGCGGCATGTAGGTGATGTCGAACTCCATGAGCAGTATGGCCCATTTGCCAAGGCGCCCCTTCGAGACTAGTTGGGAGAGAATGTGCTTGACGGGATCGGCTCTGGATATTAAACTCACTTCATGGGACAGTATATAGTGCCTCAGCTTCTTGACTGCAAAGACCAATGCAAGGCAAATCTTCTCAATCGGGGTGTACTTGGCCTCTGCTCCCACCAATCTTCGGCTGAGGTAGTAGAGTGCCTGCTCCTTCCCCTCGTCATTATTCTGCGCAAGCATTGCCCCCAGCGAATATTCGGTAGCCGCTATATAGAGAATAAGCGGTCTGCCTTTGACGGGTGCCCCCAGGACTAGCGGGGTCTTCAGGTACTCTTTTAGCTGGTCGAACGCATGCCGGCATTCGTGACCCCAGCTAAAGGGGGCATTCTTCATCATCAGCCTATGAAAGGGTTGGCAGCGCCCCGACATGTTGGAGATAAACCTGCGGATGTAAGCTAACCGACCCTGTAGAGACCTCAGCTCCCCCAGGTTCTTCAGAGGAGATAGCTCCTGGGTGGCTTTTATCTTGAAGGGGTCAATCTTGATCCCTCTGTGCCAGACAATGAAGCCGAGGAACTTCCCGCTGGAAACACCGAAGGCACACTTCATGGGGTTCATCTTTAGCCCGTACTGCCGGAGCCTCTAGAAGATGACCCTGAGATCATTTAGATGATCTCCCCTTTCCTTGGTCTTGATGACCAGATCATCAATGCAGCATTCGACTTTGCTATACAGCAGCTCGTCGAATATCTTGGTCATCGCCCGCTGATACGTGGCGCCGGCATTCTTGAGGCCGAAGGGCATCCTCTTGTAGTGGAATATCCCTTTGGGCGACCTGAAGGCTATGTGAATCCGGTCGTGGTCGGCTATCCAGATTTGATTGTAGCCGGATGATCCGTCCATAAAAGACAGGGCCTCGTGGCCAGTGGTCGCATCAATCATTACTTCGGTGATGGGCACCGGGAAGTCATCTTTCGGGCAGGCTTTATTCAGGTCGTGGAAATCCACACAAATTCTGATCTGCCCGTTCTTCTTCTTCACCGGCACGATGTTAGCTAGCAATGTAGTGTATTGGTTTTCTGCCACGAAGTCGACGTCTATGAGCATGTCAACCTCCTTGCAGATCTGGTTGATAAATTCCGGCCTCATACGTTGGGGAGACTGCTTCACTGGCTCTATCTTGGGAGCAATGGGCAAAATGTGCTGAGTCACTTCAGGGCTGAGTCCGGGCATTTCTTTGTAGTTCCAGGCAAAGTAATCCTGGAATTCTTGCAATAGCTTCATGTATTGTTCCCTCTCCTGTGGGGGTATAAGGGCACTCAGAAAGGTCGGCCTGGGGTCGCTTTCTGTGCCAAGGTTGATCTCAACCAACTCGTCGACGGTGGCCTGGCCGCCATCTTCAATCTCCGACGGGGCTGGCGACAAATCAACAAAGTCTTGGTCTTCATTATCCTCGGGCTCACAGATGCCATCCCCTTCTTCTTGTTCCTCGTGATTGGGTGCGGAGGCTGCGTTCACCTCACATTCCTCCTAGGCCATAGCCAGTGGGTCCATGGGGTTCCCCGGCGTAGAAAGGCACAGGGCCGCCTCGGGATCTTCTGTGTACTCATCATAGACAACCTCGGCGGGGGCCGGGGCAGCTACATCTTCTGGCGCCTGGTACTTGATAGATATTATATAGGCTCCTCTTCTGGGGCTGCCCGTCACGTGGGGGCGCGGCGGGGCTACCACATAGTCTCCCATTCTGAGCTCATCCCTATCAATGAGGTCTTGAGCAATATCTTTGAAGACATAACAGTCTTCAATGGCGTGACCCATTATCTGGTGATAGGTCCAAAACAGTGGGTCCCCACTTCTTCGGGCATCCTGGGGCCTCTTGGATCTCAGGAGGGAGACCTTGCCGTAGTGGCAGGCCCAATCAAAGATATCCCGAGTCTTCTCTCTTGGGAAGGATTAGGGCTTCTGCAGCTTCTCTTGGAGTGTCAGGCCTCGCCTGGCTGGCCGCCCAGTTGAAGGGCTCGCGATATCTCTTGCTTCCCTCCTCGACCAGACAGAGGCGTCAGGACTGGCGTCTCGAGACCGGGACACGTTGCCACCCCACGGGCGGAGAGAGCTTTGGATCAGGTCGGCCACTAGCGAGGTTAACTCAGCCAGCCGTGCCTTTAACATCTCAATTTCCCGTCGCTGCCTATGGTATAAGGTGTACATGACGGGGTCGTATCGAAGGGGATCCAGAGCACGGCCCATACTACCGCTCCTTGCTTCGCCAACAGGCTGGGGTGAGGGTGCCCTGGTAGTGTGATCCTTCGAGGTCGACCCCTCAGAAAAGGAGGAAGTCTTCCCCCTGCAGTGATGGTGAAGGGGGGTTCAAAGGAACACTTCTTCGTCTTGCGCCCCTTCAGCCAGAGGCGTGGAATATACATCTTGACGGGCTTCCCGCAAGTCTGCAGCTTCTGCGGGGTCATCGTCGGATATGGCCGAAACTGATATAACATCAGTTTCGTAATAATCTTCTAGTGAAAAGCCCAGGCCGGGGTGCTTGGTAATTTGCAGCAGCCGCAGATCCAGGTTTGGTGGGTTCCACATCCTTTCAAACATTTTCTTCCAGCTGGAGGGTTGGTAGGGGGAATCTTTTGCTTTCTGACCACTCTGATTGCCCAGTCGGTCATGTGAGGAAGTCCCGCGATGGGGACATGCGGGTCATGCAGTTCGTCAGGGAATCGGCAATCATCGTCTTCCCTGACTGGCTTTTCCCCGGCAACATAAAAGATAGTGGGTGGTCCTTCAGGGTTAGGCACCTCAAAGGTTCTCAGCTGCTCGGCTACTTGGCAGTCAACTTCTGTTATGGGCTTGATGATCCCTGGCGGGACCCTGACATCTTACAGCAGGTCTTCGAGGCGAGGTGTCCCCGGTGTAGGATAGATGGCAAGAGGAGCTGCCTTGGATACCCCTCCTTCTTACGTAATGAATGGTACATGTGGGGGAGCCATATAGCTTGGGGGCGGCGGAGGAAACCAGCCGCCCGATTCCACCTTCTTCTTTCCCCTGTCTTGGGCGACTTGGGGAGCTTGCTTCACCTTTTCTAGGTACAGATTGGCATCTGACAAATGACACTCGAACACCTCGAATGGGTGGAGATCGGCGAAGATCCTGACTTCCTTCCCCTCGCAAGGGTACTTGATGCATTGGTGCAGGGTGGAAGGCACCACTCTGTTCCGGTGTAGCCAAGGCCGGCCAAGCAGTGCCTTATAGGAGGTGTTGGAGTTGATGATGTGGAACTGGACCTTGGTGGTGAAATCATCAAAGGTCAAGTTGAATTCTGCGACCCCCATTGGCACCTCACATTTTTGATTAAAACCAGCAATCTTGATGTTCTTGACCTCAACCAGGTGTATGTCAAAGTAGTGTTTTTGGTACACTCGGTAGGGAAGTATATTCACTGCCACCCCCGGGTCAATCAGGACCCTGTTGATAGGCTGGCCATTCAACTACCCTTTCATGTAGAGGGGTCTGTTATGACTGCAAATGGGCAGGAGCATGTCATCTTCTGTGAAAGCCACAGCCACTTCAGGTGATATTTCTGCCAGACAGGCTTCAAGGTGTGCTGGCGTCTGGAGTGCGTTAATAATGGCTTGCCATGTTTCTTCATCCAAAGACAGCATCTCCCATACGGTAAATCGGGTCGGGATCTTCTTGAGGTGTCTGACTATTCGGTCGGCAGCCCGCACCTTGAGTAACTTCATCTCTTCGGCCTTGCTACGCCTGCCCCCACCTTGGAACTGGGGTGCTGGATCAGATGATGCCTCCTTTGCGGGTTCTGTCACAGCCTGTTGAGCCTGTGGGGCCTGCTGGGCTTCCTCCTTTTCTTGCATAAATTCGGCGAGGTTCGAGACACCATCAAATTCCTCCCCTGGCTGAGGAGGGGTCGTTGCTGGTGGAGCTTGGGGACTGCTTGCTTCTTTGGTCGAAGGAGACCCTTGGGAGCGTGCCTGCCTCTCTGCTCTGGCCAACAGAAACTCGGCGAATGAAGGGGTGCCCCGGCTTTTGGATCCTTCGGGATAGAGACCTGACGGGGGAGGGATCTCGGTGCCTCGAACCTCAGGCTCGGGGACCTGGTATGGCTGCTCTCCCCTGAGCATGATGTTGAGGTTATCCTGAGGAGGGCACCCCCACTTCCTTCCCGACCTGGTGGCGTGTTGGGAAGCGGATGCTTTAGCCTGGTTCGCCTCCATCGGCTCATGGGGTAGCTCTTCTTCATTTTCTTCCAGGGAGAGGGCGGTGTCGAACAACGCCGAGAGGGTGTTGTAGGCGACGACAACCTCCTTTCTCTTCTTACTCTTGGGCCTTCTCTTCTTCTTATTCTTTCCTGCTGTAGCCGACGGCTGCTCTTGGGGAAGTCCACCCCATAGGGGAGGTTCTTTCTCTGCTTCAGTTTCTGTTCTTGGAGCCAGTTCGAGTGATTCGAACTCCTCCCAGGGGACATATTCTTTCAGCTCCACGGGCTGGATTTCGGGCTGTTCATAATCTTCCAGCCCATCAATAACAGCCTGGAGTCTTTCAACCGCCGGGCTAGTCTTCTTGTGCGTCTGCATCGGGATGTGTTTCTTTTTGTTGTGAGTTGGCCGCCTCATGACTAGCCGAGGGGCCGTGTCCTGCCAGACTGGGTTTGCCGAGGGCGGTGCCGGCTGGGGTGTCACACCCTTCACTTGAACTTCGGGGGTGGGCCGAGGGATCCATCCTCTTCTATTCTTCCTGGGTACGGTCTGCCAACCCCCTTGGTCTTGAGCCGGGCCATAATAAAGGTTTCATAGGTGGCGCGGGTGCTGGCCTCCGCCCACTCTTCAGGCAACTCCTGGTATAATGAGACCATGTTAGCGGTGGAGGTTATGTTGGGCAGCTCATGCGGCTGCGGGGGGTCTACCTTGTGCTCCCCCATGTCCAGTTCCCTATTCTTGATTAAGGACTCAATGACGTCCTTGAAGACGTAGCAGTCCTCAATGGTGTGCCCGAGCATCCGGTGGTACAGGCAGAAGTGCGGGTCATCTTTCTTCTTCAGGTCACCGGGCCTCTTCGGTTCTGGCAACGTGATTTTGTTGTAGCTGGTTGACCACTCGAACAGGAGTCGGGACTTGTCTCGGGAGAAGGAATATAGCTTGTTTCTCATCTTCTCCCTCAGCGAGGGGCCATCCCGCCGTTCTGTAGTTCTGGGCGGGGGAGAGTTGGCGGTCCCTCTGGCTTTTTCCTTCTGTTTCTCAAAGGTATGGAAATATAGTGCATGCACCTCAGGGGGAGCTGGCTTCTTCTCCGCCTACCTGGCTCTCTGGCTTGATACGGCCGGGGTGAAGGAATATCAGGCTAGAAATGCCTCAATCTCGGCTACTATATTATTCAGACGGTCAAATGTTTTGACCTCAGCGCCAATCATCCTTTCCAGGATTTCTTTTTTTAAATTCTATTTGCAGATCTGCACTGCGTCCTCCTGATGTGGGGGATGCCTACACCTCGTGCTGAGGTTCCGCCACCTTTTGATGTAGTCGGGAGCCGACTCGTCATTCCTCTGCCTTGTGGCATAGAGCTCTGCCACAATGACTTCCCCTTCAGCAATGTAGAACCTTTCTTTGAACTTTTTCAGCATGTCGGGCCAATCAGCAACAGACCCGGGCGGCAAGCTGGAGTACCACTCAAAGGCAAGTCCAGTGAGTGTGGAGCTGAAAAACTTCAGGAGGTAGGCCTCATCGACATCCAGATCTCCAATGACATTCACATAATAGGCAATGTGCTCCCTGGGAGACCCTTGCCCATTAAACTTTTCGAACTTCGGTGTCTTGGTGACGCCAAGTGGCAGCTTCTTCGCGACATAATGAGCTGGATAGGGCACCTGGTAGACGTCGAACGGCGTCTGATCCCCATCGCCTCTCTCTGCTAATTTCATGTCTATCATTTGTTCAAGCATTAACCGGCTGACTGCTATTGGGTCGACCGGACTTGGATTGAAATGGGTGGGCTGCGCACTCGGGGTAGTTAGCACAGTCGCTTGAGGGGCCACGGGGGACCCTTGGGAAGGTGGGGCCTGCAGCGGTGATGTGACACCACCTTGGGGTGATGACCACAAGAAAATATGACCCTTAGACCTAAGGTTGCAAGCAAGCAAATTGGCGATGATACCACTCGAGCGGCTCACTCGCTTGGTCCACACTTGTGCCCGTGGGCAACTAAACGATAATGGAGAGGGTCCGGGGTGGGACAATGATGCTCCGGTGCTTGGCAAGCTTGGGGAGAACCCCAATTGGGCCAAGGATGCCCACTCACGGGCGGCCGTCACACCATGGGTGTGGGTTGAAATGGCTCGCTCACAACTCGCCCGCGATGGACACTCACGTGTTCGGCAATTTGGGCCGGGCCCTCGCTCTCCGTCCGACGCAACAAAGCAAGAATACTAAGCTAAGCAAGTGATATTGACTAGCAAGGAAAGGGGGACCGAGGCTCACCTAGCCGGCATTAAGACGACAACTCCGGTCAAAGACGGGGGCGAGCGGGGAGGCAAGGGTTTGCGCCCGCAAGCCGCGTCGGTGTCTCTTCGAATCTGCGAAAATATTATTACATGAACTACACCTCTCGCAGGAGGGGGGCTCTTGGGGTGGGGGTTAGACTTATTACAACCAAGATTACCTCCACGCAGGGAGGGGCCTTCAGCCGGCCAAGCGGGGTGGGGAAATTATGAAGAGAACGCCGACTCTCCAAGCTTCGCCGGTTCTACCACTCTTCAGTTTTACTGAACAGGTTGTCGATGAAGATGCTGCCACAGACTCAACCGAGCTCCAAATTTGATGAAACCAGTGCCAAAAGTTCCCCAGCTGGCCGAGGATGATGCTTGAATTTTTTGGGAAGCTCTGGAACTCGGGGCTGATCGTACCGGCGACTGGAGCAGGACAGCAACACTCTGCCTCTGACTGATGCAGAACTGATACAGTGGATTGCAGAAGGCACTGCAGTCGTTCCCGAACTCCAAATCGAACAAAACGGGCGGTGACGCGATCGTGGTCGGAGTAGCTTCGAGCAGAAATTGACGGGGCCACAATCCGAGCTCGGAGAGGAGAATGGTGGCCAGAGAAGTGAAGATAGGTCGAACCTAGACCTGCAGGGGGCAGACTGCACACTCCGGTGAAGAAATTCAGAAAAAATAGCTCGGGTGGGCGATTGGCATCGTTCCTTCTGCTACTGATGGAGGACTAGACGAAGAAGAATTTTGTAGAAGGAAGCGTGATCGAATTCCTCCAAGGTTGGCCGCTGAACGGCTTCCAAGATCGCTCTGGCCTTCAGTCTGGGACAGATTGCGCAGTCGTTGAAGATGACGTTCCTCCGGACAGCTCCGAACTCGGATGCAGGCAGGAGTACCACCGTTGGAAAGAAGACTTGGAGATGATTCCAGCAATATAAGATATGCCACCGGGAGCCTTCAGGGGAAGTCGTGGCTGCTACTGCAAATCACTGCTTTTCTGAAACCTGCAACAGGGACAGAATAGGTGGAGGAGAGGGTGTGGGGAAGGGCATGAACAAGGGGTTATTTGGTGGATGGGGAAGGGGGGGTGCGACCTTGGGTGGTTAGGGAGGTGGGGAGATGAAAGGGCACAGCCCAAGGGAGAGGGAAATTTGAAATTTGGCCTAGGGAAGGGCTCTTTCAGTCTTGGGGAGAGGGAGGGTTGCTTGGGAGAGTGGAAAGGTGCCTAGGAGAAGGGGTTTCCACCTAGGGGTTGGAGGGGGAATTGAATGAGTGCATGGGGAAGGGCCCTTAATGAGGGGTGAATGGGGAGGAGAGAGAATGAATTTCGAAATTGGGGTGGGGAGGAGAGAGAGAGGGGGCACAACCCACTTAGAGAGAGTGATAGTAAGAGAGAGAGAGAGGGAGATATTGAGAGGGAACTAGAAGGTGTGGAAATTTTATGGATTCAATATTCAAGCATAATTGTCACAAATGAGAGAGGGGTGGGGCTATTTATAGACCCTACACTTTTCCTAAGATCAAATTGTCCCTGACAAACTAACTAATGACCAAACAGTCCAAGGGAAGGGCGCCCCTAGGCCTAGCCCAATGAATTGGGCCCATTAACCTATCAAACCAACATAATGACTTCAAGACTTAGGAAAATGACTTTCTAACCTAGGTACATGACTCAATAAAGGAAAAATTACATGTTTAAGACTCAAATAAAAATAAGAAAATTACATGACTCGACTCACAAACACATGAGGAACATAATGGCGTACACCGACGATCAATCCGAGCTTCAGAAAATGTTGAGGGGCAAGGGATGTCCCCATCATACCCCCGGGGTGGGGAAAACTCGACCCTGTCGAGTATGGGTCCACCGGGGAAGTAGCATCCCAAACGCAGTTCCAGGCGAACCTTGTTCTCCAAACTCGACCCATGTCCATAGCCGAGGAACGGTGCTTCCACTCGACAAAGTGGCTCGGACACACCCTTAGGCTGGCGAAGAGATCTTGCTTTGCTTAGTATTGCCGCCATGTGCTGACGTCGGTCTCTCGGGCTAGTTTGTGGTGGCACTCCGAGGGTGTCTCTCACAAGGATAGGTGTAGGCTCAAGACACTCACTAGGATCCACCGCGGTGCCCTTAGAGGGTGCCGGATCCGCCACATGGGAAGTGGGATGAATCCCAAAACCCATTGGTAAGTTCAACCCGCAAGCCGGGTGCCAAGGCCACTCGGAACTTGGCAAGGTCCAAGTCCTCGTGCCCTCAAATTGGAGGTGACCCTAGAGTAGAGCCACTCCAAAATCATCATCATCATCAAGTCGCCAACGTGGAATTTCAAGTGGCGCTCACGAGTTTTTGCCCGCTTTTTGTAATTCTCACCGCTTTTTGCTTGATGCATGTTTTGATGCCATGTACTAAGATGCGGTGTGAGTGAGTAGTGCGTGGTATGCAAAGGTGGTCCAGGGCAACCACATGTAGACCTATCATGCATTGATGTTATGAAGACTTTGAATGTCTTGGGAGGACCGGGGCATCCATAGGTGTCCCTTTCATGTGTGAGTGTGATGAGTGCCGGGGTACCCGGGCATCCATGAATGCTCCTAACATGCTTGAGATTTATGATGAATGATGGTGGACCATTACCACCAAATATTGACCACTCATGTTTTCTTCTTGACATGTGGGTGATATGAATGAATGGACCCGACTTTCTAATCATGTCAAGTGGGGTGGTATGCCTAAGCACATGCATTTCAATCCTAGTGATGACTTCTATGTGCATAGGTGTGGGGTGGCCCTTGAGCTTCCATTCGTATGAGTCAAAGGGATCTAAGAAGGGAGACATCATGGAGTGGGGCCATCTATCAATCCCATTGTGTATGTTACCTATGGTTAAGGCTTCTTTGGTGTAACCCAATTCTAGGAAGGGAAGGTTTTGGGTTATCATGGGTGGTAAGGGTAGGGTAAGGTGGGTGGTGAATAAGGTGAGTGGGTTACATTGAGATCTAGGCTCCCATAGAAAAGGGTCAAAGGGATCATGGTAAGGGTCACCTTGGTAGGGGTACTCTATGCTCTCAAGGTCCTCGAATGGTGAGTCATCCTCCTCAATAATTGGGCCAAGGTTGCTAATGGGTTGACCGATCAAAGCACTTGGGATCTTAATGGTTGGGGAGTGGACTAGGATAGGTTCTTTCTCCATGGGAAGAAGGAGGATGATCTCACTAGTAACTTGGCCATTAGTGTAGATGGAAGTGATGGAGCCAATGGAGGGATATGCTAGGCTAATGGTGTTTATTTCGGACGACCTCAAGGCTAGCATATTGGTCAAGTGAATTTGCCAATGTAGGTAGTTCACTAAGTCTCCCAAATCTTCCACACAATAGGAAGTTTGATAAGTGACATGTGGCTGAATGGGAATGATTTGGGATTGATATCCCATGGGTAGGTGGCATGGTTGTGAACTAGGAATGGTGAGACCTTTCTTGAGCCATTGGAGTATGGACTTATCTATGGTGAGGTTGGGTGTCTCTAGAGGAGCTAGGCTAGAGGTGTGTGAGTTGTTTGGCCTTTGAATTTCCTCTATGTTGGGAGGTGGATTCGGATGGGCATCCTTCTCCACTTGGGTAGGTGTGTGGGTAGCAACTTCTATTGCTAATGGAGTAGGGGGATCTATGGTTGGTGGTTTGGTGATAGCTAGCGCATGACACACCCGGGGTGGTGAACAAGCATGGGCTTGGGTTGGGATAGGAAGGGGAAGTAGAGGAGGCCTAGGTTGGGGAAAGATTGGTGTAGGAAGTGGGAGGTGGGTTGGGTGAGGGGTTTTGGGTTGATTTGTTTTGGGAGATGTGTCCCTTTTTGGGGACGATGGTGGGTTTGTGGTGGTGGTCAAGGGGGCTTGTGGGGTACGGGTTTGGTGAGGGGTTTTGGGTTGGGTGGTGGCCAATTTGCTTTGAGTGGTGGTGGTGATCGGGATTGGAATCATTTGGGGTGGTGGAGTTTGGGTCCTAAGGGAGGTCTTGGGTTGACTGGGAGGGAAAGGGGGAGTGGGAGTACTCCTCGGGTTATGGTTCTCAAGGTAGGAGTGGGAAGGTCGGGGAGTGAAGATCTTCCTAATCTCAGTCCTTATCTCTTCCAATGAGTTTATGGGACCTTTGGCTTCCCATCCAAATTCATCCCGAGGTGACCAAGCTCTAGGGCCGTGGTTCCCTTTTGCTTCAAGCCGTTCAAGCCGGGAGGTAAGGGTATCTATACAGTTATGAATCTTGTTGACGACAGTGTCAAATTGGCCCATGTGTATTTGGGGCATCTCCCTAGGGTGGTCATGCAAAGGAGTGATGGAAAACATGATGCAAGGGAGACTCAAATGCTAATGCCCTAGGACTAGACTCGTAGAGACAAGTCTAAAACTTGCTCTGATACCATTTTGATGTGACACCACCTTGGGGTGATGACCACAAGACAATATGACCCTTGGACCTAAGGTTACAAGCAAGCAAATTGGCGATGATACCACTTGAGCGGCTCACTCGCTTGGTGCACACTTGTGCCCGTGGGCAACTAAACGATAATGGAGAGGGTCCGGGGTGGGACAATGATGCTCCGGTGCTTGGCAAGCTTGGGGAGAACCCCAATTGGGCCAGGGATGCCCACTCACGGGCGGCCGTCACACCATGGGTGTGAGTTGAAATGGCTCGCTCACAACTCGCCCGCGATGGACACTCACGTGTTCGGCAATTTGGGCCGGGCCCTCGCTCTCCGTCCGACGCAGCAAAGCAAGAATACTAAGCTAAGCAAGTGATATTGACCAGCAAGGAAAGGGGGACCGAGGCTCACCTAGCCAGCGTGAAGACGCCAACTCCGGTCGAAGACGGGGGCGAGCGGGGAGGCAAGGGTTTGCGCCCGCAAGCCGCGTCGGTGTCGCTTCACATCTGTGAAAATATTATTACATGAACTACACCTCTCGCAGGAGGGGGGCTCTTGGGGTGGGGGTTAGACTTATTACAACCAAGATTACCTCCACGCAGGGAGGGGCCTTCAGCCGGCCAAGCGGGGTGGGGAAATTATGAAGAGAACGCCGACTCTCCAAGCTTCGCCGGTTCTGCCACTCTTCAGTTTTGCTGAACAGGTTGTCGATGAAGATGCTGCCACGGACTCAAACGAGCTCCAAATTTGATGAAACCAGTGCCAAAAGTTCCCCAGCTGGCCGAGGATGATGCTTGAATTTTTTGGGAAGCTCTGGAACTCAGGGCTGATCGGAACGGCGACTGGAGCAGGACAGCAACACTCTACCTCTGACTGATGCAGAACTGATACAGTGGATTGCAGAAGGCGCTGCAGTCGCTCCCGAACTCCAAATCAAACGAAACTGGTGGTGACGTGATCGTGGTCGGAGTAGCTTCGAGTAAAAATTGACGGGGCTACAATCCGAGGTCGGAGACGAGAATGGTGGCCAGAGAAGTGAAGACAGGTCGAACCTGGACTTGCAGGGGGTAGACTGCACACTCCGACGAAGAAATTCAGAACAAATAGCTCGGGCGGGCGATTGGCATTGTTCCTTCTGCTACTAATGGAGGCCTAGACGAAGAAGAATTTTGTAGAAGGAAGCGTGATCGAATTCCTCCAAGGTTAGACGTTGAACGGCTTCCAAGATCGCTCTGGCCTTCAGTCTGGGACAGATTGCGCAGTCGTTGAAGATTACGTTCCTCCGGACAGCTCCGAACTTGGATGCAGGCAGGAGTACCACTGTTGGAAAGAAGACTTGGAGACGATTCAAGCAATATAAGATATGCCACCGGGAGCCTTCAGGGGAAGTCGTGGCTGCTACTGCAAGTCACTGCTTTTCTGAAACCTGCAACATGGATAGAATAGGTGGAGGAGAGGGTGTGGGGAAGGGCATGAACAAGGGGTTATTTGGTGGATGGGGAAGGGGGGGTGCGACCTTGAGTGGTTAGGGAGGTGGGGAGATAAAAGGGCACAGCCCAAGGGAGAGAGAAATTCGAAATTTGGCCTAGGGAAGGGCTCTTTCAGTCTTGGGGAGAGGGAGGGTTGCTTGGGAGAGTGGAAAGGTGCCTAGGAGAAGGTGTTTCCACCTAGGGGTTGGAGGGGGAATTGAATGAGTGCATGGGGAAGGGGAAGGGGCCTTAATGAGGGGTGAATGGGGAGGAGAGAGAATGAATTTCGAAATTGGGGTGGGGAGGAGAGAGAGGGGGCACAACCCACTTAGAGAGAGTGATAGTAAGAGAGAGGGAGAGGGAGATATTGAGAGGAAACTAGAAGGTGTGGAAATTTTCTGGATTCAATATTCAAGCATAATTGTCACAAATAAGAGAGGGGTGGGGCTATTTATAGACCCCACACTTTTCCTAAGACCAAACTATCCCTGACAAACTAACTAATGACCAAACTGTCCAAGGGAGGGGCGCCCCTGGGCCTAGCCCAATGAATTGGGCCCATTAACCTATCAAACCAACATAATGACTTCAAGACTTAGGAAAATGACTTTCTAACCTAGGTACATGACTCAATAAAGGGAAAATTACATGTTTAAGACTCAAATAAAAATAAGAAAATTACATGACTCGACTCACAAACACATGAGGAACATAATGGCGTACACCGACGATCAATCCGAGCTTTAAAAAATGTGGAGGGGCAAGGGATGTCCCCATCAAGCGAGGCCGGTGCTGTGTAGTGCGCTTGTTGCGGGGGCATGCCTCTGGGGAAGCTGGGAGTTGCTGGGGAGGTCGCAGCTTGCAAAGTTGCTTCTGAAGATTGCCTGTTGCCCGCGGGTGCTTCGAGCAGAACCTCGGTCTGTCCGAACGTCGAGGGTTGTACGTTCCGCTCATTTAGTTGCTTCTTCCGCAACTCAATCTCTTGCTGGAATCGTTGCATCATGTACAACATTGCCGGGTCGGTTGTGGGGAGACTGGGCATGCCCCCTATCTCTTCGGTCGGGGTGTCCTCGGATGATGTGGAGGGCCCGCCGCTCGTGTCGCCGGTGGTGACTACATTGGCCGTGAGAGCCGCATGAGGTTCTTCGTGAAAGGTTTCTTCGGCGCCAGTCTGTGTCGCCCGGTTGAAGGGCTCACGGTATCTCTTGCTTCCCTCCTCGGCCAGACGGAGGCGTCAGGACTGGCGTCTCGGGACCGGGACACGTTGCCACCCCACGGGCGGAGAGAGCTTTGGATCAGGTCGGCCACTAGCGAGGTTAACTCAGCCAGTCGTGCCTTTAACATCTCAATCTCCCGTCGCTGCCTATGGTATAAGGCGTACATGATGGGGTCGTATCGAAGGGGATCCGGAGCACTGCCCATACTACCGCTCCTTGCTTCGCCAACAGGCTGGGGTGAGGGTGCCCTGGTAGTGTGATCCTTCGAGGTCGACCCCTCAGAAAAGGAGGAAGTCTTCCCCCTGCAGCGATGGTGAAGGGGGGTCCAAAGGAACACTTCTTCGTCTTGCGCCCCTTCAGCCAGAGGCGTGGAATATACATCTTGACGGGCTTCCCGCAAGTCTGCAGCTTCCGCGGGGTCATCGCCAGACAGGGCCGAAACTGATATAACATCAGTTTCGTAATAATCTTCTAGTGAAAAGCCCAGGCCGGGGTGCTTGGTAATTTGCAGCAGCCGCCGATCCTCGTTTGGTGGGTTCCACATCCTTTCAAACATTTCCTTCCGGCTGGAGGGTTGGTAGGGGGGAATCTTTTACTTTCTGACCACTCTAATTGCCCGGTCGGTCATGTGAGGAAGTCCCGTGATGGGGACGTGCGGGTCATGCAGTTCGTCAGGGAATCGGCAATCATCATCTTCCCTGACTGGCTTTTCCCCGACAACATAAAAGATAGTGGGTGGTCCTTCAGGGTTAGGCACCTCAAAGGTTCTCAGCTGCTCGGCTACTTGGCAGTCAACTTCTGTTATGGGCTTGATGATCCCTGGCGGGACCCTGACATCTTCCAGCATGTCTTCGAGGCGAGGTGTCCCCGGTGTAGGATAGATGGCAAGAGGAGCTGCCTTGGATACCCCTCCTTCTTACGCAATGAATGGTACATGTGGGGGAGCCATATAGCTTGGGGGCGGTGGAGGAAACCAGCCGCCCGATTCCACCTTCTTCTTTCCCCTGTCTTGGGCGACTTGGGGAGCTTGCTTCGCCTTTTCTAGGTACAGATTGGCATCTGAAAAATGACACTCAAACACCTCAAATGGGTGGAGATCGGCGAAGATCCTGACTTCCTTCCCCTCGCAAGGGTACTTGATTCATTGGTGCAGGGTGGAAGGCACCACTTGTAGATTCGGATTAAAATCCACACTTAGGAATAGAAATAAAAATAATAAAATGAATAAGACGTAATAGAAATAGCACGAGGTGCTAAAAAGGGAGTTGTGATCGCCAGAGGGATTACCTCAATAAGAAGAAAAGGAGATCGCGTGTACCTGGTGGAAATTGGGATGCGGGATGGATGTGGATTTCCTCCTCCAACTTCAATCGGCCGGCCGATGAAGCGGGTCTTCTTAGTTGATTACCTTGCAAAACGGACAATAAACACAAACAAGAAGAGAGGGATCAGCCCAAAATGCAGTAGTATCTATCCAAATGGACGTGTAATAATGAAGGAAAGAAAGGCACATGCGCACCTTTTTTTTTTGATTGTTTTTAAACCCCTTAACAAGACTTAAGGGAGGGGGAGTATGATGATAAAAATGCGATAAAGTGTGAATAAATATGAAGGATGAACGTATATGATGAATGGAGTGATGTGAATAAAAAAAGAGAGATGAAAAGGCTGAGAAACCCTGCTGTCCCTGGCGACAGTAAAGGGAGTGAAGATGACGGAAGTGGATGGATGAAGCACCGGATGAAGCCCAATAAAAAACGCAGAGAGGATGCAGCAAAGGATGAAGAAGGCTCTGTTCGTGAATGCTTAAACCTTTTGAAACCTGCTTAACGTGCTTCACCTGCTTAAAACAATGCTTCAACCGTTTACACGATCGATCAAGGCTTCAATTTATAGCTTCGATTGGATGTGATCAAGCAAGGTAAGATCAGAACGGGTAATGAGGCATTCAAGGAAGGATTAAGATCGAGCAAGAGACCAAATTATGATAGGGAACTGTGAGGGAAAGATCGAAAAAGGAAGGACTCTGGAGCGAAACACGCCTTAATCGAGGACGTCTCTTGATGAATTGACGACTGCAACAGAGGCGTTTCTTGAAACACGACCTAGAAAAGGACGTTTCTTCCTGGATTTAATTTTAGAAATAAAACTTGCTCTGTTTAAATACTGATATAACACGCCTATGATAACGGCGTTTCTTAAAAACACGCCTTGAGGAAGGGCGTTACCCAGAAAATGCCTTTTATTTTGAAAATTGATAATTCCAGAAATTAGCGGATAATACCAGGAATTGACGCCCTGTACCACGGTCGTCCTTTCTTTGAAAACGCCTTATTACAGGTCGTGACTTTATAAATTAACGCCCTTAATAAAGTCGTGAATAACAAAAAATGCAGGAAAAATGCATAAAAATTAAAAAAAAGAAAAACTTTATATTATAAGAATATTGAAGTCCACTTGGGGCGTTTATATAATAACATGAGATTTGATCAACAAAACGTCAATTTTGGCGTGTCTACAGCTGCCCCGCCTTGACGTCTGCTTTGCAAGGGAGGGAAACGAAAATGAGATGAAGTAGAATGAACTGATAAGGAGACGCCAAGGTGTGATGTGACACGCCTCAGACACTAAGTATTTGAAATCGTTCCAAAATTCTGAGTGAAACAACTCTGAGAGGTTCCAGGGAAATGTCGATTTGTTGGAAAGAAGGAGATTAAGCTAAGTAAATAAAAGGGTGTGCGCGCGGGCACGACAGGGAAAGACCATTGGAGAGCGATTACCAGCCAATGTGGACGTGCTGCAACCAAGGTAAATTTTGCAGAAAAGTAAAGAGAATTGGGATAGAAATCCAACAAAAGGGTCACTTCCAAGGAATCCGCCTGAATGGCCTCAACCAGAACGAAGTACTTGATTTGGAGTGGAATATCTCATGTCATCTCAATTGAGAACGAGCGAACTTCATTATTGCCATAATATGAAGATTTTCAGCATGAAACTCAAAGTCCTACATGATGCATGCTGGGCTAAAAGAAAAAGATTAAAACAAACTAAAACTAGAAAATAATCAAGGATAATATTGTTAAGCTATTTAGGTCTGGTCAAGAATCCGTATCTCTGAGCCAACACTAAGCCGAAGCCCGTTTGTCCGCGCATCAACTCAGAAAGTGGAACCATCGTCCCGAACCTTTAATAACTCAACGGCCTATCCGTGTGATAAAGACTCTCCTGAAATCGTCATCGTTTTTGATGAAGGGGAACTCAAATTTCAGGTTTATCAGAATCACAAGGTCCTTGATATGCTATAATAGCGTAGATATCATATAGTAATCAGTGGTTACAAGAAAAGGATACAGGGTGACAAGATGTTACTCCCACCAGCGATCCAAACGCCTTGAATCCTGCAAATTCTTACACTTTGAAACTTGTTATTCTTCATTTAGAACATGATCGTAAGTGCTTAATTATAAACAATTTCCATCAAATAATAGCACTTAAGTTCATCAAAAGCATGGATAGGGCAAAAAACGCAGGCCAAAAGAACACGCCTAAGAATAGGGCGCTACCAGAATAAAAGACGCCTGACCATAAGTCGTGTAATATGGAAAACACGCCCTACTCAAAGACGCAACCAATAGCAGGAACTTGAAATAAACACGCCGTCATAAAGGGCGTGACATAAAACACGACCACACCACAGGTCGTCAAAATTAAAAAACACGCCCTCACATAAGGCGTTAATTCAGCGCGAAACACCGTTTCTAAATTAGGAGCAGAGTCCTTAACCCAACCAAACTTCTATCTTTAAGGCTCTTCAAGACTCTTCAAATCGTTATAAAACGGCAGCCTTCCTTTAGTAAATCACCATAACTTCCTTGCATCGAACTGCTTCTTTCTTCCCTGCGGTTTTTTTCTGTTCTGCTTTGTTCTTCTGCAACCGCAAGCTGCTGTATACATCCCTCAAGCAAACTCAAGCGATGGACAGGATGGTGAACAGGATGATGAAGAAGCCCAAGATCTCCACACCCAGACTTTCTGAAATACAAGGACACTTGAGCAATAGAATTGCTTTGAATCAAGTAAGTCTTTCCTACTGTTGCTTTGCGATGCTCTTCTGCCAAGTTCTCAATTTCTTATTACATGCATATGTTCTGCTCTTCACAGGACTATCCAAACCTCCCAGGGGCTAGAAGATATGTAAAAGTCAAGTGGTTACCCTTAATCCTCTCCAAATTCTCTTCAGATATGAGGGTATATGTAGCTAGATGGCATCTCTTGGGGTTGGTCACCCATGCCAAACACTATGATCAAATTCACATAGATTGGGCTGCCATAGGAGCATTGATTGAAATCTGGCATCCTTCCACCCATACTTTCTTATTCTCCACATTTGAGGCTACCGTCTTGCTAGAGGAAATAGAGACGATCCTAGGCTTGAAAAGGATGAAGCGCGGAGAAGAAGAGAAGATGGCAATTATGCCAAGGCCCATCTCCTCTCAAGAGTTGCTAACCTCACTAATACCCAGCCCAAACATAGTGAACCAAATCAAGGTTACTAAAGGAGTTAACCTCTTGAAGCTCGCCTCGTGGGTGTACAAGAGAGCGGATCAAGCCAAAGAGGAAGAGGAGATAGAAAGGGTGACTAAAGCCTTCGTGGTGTGCTTGGCAGGAGCACTCCTATTCCCATCCACGGAGGACTTTCTAGAGGAGTCCCAATTGAGCGCAGTTGTGAGCTTATGGGAAGAAGAAAGAGTTGGACCGGCGATCCTAGCATATCTCTATAGCGGGCTCACATCGGCGGCTATGGGGAGGCCCATCTACGGGTGCATGCTAGCACTCTCAAGTTGGATCGATCTACACTTCAAGTTCGACCCATGCCACGAAGCCCAACAATCCTCAAGAATTTTCTCAAAGAGCCCACTCTCATATATAACCGGCTCATTAGGTATAAGCAATAGAGTGACCAACCGAATTCCTCAAATCAAGAAGAGAGGGGATTGGAGGGAGCACCTAAAGGTAATGCCAAAGAATCTTTTTACTTGCGCCCCGGGTGTATTTAAAATGCAGGAACTTCGTGCACGCTTTTCCATCGGGACGGACCTTCGTCTTATTGGTGCTTCGGACTTCGTTTTATATAATGCACACCGGTGCCTTCCCCAAATGGGTCTTCCAAGGCAACATTTTGAAGACATCTCTCATCTCCCTCCCATCAAATCAAGAGACTTAGGCATTAATGAAGATGGTGAGGATGCCATTACAATTCAAGCTCTCTGGAGGCTAAACAAACTCCACCAACCTGTAGAAGACTTGGGTGAAGACAAAGAACAATGGAAGAATTATGTAACTTCACTGGGAAAAATAAGGGCCAAAGGGGCTCATTAGATATTGTAATTCCTTTCTTTCAAAATAAGTGAAGATTGACTTCTCATTGAGTCCACTGTTACTGATTATTAACGAAATCTTCCAAAGCATGTGTTCTGTTGTGAAAAACGCCTCAACAAACGCCGTGAATTCAAAAAAGCACGCCTTACCTCAAGGCGTCTAAAGCGACCTGCGTGAACAAATGACGCCTGCATAGTGGGCGTTACTTAAATAACGCCTTCCCAAAAGGCGTGACTAGATTCAAACCCAAAAGAATATGATCGTTCCTTCATTAAGAGTAACGCCTCTTCCTTAGTCATGTTTCAACAATAAAACGCCTTTACCAGAGGCGTGACCAAAAAACAGCAATGATGACGTCCGTTACATCAATCAACGCCCATTCAATGCGTCTGACGACGGTTATCGTTCCCCATGCAAAACAAATTAACGCCTTAATGTGTGTCGTCAATTTCAATAAAACGCCCAAAGAGTGGACGTGAATTCAATTATAAACGCCTTACTCAAGGGCGTGTCTTCTTTTCGAAACCCAAAAGCCACCAGGCCTCCTTCTCCTTCCTCCTTCCATTCTCATTTCACCCCTTTCTCTGCAAACCCTAACCGAAGCCCCCCCCCAAAGCTTCTCTCTCAATCTCCTCTCTCTCAATCTTAGCCATGGCCAAACGCCAAAGAGTTAGTGCCCCAGACGTGGTTGACCTCGACGCCTCCCACGCCCAAGAAGAAGAAATTTCTGTGGAGGAGCTCGCCGTCGTGGCCTTTGAAGAAGAGCCGGTGGTGGCCGGCGGCGACGACGCCGACGAAGCAGCGATAGGAGGAGGAGATGCAGAAGGTGGAGAAGAAGAAAGAGAAGAAGAAGGAGAAGAAGGACCGCCGTGCACGGCGGCGGTCACTCCCCGGGGGCAACTCCGGCGGCCCAGACGGCCGCTGCCACGGCCACAACCCCAGAAGCACAAGAAGGTAGGTTCCCCCTCCCCATTCCAATTTTTTTTATTTTATTTATATTTTTTTATGATTTTTCATGGCCTTCGGGCATTAAACCTGCAACTCAGAAAAAAACACGCCTCGCACGGGGGCGTTACTCAAATGAAACGTCCTAATCCAGGGCGTTAATTATTTTTAGTTTCTGAAAATTAATTATCCTTCATAAAAAACGCCCTTAAGCATGTCGTTTCTTAAAACTTATGATTTTTCGTGAATTCCATGCTCATTAAACAATTTCCAAAATATTTTCATGAATTATTTCGTATGCTGTCAGTTATTTGATTTTTCTGTAAAATTGAGAAACCCACGCCCTCCAGCAGGGCGTTAATTCAACAAGAGACGCCCAAACCAGAGGGCGTCGCTTCATTCATTAACGACCCAAAAATTAACCACCTTTAGGAAAACGCCCTACCACAGGGCGTTAATTCAACAAGAAACGCCTAACACCGAGGCGTGATTAAAAGTATATTTCAGAAATAGCAAAACAGCCACCAAAGAACGCCTAAGACTGAGGCGTAATTAACATAAAAAACGCCCTCATTAAGGGCGTTACATTAAAGTTCACTTTGAAAAACGCCCCCCACAGGGGCGTGAATTTATCAAGAAACGACCTGAGGGTGGCCGCGAATTCCAAAAATGCTAAAATTCAATATTTAACCCAAATCAAATGTAATTCCACATGGATACTCAAGTAATTAAGAAAAATAATTCTCTTTTAATGCATGCAGGGGCTGATGAGGACCCGTATCTCATGGGTCATGGTCTGGGCAGCATACCAGGGTCTCCCCGACTTCCAGAGGGTTAGAGTAGAGGCCATGGGGTTTGGGGCTTTTCTATCCATTGAGCCTTTTAGACCTGACCTAGCACTGATCCAGGTTTTGAGGGAGAGATGGGATAGGGTTAGCCGGACTTTTCTGATGCCCTGGGGGCATATGGTTCCTAGTTTAGAGGATGTAGCCAGGATTACAGGTTTACGGGTAGATGGTGAGGCCGTGAGTGGGTTCACCTATTCTGACTATTCAGAGATGGCCCAGAGGCTACTAGGGCTTGAGATGGTCTACGAGGGACCTAGCGAGTGTAGGACCATTTTCCGCACGGACCTGACTACGGTGATGGGTCTAGGAGATGCCAGACATAGGTCGGGGGAGACCTTAGGTGAGTTTGCACAGCGGCTGACCGACGGGGTGAGAGCGGCATGCTGCCAGGACCCGACTGACCATGAGAGAGCGGACCGAGACCTGAGGAGGTTCCTGCTGCTGCTGCTCGGGAGATTATTGCTGGGGACGAAAGCCGATGTCATCAACTGCCGCTTCTTAGGCATCCTTGAGGATCTGGAGACGGTTGGCACGTATGCTTGGGGAGCGGCCCTGCTGGCGCATTTGATGGCCGATCTGTCCACGGGGACAGGCCGTGAGACGACCGTCAGTGGCTTCTCACCTCTTCTTCAGGTATGCAATTTTTGTTTTCTTTTATTCTATATTATGATGCCTGTGAATATAGTACTAATGCAATGCATGGATGCAGGTGTGGAGCCACCTATACATGCCGATGGGGCGCGTTGACCCACGGCCAGGAGCTGAGGGATCCGTTCCTCTGGCGCGACGCTGGGTGCCTGTTATCTTTGGTGCCCCACTTGACTACGAGTTGTGGGTTTTACGGAGAGAGTTCCGCGACTTCCCTCCCTCGCTGGTATGTATGAATGAATGATATACATTTCTTTTTTGTTGTTTATTTGAATATGATGAAATGATAATGTGTTCATGAATGCAGGTGCAATGGAGACCATATGAGGGGATGACTGATGAGGGCCAGCCCTGGGTCGTATCGGGGCGACCTCGCTTCGGGCGTGAGCTGTGGCTACACTGCTTGAGCGAGATCGAGCCGTTACGGCTTCGACTGGTGATGAGGACCCTGGGCCTGCCCCAGGAGTGGATCGAGGTCGGAGAGCCTCGAGGAATTGGCAAGAAGACCCGCGGTCGCACTAAGACGACCGACTGGCGGGTACGGTTTGAGGAGCAGTACGCTGACTGGCAGCGAGGCGGGACCCGAGTTGTTTCCCACGTGACAGACAGCTCTGAGTACCTCCGGCGCTATTGGGAGGTTCACGCCGGCCGACCACAGATGAGGGTCTTAGGGGTATGCAATTATTTCTAAATTGAATGCAAATGCTTATGTGACTATCATGTGACTAACATGCAATGGATGCAGGACGCGAGGGACATCGCAGCTATAGATGCCCAGGCCCACCTACACAGCCTGGAGGACCAGCTGGCCGCCACACGGGCCGACCTGGAGACCCTGGTGAGTGTTTAAATTATTCCTATATGCAAGTGAAATTTTTTTGTTGAATTAATGATTAGCCACTGACGGTCCTTAATGAATGCAGCGTGCCCAGCAGGGAGCAGTGAGGAGAGATCCGGGGGAGGCCTCCAGCTCGAGGGGGCCTAGTGCAGAGGTGACTGCACTGACGGAGCAGCTGGCCAGAGCGGTTGCACGAGCTGAGGCAGCGGAGCGTGACCTTGCTTCACGAGTAAATTCTGAACTCGAAACCTCATTCAAATAATGGTCAGATATAAATTGTGCACTGATAAAAATTCATTTTTACAGACTGAAGAGCTTCGAGCCACTCTTATCTGCGTGGATGAGGGCTTCCGAGCGACGAGCTCACAGGTGCGTGACCTACCTTTAGTCACATGTTGTTATTTCATTTCATGAATTATTGAACTGTGGAACTGATGATTTGTTTACCTGTTTGTAGGTTGCTCAGCTGAAGGCGATACGTACCGAGTTGTCGATCCGTGATCAGCGGATCGTAGAGCTTCAGCGGGCCTTGCAGCAGCGCAGTGAGCTTCCTCAGGACGTGGCCGAGCTGCGGGTTGCCCTGGAGCTGGAGAGGAGGGAGCGTGCTCGTGAGCGCGAGGAGCACCAGGCGGAGCGTGCCCAGTTCCAGGAGCAGTTGTTGGCACGAGAGCGTGAGCTGGCGGACTCGAGGACCCAGTTGATCCTTTCCCAGGAGCGGCTTCGAGTGTCCGAGGAGCGGCTGCAGCGAGGCCGTGAGCGAGCACGGGCTGCGGGGTACTCCTTCACCAGCTCCACCTTCGTGGCGGGTTCTTCCCTCCGAGAGAGGAGTGAGGCAGGGGGACACGTTCGGGTTCCGGCTTCTTCGCGGGGGCCTATGCCTCCTCCACCAGCGCCAGCTCGGGGCGGTGAGGAGGAGGTTGAGAGCAGGAGAGTAGAGGAGGGTGGAGGCGAGAGCTGAGAGTTTTGTACTTGTACTCCTCCACCTTCACACCTGTACATGATATACATGATGATATATATAAAATTTGAGCTTTTGTTACCTGAGTACTTGTATGGTTGTGGACTTGTGTTTGTGTACTTTTTTCTTCTCTCGTTCCTCGTGTTTGCTTTACTTTTGCCCTGTATCTGCAGCTGTGGTTTTCACTTGAACAAACAGGTTAATTCATCTGTTTGACTTGGCCCCTTGCCCGGTGAGCAAGGGGTGTAAATATTTTGACCTTAATAATGGGTCAAGGGGCCAAGCCTTTAATTAAATAAGGCAAAAATGAAATGACCAAAACTGGAGATGCCTCATGCAATCACACATATGCAAACAATAATTAAAAGCTGTCCAGGCAAGAGTGCAATTCATGCAACATGAAGAATTTATTTTTGTTCTTTTCATTATCTGTATATATTTTTTTTGGATTTTCTGAAAAACACGCCTTAGATTAGGTCGTTACTCTCGTAAAAGACGCCCTCGGAGACGGCGTTACTGTGAAAAGATTTTTGAATTTTGTTGAAAACACGACCTTCCAAGAGGCGTTATTTTTAAAGAAACGCCTAAGATCTAGGCGTGAATCAGCATAAAAGCGCCTTGAACAAAGGCGTTAATTTTTATTCCTCCCAAATTGGGCTGATAAAGAAATCAAGGTGGTGGGCCCTACTTGGTCATCTTCTAAGTTCCATTAACCTTTCTTGAATAATTAAAAGGGGAATTGGCGTTGCATATAGTTGGACTTATACACGAGATTTCGTACAGTGCATTCTCTTCAGTTTGGTTTCGACCATTCCGCTGGTTCATGACTTTTTCCAAAATAAAAGAGAAAGCATGAGGAAGCCCACAAGAGATTTAAAGATGCTCGAGGCAAAGCCACCTCCCCTTACCCTATGCCTGTTGGGGTTCGGTCTTTGGTGTAGGGACGCTTTGTTGCCTTTTTGCCTCTTTTCACATTGCATGCATACGCCCAAGGTTTTCCTTGCGGGGACTTTGCCCTCTTGACATGCTTTTCTTTTCACCATTGACTTTCGCTTTGGAACTGATTTGCATTGAAATAGAACTGATGAACAACCTAATTGTACTTGGGCTTTTGTGGCATTTGTTCCCTTTTGGGCCTTGACTTCCTCCTACTAGGGCGGCGGATAGGCTTGGCAGGTCTACCTCGAGACCTCCCTTCCTCCCTTGTGGGCCGAAGAAGAAGAAGAATGGATATCGTCTTTCACCTTTGATCCGGTTTCAACTTTCCATCAGATTTTGCACTGCTTGATCTCAAGAGTAAAGTGTGTAGTGTGTGCGGGGTCAATTCCCATTTTAAATTAGCAAGACTGACAAATGGATTCTGGATTTTGACCTTTCGGACCGGGGACCTTTACATGTCATGTCAGCCCAAAAGGGAGAACCATGAAAGAAAACTCTTTTGTTTTGGATTTTGGAAATATTCAGATTTTTTTGGATTACCTGGGAGATTTCCATTTTCTTTGGATTTTTGTGAAGTTTTCAATTTTTGTTTGGATTTTTGTTTAGGGGTAATATTTCTTGAGATACAAACCATTCCAGGGGTGAGTTAATTCCTCTCCTTCAGCATTAACCAGTTTATAAGCATTGCCAGGATAAACATCTTTTATGACAAACGGCCCTTCCCAATTTGGTTGGAGCTTTGAACGAGGGCCACCCGGCTTTACAAAAATTCTTTTGATTACCATTTCACCGACCTTAAATTTTCTCTCAATTACCTTCTTTTGATAGAAACGTGAGAGCCTGTTTTGGTAAACGCGCGCATGCTCAGCGGCGACCAGACGCTTCTCATCTAGGAGTTCCAATTGGGCAAGGAGTGAATCACGACGTTCATCGATAGAGAGCTCCTCATCCAATTGTACTCGCAAAGAGGGGATAAGAATCTCATAAGGGACTACGGCCTCCATTCCATAAGTAAGGGCAAAAGGAGTTTGCCCAGTGGGGGTTCGAATGGAAGTGCGGTAGGCCCAAAGAGCTTCAACCAGCTTGTCCGGCCAGTCCGAGAATTTATTAGCCTCGCACGTCTTCTTAACAATCTTGATTAAAGTTTTATTAGTGGCCTCTGCTTGGCCATTGCCCTGCGGATAATAGGGAGAAGAATGATGCAATGCAATGTTATACCTGTTGCAGAGATCCTTGAGATCTTGGGAGATAAATTGAGGTCCATTGTCGGTGACGATGGTGCTTGGGATGCCGAACCTCGTGATGATATTCTTCATGATAAATTTGCAGACGGTTGATGCTTTAATCTCCACGTAAGCTTCTGCTTCCGCCCACTTGGTGAAGTACTCCGTTGCCGTGAGAATGAATGATTTTTGCTTGGTCAGGAGGTTCGAATCACCAAGAGGTCCAATGATATCAAAAGCCCACATGGAAAAAGGCCATGGGGAGGATGTAGGGTGGAGTGAAGAAGCAGGAGAATGAATCTTGTCGGCATGCAGTTGGCACTTAACACACCTTCGAACATAGATAGAACAATCTTCTTCAAGAGTGGGCCAATAGAACCCTAGTCTAAGAATCTTCTTAGCTAGCATCTGGCTATTCACATGACCCCCACACACACCAGAATGCGCCTCTTCCACGACCCTCCAAGATTCATCATCATCGAGGCATCTTAATAAAACACCGGTGAGCCCTCTTCTGTAGAGCACACCTCCAACCAAAGTATAACGTTGAGCCACTCTCCTAATTGCTTTCTTTTCTTCGGCTGTGGCTTCCTCGGGGTAAGACTGATCATTACAGTATCTGGCGATCTCATAAAACCAAGGCTTTTCTTCATCCGCCAACTCTTCTTGCCAATCCAATAACATGACCTCTTTGCCTTCAAGAGCTTCTTTCCGTCTAACCTTCTCGAGCACCTGATCCCTAATATCAAGAAAAGCACGATCCCTAATAGCTGGAGTATCACGCTGATGAATCAGGGGGACATGAAAATCACGCTGAGGAGGGAAGACTAAGGCGGAAGCTAAAGAAGCAAGTGCGTCGGCCAAGATGTTCTGGCTACGCGGGACATGAACGAAAATCAATTTAGTGAAGAGTTTGGCGTAAGCTGAAGCGAGTTCCTGGTAGGGTTTGAGCTTAGGATTGATGGTGCGACACTTGACCAGCACCTGGCGCAAAATAAGCTGACTGTCACCGACAATTCGCAAATGAGTGACACCATATTGATGAGCGGTTTTGAGACCGGCCAAAAGAGCTTCATACTCGGCTATGTTATTGGTGACGGGAAAAGTAAGCCGAGCAGCAAATGGAATGGTGACCCCTTCGGGTGTTAAAAGAACCATGCCGATCCCTCTTCCTTGAGAGTTAAGGGCTCCATCAAAATGTAATGTCCACATAGGATCGTGGGGTTGATTAATGGACATTAATTCTTCATCTGGGAACTCCGAATTGACAGGATCAAAGTGGGGAAGAGGGTGGTGAGCAAGGTGCTCGGCAATGGCGTAACCTTTGATAGCTTTTTGCTGAATGTAAGTGATGTCAAATTGAGAAAGGAAGCTTTGCCAGCGTGCTAATCGATCAGTGAGGACAGATTTTTCAAGGAGGAATTTGATTGGATTCATGCGAGCAATGAGGTGAACCTCGTGAGCTAGAAAATAGTGTTTTAACTTTTGAACTACCCAAACCAAAGCTGCACAAGTCTTTTCCATAGCTGAATATCTCTGCTCACAGGGGTTAAGGAGTTTAGATAAGTAGTATGCTGCCCTCTCCTTACCTTCTTCATCCGTTTGAGCTAAGACAGCACCTACGGAGTCATCCAGGACTGAAACATATAGAATAAGAGGTTTGCCTGGAATTGGCGGCCTCAGGACAGGAGGATTGACCAAATAATCCTTCAATCCGTCAAAGGCTACCTGACACTTGTCATCCCAATTAAACTTGACTCCCGGCTTAGTAAGCTCGTAGAACGGCCTACACCTTTGTGAGTGCTGGGAGACGAAGCGGCGAATGAATTGCAACCTCCCTATTAATCCTCGAACTTCTTTCAAATTCTTGGGAGGAGGCATATCTCTAATGGCTTTTGCCTTGTTGGGATCAACTTCAATACCCCTCTTGCTAACAATGAAACCGAGCAATTTCCCTGAAGAAACACCAAATACGCACTTTTTGGGGTTCATTTTTAACTGAAATTCTCGGGATCTCTGCAAAACCTTAGCCAGAACCCCAGGATGCTCAATCCTTGTCCTTGATTTCACAACCAGGTCATCTACATACACCTCAATATAAATATGAATCATGTCATGAAAAATTGCCATCATAGCCCTTTGATAAGTGGCTCCAGCATTCTTAAGTCCAAAGGGCATGACCACATAACAATATGTGCCCCATGGTGTAGTGAATGAGGTTTTCTCTTGATCCTCCTCAGATAGACGAATCTGATTATAGCCTGAAAAGCCATCCATAAAAGAAAGAGTCTCAAATCCTGCCGTGTTGTCGATCAATACATCAATATGAGGGAGGGGGAAGTCATCTTTAGGACACGCCCGGTTGAGGTCCCGGAAATCTATGCAAATCCGAACTTTCCCATCTTTCTTCATAACCGGGACAATGTTAGCCACCCAATTGGGATAAAGGACGACTCTAACAAATCTAGCTTTATGGAGCTTATCGACCTCCTCTTTCATCTTTAAAGCCATGTTAGGGTGGAAACGCCTCAACCGTTGTTTGACCGGGACAGACCCTGGCTTAAGTGTAAGGCGATGTTCAACGAGCGCAGGGTCTAATCCAGGCATATCTTCGTAGCTCCAAGCGAACGTGTCCTTGTATTCTTGTAGAACCAAAATAAGCGCCTCCTCCTCGGAGGGCGGCAAATTTTTACTGATGAGGACAATCCTAGGGTCTTCCTCGGTACCCAGATTGATTTCTTTGGTTGGCTCTTCCACTGAGGCTGATGGTTCGTCGAATCGTCTTATGCCACTAGCAAAAGCATCAGCCTCGTCCTCATATTCTTCATAACTTTCATCCCCCTCTTCAATAGGGTCTTCATCATTCATTATTTCATAAACGCCCAAACCCTCATAGGAAGCAATGGAATCCTCATATTCTAGCTCCGGCAGGATAATTGGATCCTCCACAAACTCAGGGATTGCTAAACAAGCATGGCATCTGGCAGCCAATTCTAACAAAAATCTTCGAGGAATCTGCCTACCCTTGGCCTTCTTATGTGGAACTATCCCCTGACTTTTAAAAGAAGAAGAGGAAGAAGAGGAGGAAGAGCAACTAGCTTGATTAGGGGAAGGAGATGAAAAAGCGGATACAGGAGGTGATACAGAGGAGGGCCCCTCACCAGAGGGGGAGAAAAGATTTATCAAGGAATTTTGAGAGAGCAGCCCCTGGGTTGGGACGCACTCGGAAGAAAAATAGGAAATCTCTTCAATAGAAATGGAGGACTGGAATGTTGGAGATTTGGCGTTTTTTTTTTCGTTTTTAGTTTTTCCTTTGTTTTTATTTTCTTTTTCAAGTAAAAAGCAATGCGAAGGGAGAATAGCGGGGGGAGTGGAGATTGCAATTTTGGAGAAAGATTTAATCAAAGACGGCCCATGCGGGGGCGAGATGGAGATTTCAGAAAATCGCTCGAGGAGCGAAGGAGCAATCGAAAGGGAAATCTGAATTGAATCAGGAGACAAGTTAATGGTAATCGGTGGTGGTCGCGGCACGTGACCAAACCAACGGGAATAGAAAGAAGCCAACACTGATGGATGCACAGAAGTGAGGGAGAAAAGGCCGGCCCACAGCCTATCCACGGAGAAATCTTCTTCAAAGGGGACATCTGGTCTCCCGTATCTGTGTAGTCACTTAACAGCTGCCTTTTATCTGTGATTGCGGCAGGCATTTCAATCAGTTCTTGAATCAATGGTGGCCATTCTGGATCTGTCGGCATGAATAAGCGGCCCAGGGAAATCGTGATGTCATTCATATCAAACCACCTGTACCAGTCACATTCCGGGTCACCCATTTTTCTTCTTTTATCTGGCCTTAAAGTCTCCAAGGCTTTGTAAGTGGCCAGTGGTGCAATGTGACGAGCGAACTGCCTAGCGTGCACATCTGACAATCAAATAATGATGTAATGACGGTAGTCTGCTCGTTGTTTTGAATGCCACCGGTGACAAAATGTGTCTTTAAAGTCCAGGTGAGCGGTTGGCGATCTGGCTTGAAGGTGGACGTCATAACAGCCCACGGCTCCCCTTCATTCTTGCCCGGTGCTTTGTAGCCTAAGCCGCCTCGTGCAATCATCTTTTGAGGCTTAATGGGCCTAACTCTGCCCTGGAGTTTGGCGCCCAGGCCCTTGCCATCTTGATATCCCATTCTTATAAGAATGTTCCAGCCGGGGGTATTCATCATATTTTTCTTTTTCTTCTTCCCCTTAGAAGGCAGAGGTGTCATGGCAACTGTGGTAACTGTCTCGGATAGCATCGGCCGCGGACGGGGAATGTCCAGCACAGATAATAACGGCTTGTTGGCAGGCCATATGGAAGGAACTGATGAAGCTACATGAATGTCTTCCTCTGGCAAGATCGGCACACTGGTCACCTTGATAATACGCCCCTTGTGCGGAAACTTGAGGCACTGATGGTTTGTAGAAGGCACCGCATCAAGCTGCTGAATGTAAGGGCGACCCAGGATGCCATTAAAGGTTGGGTCCATATCCAGAATATGAAAATCTGCCGTAATAGTGGCTGGACCCAAGCTGACTTTGAGAGTAATCATGCCCAGAGGAGGTTTCTTTGTATTATCATATGCCGTGACAGTAATGGTAGATGGCCGAATCTGGCTCTCAGGGATACCACATGACTTTAGAGTGCTCGGAGGCAACACATTAATAGATGCACCGGTGTCTACCAAACATTGCTTAACGGCCACTTTGTTGATATCAACCGTGATACATAGGGCATATTTTCTTGCCGGTAGAGGTGCTAACTCATGTTCGTGGAATGTGATTGCCGGCTGACTGCTGGCAGGAGTCAAGACTGTAATTATCTGTTCAACCGGAAGGTCCTCATTGACCATAACCTTCTGCAGGTATTCCTTCAAGGCCAGCTGATGAGTGGTGGACCTCTTGATTAACTCCAGAATGGAGATTCTGGCTGGAGTGCGATCCAAGTGCTTTAACAAATCATACTGAGTTCCCGGCACTGAATCTTGTTCCTGCTCTTGCTCTTGTGGCCCCTGCACGGGCTCTAGCTCTCTCTGGGGGAAAACACGGTGGAATATCCGTCCACTACGGAGGGGTGCTACGCCTTGACGCGCCTCTGTCGGGGCAATCTTAGGAGGAGGGTTGGAAGAAGAAGAAGGAATGTCGGTAGCAGAAACCGCACTTGGGGATAAAGGGGAATTCAATGAAAGGGGTGTCTCCGTAGGAGACGTGGTAGTGGTGTTCAATAAAGGTGCCCCCGAGGGAGGCATGGGAGGAGCATTTGAAGAAGGGGCCCTCACCGGAGAGGTGAGGGATATCCGAATGCGAGGAGTATTGGTAGGTGGTGGAATAAGGAGAGATCGTGGCACAAAAGGTGGTTGGGGAGATGGTGAAGGAACTCTTGCCGGTGTAGGGGTGATAGAGGAGGTAGCGGGCGCTGGCGGTGAGCGAAGTAGGAGTGGCCTGGATGGCGCGGGTGTGGGATTGATGGTGGAAGGTGGAATGGTAGATTGTTGGGGTGGTATGTGGTTAAGAAGGGAACGAGTCGGCAAGACTGTAGAATTGGTGGAGGTAGACGGGTTGACGGGGCGTAAAAGGGAACGTCCCGATAGGAGATTAGAAGAAGAAGGGGGAATGCGCAAAAGGCGCGGGGTTTGATTTCGGGTTGTATCATGGTGAAATGCCCCGACAGAGGCGTTTTCTTCGTGCCATCCCTGCCCTCTCTCCACCTCGTAGAGAGACGTGACAGGGTTCACGTGCTGATTAGGAGCGTGGTCCGGTAGTGGATTACGGACAATCCCCATATCCTGCTGGGGTGCTGGAGCTTGTTGTGGTTGAGCCTGCTGCGGAGCTGGATGCTGCTGTTGCTGATTTTGCTGTTGCCGAGGCGGCCTTCTCTCTTTCATGGTGGCGATGACTTGCCTCATTTCATCCCAATTAATGCCTCCCTGGTCATTCAAATCATAAATATGATCTCTGAAGTGGAAACAACGGTCAAGGTTGTGACCAGGGGCGCGGTGAAATGCACAGTAGCGGGATGTGTCAACATTGTCGGGCCACACTGTTCTTTCTTTTGGTAGAACGAGCAGGTTGGCGGCCATTAAAGCATTAAAAATGTCAGGGAGACTCTCTGGGAGTGGCGGATAATGGGCCCTCTTGGGGCCAAGTGGTGGTCTCCGCTGTTGTTGGCCGTAGTGGGAAGGTGGAGGGACTTGATGGTATTGTGGTGGTGCTGGAGGGTCGGTGCGAGGCGCTTGGCTCGGTGATGGAGCAAAAGAAGGTTGGGGTGTGAAATGGCGCTGTGGAGCGGAGGTAAAATGGGGGTTCTGCTGTGGAGGTGGCAGAGGTCGCGGGTTTGAATGGTGATGGGGGTGGCCAACTACGCCAACCTGCTCGTTTGTGACAGTGCCCTCAGTTGTGGGCCCACTGTTGACAGTTGTATTCTTTTTAAACAGCCGAGGCTTCGGCTCAAACATGCCCATGATGGGCGAATCCTTCATTTGTGTCTGTATATAACGAGCTCTTTCATAGAGCTCCTCCATGGTTGTCAGCCGATTCATGGCCAAAATGTGCCGGAATTGAGGGGTTGCATTAGAAATGACCATCTTCACTTGCTCCTGTTCCGACAATGTGTCCTTTAATTTTTCGGCCATGGACCGCCACCTATCAGCAAATACAATGAAGTCCTCCTCGGGCTTCATCTTCTCAGCAACTAAATCTGTAACAGAGAGGGAGGGTCCCACCCGGTCTCTGTACTTTTGCAGGAACTTTCTTTGAATAATATCAAAATCGCCAGCATCAGCTGGCTCCAGAGAATAAAACCATTCAAGGGCGGATCCCTCGAGAGATCTCCTGAATAAGTAGGCCAGGGAGGCCTTGTTGTCTTGCCAGAAAGAAGTTTCATAACGGAAATCCTTTAAATGAATGAACGGGTTACCGGTTCCATTATATCGCCGAAAGTGCGGCATTTCAGAAGGGGGTAAGTGGAACACCGGCAACGTAGGGAGAGAGATTTCCGGAGCATTCTTAGTTGCCGTAACCTTCTTGAGCTGCTCCTCCATGCTGGCTAGCTTTCGAAGCAACAGAGTGTTGGTATCGGGCTCGACCGGGGCCTGATTCTGAATGAAAGCACGCGGTGTAGGCGTTTGCAAAATCTGAGGAGGTTGAAAGGATTGATGCCTAACCGCTGAATAGCTCGCCTGTGGGGCCGGCATGGCCGCAGTAGGCGTTTGTGGACGAGAGGAAGGGGAATGCAAGACCGCCTGGTCATTAATAATCTGATGGCCACTCACGGCCGGAGGGGGATTAGAAGAAGAAGAAAGAACTGACTTCCCCTTTAAAGCGGCCTGAACAGCTTGCCGCTGGGAGTCATCCAACTGGGAAAGAGCTTGGATTAAATCAGTGACGTTGATGGATGGGGAAGGGTTCCCTGAAGTATTAGAAGGTGGAACTTGAGACGGAGGGTCCGCCTCATGATTAGTGGTATCGACCACATGAACCTGAGAGTAATAGGGATGAGGAGGAAGATAGTTCCCCTCATAATAAACCGAATCCTGGAGAGGGTCCTCATATTGACCAAATATGTTCTCATTCTCATCATCGTAAGAATACCCGTTGCCCGACATGTTGATGGTTTTACCTGAACGGAGTTTCATTCTTAAGAGAGAGAATGTTTTTAATGAAGGAACTATCACAAAATAATCAATCCAAACCAAGCAATCAAATCACCCAACTATGTTTATGCAAACAAGGTTGGCAAGAAACGCAAGATTTTAAGGTTTGATGTTTGAATTAGGGTGAATTATTTGTGAAAGTTCACTCTTTTGCCAAATGAGACCTAGTTTGATCCGAGTGTAATCTCCGGGTCAACTAAGTTCTTCCTCTCTTAACAACGCATGGGTTCTCTAAACTCCAGGTACTTCGAGGGTACAACCAGCCCAGCGTCCGTGAGGGAATCCACGGGTGCGGGGACTTATGGAGGTCTTGGAAAAGGGATTTCCAGTCCAAAGAGACGGAATGCTCAATGGAGGGTCGTCCCGATTCCAAGAAAGGTGTGTGGATCCTAGGATAGAGAGAGGAGGTCTCTCAACCAAGCCAGCAAATCAAGATAATAATATCAACACAAATGCCAAACAATGAATAATAGCCAATCTGTGAAAATGAACAGTAAAGACACGCCCTGGGAAGGGGCGTGTTCACAACAGCAAGAAAGACACGCCCTGCGATAGGTCGTGACAAACTTAAAACACGGCAGCGTGGCTGCCGTTAACTCTGTGAGGGGCTCACAGACAGTAGGAAAAACACGCCTTAGGGTGAGGCGTTCTCAGGAAAGGACGCCTACACTGGAGGGCGTCAAAACTCAGATAATAATTAAACACGCCCTGATGACAGGCGTTGACAATGGATGGAACGCCTCTGGGAGCGGCGTTAAGTCCACAGACAATAAAACAATCATGCAGCAGGCAGCAGTTATAGTAAAAGACGCCCTGGGAATGGGCGTTACTCAGAGAAACACGCCCCTGAGAGGGGCGTTAAATATCAGACGATGAAATAAGCAACCAGAAAGCCAGCAGGTGTAATAAACGCACGCCCTGGAGGGGGCGTGATTCAACAAGACACGTCCCTGTGAGGGGCGTGAAATCAAAAGACGCCTTCGTGAAAGGCGTTAATAATCAGAAATCGACTGACCCGGGGAGTGTGCAGAGTGCACAATGGAGGGTGCCCGAGGGGCACAAGGGAGAGGGTACCGAGGGTACCAAGGGGAAAGGGCACGCGAGGGTGCCTAAGGGGAAAGGACACACGAGGGTGTCAAGGGGAAAGGGCACTCGAGGGTGCCAATGGAGATGGTAATCAAGAAAGAAAACAGTGGAAGTCCCACCGTGATCGCCAATTTGTAGATTCGGATTAAAATCCACACTTAGGAATAGAAATAAAAATAATAAAATGAATAAGATGTAATAAAAATAGCACGAGGTGCTAAAAAGGGAGTTGTGATCGCCAGAGGGATTACCTCAATAAGAAGAAAAGGAGATCGCGTGTACCTGGTGGAAATTGGGATGCGGGATGGATGTGGATTTCCTCCTCCAACTTCAATCGGCCGGCCGATGAAGCGGGTCTTCTTAGTTGATTACCTTGCAAAACGGACAATAAACACAAACAAGAAGAGAGGGATCAGCCCAAAATGCAGTAGTATCTATCCAAATGGACGTGTAATAATGAAGGAAAGAAAGGCACATGCGCACCTTTTTTTTTTGATTGTTTTTAAACCCCTTAACAAGACTTAAGGGAGGGGGAGTATGATGATAAAAATGCGATAAAGTGTGAATAAATATGAAGGATGAACGTATATGATGAATGGAGTGATGTGAATAAAAAAAAGAGAGATGAAAAGGCTGAGAAACCCTGCTGTCCCTGGCGACAGTAAAGGGAGTGAAGATGACGGAAGTGGATGGATGAAGCACCGGATGAAGCCCAATGAAAAACGCAGAAAGGATGCAGCAAAGGATGAAGAAGGCTCTGTTCGTGAATGCTTAAACCTTTTGAAACCTGCTTAACGTGCTTCACCTGCTTAAAACAATGCTTCAACCGTTTACACGATCGATCAAGGCTTCAATTTATAGCTTCGATTGGATGTGATCAAGCAAGGTAAGATCAGAACGGGTAATGAGGCATTCAAGGAAGGATTAAGATCGAGCAAGAGACCAAATTATGATAGGGAACTGTGAGGGAAAGATCGAAAAAGGAAGGACTCTGGAGCGAAACACGCCTTAATCGAGGACGTCTCTTGATGAATTGACGACTGCAACAGAGGCGTTTCTTGAAACACGACCTAGAAAAGGACGTTTCTTCCTGGATTTAATTTTAGAAATAAAACTTGCTCTGTTTAAACACTGATATAACACGCCTATGATAACGGCGTTTCTTAAAAACACGCCTTGAGGAAGGGCGTTACCCAGAAAATGCCTTTTATTTTGAAAATTGATAATTCCAGAAATTAGCGGATAATACCAGGAATTGACGCCCTGTACCACGGTCGTCCTTTCTTTGAAAACGCCTTATTACAGGTCGTGACTTTATAAATTAACGCCCTTAATAAAGTCGTGAATAACAAAAAATGCAGGAAAAATGCATAAAAATTAAAAAAAAGAAAAACTTTATATTATAAGAATATTGAAGTCCACTTGGGGCGTTTATATAATAACATGAGATTTGATCAACAAAACGTCAATTTTGGCGTGTCTACACCACTCTGTTCTGGTGTAGCCAAGGCCGGCCAAGCAGTGCCTTATAGGAGGTGTTGGAGTTGATGATGTGGAACTAGACCTTGGTGGTGAAATCATCAAAGGTCAAGTTGAATTCTACGACCCCCATGGGCACCTCACATTTTTGATTAAAACCAGCAATCTTGACGTTCTTGACCTCAACCAGGTGTACGTCAAAGTAGTGTTTTTGGTACACTCGGTAGGGAAGTATATTCACTGCCACCCCCGGGTCAATCAGGACCATGTTGATAGGCTGGCCATTCAGCTGCCCTTTCATGTCAGGTGGGCAGGAGCATGTCATCTTCTGTGAAAGCCACAGCCACTTCAGGTGATATTTCTGCTAGACAGGCTTCAAGGTGTTGCTGGCGTCTGGAGTGCGTCAATAATGGCTTGCCATGTTTCTTCATCCAAAGACAGCATCTCCCATACGTTAAATCGGGCCGGGATCTTCTTGAGGTGTCTGACTATTCGGTCGGCAGCCCGCACCTTGAGTAACTTTATCTCTTCGGCCTTGCTACGCCTGCCCCCACCTTGGAACTGGGGTGCTGGATCAGAGGATGCCTCCTTTGCGGGTTCTGTCACAGCCTGTTGAGCCTGTGGGGCCTACTGGGCTTCCTCCTTTTCTTGCATAAATTCGGCGAGGTTCGGGACACCGTCAAATTCCTCCCCTGGCTGAGGAGGGTTTGCCGCTGGTGGAGCTTGGGGACTGCTTGCTTCTTTGGTTGAAGGAGACCCTTGGGAGCGTGCCTGCCTCTCTGCTCGGGCCAACAGAAACTCGGTGAATGAAGGGGTGCCCCGGCTCCTGGATCCTTCGGGATAGAGACCTGACGGGGGAGGGATCTCGGTGCCTCGAACCTCGGGCTCGGGGACCTGGTATGGCTGCTCTCCCCTGAGCATGATGTTGAGGTTATCCTGAGGAGGGCGCCCCCACTTCCTTCCCGACCTGGTGGCGTGTTGGGAAGCGGATGCTTTAGCCTGGTTCGCCTCCGTCGGCTCATGGGGTAGCTCTTCTTCTTTTTCTTCCAGGGAGAGGGCGGTGTTGAACAACGCCGAGAGGGTGTTGTAGGCGACGACAACCTCCTTTCTCTTCTTGCTCTTGGGCCTTCTCTTCTTCTTATTCTTTCCTGCTGTAGCCGGTGACTGCTCTTGGGGAAGTCCACCCCACAGGGGAGGTTCTTTCTCTGCTTCAGTTTCTGTTCTTGGAGCCAGTTCGAGTGATTCAAACTCCTCCCAGGGGACATATTCTTTCAGCTCCACGGGCTGGATTTTGGGCTGTTCATAATCTTCCAGCCCATCAATAACAACATGGAGTCTTTCAACCGCCGGGCTAGTCTTCTTGTGCGTCCGCATCGGGATGTGTTTTTTTTGTTGTGAGTTGGCCACCTCATGACTAGCCGAGGGGCCGTGTCCTGCCAGACTGGGTTTGCCGGGGGCGGTGCCGGCTGGGGTGTCACACCCTTCACATGAACTTCTGGGGTGGGCCGAGGGATCCATCCTCTTCTATTCTTTCTGGGTACGGTCTGCCAACCCCCTTGGTCTTGAGCCGGGCCATAATAAAAGTTTCAAAGGTGGCGCGGGTGCTGGCCTCCGCCCACTCTTCAGGAAACTCCTGGTATAATGAGACCATGTTGACGATGGAGGTTATGTTGGACAGCTCATGCGGCTGCGGGGGGTCTACCTTGTGCTCCCCCATGTCCAGTTCCCCATTCTTGATTAAGGACTCAATGACGTCCTTGAAGACATAGCAGTCCTCAATAGTGTGCCCGAGCATCCGGTGGTACATGCAGAAGTGCGGGTCATCTTTCTTCTTCAGGTCACCGGGCCTCTTCGGTTCTGGCAACGTGATTTTGTTGTAGCTGGTTGCCCACTCGAACAGGAGCCGGGACTTGTCTCGGGAGAAGGAATATAGCTTGTTTCTCATCTTCTCCCTCAGCGAGGGGCCATCCCGCCGTTCTGTAGTTCTGGGCGGGGGAGAGTTGGCAGTCCCTTTGGCTTTTTCCTTTTGTTTCTCAAAGGTCTGGAAATATAGTGCATGCACCTCAGGGGGAGCTGGCTTCTTCTCGGCCTGCCTGGCTCTCTGGCTCGATACGGCCGGGGTGGAGGAATATCAGGCCAGAAATGCCTCAATCTCGGCTACAATATTATTCAGGCGGTCAAATGTTTTAACCTCAGCGCCAATCATCCTTTCCAGGATTTCTTTTTTTAAATTCTGTTTGCAGATCTGCACTGCGTCCTCCTGATGTGGGGGATGCCTACACCTCATGCTGAGGTTCCGCCACCTTTTGATGTAGTCAGGAGCCGACTCGTCATTCCTCTGCCTTGTGGCATAGAGCTCTGCCACAGTGACTTCCCGTTCAGCAATGTAGAACCTTTCTTTGAACTTTTTCTGCATGTCGGGCCAATCAGCAACAGGCCCGGGCGGCAAGCTGGAGTACCACTCAAAGGCAAGCCCAGTGAGTGTGGAGCTGAAAAACTTCAGGAGGTAGGCCTCATCGACAGCCAGATCTCCCATGACATTCACATAATAGGCAATGTGCTCCCTGGGAGACCCTTGCCCATTAAACTTTTCAAACTTCGGTGTCTTGGTGACGCCAAGTGGTAGCTTCTTCGCAGCATAATGAGCCGTATAGGGCACCTGGTAGACGTCGAACGGCGTCTGATCCCCGTCGCCCCTCTCTGCTAATTTCATGTCTATCATTTGTTCAAGCATCAACCGGCTGACTGCTATTGGGTCGACCGGTCTTGGATAGAAATGGGCGACCTGTGCACTCGGGGTAGTCAGCACAGTCGCTTGAGGGGCCACGGGGGACCCTTGGGAAGGTGGGGCCTGTAGCGGGGCCGGTGCTATGTAGTGCGCTTGTTGCGGGGGCATGCCTCCAGGGAAGCTGGGAGTTGCTGGGGAGGTCGCAGCTTGCAAAGTTGCTTCTGAAGATTGCCTGTTGCCCGCGGGTGCTTCGAGCAGAACCTAGGTCTGTCCGAACGTCGAGGGTTGTACGTTCCGCTCATTTAGTTGCTTCTTCCGCAACTCAATCTCTTGCTGGAATCGTTGCATCATGTATAACATTGCCGGGTCGGTTATGGGGAGACTGGGCATGCCCCCTATCTCTTCGGCCGGGGTGTCCTCGGATGATGTGGAGGGCCCGCCGCTCGTGTCGCCAGTGGTGACTACATTGGCCGTGAGAGCCGCAGGAGGTTCTTCGTGAAAGGTTTCTTCGGCGCCAGTCTATGCCGCCCGGTTGAAGTGCTCGCGGTATCTCTTGCTTCCCTCCTCGACCAGACGGAGGCGTCAGGACTGGCGTCTCGTGACCGGGACACGTTGCCACCCCACGGGCGGAGAGAGCTTTGGATCAGGTCGGCCACTAGCGAGGTTAACTCAGCCAGCCGTGCCTTTAACATCTCAATCTCCCGTCGCTGCCTATGGTATAAGGCGTACATTACGGGGTCGTATCGAAGGGGATCCGGAGCACGGCCCATACTACCGCTCCTTGCTTCACCAACAGGCTGGGGTGAGGGTGCCCTGGTAGTGTGATCCTTCGAGGTCGACCCCTCAGAAAAGGAGGAAGTCTTCCCCCTGCAGTGATGGTGAAGGGGGGTCCAAAGGAACACTTCTTCGTCTTGCGCCCCTTCAGCCAGAGGCGTGGAATATACATCTTGACGGGCTTCCCGCAAGTCTGCAGCTTCCGCGGGGTCATCGCCGGACAGGGCCGAAACTGATATAACGTCAATTTCGTAATAATCTTCTAGTGAAAAGCCCAGGCCGGGGTGCTTGGTAATTTGCAGCAGCCGCCGATCCAGGTTTGGAGGGTTCCACATCCTTTGAAACATTTCCTTCTGGCTGGAGGGTTGGTAGGGGGGAATCTTTTACTTTCTGACCAATCTAATTGCCCGTTCGGTCATGTGAGGAAGTCCCGCGATGGGGACGTGCGGGTCATGCAGTTCGTCAGGGAATCGGTAATCATCGTCTTCCCTGACTGGCTTTTCCCCGGCAACATAAAAGATAGTGGGTGTTCCTTCATGGTTAGGCACCTCAAAGGTTCTCAGCTGCTCGGCTACTTGGTAGTCAACTTCTGTTATGGGCTTGATGATCCCTGGCGGGACCCTGACATTTTCCAGCATGTCTTCTAGGCGAGGTGTCCCCGGTGTAGGATAGATGGCAAGAGGAGCTGCCTTGGATACCCCTCCTTCTTACGCAATGAATGGTACATGTGGGGGAGCCATATAGCTTGGGGGCGGTGGAGGAAACCAGCCGCCCGATTCCACCTTCCTCTTTCCCCTGTCTTGGGCGACTTGGGGAGCTTGCTTCGCCTTTTCTAGGTACAGATTGGCATCTGAAAAATGACACTCGAACACCTCGAATGGGTGGAGATCGGCGAAGATCCTGACTTCCTTCCCCTCGCAAGTGTACTTGATGCATTGGTGCAGGGTGGAAGGCACCACTCTATTCTGGTGTAGCCAAGGCCGGCCAAGCAGTGCCTTATAGGAGGTGTTGGAGTTGATGATGTGGAACTGGACCTTGGTGGTGAAATCATCAAAGGTCAAGTTGAATTCTGTGACCCCTATGGGCACCTCACATTTTTGATTAAAACCGACAATCTTGACGTTCTTGACCTCAACCAGGTGTTCGTCAAAGTAGTGTTTTTGGTACACTCGGTAGGGAAGTATATTCACTGCCACCCCCGGGTCAATCAAGACCCTGTTGATAGGCTGGCCATTCAGCTGCCCTTTCATGTCAGGTGGGCAGGAGCATGTCATCTTCTGTAAAAGCCACAGCCACTTTAGGTGATATTTCTGCTAGACAGGCTTCAAGGTGTGCTGGCGTCTGGAGTGCGTCAATAATGGCTTGCCATGTTTCTTCATCCAAAGACAGCATCTCCCATACGTTAAATCGGGCCGAGATCTTCTTGAGGTGTTTGACTATTCGGTCGGCAGCCCGCACCTTGAGTAACTTCATCTCTTCGGCCTTGCTACGCCTGCCCCCACCTTGGAACTGGGGTGCTGGATCAGAGGATGCCTCTTTTTCGGATTCTGTCATAGCCGGTTGAGCCTGTGGGGCATGCTGGGCTTCCTCCTTTTCTTGCATAAATTCGGCGAGGTTAGGGACACCATCAAATTCCTCCCCTGGCTGAGGAAGGGTTGCCGCTGGTGGAGCTTGGGGACTGCTTGCTTCTTTAGTCGAAGGAGACCCTTGGGAGCGTGCCTGCCTCTCTGCTCGGGCCAACAGAAACTCGGCGAATGAAGGGGTGCCCCGGCTCCTGGATCCTTTGGGATAGAGACCTGACGGGGGAGAGATCTCGGTGCCTCGAACCTCGGGCTCGGGGACCTAGTATTACTGCTCTCCCCTGAGCATGATGTTGAGGTTATCCTGAGGAGGGCGCCCCCACTTCCTTCCCGACCTGGTGGTGTGTTGGGAAGCAGATGCTTTAGCCTGGTTCACCTCCGTCGGCTCATGGGGTAGCTCTTCTTCTTTTCTTCCAGGGAGAGGGCAGTGTCGAACAACGCCGAGAGGGTGTTGTAGGCGACGACAACCTCCTTTCTCTTCTTGCTCTTGGGCCTTCTCTTCTTCTTATTCTTTCCTGCTGTAGCCAGCGGCTGCTCTTGGGGAAGTCCACCCCACAGGGGAGGTTCTTTCTCTGCTTCAGTTTCTGTTCTTGGAGCCAGTTCGAGTGATTCGAACTCCTCCCAGGGGACATATTCTTTCAACTCCACGAGCTGGATTTTGGGCTGTTCATAATCTTCCAGGCCATCAATAACAGCCTGGAGTCTTTCAACCGCCGGGCTAGTCTTCTTGTGCGTCCGCATCAGGATGTGTTTCTTTTTGTTGTGAGTTGGTCGCCTCATGACTAGCCGAGGGGCCGTGTCCTGCCAGACCGGGTTTGCCGGGGGCGGTGCCGGCCGGGGTGTCACACCCTTCACATGAACTTCTGGGGTGGGCCGAGGGATCCATTCTCTTCTATTCTTCCTGGGTACGGTCTGCCAACCCCCTTGGTCTTGAGCCGGGCCATAATAAACGTTTCATAGGTGGCGCGGGTGCTGGCCTCCGCCCACTCTTCAGGCAACTCCTGGTATAATGAGACCATGTTGACGATGGAGGTTATGTTGGGCAGCTCATGCGGCTGCGGGGGGTCTACCTTGTGCTCCCCTATGTCCAGTTCCCCATTCTTGATTAAGGACTCAATGACGTCCTTGAAGATGTAGCAGTCCTCAATAGTGTGCCCGAGTATCCGGTGGTACAGGCAGAAGTGCGGGTCGTCTTTCTTCTTCAGGTCACCGGGCCTCTTCGGTTCTGGCAACGTGATTTTGTTGTAGCTGGTTGCCCACTGGAACAGGAGCCGGGACTTGTCTCGGGAGAAGGAATATAGCTTGTTTCTCATCTTCTCCCTCAGCGAGGGGCCATCTCGCCGTTCTGTAGTTCTGGGCGGGGGAGAGTTGGCGGTCCCTTTGGCTTTTTCCTTCTGTTTCTCAAAGGTCTGGAAATCTAGTGCATGCACCTCAGGGGGAGCTGGCTTCTTCTCGGCCTGCCTGGCTCTCTGGCTCGATACGGCCGAGGTGGAGGAATATCAGGCCAGAAATGCCTCAATCTCGGCTACTATATTATTCAGGCGGTCAAATGTTTTAACCTCAGCGCCAATCATCCTTTCCAGGATTTCTTTTTTTAAATTCTGTTTGCAGATCTGCACTGCGTCCTCCTGATGTGGGGGATGCCTACACCTCATGCTGAGGTTTCGCCACCTTTTGATGTAGTCAGGAGCCGACTCGTCATTCCTCTGCCTTGTGGCATAGAGCTCTGCCACAGTGACTTCCCGTTCAGCAATGTAGAACCTTTCTTTGAACTTTTTCTGCATGTCGGGCCAATCAGTAACAGACCCGGGCGGCAAGCTGGAGTACCACTCAAAGGCAAGCCCAGTGAGTGTGGAGCCGAAATACTTCAGGAGGTTGGCCTCATCGACAGCCAGATCTCCCATGACATTCACATAATAGGCAATGTGCTCCCTGGGAGACCCTTGCCCATTAAACTTTTCGAACTTTGGTTGCTTGGTGACGCCAAGTGGCAGCTTCTTCGTGGCATAATGAGCCGGATAGGGCACCCGGTAGACGTCGAACGGCGTCTGATCCCCGTCGCCTCTCTCTGCTAATTTCATGTCTATCATTTGTTCAAGCATCAACCGGCTGACTGCTATTGGGTCGACCGGACTTGGATAGAAATGGGCGGGCTGCGCACTCGGGGTAGTCAGCACAGTCGCTTGAGGGGCCACGGGGGACCCTTGGGAAGGTGGGGCCTGCAGCGGGGCCGGTGCTGTGTAGTGCGCTTGTTGCGGGGGCATGCCTCCGGGGAAGCTGGGAGTTGCTGGGGAGGTCGCAGCTTGCAAAGTTGCTTCTGAAGATTGCCTGTTGCCCGCGGGTGCTTCGAGCAGAACCTCGGTCTGTCCGAACGTCGAGGGTTGTACGTTCCGCTCATTTAGTTGCTTCTTCCGCAACTCAATCTCTTGCTGGAATAGTTGCATCATGTACAACATTGTCGGGTCGGTTGTGGGGAGACTGGGCATGCCCCCTATCTCTTCGGCCGGGGTGTCCTCGGATGATGTGGAGGGCCCGCCGCTCGTGTCGCCGGTGGTGACTACATTGGCCGTGAGAGCCGCAGGAGGTTCTTCGTGAAAGGTTTCTTCAGCGCCAGTCTGTGCCGCTTCGCCTGCTGCTCTTCCCCTTCTAGTGAGAGGCCCCGGTCTGGCGGCGAGTCTGGCCACTTCTTCAGGGTCGGTGGGTAGGGCCCCGTACCGACCAAAAACTCCTGCCATATTGCAGGTGAAGATTCTCCAGCTTCTATTTCTCTTCGTCGTCCTCCTGGATGACCTTCCTGGGAACACCAACCTGTCGAAGACCGATCATCGGGGCGACGCTTCCTCCCGAAAAGGGGACTGGCGCGGCTCCTCTGACCGATTCCTCGACTCTGCACTGGGAGCAGGTTGGGCTTCTTCTTCATGGAAAGCGGAGGCCACTGCTTCCAGCAGTCTCCGGCGACCCAAGGGAGTGCTACCTGGGCCCCGGAGGTAGTTTCTCATGGCCTACTCGATCCCTTCCCACTCCTGCTCGGGGAGAGCAGCTGGTAGTTGTGCGTCGATGGCAGTGACAGGAGGGGAGTAAACCCTGGGTGCCGGACGGGTAGCATTATGTTGGCGCCCACGGTGATGGCGGCGGGTATTCTCTGGCGGTACCGGCATGACAGGTGCTGGTTGGCGGGCTGGGGTCGTCACCTCGACCCTTTCATCTCTTCAGGCCCTCCTCGGGCGGAAAGTGCTGGGTCTCATCTGGGCATATGCAGTGGGCTGGGTCTCCTTGGGAACCCAGATTTGTTTCAATTTGGCCGGCCTACGAGCTGGTGCAGTCTTCGGTGCTGCGACCGGGACAGCGGGCGTCACCTTCTCTTTTAGCTTCTCCAGCCCTTGGAAAGAGTTACGGACTGGGATGGTCGGGATGATGCGGTCCGGTATCACCTCGGACCTCTGTCCATCGAGGTGGACCCGGATGGTCCCGACATCCATGGATTTCCCAGAGCTGGATATGCGGCGTCCCAGGATGACACGGTGTTGTTCCCTCGGAGCCTCCTCCGGTGAGATGCTGACGCCTGGTAGGATGGGCCAGCGGTCTGGTGCACATGGTGCACGTTGCAGCTCAGCATCGTTGCCGGGACGCCGTTGTCGCTCTTGGCCATAGCTCGATCGACAGTAGCTTCAGTGGCCCCCAGGATGGGAGCGTTGGTCTGGGGCTCATCGGATGCTTTCACGTCGAGTAGGTTGACAAAGGCCACCCCAAGAAAGTTGGGGAAGCCCACCGTGGGAGGAAAGCACCCGAACTTGAGGGGGACCGTGAAGTAGCCGCCCCGAACATGGTTCTCGACGACCTGAGGGCCGCAGGTAATTGCCATTGTTGGTACCATAATGTGATTATCTAGCATTCACGAAAGTAGCGCAATTAGTATTACAAGAAGGGGGCTGCAGGGCCCCCAATTTCGGCAAAGAGATGAAGGGTGAATAGGGTCCCACCTGGCGTGCCAGACTTGTGGACGCACTTTTTTATCGCATAATGTTTATTTGTTTATTGGATGGGTTTATTCGTTTATTAGGTGCGTGGGCGTGCCAGTCACAGAGTGACAATTTATTCGGGCCTCGTAGAAGCCCATGCTGCGCTCGATCCGACTTCGTCAGACGATTGTGTGGTTCGCGTCGGGACCAGATCCCATCGTGCCGTAAAGGTCACGACGTCATTTACATCCCCCATACGAGGGAACACCCTTGATTAATTGCCGAAATTAGGGGCCCTACGGCCGAAAGAATTGATACTAACTACGCAAGGAAGGGGCAGGAATAAATCGCATTAGGGTCTGCATTGGGATACGAGCCATCGGCCATGTCGGTTACTCAGGGACCCTTTTCGTATTCGGACGAAGGTCCGTAATAGAAATGCGGTGAAAGCCGGGATAAATCCGTTCAAATGTCTGCCGAACGCGCGGCAAGTTTAATGATAGATCGGAGAAGATCCGGTGTGAGAAGCAGGTTCGGTCTAATCAGAATGTCGGCCTGAGGCGAGGTCGGGTCGTGACCATGTCGGGATAACTCCCAAGACTCAGGCTCGGCCTGCAAGGGCGATCTTGTTGTTCCTTTAACACTGGGTCACGGGGAGAGACGAGGCTGCAGTGTGGATTATTACTACATTATATTTATTATTATTGTTATTCTCATGATTTCGTTGCTTATTTTCCTTTTATGCATTTTTTGGGGATGGGTTTATTACTTCCTTTCTATTTACTGCCCGCATTTTTCCCTTTTATTTATTTATCGTAGCCTTTCATTATTATTATCACCATTGTCCTTTCTATTGCAAAAAAAAATTTATCATTATTTCTTCTATTTTGATCGTCGATGCTACTGCATTTTTCCCCTTTCTTATTTACACGTTTGATACTTGGAGGAGTGGGTCGTTGGAGGGCTAAGGGGGTGTGCCGCTGATCCAGGGGTAGTGTGCTAGCGAAGGCACCCGAAGGGTGTACCGGGGAGAGGGGCGTAGGTGTACCGCCGAAGGAAGAAGGGTGTACTGCTGAAGGAAGGTGGAAGAGTGTGCCGCTGAAGGGCCAGGAAGGTGTGCCGCTGGAGGGGCACGGGAGCATGCCGGCCAAGGAGGCTGGAGGTGTGCCGGGGAAGAGGCATGGCCAGTGTACCGCTGAGGGGTTCAAGGAAGGTGTGCCGGGGAAGGCAGCAAGGGAGTGTGCCGTGGAAGGGTCCAAAAAGGGCATTGGTAGGGTGTACCAACGAGGGCTGGAATAGGTGTACCGGTGAAGGTCCACTCTTCCTCCACTTATTTTAAGGCTTTTCTTTTCTTCTTTTCTTTGATCTTTAGGCAATTTTATACAACTCTTTTTTCCCTCTTCTCACAGCCTTTTCTTTACAGATTGAGCATTTAATCCACCACGTAGTCATTTAATCCAATTCTTCTCATGTTGCCCGCAGTGCCTCATTTCGGTTGGAGTGTTCTACCACCAATCGCTTCATTCGTTTGTTGCTTCCTTTTATCTTTTGATGTGTTATTGTTCCATTTGTTTATTGCTTCCTTTTACCTTTTGATGTGTTATTGTTCCATTTGTTTGTTGCTTCCTTTTGCCTTTTCAACGTATTATTATTTCTCACGAAAATTCGGCAGCATCTCCCCTTAACCCGAGCGTAAGGGAGATAGAGGGAACGCGCCCACACGGAGTGGCGGAACCTGACAATTGGAGGTGGGCGCCCGAGAGCGGCAACACGTTTAATAAAGCCTCAGGAAACTCAAAAGCAACGATGGCCAAGAGTCCCCTCTAGGGACGGCTGAAAAGTGTACCGGGCTGGGAGGCTGAGTGTGTGTCGGCAAGGAGTGGCCTAGAGTGCACTGGGGAAGACCCGCAGGGGTGTGCCGGCAAAGGGCTTGGCCAGGGTGTGCCGGGGAAAGGCAGGATGGGTGTGCTGGCGAAGGATTTGGCCAAGGCGTGCCGGGGAAGGGCAGGATGGGGAGGCTGCACCGTGGTAGGGGTGCACCGGTGGGGGACTGAGCAAGGGAATGATGGCTGAGGGTTGGCTAGGTGGGTAACGGCTGAAGAAGGGAGGAAGGCCGAGGGTGGTGTTGGTGGTTGGGTGTTCAAAAGAAGAAGAGGGGCCTCTCCCTTCAGGCAAATGGATGAGGTTGAAGGTTAGGGATCCCATAAGAAGGGCCATGACAGAGGGGAAGAAGGGTCCCCACTGGGGGCCAAACCGTCAGAAGGAGGATGAAGAAGGGTTAAAACGCACACATCCGGACGTAAATCAAACACGGTAGCAAGAAATCCAAGAAGTGGAAAATTTCCATTCATGAAGAGAAAAGGCCATGACCGGTCATGTACACTTCCAAACACCGGGATAGAAGATACAACAGAGGGAAGAAGAAGAAGGCACAGAGGAGAGGAAAAGGAGGAGTTGGGGCTGAGCAGGGGCGATGGCTCCCTGCCCCTTCCCCTCCCCCTTAATACATCACACACACACTCTCTCTCTCCCTTACTCTCTCTCCCTTACTCTCTCTCCTGGGTGGTCGTCGGAGGGGAACCCTACGGCGGAGGTCCCTTCTTCTTCTTCTCTTCTTCTTCTTCCTCCGGGGGCAGTGGCTCTCTCCAGCGGCGGAACTCTTCTCTCTGTCTGTCTGTTGTCTCTCCTCTGTGTCTCTCTCAGCCCCCCTTTGGTTCGTCGGAGGAGGAGGGCTTTTATACCCAGCGGCGGAAGCGTTCGAGCATGGTAGTCGGAGGCGGGAAGTGACTGGCCATGATGGAGTTTGACCTTCTCTGTCCTTGGTGGCAGCGGAGTAGCCCACGTGGCCCAACCTCCAGCCGACACCTCGGACAGCCCACTGCAAGCCAAGGATCTGTAGGGCATGGGCACGAGATTTTGTCTGCCGGACGTGCCGTTGAAATGCCTGAACGTCGTGCCGTTGGCGGGCTCAACAAGCGTGTCGCTGAGAGGGCCAAAAGGGCGCGCCGCTTAAAGACACGGCAACCATGCCGCTAAAGGGCCTAAAGGGCGTGCCGCTGAAGGGGCCTGAGGGCGTGCCGCTGGGAGGCCGTTAGGGCGTGCCGCTGAAGGTGCCCGAGGGCGTGCCGCTGAAGTGGGGCACAGGGTGTGCCGCTGAAGGGCCCCCAGGGGCGTGCCACTGAAGGGGGGCACAGGGTGTGCCTTTGAAGGGGCACGGGGGTGTGCCGCTGAAGGCGCTAAATGGGCAGTTCTGAGCCCGTTGTGAGCGTGAGTTGTGGCTCATTTGATTTTCTTCGAGGCCCATGGATTGTGGGGCTCTTGGTGGTTGATTTCTCTTCACTGTCGTGACTCCGGAGACTACTTCACCGTAGTGTGTGTGTGTGTTCGGAGAGTCCGGATGGCCCCTCTTCTCCGCGGTTTCTTTAGTTGAAGTCGTTAACCATACTGGACTAGTTGGGTCGTAAGGGCGTGCAATTTTACACATCCACAGTGCTATAATATCTCGGTTGAAGCCACAAGGCCGGACGGAAAAAACAAGGGCTCGCGGGAAGTCGAGGAAAAACCCATAACATCCGAGCATGGAGGCGAGTTGTTAACGGTTTTCCTAAACGATGACCCGACCCTAGAAGTAAATATTGGAGCCGACCTACCATCTGAGGTTCAGCAACAATATAAAGAATTTCTTTCCGGGTACATCCGAGTCTTTGCATGGTCTGATGATCAACTCCCCGGGATACCGGGGGAGACGATAGTGCATAAACTCAACCTCGACCCGACCATGAAGCCCGTACAACAACGCAGAAGGAAGCACGTGCCAGAAAAGTAGGCGATCATCAAGGAGCAAGTCACCAAGGGGCAAAAGACTGGTCTTTTTAGATCAGTCCTGTACCCGACGTGGCTGGCTAACGTCGTCCTGGTGCCAAATGCTTCAGGAAAGTAACGAATGTGCGTGGACTTCACCGACTTAAACAAAGCCACACCAAAGGACTGCTATCCATTGTCGAGCATCGACCAACTGGTTGATTCAACCTCGGGCAACGAGATACTGATGGGGACATCGAGGCAAGACCGTTCACATTTTGTTTGCATTTATGTCCTTTCATATTTGTATGTATACCCTTGTGTTATATGGGTACGCAATTGTAAGTCTTAGTGGGTTTATATGTAAAATTCCCGTAGGCCCAAGCAAGGGGATCCTCACCCCTTTCTCATTGGTCCATCTAGACCATGTGGGGCTGGTCAACCATCCTAGGTGGCCATCTAGAAGGTTGGAATGCCAATTGACCACATGGGAGACAAGTCTTGCCCCTTTTCATCACTGAGGAATTTTACGATGCGCTATTTTCATCACTGATGATCTGGCGCACTGTGAACTACATGATCTGGCGCCCCCTCCCCCTTTTATTTGAATCGACATACTACCCCTTGCGTGATCTGGCGTAGACTTCAATGATTGAATCGGCGTGCTTCATCGCATGAGTCGGCGGATCCTGAGGGCTGATCCAGCAATCCATGCACATGATCCTGTGCGCACACCTTGCTCGAACCGGCGCTGCCTGAACGGGCGGTCCAGCAGCTCCTCTCAACGGGCTGATCCGGTGGCCCTATCTGTCTGATCCGACGCAACGATGTCCCTTCTTCCAATTTCTTTGTTCGGCTTTGCCCCGATATTCTGACCATGATTCCATGCTTCTCTGCCCCTCTCGGGACATCCGGGCAACCCTAACCCCCCCGTAGGCTAGCCCTCAGGGACACGTCTCCACGGATAACGGGATATGCCGCTATGCTGTGCATATCCGAACATTTAAGGGACCATCTTAGATTCTCCGGGGATGCGCACCCGCTATCCACCCCCAAATGCTTTTGGGTCTAAGGGAGGTGCTGTCGAAATTTCGTCAAAAATCCGGATCAGCATGGAAACCAACGATAAAAGAAAAGGGGAGGCTGATTTAATAATAACAGAAAAAGGGGAGCAAATGAAATGTGGTGATAAGAAAATGTATAATAAAATAATAAAAAGAAGAGTAATAAGAACAAAAAAATAAAATGAGAACGAAAGACCATACAGATGAAACAATGAAATAAATAATAATAATAATAATGATAATAATAATAATAATAAAATAAAGAAGATAAAAATAAATAAAATAATAATAATAACGATAAGAAGATAGTAATAACGAAAGGTAGAAAAGAAAGTAAACAAAACATAAAAAGAATAAAATAATATATATATAAGTAGATAACATTAAAAAAAGAAAAAAAGAAAAAAAGAGGGGCGAGGGGGGTTCGGTCGACCTACCCATGGATAGGTCGACCTGCCCCCAGCTCGGGTCGACACACCAGCAAGCTCAGGTCGACCGATCTGCATCTTTAGTCGACCGGCCCATGGTTAGGTCGACCCGCCCGTGGCCCAGGTCGACCCTTTTTGGGTCCAAATGGTCAATTTTGCCTCATGGATGCTCTGGCCTTACCCCGTTCACCCGAATTCGTGTTTCCGAGTGTTCATGGATGATTAAATGGTAATGACAAAAGAATAAAAAAAAGAGGAAAGAAAGAATGTATTACATGAATGATGAAATACACCTCAGAGTTTAAAACAATAGGAGAGTGTATAACCAAACCAAAACCGGAATGATAGCGGAAGAATTTTAACTAATGATGCCATCTCTGGAGCTCCTCATCCCCTAGACCCTCCGTAAAAGGAACAAAAAATGATGCCCTCGCAAGCCAGGCTTGGGTCTCAAGGACTACCCTACCATGACCATAGCCTGACTTCGCCTCGGGCCGAGAACCCTCTGAATCTAATTTGTTTTCACCAGGATTCACCCCGCTCTTTTTCCATTACCAAACATCAAATTATGTCATATCCCCGGCAAACATTTACTCGAAGGTTGCTTATGCCTTCGTCACGCTCTCAACTCGGAACACTCTCCGAACTAAAATGAATGAAGAATGAATGAGGTGGTTTAAATGGTTCTATCCCGGCATAGAGTATTTCACTATGTTTCGGGTTATTCCTTTCATTTTTTTTATTAATGCAAATTTCAGGCTATAGGGCCCTTCTTCCTGGCGACCAATCAAGGGTTTTCTCTCCTTCAGGGAGATGTAATTAATGTCATTGCCTTTATGACACAGCAGGTTCCAATCCCGACACGACATCCACTATCGTCTGGTAAGTCAAACGGCGCGCATTAGTGACTCCAAGCCATTTCGGTCCTTGGAGTCCGAATGAACTGTCACCTTGTGACTGGCACACATGCGCACTAATAAACTAATAAACTAATAAATTAAATAAAAATAAATAATAAATTAAAAAATGTGTGTTCCCACGGTTCCTTATTTGAGGAAGGGTGTTATCTCCCGAAGCACTATTGATGCAAATGGTTGCACATTCATTGGTGCTAATAACATTCATTGATGAAAATGGTTGCACATTCATTGGTGCAAAAGATGAAAGGGCGTTATACCAGCTGAACCGGTGTAGAGACGGGAGAGAGGCCAGTATGTCAGGGACGCCTCCTTGTCTCTAGAACCTGCCTCTCTGATCAGGCAGCACATGTCCCCGACCTTGGCGCAGCGGTCAGCAAAGTTGGCCAAGTTGGGATGATTCCCGGATGAGAGGTAATGGTACAGGCTCAGGTGGTCCATCCCCCACCCGTCAGCATACTGAAAGGATAAGTTCAAGTTTCGATCCAGTATGATCTCCATCGGATCCTCGATCTTGAGTCCATGCACTTGGAGAAGAACAAATAGCAGAAGTCCCGCGATCAATGACACCCAAGAGGGGGGGTGAATTGGGTAATTATAAAATTTAACAAAACCTTAGCCGATTTAAACAAGTGTGAAGAACAGCAACAAAAAAGTTCAGATCTATATAGAAACTATTAGATCTAACAAAATCTATCACACACAACGGATCCTTGGTACTGTGGCGGAGATGTGAATCCAAAGATTCTACTCACGCAAAGTGTTATCTTCCTGACAAGGTTTGCCTTATCTATCAGAACCCACCTTTTAATATACCAGAGATCTGATGTGAAGATGATAAGTTGTGCTAGATCTAACTCAAGAGATGCAAAAGATCTAATCTACGTGTGTGCTTGCACAGAATGGAGATAGGAGAAAAGGATCAAACCACACAAGAGACAATGATTTTTAGGTGGTTAGGATGCAACAACAGCAACCCACGTCGACCCCTTACAAACTGTGAGGATTCACACACTATCTTGTAAGGGCTGACAAGATCTGAATACACACACACACACACACACGTAGGGAGATAGAAACTCCCACGAAGGTGTAAACACACCGAAGCACACACAAATCTGACAAAAATCAAACACACACACACGGATCTGACAAGATCCACATACACACAAATGTTTAGAGATTACAAAAAAAACACACTCTTGAAGCTTAGAAAATATGGAAGAAGAAACACAAAAAAAAACTCTGATTTAAGCTCCCCTTGAGTAGATGATGCAGATTTTGAATGAAGTTTGAATCTCCACTTGATTTGGGGTTGATTGGCTTCAGATTGACCTTGAGAAGCTTGGAGATGGATGAAGAATTGCTGGACGAAGCACTGTTCACGGGTGTAGACACGTTAAAATTGACATCATTTTGAGCATATCTCCTATCGCGCTGCGATGCCCCATTTGGCCCTCAAATCGACTTATTTGAGTAATTTTCCTCTCTTTTCTTGAACATCCAACTTCCCTTAAATTTCACACACGTTTTCCTATTTTTTTTAGATTTTTTTTAGATTTTTCTCCATTTTTCTATGGGCTTTTCGAATTAGTGGCGGCCACCCTGCTGCTATTTAATTAGTGGCGGCCACCCTGCTGCTATTTATCGAATTGGTGGCGGCCACCCTGCCGTTATTTAACGAATTAGTGATGGCCACCCTGCCACTATTTAATTAGTGGCGGCCACCCTGCCACTATTATCGAATTGGTGGCGGCCACCCTGCCGCTATTTAACGAATTAGTGGCGGCCACCCTGCCGCTTTTTAAAGAATTAGTGGCGGCCACCCTGCCGCTATTTAATGAATTGGTGGCAGCCTGCCTGCCGCTATTTAAGTAGCGCCCAGGAAGGGGGCGTCAATTCTAGCAGGCTTCCGTTTTGCTGTTTTTGGATTATTTGAAATAGCAGCACTGCGTGAAGTCGCCAATTCATTAAATAGCGACCGTCCGGAAGGTCATCAATTCTTTTCTTCATATTTTGAGCCAAAATCAGATTATTTTTGATTCCACGACTTCCTGGAAGGTCGCTATTTTGTGAAATAGCGCCCGTGTGTAAAGTCGCCAATTTCATTGCCATATTTTGAGGTTTAAATCCGTCCGAAACTCGTATTAAATTCTAAATAGCGACCACCTCATCGTCGCCAATTCTTTTCAAATTTCGGAAAGTCTGAATCCGTCTCGAAATGCCTCAGAATTAGCGACGCTTCGCGCGGGCGTTATTTTAAATAGCGACCATATGCCTGATCGCCATTTCTTTCAGAGATCCGAGCTCCGATAGAACCTCCTTCTTTCTCTCTTTTGAGCCCTATTTTACTTGGGAAAGGCCTCCTAAGGCTTTCTAAGGATGAAGGGACACATGGCCATGGTTTATCACCTTCCAAATCCAATTAAAACATGATTTCCTAATTTCTATAGGATTTAACTCCGAATTTCAGCCCTATAAATAGGCCCCCTCTCTCCCTTGTGTGAAGTGCATCATCAATCAACTAAGGGGAGGTACTGCTGGATTGGAGGCACAAGGAGGAAGTCATCCACATGTACCAAGGCTTCATCCTATGAAGGCTTCCTCCCTATTGAAGATTTGAAGCCTCTTCTTCCTTGGAGCATTTTGAAGATTGAAGATCTCAAGCCCCCTTTTGCCATGGAGAAAAACCAATAAGCCTATCTCTTCCTCTCTTCTCTTTATTTTATCATAATAATTGCATGCATCATTATTCTATCTTTTTCTTTTATTTCTTTCTATCTCAATATTGAGATCCCCACTTGTGCACTCTAGCACACCTCCAATTGTGCAACACTTGCACACCCCTTTTCATCATATCATCATTTTTTTACCTACCCTTTTGCATAGGGGTTTAAGGGTCAACACCCAACAAGGTGTGTTCTAGTCCATGCTCTTCATTGTTTGTATTTCTATTATGGATTTGATGCTACACACTTGGTTCTAATCCATATTTGTTTGTTGGTTGTTTTCTTTGTCTTTGCAAGGGTAATCTACACAAGAGAAACTCTCTTCATCGGCCGGCCGATAGCAAGAGAAGGTGCACTCACAATCTCCCCCGCACCCTTTAAAGGTATTTATATTCGTGATCCCTCCTATTTTTTTATTGTTATATCTTTGAGGCCCTCGCGTCTCTGGCGATCACCTTTCCCCTTAACATCCTCGCATGCTCTCCTTTCTCTCTCTTCCCATGCTTTTCTAGCCATATTATTCTTTTCTTTTCTTAAGTGGATTTTCTTAGATTTACAAATTGACGATCACGGTGGGACCACCATTGTTTTTCTTTGATTACCCTTCCCCTTTTGCACCCACGGTGCAACTCCCTTTGTGCTCCACGTAGCACTTTCCTTTTTTGTTTTATCACTTGTGCATCGTGTGCACATCCCCCTCTCCTTATGTGATTGCTAACTTGTTGGTTTTAGAAAACTCCACTTTCTCATCTCTCCATCTTAAAAAAAAATGGATGCCATGATTCATGTTATGTTGATTGCCTTGATTTGTATGGCCATGTGAGTGTTTTACCTTATCTTTCATTGGTTTGGCTCATATCATTGTTCATACTTTCTTTTCTTTGTCTGTTGCATTAGCACTTTCATATTGCATTTGGCATGGGAGACCTCCTCTCTCTACACTTTTAGGATCCATACCCCCTCTTGGTTAAGGAAGGACCCTCCATTGAGCATTCCGTCTCTTTGGATTGTAAATTCCTAAACCAAGGCCTCCATAAGCCTCCGCACCCATGGATTCTCTCACGGAAACTTGGGCAGGTTGTACCCTTGAAGTACCCTGGGTTTAGTTGGCCTATGCATGGTGAGAGAGTGTACCTAGTTGGCATTGAATAAAATTCATATTGAAACTAGGTTCCTACCTTGTGTGAATCATATTAAATAACCTAATTCATCAAGGTATCAACTAAAAGCAAGCGTAAGCATCCAACTTGTGTGATATCTTTGCAAATTGTTTTGATTGAACTATTGCTTAAATTTGCATAATGTTTCGCTTGAATAATCAATTTGTCATGTCTAATCCAAGTTGTATTCATGAGGAGGATAAACCTAGCACATCATATGATCCTCGATGTTATAATTCTCACCAAAATTTTTCTAAGGGACCACGTCTTCACTCTTATGGTCTTGCCCGACCCATGGGCAATGTCCAATCCCATGGCCCTTCGAATTAATTGCGAGGCACTACTGCCCCGGGACCATCTCCTCCTCATGATGAGAAGGTTTCCCAAGTCCTTCATGCATTAGATCATCTTACCCCTCAACAAATCCAAGCCCTTAAGGCTTTTGTTGAGGGTGCACCTTCATCATATGCTCCTTCCAATCCCTCACGGGTGGCCCATCACCCACCTCCCTCTCTTGTTCACACTCCCGTTCGGGAAGTTCATCCACCTTCCTCTACACATACTCCTCTTCGGGTGATCTATCACCCGCCTCCTTCTATTCCTCCTCCTTCACGGCCCTAAGGCCCGCATGTTCCTTGCAACCCGGCCCGTCTGGGTCCTTTTGTGGGTCGACTCATTAACCCACCTCTACGGCCTTCATATCAAGCCACCCCTCCAAGGCCTCCGTGCCAACCCTCCAATATTCAAGTTACACCCCTCTAACAAGCTCTCCTTGATAAAATTGCTTCAATGGAGGAACAACTCAAGAGGGTCACAAGCTCGCGGCACGCTCCTTGTCCTCTTCCTCAAGTCAACCCTCTGCATGATTTTATGAATAATATCACCAAGATGGAAAAAGATTGGAAGGAGAAGAGAGATAATGGCATTATGGATTCAAGTAAGCAAGATTTTGATGATCAAGTGGACGCTGTCCGCCCTCCACCAATTCACCATGGTCATCACTCATTAAGCCCTCCGCCTTCGCCCTCGGCTTTTACCACCACATTATACTCCACCACCACATTATACTCCACCACCTATTATTACGCCTCCATTACAACGTCCACTTGATGTCTTTGATGATTATGAAGATTTGGAGACGGCATGTGCAAATGATGACGTTCTTCAAGAAAAACCCATTCCGAGTTTCCTCCGTTTCCCACTCCCTCTGTTGCCACCCGATGAGCCCCTTGCTCAAGGCGATGCCACCGTCCCTAACCCCGTCTATCAAACCTCTTGGTGTTACAATGATGGGTCGATACTCCAATCACCCGCACTGGCACACCATGAACCTTCTCCTATCCCTAATACCTCTCGCCCCATCCGGCACTTCCTACGCACTAAATCTTCTCCTTTTACACCGTTAGCCTCCACACCATCGGCCTCCGCCGACCCTCCCACTAAATCTCAAACCATTATACCTCCAACCTCCACACCGTCAACTTCCACTAACCCTTTCGCCAAGCCATCCAAGCTTACCTCTACACCCTTAGCCTCCACTCCACTGGCTTCCGCCAAACCTTCCATTAAACCTTTCCCCAAACCAAATAACACCCCATTGCCACCACCGAAGGCCTCCACTATCCTTATAACCCCAAAGCCAGTATTTACCAACCCTTCACCACTTAACCCTTCACCTTTACTCATGATAGATCCTGAGCAGGGTCCATCCCTTTTTGCACTCAAGCCAACCTCGTCCGTTTCCGAGCAAAGAGAAAAGTTCGACGTGTTTGAACCTCCGCTTACACTTCCTTTAACACTCTCCATTAAACCTCCATTATACATGAAGCCTACCGCCTCCATCTCGCCTTCCATTACCCCTCGGAGTGGGTGTGTTTCTGCAAGCAGAAGTGCCGAGGTTATTCAAGAACCGGGCAAGAAGGATTTGGCCACAGCTATGATATTCAAAGTTCAAGATTTTATTTGCCGAATGCCGATTCATGTTCTTGTGTCCGGCATTTTCGATAAGTCTCCATCAAGGCTCACTATGATAAATTCTTCCAAGTTGATGCCATATCGGCCTTTTATCATTGTCACCTTATTCATTGGTCGATATTCTTTCAATGCTCTCTTTACCCTTTACTTCGTCATTATACAATTTCCTAAGGGGTTTTCTTCTTGCATCACAGTTACATGTCCTTCTAATGAGAGCTCATGGGCGCTATTTCCACTTCTTGAGCTGTTTGACCGGGCACCTTGCTTACCATGGAGGGGTGGGCAATCTTACATTATTGGGCCTTCCACTAATTCATCTAGATTTTTCTCTTTATGGGCCACTCCACGGGTGAGGAAGAGGATCTCATTCTCTCATTCCATGCATTCTTTACATCATATGCACCCCTTGCATTCCATGCACCCATTGCATTCATTGCATTACATCCATTTGCATTACTCCTCTCCCGGGTTTCCGAACCCGTATCTTCCTCGCCTTCCGAAATCTCCGGATCCTTCACATTCACCATCACGTTCACTTCTATCTTCGGGATCTCTGGGTCCCCTTACACATGTTGGGCATTGTGCCCCTTTCAAATTTCTCTTAGGGCATCACGCCCACTCCCAACTCTTGCATCCGGACCTTCCAGATTTCTCACTGATTCTCCCGGGGCATCGCACCCCATGGTGCCTTTCTCTCCCGGGGCATCGCGCCACATGGTGTCTTCCTCCCCCAGAATTTTTGGATTTCTTATTGATTCTCCTTGGGCATCGCATCCCATGGTATCTTCCCCCTCCGGAACCTCCTGATCTTCCTCTCTGGGCATCGCGCCCCTACACACCCTCACGTCCGGATCTTCCCACTGATTCTCCCAGGGCATCGCGTCCCTCTCTACTTGCCTCCTCTGGAACCTCCGGACCCTCCATCTTTCTTCCGATTCATCTTCTTACTCTTCCAGGACATCGCGCCCTTCATTCTTTTCTTCCTCTTCAATCACTTTTTTCTATACCTTTTCTCCGAGGATCGCGTCTCTTGGGATTTTCCTCCTCCGGATCCTCCGGATTCCTCCTACCATGATCCTCCTCCAGATCCTCCTCTTTCCATCTATCAGTTTCTCCTCTTAATTCCTCCCGATCCTGGGTCCGACCCGACTTCTTCCACCTCAACTACTCTGGGCATCTGCCCGATCTCCCACTGCTTCCGAGGCTATAGTCCTCACTCCACCTCTTAATTTTTCCTTTCAATCTGTACACCTTTCCATGTGATCAGGGTCTCTGCACCTTAGTGAGGGAGTTCTAGCCCTCGCCCCTTTTCCTTTTCTCCATATTCGTCTAAGTCTGGCCTAAGCACCGCTCTTTCTTGTTAAGCCACTTTCAAAGCTTTGCTTCCTTTCCTTTCTGCCAAAGGAGGACGACATATCCCACGCTTATCAAGATTGCCTCCGGCAGCTACTGCTTCTTCTACAAGGTTACAAGGTAACATTGGTGCATAAGTATGCATTCTTATGCATTTTCATCACTTTATTCACACACGGTTTTAAAATGAAGTGCTTCTTAACATGATTAAAAGTGGTGTCTTAGACCTTTATCTTATGCTTTTATTTAATTAAATCATTGTCAAAAGAGTCTTTAGGCTTGCTATGCAACACTTTGGTAATAAGAACCCCGCGCTGAGAGTTCGGCGTTCTCTCCCCGCTCATTAAGGGCAACCCTTAGTTGGGCATTCCACACACTTCACGGCGTCCTTAGCCGTCTCCCATAGTAAAACATCATTGCTACTAGGGCCATGCTTGAGGGCACGAGGTCTTTTTATCTTCTTAACTCGGCTGAAGTATGAGAAAAAGAGATATTCTTGGGCAAAACAACCAGCCTAAGCACACCCCGACAAGAGGAAGTCTCAAATAGGAGCAGTCTATTACGACTTTATTCTCAAATATCATGTTTCAATTGCAGTATCTTTTAAGTCCGGAGGACACAAAAAAGCAAAATGAAAATCATAAAAAAAAAGAATGGTGGAATCAAAAGAAAAATTTGATGAATTTGGCATGGCAAGAGGGCAGTAAAGTTTCCCCGCGGGACGTTATGAGCCCGGACGTATGCGTGCCTATGAGAGAATGTAAGGTTCGATGATATGACACAAAGCCCCGGCGTAATAGACCGAATCTCTAGGGGTTGTGCTATGGACGGAAGTCAAAACCCGATATCTTCTTAACTTATATCAGGCTTATCTCTAATTATTCTTCTCTTCTCTCTCTAAGACCGAGTGTTTCTCAGGTATGGCCTTGGTAGAAGCACCGTTAACCAAGGGTAGCCGGTTATAGGGTGCCACCTTTAATGCACGCCCGACTTTGGGCAGTTTTTAGCGAAAGGGGAAGGAATAAGGACCCTTAGCTAGTGGTTTAAACATCATTTGCTTCTGCTTTAGTAATGTTCAAACCAAAATCCAAAAAAAAATAAATATTTATTGAAAAATCCAAAAAAATTGAATATTCTCAAAATCCATAAAAAATTAAATGTTTTCAAAATCCATAAAAAATTTAGATGTCTTCCAAAAATCCATAAAAAAATTTAATTATTTTCAAAACCCATAAAAATTTGGATATTTTAAAATCAAAAAAAATTCCATTGTATTTTTTTGATGGTGCTTGTGCAGGGACCACAATTTTGCAAGGACCAAGAGCACGGGATGAGTCCCCTCCATTCACTGCTATCAATCTTCTGATTCTTCCCAACATCATCATGATTTGTCACTATGGGCACTCCTGATTATCATCTCTGTATTCATGTCATACTGGGCATTAATTGATCGTTCATCTCCAAAATCCTTTTAATAAACTCCTGTAAATTTCACTTGATCACTACGCCAATGGGCATTATCGGATCTTGATCATTCAACTCCAAATCTTGATTTGCCAAGATTGTCATCCTCATGACTTTAGAAGAAGTAATGCTCTGATGACATAAAAGCTTTACATGCTTTGATGCTATTGCTTTGTTATGCTTTGTTAGTTCATATACTTCACATGCTTTGATGATTTCTATGCTTCAGGCTATCCATGCCTTGCCTTACTATGTGTGTTCGATGCATTGATCATGTTATGGCTTTATTCGTTGCTTATCTTTCTTGATATCTTGGCTAATGAATTTTTGAGCGCAAGAAGGAGCTCTTAGTCCCACCGTCTAGACATCTTCATTCAAGTCCCACGGTGCTTGCATCTCATTTCTCAGTTCCCTCATGCTTATTGCTATCACCACCTCCCTGTATGCATTTTACTATATACTATTACGCTATTAGATTATATCAAGGACCTTGTGGCTTTGGTAAATCTAGAATTTGAGTTCCCCTTCATCAAAAATAATGATGATTCCAGAGACATCTTAGTCGCACGGATAGGCCGTTGAGCCGTCCAAGACTGGGGACGATGGTTCCCTTTTACGAATTGGTGCACGGATAAACAGGCTTCGGTTTAGTATCAGCTCACAGAATGGGTTTCTTGTCTCAGTCTGGACAGCTTAACAATATTATCCTTGATTATCTTATATTTTTGTTTGCTTTATATTTTTCCTTTAAACCCAGCATGCATTCATGTAGGACTTTGAAACAACTTTGAAAAATCATTCTGATAAGCTAATTTTGAGAGTTAAAATTGATCACTAATTTCCAAGATATGAGATATTCATTGCCGAATTATGTTCTCAGTTCGCCTTGTTGCCATTTTGGGTTGTTTTCTTGAAAACTCCTTTGTTTGGATTTCTATCTCTCGTTCAATTCCTTTTTCTTTGATCCACCTTGGCTGCAGCACGTCCACATTGGCTAGTAACCGCTCCCCAATGGTGAAACCCACAGGTTTGTGACCTGGGGTACTTCCACTGCGCTGGAAGTTGATCACTCTTTTATCTCCTTTGTGCCCGCGTGCACACTCCTCCTCTTATCCAAACAATTGTTGCTTTCATTGAATCTCCTCAAGATTGCTTCATTCCGAGCTTTTGATTCAATTCTTATCAAGTGATGTTGATTGCGTGTCTCATCACACCTTGGCGTCTATTTTTCAGTTCGCTCCACTTCATTTCACTTCATTCCATGTCACTTCACTCCATTACACTTCATTACACTTCGTGTCACTCCCTTGCAAAGTAGACGCCAAGGCGGGGCAGCTGTAGACACACTAAAATTGACATCATTTTGAGCATATCTCTTATCGCGCTGCGATGCCCCATTTGGCCCTCAAATCGACTTATTTGAGTAGTTTTCCTCTCTTTTCTTGAACATCCAACTTCCCCCAACTTTCACACATGTTTTCCTATTTCTTCAGATTTTTCTGAGATTTTTCTCCATTTTTTCGTGGGCTTTTCGAATTAGTGGCGGCCACCCTGCCGCTATTTATCGAATTGGTGGTGGCCACCCTGCCGCTATTTAACGAATTAGTGGCGGCCACCCTGTCGCTATTTAATTAGTGGCGGCCACCCTGCTACTATTTATCAAATTGGTGGCGGCCACCCTGCCTCTATTTAATGAATTAGTGGGGGCCACCCTGTCGCTATTTAAAGAATTAGTGGTGGCCACCCTGCCGATATTTAACGAATTGGTGGCAGCCTGCCTGCCGCTATTTAAATAGCTCCCAGGAAGGGGGCGCCAATTCTAGCAGGCTTCCGTTTTGCTATTTTTGGATTATTTGAAATAGTGGCACTGCGTGAAGTCGCCAATTCATTAAATAGCGACCGTCCGGAAGGTCGTCAAGTCTTTTCTTCATATTTTGAGCCAAAATCGGATTATTTTTGATTCCACGACTTCCTGGAAGGTCACTATTTTGTGAAATAGCGCCAGTGTGTAAAGTCACCAATTTCATTGCCATATTTTGAGGTTTTAAATCCGTCCGAAACTCGTATTAAATTCTAAATAGCGACCACCTCATCGTCGCCAATTTTTTTCAAATTTTGAAAAGTCCGAATTCATCTCGAAATGCATCAGAATTAGTGACGCTTCGCGCGGGTGTTATTTTAAATAGCGACCATCTGCCTGGTCGCCATTTCTTTCAGAGATCCGAGCTCTGATAGAACCTCCTTCTTTCTCTCTTTTGAGCCCCCTTTCACTTGGGAAAGGTCTCCTAAGGCTTTCTAAGGATGAAGGGACACATGGCTATGGTTTATCACCTTCCAAATCTAATTAAAACATGATTTCCTAATTTCTATAGGATTTAACTCCGAATTTCAGCCCTATAAATAGGTCCCCTCTCTCCCTTGTGTGAAGAGCATCATCAATCAACTAAGGGGAGGTGCTGCTGGATTGGAGGCTCAAGGAGGAAGTCATCCACATGTACCAAGGCTTCATCCTATGAAGGCTTCCTCCCTATTGTAGATTTGAAGCCTCTTCTTCCTTGGAGCATTTTGAAGATTGAAGATCTCAAGCCCCCTTTTGCCATGGAGAAAAACCAATAAGCCTATCTCTTCCTCTCTTCTCTTTATTTTATCATAATAATTGCATGCATCATTATTCTATCTTTTTCTTTTATTTCTTTCTATCTCAATATTGAGATCTCCACTTGTGCACTCTAGCACATCTCCAATTGTGCAACATTTGCACACCCCTTTTCATCATATCATCATTTTTTTACCTACCCTTTTGCATAGGGGTTTAAGGGTCAACACCCAACAAGGTGTGTTCTAGTCCATGCTCTTCATTGTTTGTATTTCTATTATGGATTTGATGCTACACACTTGGTTCTAATCCATATTTGTTTGTTGGTTGTTTTCTTTATCTTTGCAAGGGTAATCTACACAAGAGAAACTCTCTTCATCGGCCGGCCGATAGCAAGAGAAGGTGCACTCACAATCTCCCCCGCATCCTTTAAAGGTATTTATATTCACGATCCCTCCTATTTTTTTATTGTTATATCTTTGAGGCCCTCGCGTCTCTGGCGATCACCTTTCCCCTTAGCATCCTCGCATGCTCCCCTTTCTCTCTCTTCCCATGCTTTTCTAGCCATATTATCCTTTTCTTTTCTTAAGTGGATTTTCTTAGATCTACAACGAGGCTACAGCAGCAGCCTTCTTTCTTCCCTTGATAGCCTCATTGATCTCCCTTGAGTGATTAGGGTTTTCTTGGCCCAATGAGATGTTTGTATAAGCCTTGAATGGTCAAGGACAATCCCAGACACAGATCCACATTTCCAGACATGTCTGGAGACTTTTGAGATTAAAAAATCTTTGGTAGATGCTTTCACCTCGTGAAGAAAACAAAGTCAAAGATGGAGGCTTCGAATGGTTCGGTCGACAGGATAGGGCTGGGCAGTCGACCTAACTTTTACAGGATCTGAACTTTCAGCTCTGGGAAAATCGGTCGACTGGCCCTGGGTTGGCGGTCGACCGAACTCTGTAAATTTTCAGAGTTCTGGGCGTTGGAAAGTTAGGTCGACCGCCCCTGCTGGCCAGGTCGACCGAACTTCTGAAAAACTTAGAGAATTAACATTGTTAGCCCACGAATTAAGTCCAGACTTCAAGGTCTTCTGGTTGAACACTTTAACATTCATTTTGGGGCTCAAATAACTCGATTTGTCCACTTAGAAGGCTTTTAGTATTATATTAGTTCCCAAGATGAAACACGATCTTATTTTGATCCTTGAATCTCACTTTTGCAATTATGCACGGCACGAGATGGAAAATACAGTCGGGGTTTTGTTATCATCAAAATCACTTGGATAGACTCAACAATAGCCATGTGGTCTGCCAATAGTGCTCGAGCCCTCTGTCCTCCTTCTTTGCAAATGACTGGTATGGATGAGCAGAATCCACTTCAGGGCGCCAGCTCTGGGATGGAGTGATATTTTCTTCAACCGGGAAGGGGTATTGTATCAGCTTCAGTCGGGTTGTTCCCACTCAGCACAGATCCCGAAGAGACCATGCAAACTCGTCTATAGAAAGCTTCGGCAAGTCAATGGCTGGCTACGGCTTGAGCTGCTTGGCTTCCTTGCGGGCAGACAATCAATCTTCCACCTCTTTCTTCCTGCTTGACTTCAGTCGGAGTAGATGGTCTGGGTCAATGTTGAGGGCGGGTGCCTTCTGCTTGCTCAGGAATTTCCTTTCAGCAGCGTCCCAGCAGTCCATTTTGTAACCCCTATAAAACCCTGTCTGGGCATTCCACCATTTAATATAATCCACCGTCACTCACGGGAAGCGCCCTGGGGCTGGCACCCTGAAAGATGAACTGTCTGCCCGGTGGAAGAAGTTCCACCAAGTTCGGGCATGATCGCCGATCAATCCTCCTTGCAACATTCTGGCAGGCAGGGGAAACTGGGCACTGTGCGGGGGTATGTACTGATTATACCCGAAATTACGTCCGAAATGGAAAGGATAATAGGGCTCTAGTAGTAGTGTGCTCCCTTCCCTGAAGACAAGGACACTGGGACTAATTGATAGCGCCCGTCCCGAAGCTCCGGCTCCAATAGCGGGCGGGTGACTGTAACGCCTCGGGTTTTTCAGATGATTGTTCGGATCAGGATCCGTGGGTTTCGGATCACTTTTGTGGGTCCCAGATTGAGTTTTACGGTTTACGTGTGTTTTTGTCTATCGGACCTTCGGAACCCCGTGTAGGGCGAACCGTTACGTTCTCCGACTCCGGAGAGCTACAGACGCGTTGTGCATTTTTCGAAGATTATGGGGAGTATTTTTCCCTATTTTTTGGTATTTTTCAGAAATTCTGGATTTTCTATATAAACCAACCCCTTTTTCTCTCTCCCCATCTCTCATTTCTCACTCTCACCCTCTCCCTTCTATCACGCTCTCTCTTCTCACCCTCTCTTCTCCGGCGGCCGACGGAGCGAGGCGGGGCAACGTCGGGGAGGAGCGGCGGGGCATGGGCAAGGATCGGGAGGCGGTGGCTCGCGGTGGAGCTCGTGGCGAGTTCGTGAACCGGCGGAGCTTTAATGACATTTTCTTGGTGGATCAGCATCCTCGGTGTGCGGAATCTTCGGTGGGGGTAGGGAGACAGTTCCCTAGCTCGTGTACTTCTTTTCCTGCAAGTTTGGTAGCCCGAAGCGAGCCGAGTGGTTTATTTCTCTGCCAAGGTATAAATGCATGATTTTGGGGTGTGAGCCGGATCTCTCGTTTTGATTATATTTTTGGGGTTTAAATGGGTCCTCTCGGTGCTAGAGCGGTTGGGGACTAGTTTCCCCTTATTTTCCATTTCACATGGGTGTGAACGGAGTGTGGAATGGAGTTTTCCACCATGTTCGCCATTTTTGGGTTCGGGGGCAAATGGCGGTTTTACTAGAGACCGCCAATTGGAATGGCGACCCTCTAGGGACCGCCAATAGCTCCGTTAAGTCGGTTCGAAGTAGCGGCCTCGCGACCGACCGCCAATTGAATTAGCGGTCAGGCCAGGATAGCCACTTCGTGGGTCTAGATTTGATGGTCAGGTGTCTGAACGTTTCTCCCATTTTACGACCAGGGAGATGGCCGCCATTCGCTGGTTGCTGCCCGAGGATGGCCTCCTTATTCTAGGTGTTCCTGGCAATTAGCAGTCCAATGGAGACCGCTACTTTAAAGTAGCGGTCTCAAGAAAGACCGCCAATTGGGCTTGCGGTCCCTAGCGGACCGCCTATCGATTTGACAGTCCAGGGAGGACCACCACTTGATTTTTGTGTTAGCTGGGTCCGTTCGTGTTGTGATTGATCCCGGTCGACCCGGTTGTGACCCAATGGTTGATGTGCACAAAACACGTCATCAAAAAGCCGTGTCATAATTTTAAAAATAACCAAACTCACTTACTAAAAAGATATAAAATCTAAATAGAGTGGTAAGAATGGGTCGATCCCACGGAGAAGAAAAGTTTCTTTTAACCAAGTTAGAAAATCCTTATGTTTTGAAAACCGAATTTGAGTGGGCTTTAAACTAAAGGAAAGTAAAAGTGCATGAACTAGAGACTAAAAAAATAAACCTATCTAAAGAATATGAGAGGGTTAAAGAAGAGAATTTGGAAGAAGATAGAAAGAGAACTAGAAAAACACAATTGCACAAGATGAACTTTTATTGCTAAGGAAAGAGTACAACTCTATGAAAATTAAAAATTACAACTTGAATAATCTAAAGAAAAAGAGGAATAAATAAAGCCAATATGTTGAAGAATAGCTCCGCCGTCTCCTTGCCGAGCCTTGGAAGAGATTGCCCCGCTTTGGAAGTAGACGCTGTCTTTAGAGCACCAAAGGAAGAAGATCTGCCTTGGGATGTGTGAAGAATATAGAAGTGGAAGAGATAGATGGAAGAGGCAAAGAAAAAGACTCAAAAACAATATGAAAATATGTGTGCATGGGTGTGTTTGAAGAGAGTGAATAGAAAGAGAGAGGGTACGGTGGAAGAGAGTGAAAATACAGTAAAACCAAATTGAAAATAGAGGGTGAGTAGAAAAAGAATAACTTTAAATCTAGAAAGAATTAGAAGATGTGAATGAAGAGAAATTTGTACATCAGAAAGAGAGGAAGAAATTTCGTGAAGAGTACAGAGGGCGAAAACATGAGGAAGAGGGTGAAAAATGAGGAAGAACATAGGTCTATTTGCGCGGATAAGCAGTGAAAAACCCAGAATAGATCCTTGAAAAACTTAAAATAACTTGATAACGGGCTAGAATTAGAGGAAGAGGAAGAAGAATAAAATCTAGATCTAGGAAAGACGAATAACGTTTATGAAGAGATAATAATGAAAAGAAGAGCATAAGAGGAAGTAAACATAGGAAGAACAGAGTTGTGTAAAACTTGTTGAACAATAAAAACTTAGAACTGAACTTTGAAAAACTAAGAATAGCTTGAAAACTAGAGAGAATTAGAAGAGGAGGAAGATAAAGAAATTATAGAGAACTTAAAAACAAAGAACTTTGTAGAAGAAAGTAATTTAAAAAGACGAATAGAAGAGCATGAAAAATAGGCTAAGAAAAAGGCTAACATCCCCTTCGGTCTGCTCTTGGGCATCTATTTATAGTGTTTAAAGAACCTCCACGATCGTGACCCTTCAGATTAGCTTGAATCTGACTTTTCAGCATCAAAGATTGATCAAAGTAGGTATCTTGTCATGATTAGAGTCCTCCTTTCCTCAAACAAGAGGAGATAAGCCTAAAAATTGGAAGATAACTACGATCGGGGCGTGCCATTTCCGTTTCAATCTCTCATGAAAATGGTGACTGGGGCTGTGGGCGCACATTCCTATGTGCGGCTGGTCAAGCGGTCGCCCATTCTTTATTTCCTCTTTTTGATATTTTATTTTTTCCATAAATCAAGGAATTAGCGACTGTGCAAACATGCGCTCATTTTTTTCCATTTTTCTCATTTTTTCTTCTGATTTTCTGTATAATAGAATGAGCGCCTGCTTGGTCAGCCGCTCATTCTTCTCCAAAGAATTAGCACCTGAGTGGACGGTCATTCATTCCTCTCTTTTTTTTCAGTTTTTTCTTTTTTTCTATTTTCATCAAATGAATAGGTGCCTGCTTCGTCAATCGCTCATTCTTTTTTTTTCTTTTTTCAGTCAAATAAATGGACGCCCGTTTGCTCAATCGCTCATTCTTTTTTCATAAAAATGCTTTAGAAATGGCGTCTGATCCACCGGTCGTAATTTCTTGAAAATTCAAAAAATTGAAAATAATTAAAATTCTTTATTATAACAATTGTGCATTTTCTTAAATATTTCCCACATTACTATTTTGGCTCAAAATTGATGATAAAATCATGTAAACTCAAATTAATGGTGAGAATATGATTTGTCCATAATAATGCACAACCATACTCATTAAATGCTCAAAAATGATGAATTTGATGTAACTTATGATATAAAATATAGCACTTATCAGTGGTCGACCTTCAATCTCGTGGATGTCCCGGACACCCCGTGGGTTCTGTGTCCATGTTTTTGAGTGTCTGGAGGTACCGTGTTACATCAATTAGCGTGCCCGTAGGTTTGGTGGGTCCAGGTGACCCCATGTTTTTCAGACTTCTGTGTTTTCGCTAGATTGAGTCGCCGTGGGTCGGCATGAGTGCGGTGGACCTTCCCCGCACGGCATGGGTTTCTCCGGAAGGTGGTTTCCAAGTGGGCCATGTGTGTGGCCTTGGACTGTGAGTCCAGTCAACCAGCTTGGGGCTGGAGGTTTTTCGTGTGTCCCTGAGATGAGGGATTAACCCGGGGGCTTGTGAGCTACCTTGGTATTCTTGTCACCATGGTTTCAGACCTAGGGATTAGGCTAGATTGATGTGCTGTGCAGTCATCTGCAGCGGTCTTGACCCGAGTCGTGCGACTCAAGGACCGTTGGGTTTATTAGGCCTAGTGGACCATCTAGAGTCTGATGGCTCCGAGCCACCCGTTACTCCGTGTTACTCGCGATGGGTGCGTGTGTGGCTTTCCGTATTCACGTTGAGTGATCTGCCAGTAGTTGTAGCTTTCCTGTGCATGCGTGTGCGGACCAACTTGGGAGTGGTGGAGAGTGTGACCGAGAGAGACGGTTTTTAGGCTGGTTACCTTAGGGCCCCCACACGCAGCCTAAGTCCGGGCTTTGGGGGAAGAACCAGCTAGAGGATATGACCTAGGGCGCATGGTCTGTGTGTGCATGTGTAATTAGGGACGTCGGACCCGTGCTGACGAGCGCGACCCCAGCTAATCCTTATTTTATGTTCCTGGTTACTTGTACGATGTCTCAGTCTCCGCCTGGGTCGTCGCAGTGAGACACCTGAGGCTACGGACTAAGTCGTCAATGGACGCATCCGGCCTTGCTTCTGGTGGGTAGTGCTCCTGTCACGTGCCGTGAGACTCTCGTGACTTGAGGTTCTGTTTCTCGTCTACGAGACGTGATTTTACATGCAGTCTCTGGGTGTGTTCCTGAGGTTGAGGTCTAGGGTTCTGGTGAGTGTCACCGAGGTTTTTTCCTAGGCAGTGTCCGGTCCACGACAGGGTTGTCGTGATGTTTCCCATGGCAGCGTGACCAGGGTGGTTGTTGTCTGGTGTTCCCCCGACAGTGGGTTCGGGGCATTGGTTTCCATTCCAGTAGGAGTAGCTGTAGTGCTGAGTTTTTACCGGCCACCAGTTTGCTGTTCCTGCTGTAATTACTACTTTCCGTTACCGCCGTTGTTTACGGTTGTGGATCCGCAGGATCCCTACTGAGCCAATAACATGAGGCTCACCCCTGCTTTTCAGGTGCGACGGTTCTTCCTCGAGGTTTGAGGGTGTTTTGCGGAGGTTCTTAGTTGCCAGCTCACCGGGCCGAGTGTTCACTTGGCGTTGGGTACGTTCTTTTACCTTAGACTGTACTTTTGTTAGACTGGACTCTACTGTAGTTAGATTATTTATTTCTGTTAAGTGTTGAATTGTCTTGCTCTATTTTCTATTTCTTTGTGTCTCCACATTCCTTTTAGCCCTTTCGAGCCCTCCAGCTTGTGGGCGGCGGGCCAAGATTCGAATGGTATCGGATTCTTCCCGGTATCCGGATCTTGGGCTGTTACAGTGACTGTCCTCTGACTAATGGGATAGAGATACCTCTCCACTTGATCATCCCTGCACTCCCTCCTCTGGTTCACTAGAGGGCTGGAATGGGTTGCTAGCACCCAGAAGTGGATGTTGCCCAGGGCGTCATGCGGGATCGATGTAAGTCTTCCCCTCAGAAGATACAATTGTGTTGACACCGAACCCGGATTAGAACTGGCGAACTCCAGCATCCTTGGGAATAGCATTGGGGCCTGGATGGTGCATGGCGCAAACTCTGGGAATAGGGTGCAGACCCAAGCGTTGAAAAAGTGCATCGGCCTGACTTTCCTCAGATGCCGTGGGACCTGGCTCTTGCTAGCTTCTCCCAGGGTCTTGTAGACCAAACACAATGCGGCTGGGCAGATCGACAGCTTAAGCCCCCAGGCCATCTAGCAAGCGGGATATATTGCCTCCGGTCGAATAACACTCTCATCCCCATATGACAAGGCGAACGCTCAAAGCCAATATGCAAGATAAGCGGCGCAGTGGGTCATGGGGTCCACGCCTGTCGGGTTGGGGCCGCTCTTGTGTCGTCTGAAAGAAACACCCTCTAGGTCCAGCTTGCTGCCGCCGCGCCTCTTTTGGGCTACTGCGACACCGACTAAGGGAAATTCATTATACTTCTTCTCGCCCTGGAAGAAGTACCTCAACCACATCCCCATACGGACCCTCCTTCGGTCACTGCGTAGGGGCTCCTTCCCACTTCCACCGTGGTATGACGAAGTGAGCTCCCTGTAAGCCTTCATCAGATATCGATAGGAGAAGCCGATGGTGTAGTTGCCATCCTCATCGGTCTCATCTTTGGTCAGTTCTGGGAGGCATACTTCCTCATACGGCTCCCCATCAATGGGCAAACCGGTCAGCTGATGCAGACTCTACAAGTCGAGGGAGGTCTCCCCTTCCACAGTAAAGAAAGTGTTAAATTCTACGTTAAATACCTCCATCATCCCATAGCACTATCCTTTGGATATGGGGTATCTGAACCTGGAGGCATACACTGTGGACGCACTTTTCGTTCACTCATTATGTTGTTCGTCTATTCGGATGGTTGATTCGTCTGTTAAGTGCGTGGGCATGCCAGTCACAAAGTGACAATTTATTCGGGCTCCGAAGAGCCCATGGTGCGCGTGATCTGACTAATCAGATGATTGTGTGGTTCGTGTCGAGACCGAAACCCGTCGCGCCATAAAGGTCACGGCGTCATTTACATCCCCTCGGAGAGGAGAACACCCTTGATTAATCACCAGGAATCAGGGCCTCATGGCCAAAAAATTATGATGCGGGACGGACACGGGGACCGACTCTACGTGGTATGGACCTCGGACTCTAGATGCGGACACGACCAGCAACACATGATGGGAGAGACACTAAGCCCGACACGGAGAGCTCCTATGGGCTATACGTCGCTAACAGAAATGCAAGCTCACTCGTCGTCCCAAGCGAGGGAAAGCGTGGATCGTGCGCGGTTAAGGAACCGGCAGAGTTCAAGGTAGTCTGACTCAACTTCCGGACTCGGATCGAGTGGCAGGACGGGTCACTCTCACACTCACAGCGGCGACATGAACACACGGGTTAGGAACCTACACTCTCGGCAGCGGCAAAAGACCATATACTAAACTAGCAAGCGAATGCCGAGAAGTTGAGACCTTTACCTCCACGCACCCGGCGTGGCGAAGACAACCCCGGCCAATTCACAGACTCCCGGTTAAACAATATTCTAGCAGTACAATAATTTGACCCACTCCACGCAGGGAGGTAAAAGGTCACATGTGGGGCCCGGGAATCACGCAAATCGGGTTGATGGGCAGCATCTTGATGTCACCCGACGGTGCCGAACTCCGCGTTTTCGTGCTTTCGGAACGGCAGATTCTAGGGGTCCGTGGGACCCACGGGTGGCGCTGTCCTCCGGATCTGCGGGGGTGGGACTCACTGTGATGGGGATCCCTGGTGGCGCGCCTCCACGGACGGTGGTCGGCCGAAAATGCTGAACGGGGGTCGATTGGCCCCGATTCCCAATTGTTGAACTAGCTGCCCACGGATTTTGATTTCTATTTTCCGGCGCGCGCTCCGGCGAAAACGGCCGCTGCGATCAATCCCGGCGTCGGATCGGGACGCACGAACTATCGTTGGAAATCTCTCTCCAAATCCTTCAATCTAGGCTCAGAGGGAACTACTGGATCTGGTCGGATATAGACTTTACTGAATTTACAAGTTCCTGTTGTACAGTACCCGAAATCTCAGATCTGTAGGTGAGTTATCTGAGAACGGGCGTTGACTGCGAGGTTGATGGCCGATTCAGCTCCTGAGCTCTTCACGAAAGTTGTAGGATTTTGAACAAGGAAAACGGAGATATTTATTTTGGACTGATTGGAGGTGGCTGTCATTTGATATGATTTGTTTACTGGAGGGTGGTCGGATCTGGGAACAGGTGGACAGCATTGTAGCTAGCTCTGAGAACAAATTTTGAAAAATAGGTGGAGGGCTGATAAAAAATCAGAAAATTTTTTGGAAGGAGGGCTTGATGGATAGAACTCCCAGTAAAATTGGGAGCTCTAGAAAAAGCAAAAGGTGGATTGAAGATGTAAAACTCAAGAAAAGTGGAAAATCAGATCTGAAGCTGGCAGAACTGAACTTGAACGAAAATGGGAAATTGTCAAATCAAAAATTCATGACCCACCAATTTTTTTCGGATGTGGGGAACACCTCTGGAACATCCCCTCAAAATCCCAAGTCGATCTGAGCTCGTGGCGGATGGCAGCAATTCGTGGAAGTGGCAGCTACGGGCAGATGAAAGAACTCCGATGGTTGCGATGGCGGTGCGGTGGCGGCTCGTGGCGGCGGCGATGATGACCGGAACCGATAGGGAAGGAGTCACACCTCCAGAAGGCAGCCTTCACAGCTGCAAGGGGGAGAGGGAGGAGAGAGGAGGGGGGCGGCCAAGGCCTCTTCCAACAATATTCACCAATTCATATGCATTAATTCAATCAAAAATGGAAATTACAAGCTTATATAGGTTACATCTCAAATCCATTTGCCACCGTTGGATCTAGGGGTGGGAGATGGATGGCTTGGATTAAATGTGAATCACACAAAAAAAACAAATAAAAAATTAAGGGGGGGGGCGCCCTATTGACCAAGGTAGACAAGGTAGAATTGGTAGGTAGCCTACCTTGGACTTTGAAGTCCAATTGTCTCCAATGTGTCTTTTACCATTCAACCTTCTAGATGCCTCCATTTGAAATGTTGACTGACCCCACATGGGGTCCTAGGCTGAGGTGGATCAATGGGAGGGGGTCTGGGGGGCCCGTGGGACCCGGGGGTCCCATTTTGTAAATAAACCCCTCTTACAATCAAAATTACATACCGAATAAAATGAAATAAACACACATTACACACATTTAAAGTCTAAACAAATATGATAAATGTCGAGACTCAGGGGGGAGTCTCCAGGCTATCTCCGAGCCAGATAGACGCTGAAGTGGCTCGAGTCGTGCTCCGCGTGCGGTACCGGTGGCTCGGCGTAACTACTCGGGTGTCCGCACCAAATTAATTGCATAAAAATCTATTAAGTAATGTTGAAGTCCTCGTATGAGGGCGTAAAGGAAGCGTTTGAGATCATGTCGGTCATGTGCTGACCATTTAATATTCGGACGAATGTCCGGCTCGAGAAAAACGCAATCGTCACGGGGAAAATCGAAAGATATGTATGCCGGGGTACGACAAATTTATTGTTCAGAGGAACGAAAAACGTTCAGTTAAATCTCGGTTAGAGTGGTCGGAAACGGATAAGTTTGTCGGCCCAGTGCAAGATCAAGCTACGACCATACTGCGGTGGGCCCCCCGCGGTCGCAACAAGACTTGCATGAGCATCATTAGTATTTCAGGTGCCAAGGGGCAACGGGGGAGTGTCCCGGGATCAGATCCCAGAACCAAAGACATGTTCAAAGGGAGCGGGCTATAGGCTGAGGATATGGGCCAGACAATGACCATAATCGGGACAGACCTGAGGTCTAAGCATGACCCGTGAAGGCCTTATCGATATCCCCATGCGAAGGGTTCGAGGATGACGAGGACCACCTCATTTCATTCGGATTTTATCGGTCGTTCATGGACCACTTTATGTTCGGACAAAGGTCCGTATTGAAGGTACGACGTAGCTGGAAACAACCCCGTACAAATGTATGTCGAGTTCGCGGCAATTTCAATGAAAGAGTGGGAACGAATCTCAATGGGAACGGGTCCGAATTGATGAACTACTGGCCTAGAGTAATGTCGGATTACGGTCATATTGGGATGGTTCCCAAGGTCCGAACTCGACTTGGATGGGCGGCATTCATATTCCCTTTATACCGAGTCTTGAGGAGAGACAAGGCTGCAGTGTAAATTTTACCATTTTTTTATCTGGGATTTTAACCATATGATTTTGTACTGTTTATTCCCCTTTATGCATTTGTTCTGAATGATTTCTCCATTTTGCTTATTATTATTATTATATTTTCTTTTTTACTATTATTATTACTATTTTACATTTTTTTATTTATTTCTTATATATATTCAGATTTATTTATTTATCATAATTTTTTATTAATTTATTATTTTCATTATTATTATCATTATCATTATATATATATATATATTTGGAGACAGAGTGGGCCGCTGGAGGGCTAAAAGGGGCTAAAGGGGCGTGTTGGCGAAGAGCGGCCAAGCTGGGCGTGCCGGCGAAGGGCGCGAGCGGGCGTGCTGGTGAAGGGGGCGAGCGGGCGTGTCGGGTAAGGAAGGGGAGGCGTGCCGGCGAAGGGCCTGGCCGAGTGTGCCGGGGAAGGAGTTGGGTGGTGGTCGTGCCGGTGAAAAGGGGTTAGTGTGCCGGAGAAGGAGTAGGGTGGTGGCGTGCCGGCCAAGAGTGGCTGCAGGGTGTACCGGCGAAAGGCATGGGGAGCGTGGCGACGAAGGGCCGAGCAAGGTGTGCCGATCTAGGAGCGTGCCGGGGAAGCTGGGCTGAGGGCGGTGCCGGCCAAGGTCCATGGGCGAAAGGTGTACCGGGCTGAGGGTGTTGGGTGTGTCGGCCTGGGACATTTGAGGCGTACCGGAGAAAGGCCAGGGTAGGTGTGCCGACCAAGGGTATTGGGGTGTACTGGGGAAGATGCTGTGTCACTGGAGGGTTCTAAGAGGTGGGGTTGAGTGTGCCGAGGAAGCTTCAAGGCAGAGTGTACCGGCCAAGGAAGTGTGCCGGCTAAGGAGGAGGTTAGAAGCGTACCGGGGAAGGCCAAGGCGAGCAGGCGGGTTGGATGAGGGTGAGGACGGGGCCCACTCCTCTCCCATTCTTATGTCTTTTCCTTTTCTTGTCTCTCTTGATTCTATTCAGTTTGCGTGGATTTGTTCTTTCTTTCTCTTGATTAACTTCCATTCTTTCTCCCTTGAGGACGAATGTTCAAGTTGCTTAGTTGTCGTTCAATTCGGCTCTCTTTATGTTGATTGCGGTTCCCTTGCCTTGGTTGAAGTGTTTTACCGTTGTTCTTTTCATTTGTTTGTTGCTTCCTTTTACCTTTTTAACATGTTCTCATTTCTGACAAAAAATTCGACAGCATCTCCCCATGACCCGAGTGATAAGGGAGATACAGGGAACGCGCCCACATGGAGTGGCGGAACCCGACAATTGGAGGTGGGCGCCCGAGAGCGGCAACACCGTTAATAAAACCTCGAAAAACTCGGAGGGAACGGCGAGTGGAAGACTATTCTAGGATGAGCTAGGGGGTGCACCGGGAAAGAAGGAGGGACCTGTGACTAGTGTGCCGGCCAGGGAGCCTGTAGGGGCTGGAGAGGTGTGCCGGGCTAAGGGAGGCCAGGGTGTGCCGGGCTGAGGGGCACAAGGTGTGTCGGGCAAAGAGGACGGAGGGCGTATCGTCTAGGGTGGCTGGGCAGCGTGCCGGGGAAAGGTTAGCCAAGGGGTGTACCGGCCAAGGGACTGTGCCGGGCTGAGGGTTAGAAGGGGGCTGTGCCGCTGGGAGGGGCACGGAGTGTGCCGATGAAGAGCCCGGCGGGAGTGTCGTTGAGGGATGTTGCAGGGCGTGCCGCCGAGGGTGGCAGGGGCGTGCCGCTGAGGGCCCTGGGCGAGAGCGTGTCGCTGGCGGATGCCGGAGGAGCGGGCCGTTGAGAGGCCAGGGGGGAGTAACTCCCCACAGGCGAACGGGCGAGGGTGAGGGTCAGAGGCCCTGCGAGGGAGACACGCCAAGGGGGAAAGATCACTGTCGGAGGCCAAACCGATGGGGAAGAGGAGGAAGAGGAAAACACCAAGGGATGCAAACACGCGAGAAATGTCTTAGAAAGACATCAAAAATATTCGCAAGCCTTCTATTTCTATCCTCACAAGAGGAATGCCCCGAGGGGACTAATACATTGTAACAAAAGGAAAACGTGGAAAAAGGGAAAGCAAGAAAGAACAAGACATGGTGGGGGGGGGGGTGGAACACCGGCCCCTCTCCTCCCAGATCTCACTCCCTCTCTTCACTCACTCTTCTTCTCTTCTATCTTCTTTCTCTTCGCTCAGGCGATGGTGGTCGAGGCGGAAGTCTCCTCTTCTTCTCTTCTTCTTCTTCTCTTTCTCTTCGCGCGGACGACAGTGGACGGAGCAGCAAGGGGCCTCCCCTCCTCCTCTTCTTCTTTTTCTCTTCTTCTCTTCTCTCTCGCCTAGAAGCATCGCAGTGGCTGTGCCTGCTGCTCTCTGTTCTCCCTCTTGTTCAACGGAGAAGAAAGGTTTTTATACCCCACACGGCGGGAACGCCCAAACGCGACCGGCGGAGGCTGGAAGCGACCGACATTAATGGGGATTTGACTTCCCCGTCCTTGTTGGCAGAGGGGTAGGCAGCGTGTCTCTCTCTCCGGTTGACACCTCAGTGGGTTCACTGCGCGCCAAAGATCCCTAGGAGATGGGCATCACGTCTGTAGATTCTAAGAAATCCACTTAAGGGAAAACTAAAGAATAATTAAAAGGGTAAAAGAAGAATGGCGAAATGAGAAGAAAAGGGGAGCATGCAAGGATGCTAAGGGGAATGTGATCGCCAGAGACGCTAGGGCCTCAAAGATATAACAATAAATAATGGAGGGATCGCGAATATAAATACCTCAAAAGGATGCGGGGGAGATTGTGAGTGCTTTCCTTCTCTTCCGATCGGCCGGCCGATGAAGAAAGTTTTTCTTGTTGATTACCCTTGCAAAGATCAAAGACAACAATCAATGAAAAGAGGAATTAGTAAACCCAAGGTGTAGTATCAAATCCACAATATGAATATAAACATGAAAATATGGATTAGAACACACCTTGTGGGTGTTGCCCTTTTAAACCCCTTATGTAAAGGGAAAGATATAATATGATGAATGGATGAGAAAACAAGTAAGAGATAAAACGTGCAAGCATTGCACTGAAGGGAGGTCCTCAACACGGTTGAGAGGTAGAGAAAAAGCTACGATATGATGCATGCAAAGATGTTATATGCAGTAAAGAAATAAAAAATAGAAGAAATCGAGAAATATAAAAAAAGCCTGGGCTTTCTGTTGGCAGCTGTGGCTTTTGAAGGAGCGTTCGGGAGGAAGTCTCCTTCAGGGATGAAGCTTTGAACGCGAGGAAACTCCCCCTTGAGCCAACAGCCGAGCAGCGTCTCCCTGTGAAAAAAATCTCTCTTTTGAACAAGAGCCGCAAGGCTCTATTTATAGGGAAGATTGGAGTTTAAATCCAAGAACAATTAGGATAACCCGGTTTTAGTAGGGGATAAACATTGGAAGGAATCTCTCCAATCATGAAAAGTCATTAGAGTCATTTCCGAAGTAAAAATGGGCTCAAAATGAGGAAAGAAGGAGGTTCTGCGAGAGTTCGAAATTTGAACAAGAATTGACGACCGGATAAACAGTCGCGTTTTAAAATGACGCCCGCGGAGGCGTCGTCATTTGAAGAATTGACGACTTTCATAGGGGCGCTATTTAGAATTTAATACGAATTTCAGGCGGATTTAAAATCTCAAATTATAGCAACGCAAATGACGCCTTACACAGCGTCGTTAATTGAAAAAATGACTTGCAAAGGGTCGTGATTCAAAAATAATAAAAAAAGACCAAAAGGAAATGAAGACCACGAATTCAGGCGTCAATTGAATTGACGCCCGAGTGAGGGACGTTATTTCAAAACATGTAAGACGGAGCCATTTTTCATTTCTTATTATTATTTTCTTATTTTTTAGGTGGACGTGCATCTAACTGTGCTGATTCCAATTACTATTTTTTCGTATTTTTCTGACATCCGGAAAGCCATCAAATCACCCCTGAAAGAGGGCCAGAAATAATATTAAAGTAATACCAAATTGAAAATGACGCCACACTTGATGTCGTTAATTATATTTTTTTCAATTTTTATTTTATTTAAAACCAAAACAACGCACCTTTACATGTCGTCAATTCATAAAAAAAATCTGAAAAATTCTCAAAAAATCTAAAAAAATAAGAAAAGAGAAAGAACGGACGCCTCCTCAAAAAGGCGTCATTTTTATTTTTATTTTCTTTAATTTTCTTAAAAATAAATGACGCCCCCTCTCACGCCGTTAATTATTGAAAAATTTAAAAAAATAGAGAAAAATACTCAGAAAATTCAGAAAAATAGGAAAAAATAAGGAAAGAGAGAAAAAAAGGGAGAAATCTAAGAAAAATGGGAAAAATTACTCAAATAAAGTTAATTCGGGGGTTAAATTGGGGTATTGCGAGGCAATACGAGATGTACTCACAGTAACGTCAATTTTGGCGTGTCTACAGCGGCCTCGTCTTGGCGTCTGCTTTGCAAGGGAGCAGAGCGAACTGAAAAGTAGATGCCAAGGTGTGATGAGACACGCGATCAACATCACCTGATGATAATTGAATCAAAAGCTCGAGATGAAGCAATCTCGGGAAATTCAATGAAATCAACGATGTTTGAATAAAAGAGGGAGTGTGCACGCGGGCACGAAAAAGAATGATCAACTTCCAGCGCGGTGGAAGTACCCCAGGTCACAAACCTGTAGGTTTCACCATTGGGGAGCGGTTACCAGCCAATGTGGACGTGCTGCAACTAAGGTGGATCAAAGGAAAAGGGTTGAAATAAGAGAATAGAAATCTAAACAAAGAGCTTTCGAGAAAATGACCCAAAACAACGACAAAACGAACTGAGGATTCCATTCAGCAATGAATATCTCATATCTGGAAAGATTAAGATCAATTTGATTCTCCAAATCAGCTTATCAGAATGATTTTTCACTGTTGATTCAAAGTCCTATATGAATGCATGTTAGGTTTAAAATAAAAATAAAAATAAATGAAAATAGAAGATAATCAAGGATAATATTGCTAAACTGTCAAGACTGAGTCAAGAAACTGATTTCACGAGCTGATACTGAGCCGAAGCCCGTTTATTCGCGCACCAACTTGTAAAAGGGAACCATCGTCCCCAGTCTTGGACGGCTCAACGGCCTATCCGTATGACTAAAATTCCTCTGGAATCATCATTATTTTTGATGAAGGGGAACTCAAATTCCAGATTTACCAAAGCCACAAGGTCCTTGATATAATCTAATAGCATATGTAACATATAGTAGAATGCATACAGGGGAGATGGTGATAACAATAAGCATGGTGGGGAACTGAGATGAGGTGTAAACACCGTGGGGCTTGGATGATGATGCCCAGTCGGTGGGACCACAGAGCTTCTTATCCTGCACTCAAAATTTCATTAGCCAAGATATAAGGAAGATAACAAGCAATGAATAAGGCATTTAAGCATAGCAGGTATGTTAGGGTGCTAGGCCCGGATACAGAGGGGGGTGAATGTATCCTTCTATGTATAATGGCCAAATAAAAACTTGGATGCTATAGATAGACACAGAATAGAACCAATTCGATTCAACTCAAATACAAACACTTGGAGCGCGCCTATTCAAGCATCTTAGCGGAAGCAAAGCAAACAATCAGATCACTGCATAAGAGATTTTTAGGTGGTTCGGTCCTCCAGACCTACATCCACCCCTCACTCCCAACCGGAGTGAGGCTTCACTAGCAAACGCTAGAACCAAGCAGACTCAGTCTGCAAACAGTTGCTGCCACACAGCTTGACCAGGGGAACAGCCTCCCCTCTTCCTCCCAACCGGAGGGACACCCAAGTGACTCCCAGCCACTTGGAAACTAGAGGTCGCAGACCTCTCTTCCTCCAGACCAGGAGGGACCCGACCTCAGTCCAGAGGATCGGAAGTACAAAGGTAATCAGAAAACAAAGGAAAACAATAAACGAAAATAACACAACAATCAGAAGGCTGTAAAGATGAAAACACAGATGTGGCTCTCAACGGAGCTGACTGGCCTGGATCTGATCCACGGTCCAGTAGGAACTAGTCTTCAGATGAAGCTTCTTCTTCCTCTTCTCTTCTCTCTCACTTTCTTTTTCTCTTAACCCTCACGAGCTCTCTAACTCTCTCTTACTCTACTTCTCCTTCTGCTCTTCTTCTCTTTCTTTTCTTCTTCTTTCGCAGGCTCTGTCTATCTCTTCTCTTCTCTGGACCGAATACTCTCTGCTGCTCTCAGACTAGATGTATATACTTTGCTCCTTTTCTTTTCGATCGTCTTCTTCAGTGGAAGAAGGCTCATATATATAGCAGCAGCAGCAGCAGCAGCCCCTGGGCGCGTGGCTTCCACGTTTTCCCGCCCAAGGAAATCGCCAGATCCGAGGCAGCTTCATCCACGTGTCAGCATCTGCATACCTCGTTCTCCTGGGATCACGATCCAAGTCATCAATCTCGGTAAGAATCCCTGTCAGACATAGCATTGAATAAGTCATCAGCTTAAGTCCAAACACCCTGTACAGACTCTGTGAATGCAAAGCATTGTATAGACTTTGAAATCAATCTAGCAAGTGTATAGAGTTGATGATGCAGCGAACATGCAATGTACAGACTCTACGTTGTAGGCAGACAGTAATGTATAGAGTTGCTACGTGCAGGCTGGCAGCGCAGTGTACAGACTCTACGTGCAGGCAGTGGGGCGATGTGTAGACATAAAGAGATGCAATGCATACTCTGTACAGACTTGGTCGTGTAAGGCGACGCAAGCAATGGCTGTATAGACTTTACTTCAAGGCCAGTGTATGGACTTGATGAAACACTCACGAGTGTATAGAGTTAGTTAAGTGAGCATGCAGTGTATAGACTTGACATATGAAGACATCTGCTGTTCAGACTTGAAGAACATTCAGCAATGTGTAGACTTCATTGAATGAGGGAGCCATGGCAGACTTCAGGATGTATAGGCTTGTGAACGCAAATGCAATGTACAAACTCTCCAATGTATGGACTTCAAATATGTGAAGCTATGCGATGTGCATACTTTGAAGAACAGCAAGTGAGTAAGTGTGTACAATGAGAGAGTGTATAGACTTGAAGACTTTAGCAGATAAAGCAAAAGTAATGTATATACTTGTGAGGACGAATGCATTAACAGAACAGGAGAGTGTGTAGACTTAGGCCTTCTGTTCATTACAAAGACCAATGTACAGACTACATGCTGTACAGACTTGATGTTGATCAAAAGACCTTTGGACATTAGCCCAAGGCGTCAACGCTTCCAACGTGCAGCGTCGCCTCAGCTCCTCAAGCGAGATGCTCACGCCCTTGGCAACTGGCCAATGCGTCAACGCATCCAACGTCAGCGTCGACGCAGTGAACAAGACAGGTGATGAACAATGCATGCACTAGCTTTACCAAAGTGTAGACTACACAAAGCTCAGCCACTGTATAGACCTCACGAAGCCAACGTGTGTATAGACTTCAATGCAGAAACCAAGGCTGTATGGACTTCAGACTTGAACGTGTGACCAGTGAGCGATGTATACCCTTGGCCCTTGAAGGATGTACAAACTAGAAGGAATGAAGCCCACGATGTATAGACTTGAAGATTGAAGGCGATGTACAGACTTTGATGTAAGACGCAGAATGAGACGCTGAAGTCTGTATAGAGTTTGATGACTGAAGCATGAACAGTACGCCAACGTATGGACTTGGCCAAAGCATAGGGAAAGCCCCCAATGTGTAGACTTCCGATGTGAATGAAACGCTGTACAGACTTGCTCAAACAGTCCGATGTATGGACTCATGCAATGCAAAGCAGACCAATGTATAGACCTTCTAAATGCTTCAAGACCAAGCTCATCAAATGTCTAGACTTCACAAGGTGAACGGCTGTACATACTTCCTATGTGAAGACCGCTGCTGTACAGACTTGTTGAAGTGTGAAGGAGTTGAGTGTATAGACTTCACGATGTGAAGACTTGTCAAGGATAGCAGGCCGATGTACAGACTTGAGCGAATCAAGGTCTGTATAGACTTGAAGATCACTGAATGATGTTCAGACTTTGTTCCACCGACCAGTGTATTGACTTTGTAAGCGTGAGACGCTGGATAAGACGGTGGATGTACAGACTTTAGGTGAAGGCATGAAACGATCTCTAAGACGATGAAGTCTGTATAGACTTTGCAGTGAATGGATGCTTAGTGAGACGCAAGTTGAGACGATGCAGTGTACAGACTTCATGTAATGCATGCAGACGTTGAACAATAGAATATGCAGACTTTGCCATGAGACGCTGAACAAGACACTCCAATGAATAGACTTGCTGGATGCACTGTAGACAATGTATAGACTTTGAAGGCTAACAAGCATCCTCAATGTACAGACTTTGCTTCAATGTATATACTAGGAAGTTCAACGAAGGAGGCACAGTGCAATGTATGGACTTGAAGTTCAGTTGGTGAGTGTACAGACTTCACCAATGAAACACACACTGTACAGACTTGCTGCCAACCAATGTATAGACTCTACTCATGCAAACAATGCAGCAGTGTATAGACTTAACAGATATGTGAGCTGTAGTGTATGAACAACCGATGTATAGACTTGGCTATGCGAGCAAGCTACACGATGTGTGGACTTAGAAGTGCCTGCAGCTGTGCAAAGTGTAACCAGTGTATGGACTTGTCGTGCCTACACAGGGCGTTGTACATACTTGCTACCTAAAGCAAATGTGCAGACTCTATAAATGCATATGAATGCTTTATGCAGCAGATAAACAGTCTGAATTTCAAATGCAATGACTCACAATGTAAGCAGATAAACTGACTGAACATATGAAAGACTGAATGGACATTTGAATGACAGACTGAGTATAAGAATGACTGAGTCATGATCTGATAAAATGACTGAGATATAGAATGACTGAATAAAACCATGGTGACTCACAGTGATGAACTCACATAAGACCAATCATCACAAACCCCTAAAGCCAATCATCAAAACCACAAGCCACAGGGGCCAGGGGCACAACAAAGTATAGCATGAATCAAAGTATCGATAAGCAATCACAACATAGACATCAAAGCGATCAAAGCTTGGTGTGGATAGCATTCAAGCATGTATTAACAAGGCGAAGCATGTTTAGCATAAATAGCATGAGTTAAATCATAGCATTGCAAAGCATCATTATTTGTTGTTTGTCATGAGGATGACAATATTGACATGTGAGATTGGATGATCAGGATCAAATAATGCCCAGTGGCAGAGTGATCTAGTGAAATGAGCAGGAGTTTATTGAAAAGATTTTGGAGATGAACAATCAACTAATGCCCAATATAGAGAGATGATAATCAGGAGTGCCCATAGTGACAAATCATGATGATATTGGGAAGAATCAGAAGATTGATAGCGGTGAATGGAGAGGACTCATCTTGTGCTCTTGATCCTTGCAAAATTGTTGTCCCTACAAAAGTACCATCAGAAAGAAATACAATGCAATTTTTTTGGATTTTGAAATATGTAAATTTTTATGGGTTTTGAAAAAGTATTCAAATTTTTATGAATTTTTAGAAAATATTTGAATTTTTTTATAGATTTTTGTGAAATATTCAATTTTTTTAGATTTTGATCCGGAAATATTCAACTTTTTTAGATTTTGATCAGGAAATATTCAATTTTTTTTGGATTTTGGCTTCGAAAATATTCAATTTTTTTGATTTTGGCTTCGGAAATATTCAATTTTTTTTTTGGATTTTTGTTTAGGAAATATTCAACTTTTTTTTTTGGATTTTGTTTTAAGAAATATTCAACTTTTTTTTTAGATTTTGTTTTAGGAAATATTCAACTTTTTTTTTGGATTTTGGTTTAGGAAATATTCAACTTTTTTTTTTGGATTTTGGTTTAGACATTACTCAACTTTTTTTTTGGATTTTGGTTTAAGAAATATTCAACTTTTTTTTGGATTTTGTTTTAGGAAATATTCAACTTTTTTTTGGATTTTGTTTTAGGAAATATTCAACTTTTTTTTGGATTTCGGTTTAGGAAATATTCACCTTTTTTTTTAGATTTTGGTTTAGGAAATATTCAACTTTTTTTTTTGGATTTTGGTTTAGACATTACTCAACTTTTTTTTGGATTTTGGTTTAGACAATGTTAGTGCGGCATCAAAGGGTATTTTTGAACCACTGGCTAGGGGTCCTTGTTCCTTCCCCTTTTGCTAAAACTGCCCAAAGCCGAGCGTGCATTGAAGGGTGGCGCCCTATAACCGACTACCCTTGATTAACGATGCCCCTACCAAGGCCATACCCGAGAAACATTCGGTCTTTGAGGGAGAAGAGAAGAATAATTGAGGATAAGCTTTATGCAGGATGGGAGATGTCGGGACTTGAATTCCCTCCAAGGTATTTCCCCTCAAAGAGGTAGTCTGTTGTGCCGGGGCTTTATGCCTTTGATTTTTAGGCCCTTGACATACATACGACCAGGGTTTTCCCTGCGGGGACTTTGCCACTCTTGTCATGCCATAATTCATACTTTTCAATTTATTAAAATTTTGACTTGATTTTCATAATAGCCCTTTTTGGCTAGATTTATATCATGAAAACTAATTTCATTATTTTGGATCAAGACTGCCCCTATTTGAGACTCCTCTCATATTGGTGAGTACCTAGGTTGGTTATCTCATCTGTCAACCTCTTGCCCCTGCATGCGGCCGAGTAAAGAAGAGAAAAGACTTTCAGATATACTCATGACATGGCCAAAGCAGCAACGGTGTTTATCCAAAGGAGCCGGCTAAGGACGCCGTGAAGTGTATGCGGTGCCCAACTAAGGGTTGCTCTTAACAAGCGGAGAGAGAATTCTGAACTCCCAGTGCGGGGTTCTTATTAACCAAAGTGCTGCAGAAGCAAGCCTAAAGACTTTTTTATGAGATTTAGTAAAGATAAAAACCTAGGATAAAGGCCTAAAATACCACTCTTAATCTTGTTAAGAAGCACTTCATTTTGAAAACCATGCATGAAGTAATGAGGTAATGATATCATAAACATGTGTACTTACGTCAACATATTACCTTGCGATCTTTGTTGAAGCAGCTTCCGCCAGAGGCGGGGTTGATCATCGTGGGATAGTCCTCTTTGGCAGATAAAAGGATTGGAAGCAAAGGATTTGGAAGTGGCTTAACAAGAAGGAGTGGTGCTCAGACCAGACTCAGACGAATAAGGAGAAAAGAAAGAGAGGCGAGGGCTAGAACGCCCTTGCTAAGGCGCGGAGACCCTGATCACAAGGAACAGTCTACAGAAGAAGAGGAGAATTAGCAGGCGGAGTGAGGACTAAAGCCTCGGAAGCAGTGGGAGAAAGGGCAGATGCCCAAGGTAGTGGATGCGGAAGAAGTCGGGTCAGACCCGTGATTAGGAGGAATTAGAAGAAGAAATTGATAGATGGAAAGAGGCAGATCGGAGGGTCTGAAAGCAGTGGAGGAAAATCATGACAGGAAGAAGAATCCGGAGGCTCCGAAGGGATAAAAGCATCGAGGGATGTGGTGCCCTGGGAAGAAATAGGGAAAAAGATGATGGAAGAGGAGGAAGAAAATGAAGAACGCGATGTTCTGGAAGAGTAAGAAGACAAATCAGAAGAAAGATGGAGGGTCCGGAGGTTCCGGAGGAAGAAGACGGAAAGGGGCGCGATGCCCAAGGGATAGAGAGAGGGATGAAGGATCCGGAGGTTCCGGAGGTTCCGGAGGAGTGGAATCAGAAAGGGCGTCATGCCCTGAAAGGAGGGATAAACACCTGTAGGTTCCAGGGAAATAGTAGGAAAGGGGACACGATGCCCCGGGAGAATTAGGGAGGAAAAACTTGGAAGGCCGCAATGCCCTGGGGGGAGTGGATTAGAAGAGGATGAAGGATCCGGAGGTTCCGGAGGAGGAAGATAGAAAAGGGCGCGATGCCCTGGAAGAAAGTTCGGAGGTTCCGGAGGAATGAAACACCATGGGGTGCGATGCCCCAGAAGAACAAGAGAGAAATCTGAGGAGTCCGGATGCAAGAGCTGGAAAGGGGCGTGATGCCCTGAGAGAAGATTGGAGGGTGTGCAATGTCTAGGAAGTGTAAGGAGACCCGAAGATCCCAAGGATGAAGATGAACAAGATGGGGAATGCGGAAGATCCGGAGGTTCCGGAAGATGGGGAAAATACGGATCTGGAAACCCCAGAAAAAAGGAATGCAAATGCATGCGAATGCAACAAAATGGATGCGATGAAGACATGGATGTAATAGAATGCATGAGATGCAAAGAATATGAAGGGCGAGAAGATGAGATCCTCCTTCTTACCCCCGGAGTGGCCCATGAAGAATCGGTGATAGACGGAAATATGGGTGGAGTTGAATGGAAGGTGGATAGAATAGTGGAAGGCCGCTTAGCACCAAGATAACCGCCCCTCCATGGCAGTGAAAGTGTATAGCCAATTGGCCCAATGGATAAAGTACAAGCCCATGACGAAGCTTCAATAGTGAATGATAACTCCCTTGGAGAGTGAAAAGCAATAGTGCGAGGGAGTTGAAAAGTTGGGATAGGAAGCATCGTGTTGCCCAGGGATTGTAGCGTATGAAGAATATTGATCAAGATGGGCGTTCGCCCCTTGTATGGAAGAAAAGGTTCAAGATTTGAAAGTTGGAACAAAGGGTGCCCTACCCGACCCTTGGGCGGCATCAACGCTTGGCATTCTCTTCTGGCGAGCAGTGGCGGGGACTCGGCCTCTTCAACTATGCTCGGCACGACAACACGGATCGGCATCCGGAAGATAGATTCTTGCATCTTGAATAGCATGGCCGTGGCCAAATCCTTCTTACCCGGCTCTTGATCATCTTCGGCACAAGTACTTGCAGAAGCACTCCCATTCTGAGTGATAAAGGAAGCGGAGGCGGAAGGCTTCATGGATGGTGGAGGTGTAATGGAAGGTGTTGGAGAAAGGGTGAGTGGAAACAGAGGTTCAAACACGTCGAGCTTCTCCCTTTGCTCGGAAGCAGTCGGGGTTGGCTTGAGTGTAAAAAGGGATGGACCCTGCTCAGGATTAGCCACGGGTAAGGGTGAAGGGTTAAGTAGTGGAGTAGGGGTAGTTGGGTTTGGTGTTATAGGCATAGTTGACGGCCGAGGTGGCGGACAAAGAGGAGGTGTAATAGAAGGCTCAGCGGAGACCGGCGTAGTGGAGGGTGATGGAGGCTCGACGGAGGCCGATGTAATGGAGGCTATTGGTGTGGTTACGGGAGGTGCGAACGGAGAAGGTTTAGTGCGTTAAAAATGCCGGATGGGGCGAGAGGTGTTAGGGATAGGATGAGACTCATGGTGTGGGGGTATGGGTGGTTGAAATATCGAACCATCATCGTAGCACCAAGTATTGGGGAGAGGAGGAGACTCATGGTGCGGCGGTATGGGTGATTGGAGTATCGACCCATCATCGTAACACCAAGAGGTCTCATAAATGGGGGTTAGATCGGGGACTGTGGCATCGTCCTGAGCATAGGGGTCTTCTGGCAGTGGAGGAAGAGGACGGCGAAGGAAACTTGGAAGGGGTGCATCTCGAGGAGCTTCAAATTCTTGTACCGTCTCCAAATCTTTATCATTAAATAAATCCAACGGACGCCGTGGTGGAGGCGAAATGATAAGTGGTGGAGTATGGTGTTGTGGTGGATTTTGAGGAGGCGAATATGTATATGGAGGCGGAGAGCCATGTAAATGCGTAGTGCGGATGAGTGGAGGGCGGACGGCGTCCACTTGATTATCAAGACTTATGACATTTTCTCTCTCACATATATCGTTGATGCCATCGTCCCTCCTCTCCTTCCACTCTTTTTCCATCCTTGTAATCTTATTTAGAGCAGCATAGAGGGGATTGACTAGAGTAGAAGTAGCGGGCTGTGGGCTTGTAATCCTCTTTAATTGTTCCTCCAACGAATCGAGTTTATCAATAAGAGTTTGTTGGAGAGGTGTAACTTGAGCAATGGAGGGTTGGCAAGATGGCCTTGAAGGAGGGGCCGCATAAAAAGTCCATGGAGGGGGATTAATGGGCCGACCCATAGAAGGACCCAGATGGGCCGGGTTGCAAGAAATAAATGGGCCTTGGGGCCGTGAAGGATGAGAAATGGAAGGAGGCGGGTGATGGGCCACCCAAATAGGAGTATGTGTGGACGAAGGAGGCGGGTGATGGGCCACCCGTATAGGATTGGAAGGAGGATGAGGAGAGGATGTGCCCTCGACAATAGCCTTAAGGGCTTGGATTTCTTGAGGGGTGAGATAATCTAATGCACGAATGAATTGAGAGACCTTCTCGTCGTTGGGAGGAGACGGTCCCGAAGGAATAGTGGCTCGCGATTGAGGCGAGGGACCATGGGATTGGACATTGCCCATGGGTTGGGCAATACCATAGGAATGAGGACGTGGTCCCTTGAAAATATGGTGAGAATTATGATGAACATGTTGAGATTGAGGAGTATAGGATGTACTAGGTTGTGCATCCTCATGAACATAATTAAGATTAAACATGTTATTTTGTCTATCACGGTAAGCCATTATGCAATCAAAGTTCAAGCAAAACATTTTGCAAAGAAGCACACGAGTTGGAATGATTACCGTTAATTTTTATTTATTTGAACCTTGGTGAATTAATGACTTTTAACAAACTTTCAGAGTGATTCACACAAGGGAGGAACCTAGTTTCAATGTAAGTTTACTTCGATGCCAACTAAGAACACTCTCTCACCATGCATAGGCCAACTAAACCCGGGACTTCAAAGGTACAACCTGCCCGGCGTCCATGAGGGAATCCACGGGTGCGGGGACTTATGGAGGCTTAGTTTAGGAATTTCCGGTCCAATGAGACGGAATGCTTCATAGAGGGTCCTTCCTTCACCAAGAGGGGGTGTGACTCCTAAAAGATGTGGGGAGAGGATGTCTCCCAAACCAAATGCAAAGATGAATGCAAGCTAATGCAGGCAATATTAAACAGATAATATCAGCATGAACACCACAGAACAAAAATGACGACCTGGATAAGGTCGCTATATCAACAAGCAGCGCCTGAGTGTCAGTCGCTAATCACTGTGAATAGTGCAAGCAGAGTAAAATAGCGCCTTAAAGTGAGGCGCTTTCTCTAGAATGGATGCCTGTGCACATGGACGTCAAATAGCAGTAATCAATACCCAAAATGATGAATAATGCAATGATAGTTAAAATAATGCCTTTTAGTAAGGTGCTGTACAAGTGAAAGGCGCCTCTGACAGGGGCGTCAGAATGTAACAGTCAAAGAAACTGACGCCTTGGTGTGAGGCGTTATATTGGGAAATGACGCCTCTGTAAGGGACGTTAATTATAAAATGATGAAAATCTTGGAAGAGACGCCTGTTCAAACGGTCGCTGTATGGGGAAACAGCACCCCTGTGAAGGGCGTTAATTCCTTCTGTCCCCCAGAAACACTCCAAGGGCCAGAAAGTGAGAATAGTGATAAAAATACCAATAGGAGGGAATGAAAACACTCACAATCACAAGATAAAAATCATGGCAATCAATAAGAACATGAAATAGGATCTAGCATGCTCATCATTTTTTTAAGAGATGGATAAATGGATTTTCTTAAAATCTAACAAACTAACAACCACTTAGGGAGAGTGCTACGTGGAGCACAAAGGGAGGCGCACCGTGGGTGCAAAAGGGGAGACGGCACACGTGGGTGCCCAAGGGAAAGGGTAATCAAAAGAAAAACAAAAGGTGTCCCACCGTGATCGCTAATTTATAGATTCTAAGAAATTCACTTAAGGGAAAACTAAAGAATAATTAAAAGGGAAAAAGAAGAATGAGAAAATTAGGAGAAAGAGGGAGCATAAGAGGATGATAAGGGGAAAGGTGATCGTCAGAGACGCGAGGGCCTCAAAGATATAACAATAAATAATGGAGGGATCGCGAATATAAATATCTCAAAAGGATGCGGGGGAGATTGTGAGTGCTTTCCTTCTCTTCCGATCGGCCGGCCGATGAAGAGAGTTCTTCTTGTTGATTACCCTTGCAAAGATCAAAGATAACAATCAATAAAAATAGGAATTAGTAAACCCAAAGTGTAGTATCAAATCCACAATATGAATATAAACATAAAAATATGGACTAGAACACACCTTGTGGGTGTTGCCCTTTTAAACCCCTTATGCAAAGAGAAGGATATAATATGATGAATGGATGAGAAAATAAGTAAGAGATAAAACGTGCAAGCGTTGCACTGAAGGGAGTGTAACACCCCAACATGTTTGAAATTTAAAGATAATTAAATATTTTATATTTAGAGTCCGTATAAATTTTAAGTTCTCTTAATTAAAGCCCAATACCTTGAACGGTATAGTTTAACAAACTTTATTAAGTAAATTAAATAGATATCTCACTTTAATAATATGTAACGTTTCATAGGAATGTCAGAATATTGTCAATATTAGACCCGTTGGAAAGAGAACTCAAAGATCTACAAATTTCATGTTGAGCATATTTTTAAATTTTAAAATCTGATAGCCCCAAAACTAAATAGAATGAACTAATATTTTAACATATTGTTATTACTAACTTTTTAAGGATTTTTATATAAAAAACCGACCCCCTCCCTTATCATCCCATTTCTCATCTGATGGGCATTCAAAAAAAAAACAAAACAAATATATATTAAAAAAAAACCCACGTGACCTTATCCTCCCCCCCTCCATCCTTATCTCCCTCCTCCTCCTTATCCTCACCTCCCCCCCTTCTTCTTCTTATATCCTCTCCTCTCCCCACTATAAATACCCCCACCCCTCTTCCTTACATCTCCACTCCTTCCCCCCCTTCTATCACGTAACACCACTCCCCCCCTCTCCCTTTCACACATTCTCACTCTCCCTCCTCCCAACTCTTCCTCCTCTCATCTCTCTCTCCCTCCCTCTCTCTCTCACACACACACATACACAATCTCTCACGTCTTCCTCTTTTTTCTTATTTTTTTCATCTCTCTACTATCTCTCTCATCTCTCTACTCTCTCTATTTTCTCTCTCCACCCTCTCTCTACTCTCTCTCTACTTTCTCTCTCTCTATTTTCGCTCTCCACCTTTTCTCTCTCCACCTTTTCTCTCTACTCTCTCTCTCTCCACTTTCTCTCTCTACTTTCTCTCTCTAGTTTTTCTCTATCTACTTCTCTCTCTACTCTCTCCACTTTCTTTCTCCACTTTCTCTCTCTATTTTCTCTCTCTAATTTCTCTCTCTACTTTCTCTCTCATGTCTCTTCCCACTCTCATCCTTTTATTAATAAACGGAGAAGATAATATAGTATTAGAATAATATAAATAATTAATAAACACTTGGACGGAGGATTTGAAACTTATTTGGAGAATTTCGCCTTTCTTTACGTATTTGGGACGTGAAAATTATCTTTTCCTACGCAAGGACTTTTACGGGAGCTCGGGTGAGATATAAAAGTCAATTCAGAAGTCTATTCTAAAGGTAGGCATGATAAACCGAGTGCATGTTATTTGTTATTTACATCTCTTTGATTTGATTTTGTTTGAAATGTGATTTAAGTCATTGATTTATTTAACCCAATGATCTATGTTTAGAATCAGTTATTTATTTAGTTACCATTCTGTAAAAATATTATTTTCTCTCTAATCTCTCTCTAATCTCTTTCTACTTTCTCCCTCTACTTTTTCTCTCTACTCTCTCTCTACTCTAATCTTTTCGAATGTTATATATATTTAGTTAATAAATTTGACCCACTACCCTATGATTAAGTAACTAATTCCTGATATTAAAATACGATCCAGTTATTTTGTAAAGTTTAATGACAAATTTTAAGTATTGAGATGACTATGTAATAAGCATCATAATAAGAATAAATTTTTTTGATTAAGCATATGGACTGTGTCACTTTAAGGAGGTGTGGGGCGACAAACCGTAGTTAGCTTCCGCTACAGGATTAGGTCCATTTCTGAGGACAAACGGACTTTTGAAAAATTCCGGAACCTAGAATAAGAAAATTATCTGAGGAATGGTGGAGTATTAACTCCCGATCCTGCGTAGTTGATCAAGGCTGACAGGCTCCAGCGTTTAGACCATTTGTCTTTATGTCGATGTATGGATGCCTAGGTATGTGTTTGCCACTACTTTTAGTGACGGGATGCCTGTCCAATATATGCTGCCAAATAATATGAAGTTCAGATTTAATATATGACTTTGATATGATCTGAAAATAAGTTCATCTGTATAAGTTCTAATTTAGCTAAGATATATACTATGCCATATATATATAAGTCAGATAAGATTTGTTATACGCATTTGATTATAAGAATGAAAATTATTATGCTCTACTAGTTTTCCTTCGCATTCATAGTATATGTACAATCCAATGAAATTGTGATTAACTGTATCTATATATCATGGATTTGCACAGTTTAGTATATGATAAGCATGTGATTGGTTTTAATGCCTACTGAGTCTTTGGACTCATATCTGTTGCCTAACCATTTCAGAAAACTGACAAGTGTATACCTCGACTCCGACGGACAGTAGGTCGGAGGGTGATCCCGGGCATAATTTGAATTTTCGCTGCATATAATAAGTAGATTTGGTTTTATTTGAATAATGAATGTAAATATGACTTTTGAGTAAAGATATGTAGTACTCTGTATGCGATGTAAATTATGAGTATTTATCTTATGAAATGGTATGGTTATGTTTCTTTTAGAATATGTGATGGTTTGACCTTTAGCGCCTTGCAAATATTCGGCCCACAACACCTCCGTACATCCGCTGTGACATCCCCGGACACGATACGGGATCGCGGGAAGGGGGCGCCACAAGGAGGTCCTCAACACGGTTGAGAGGTAGAGAAAAAGCTACGATATGATGCATGCAGAGATGTTATATGCAGTAAAGAAACAAAAAAATAGAAGCAATCGAGAAATATAAAAAAAGCATGGGCTTTCTGTTGGCAGCTGTGGCTTTTGAAGGAGCGTTCGGGAGGAAGTCTCTTTCAGGGATGAAGCTTTGAACGCGAGGAAACTCCTCCTTGAGCCAACAGCCGAGCAGCATCTCCCTGTAAAAAAAATCTCTCTTTTGAACAAGAGCTGCATGACTCTATTTAAAGGGAAGATTGGAGTTTAAATCCAAGAACAATTAGGATAGCCCGGTTTTAGTAGGAGATAAATATTGGAAGGAATCTCTCCAATCATGGAAAGCCATTAGAGTCCTTTCCGAAGTGAAAATGGTCTCAAAATGAGGAAAGAAGGAGGTTCTGTGAGAGTTCAGAATTTGAACAAGAATTGACGACCGGATAAACAGTCGCGTTTTAAAATGACGCCCGCGGAGGTGTCGTCATTTGAAGAATTGACGACTTTCATAGGGGCGCTATTTAGAATTTAATATGAATTTCGGGCGGATTTAAAATATCAAATTATAGCAACGCAAATGACGACTTGCACAGCGTCGTTAATTGAAAAAATGACTTGCAAAGTGTCGTGATTCAAAAATAATAAAAAAAGACCAAAAGGAAATGACGACCACGAATTCGGGCGTCAATTGAATTGACGCCCGAGTGAGGGACGTTATTTCAAAACATGTAAGACAGGGCCATTTTTCATTTCTCATTATTATTTTCTCATTTTTTGGGTGGACGTACATCTAACTGTGCTGATTCTAATCACTATTTTTTCATATTTTTCTAACATCCGGAAGGCCATCAAATCACCCCTGAAAGAGGGTCAGAAATAATATTAAAATAATGCCAAATTGAAAATGACGCCACACTTGATGTCGTTAATTATATTTTTTTCAATTTTTATTTATTTAAAACCAAAACAACGCCCCTTTACATGTCGTCAATTCATAAAAAAATTCGAAATATTCTCAGAAAATCCAAAAAAATAGAAAAAGAGAAGGAACGGACGCCTCCTCAAAGTGGCTTCATTTTCCTTTTTATTTTCTTAAAAATAAATGACGCCCCCTCTCACGCCGTTAATTATTGAAAAATCTAAAAAAATAGAGAAAAATACTCAAAAAATCTAGAAAAATAGGGAAAAATAAGAAAAGAGAGAAAAAAGGGGAGAAATCCAAGAAAAATAGAAAAAATCACTCAAATAAAGTTAATTTGAGGGTCAAATTGGGACATTGCGAGGCAATACGAGATGTACTCACAGTAACGTCAATTTTGGCGTGTCTACAACGTCGTTCCGCCGGATGTGCCGGGCGGAGGGGTTCCGGGTGTGCCGCCGAGGAGCCGGGAGACCGTGCCGCTGGATGACACAGCGGGCGTGTCAGTGGAGAGCCGCCCAGGCGTGTCGTTGAAGGGTTGGACGGGCGTGCCGCTGAAGGCGCCTCAAGGGCGTGCCGCTGAAGGGGACACTAGGAGTGTGCCGCCGAAGGGCCAGCAGGGCATGCCGCTGAAGGGCCTCCCTGGTGTGCCGCTGAGGGGGGGCGCTGGAGGGTGTGCCGCTGAAGGGCACATTGAGCGTGCCGCCGAGGGGGGCGCTGGAGGGTGTGCCGCTGAGGGGCACGTTGAGCGTGTCGGTGAGGGCATTTGGAGGGTGTCCCCTCTTCTTCCTTTCTTCTTTTCATCTTCTCTTCTATTTTCTTCTCTTCTTTATTCCCCTGCACGTAAACATGGGGTGAGAATTTTTTAGTGTCCACAAATGCCCCCCAGCCGCAGACGGCGCTAGCGAGGGATGAGAGAGCGGGGCCTGCGGGTGCAGATCGACTGAGAGATTTATCAACATGACGAGGAGAACCGGTCTGCGGACCGGGGTTAAGGTCGCGAAACCAGGCCACGTGGGCCGGCACCCGGGAAGCAGGCTATGAAAGCCGAAGTTATCGAAAAACGGGCTATGAGAGCCGGAGCTGTTGGAAGATGAGCCACGAGGGCAGAGAGAAGGGTTTATTCCTCTAATGATCCGGGCGGAAGGTCCGAATCAAAGGGGGATATTCACCGCCCCAAAGGGACGGAGAGAAGAGTTTGTTTATTCGATGACTTAGACGGGAGGTCCAAATCAAAAGGGGTATTCGTCACCCGAAGGGACGGAGAGAAGAGTTTGTTGATTAATCAATGACCCGGACGGCAGATTCAAGTCAAAGGGCTATTCGTCACCCGAAGGGATGGAGAGAAAAGATTGTTTGTCTATTCAGTGATCTGGACGGGAGATCCAAATCAAAGTGGTATTCATCGCACGAAGGGACGGAGAGAAAAGATTGCTTGTCTATTCAGTGATCTGGACGGGAGATCCAAATCAAAGTGGTAGGAACCGTCACCCGAAGGGACGGAGATAAAAGATTGTTTGTTTATTCACTGATCTGGATGGGAGGTCCAAATCAAAGTGAAAGGAATTATAGGTTTATTCATCAATGCCGACGGCCTGTCGGGAGCTGACGTGGTTCATTCATGGACACGGGGTGAGTGTCCAAGCAAGGGTCTTTTTTGTTCTTTGGCTAGACAAAAGGTTCAAACTAGAGTGAAAGGAGTCTTTTATTCTCTAGCCGGGTAGAAGGTCTGATCGAGAGTGGAGAGAAATTTCTGTTCTCTAGTCGGACGGAATATCCGATCTAGAATGGAGAGAATCTTTTTGTTCTTCTGACTGGGCGATAGACCCAGACCAAAGTAAAAGGATTTTTTTGTTCTTCAATGCGCCAGGAGTACCAGCTGTGAAATCCGAACCCGAGAAAATAGACCGGAAGGGCCAGAATCGGTGTTGCGGAAGTAGGCCGTGAAGGCTGAAATCGGGGAAGCGGACTACGAGAGTTGCAATTGGGAAGCTGGCTACAAAAGTCGAAATTGGGTAGTAGGCTACGAGAGCCCAAATTGGGGAAGCGGGCTACGGAAGCCGAAGTTGGGAGATTAGCGAGCCGTAAGGGCAGGAAGTAGGCCTTGAGGGCTAAGATTGGGCTATACGAGCCAGAACTGGGAAAGCAGGCTGTGATAGCCGGAATTGAATTTATTTTTATAATTATAAAAAATATTTTTTCTATATTTTTTATTAATATTATTATTTTTTTATTACTCGAGCATGCAGGCATTCGTAAGCAAGCATATCATAAATATAAAATAAGCCAGCTCCCTCTATAGGGGATGGGATAGGGACATCGCCCACAATTCGCAGACACGGTGTGGGCCAGGAGGCACAGCTAAGGGGTGGTGCACCCGTCAAGAGGATATCGCATGTCTTGCATGCATAGCTTAAATTTACGTATTTCACCCGAGACAACTCTCTGTGGAGTGGAGGAGCAGACGTGTGAGCAAAAGGCCCCAAGCATAGGGATATGCAGGTTTTCTAGGCAACACTCGAGGATTACTCTAGCGCCTGCACATGGGTTTCAGGCCCTCGATTTCGGTAGCTACGCACCGCCCCCATCTGTTTATTTTGATAGCGGATTTCACTATTCGGCGCGAGTCTCCTCATTTATTTCAGTGGGGATTCCCGGCTACTAGGATTCGTCCTTATTATAATTCTATTGCGGATTTCACCGTTTGACGTGAGTTTCCTCATGTGTCTCAATGGGGATTCCCAGCCACTAGGCTTCATCCTTATTATAATTCGTTTCACCATTTCGCGCGAGTCTCCTCATGTGTCTCTATGGGGATTCTCGGCCACTCGGACTCACGTTTCTCTCTTTTTTTTGCATCATTTTTCTCTCTGTATTTTTTTTTACAGTGGGGGCAGGCAGCTTTTTCCTCACGATTACCTTTCACGCGAGTGTAGGAATTCAAGCGTCCGTAGAGTGCTAAGAAGAAAGTCGGGCAATCCCTATGGTTGAAGACCATTGAACACATTGAGTGCGGAGCGGGGAGTGTTGCCTCAGGTTTATTTTGTGAGTTGGGCTTAACAATTTAGCCATGACTCTTCCCCTTGACGTGTGCACCCGCCATAATTGGGTTCCCTTCGAGTGCGTGCCGTGACGCACATGCATCCAGAATCAGGGCGATATTATTTAGCAAGGAAGCACGGTCCTAGAAAATTCCAAGGAGGTGTATTATTCTATATTAAGCAAACATGCAAGTAGGGCAGCCAAGTAAATTTTTTTGTCTCTTTTGTTTTGCTCTCTTTTTTTCTCTCTCTCTTTTTTTGCGTAAGAACATACTGTCGTTACGTATATGTATCTTGTATGTGCGTATAGAATCAAAGCAGCAGCCAAGGTGCTGAGGAAGGAGACCGCGAAGGGCCGAAAGAACGTTGGGGAAGTGGGCTATAAAAGCCGAAGTTGATATTGGAAGTGGGCTACAATAGCCAAAAATTGAGGAGAGCGGGCTACGGGAGCCGAAGTTATGGGAAGCAGGATGCAAGAGCCGAAGTTGGGAAGCGGGCTACAGGAGCCGAAGTTATGGGAAGCAGGCTGCAAGAGCCGAAGTTGGGAAGCGGGCTGCAGGAGCTGAAGTTACGGGAAGTGGGCCGTGAAGGCCGAATTCTGGGAAGCAGGCCGTGAAGGCCGAAGATATTGGGAAGCGGGCTACAAGAGCTGAAATTATGGGAAGCAGGCTACGGAAGCCAAATCAGGGAAGCATGCTACAAGAGCCAAAATTAGGAAGCGGGCCGTGAAGGCCAAAATTATGGGAAGCAGGCCACGGAAGCCAAAGCTAAAAAGCGGGCAGTAGGAGCCGAAGCAGGGAAGCAGGCTACGGGAGCCGAAGTTCGGGAAGCAGGCGACAAGAGCCAAAATTGGGAAGCAGGCTATAAAGCTAAAGTTGGGGAATAGGCTGTGAAAGCCTAAAGAGAAGTGGGCTACAAAAGCCAAAAAAATGTTAGGGAAGCGAGCTACAAGCTGAAGTTGAGATATTGAAAAGTAGGCTAGAAAGCCAAGAGATATTGGGAGCGGGCTAACATGCCGAGAGATGTTAGAAGTCGGCTGCAAAGTCGAAAGATATCGGCGAGCGTAGTGGGACGGGTGGATTAATCCTGATAGTGGGCCTTGACCAAAATGGCTGAGTCGAAAGGTGCCGGGTAGCAGGATGTGAGAGCCGAAGAGAGGGGTCTCCTTTTTGTTCCCTGGTCGGGGAGGGGTCCGGACCAAAGTGAAAGGTCTATTCTTTTGTTCTCTGGCCGGGGAAGGATCCGAACCAAAGTGAAAGGGCTTTTTAAATTCTCTGGCCGGGGAGGGATTCGAACCAAAGTGAAATGTTGATTCTTTTGTTCTCTGGCCAGGAAAGGATCTGGACCAAAGTGAAAGGTTTATTCTTTGATTCTCTGGCCGGGAAAGGATCCGAACCAAAGTGAAAGGGATTTTTAATTCTCTGGCCGGGGAGGGATCCGAACCAAAGTGAAAGGTTGATTCTTTTGTTCTCTGGCCGGGAAGAGATCTGAACCAAAGTGAAACGGTTTATTCTTTGATTCACCGGCCGGGAAAGAATCCGAACCAAAGTGAAAGGGCTTTTTTGTCAATTCTCTGGCCGGGAAAGGATCCGAGCCAAAGTGAAGGGGTCTATTCTTTGATTCTCTGGCTGGAAAAGGATCCGAACCAGAGTGAAAGGGTCTCTTGATTTGGTTGGGTTTCCGAAGGCCGAAGGTGGAGTTGCATGTTGACTTGACATCTGTTGGCTGAAGCCCTGATGGCTAAACATCTTGTCGGTTTAACGCCCCGTCGGTAGAATATTGATCGGTTTAACGCCCCGTCGGCGGAAGGTTTTATCGGTTTAACGCCCCGTCGGCAGAAGGTTTAGTCAGTTTAACGCCCCATCGGCGGAAGGTTTAGTCGGTTTAATGTCCCGTCGGTGGAAGGTTTAGTCGGTTTAACGCCTCGTCGGCAAAAGGTTTAGTCGGTTTAACGCCCCGTCGGCGGAAGGTTTAGTCGATTTAACGCCCCGTCGGCGGAAGGTTTAGTCGGTTTAACGCCCCATCGGTAAAAGGTTTAGTCGGTTTAATACCCCATCGGCCGAAGGTTTAGTCGGTTTAACGCCCCATCGGCCGAAGGTTTAGTCGGTTTAACGCCCCATCGGCAAAAGGTTTAGTCGGTTTAATGCCCCGTCGGCGAGAGGTTTTGGGTTCGGATGAAAGGTCGTGACGCCGACCCTATGAGAGGTTTACTCGTTGGATGGTCGGAGGTAGAGGGCGACAGATCACGTCTGCCTCAAGGCTCACTTTCTTTTCCTCTCTTCTTCTTTTATGCGAAGGGGCGAGCGGAAAGACCACGTCTGCTTGATGTGTCTTTTCTTTCTTTTCTTCTCTTCCTCTTTTGTGTGAAGCGGAGGGTTTGAAGACCACGTTTGCCTTATGATTGTTCTTCTTTCTCTTCTCTCTCTTCTTTCTCTCTTTTTCTCTTCTTTCTTCTCTTCTTTCTTTTCTTCTTTTTCTTCTTTTCTCTTTTTTTTCCTTTCTTTTGTGTGAAGAGGCGAGTTCGAAGACCATGCCTGCCTCATGACTATTCTTCTTCTTTTTCTTTATTTTCTTCTTCTCTTATGTAAAGAGGTGGGTTCGAAGACCACGTCTGCCTCTTATGTCTCTTTTTTTCTCTTCTCTTCTTCTTTTGTATGAAGAGGCGGGTTCGAAGACCACGTCTGCCTCTTATGTCTCTTTTTTTTCTTCTCTTCTTCTTTTGTATGAAGAGGCACGTTTGAAGACCACGTCTGCCTCATGTCTCTTTTTTTTTCTTCTCTTCTTCTTTTGTATGAAGAGGCGGGTTCGAAGATCACGTCTGCCTCATGTCTTTCTCTTTTTTTCTTCTCTTCTTTTTTTGTGTGAAGAGGCGGGTTCGAAGACCACGTCTGTCTCATGTCTCTTTTTTTTTCTTCTCTTCTTCTTTTGTATGAAGAGGCGGGTTCGAAGACCACGTCTGCCTCATGTCTCTCTCTCTTTTTCCTCTCTTCTTCTTTTGCGTGAAGAGGCGGGTTCGAAGACCACGTCTGTCTCATGTCTTTTTTTTTTCTTCTCTTCTTCTTTTGTGTGAAGAGGCAGGTTCGAAGACCACGTCTGCCTCATGTCTTTTTTTTTCTTCTCTTCTTCTTCTGTGTGAAGAGGCGGGTTCGAAGACCACGTCTGCCTCATGTCTCTTTTTTTTCTTCTCTTCTTCTTTTATGTGAAGAGGCGGGTTCGAAGACCACGTCTGCGTCATGTCTTTTTTTTTCCATTGATAACCCCAGACTGGGACGTGATTCTCTTAACGTGCCCCCAGGTTGGGGTGTGGTCTCTCTGGCTTCAATGCCCCCAGGCGGGGTGTATGTTCCTTCAAATCCCCCTAAGTCGGGGTGTATTCCTTACGACTTCAACGCCCCCAGGTGGGGTGGATTCTGCTTCTCCTTTAATTTATTATTCATGGCCATAAAATTAATTGTATAAAAATATATTAAGAAACACTGACGTCCTCATACGAGGGCGTGAAGAAAGTATCTGAGCTTATGTCGGTCATGTGCCGACCATTTGATGTTCGGACGAATGTCCGGCTTGCGAGTATCATAATCGTCGCGAGGAAAATCGGAGCATATGTATACCGGGGTACGGCAAATTTATTATTTAGAGGGACAAGGAATATTCAGTTAAATCCCGGTTAAAGCGGTCAGAAATCAGTGAGTCTGTTGGCCCGGTGCAAGATCAAGATGTGACCATACTGCGGTGGGCCCCCCCGCGGTCGAACTCAGGCTCGCATGGGCATCATCAATATTTTCGGTGCCAAAGGGGCAGCGGGGGAATGCCCCAGGGTTAGATCCCAAAACAAAGACACATCCAAAGATAGCGGGCTATTGGCCTAGGATATGAGTCAAACGATGACCACGATCGGGGCGGACTCGAGGTCTAAGCGTGGCCCACGAAGGCCTTATTGATATTCCCATACGTAGGGTCTGGGGGTAATGAGAGCCGCATCGTTCTACTCGTTGTTGTCATAATTATTCATTTATTTATTTATTTATTTTTATGTTGCTCATTGACCCTCCTTTTATTACCGATGCGTTATATTCACCTTTCTTTATTTATTTTATTATCATTCTTTTATTCTTTTATTTATTTATTTATTTATATATTTTATCTTTTTAAGAGTTTTGTTATTATTATTATGATTTCCCATTTTCATTCTTATTTGTAACATTTGGAGCGTGCGTGGGAGGATCTTCACACGATGTTCAAGGCCCTATTTATGCAAGTTTTGATATGATTAATTTAATGCATGCATGGAGGAGGGGAGTGCTTTCTTTTTATTCATGAAATGCACAAGGGAAGCTTGCATTATTTCCTTTTATCTTTTTATTTTTTTATTTCATTTTTTATTATTATTTTATTATTATTTTATTATATTAATCCTGGTGAAAATGCGGCAGTGTCTCCCCTACACCCGAGCGCTGGGAGAGGGTGGTGAAAGCAAGCTAAGAGTGTGCCGAATAGAGGGTGGATGGATGTGCCGGGCAGAGGGTGGCTAGAGTGTGCCGGGGAAGGACTGAAAGAGTGTGCCGGGGAAGGGCTGAAAGAGTGTGCCGGGTAAGGGCTAAAAAGGTGTGCCGGGGAAGGGCTAAAAGAGTGTACCGGGTAAGGGCTAAAAAGGTGTGCCGGGGAAAGGCTGAAAGAATGTGCCGGGGAAGGGCTGAGAGGTGCCGAACAGGAGGAAGGCCGGGCCGTACCGGGCCTCCAGGGATTCATTCATGCAAGGTATTTTTTATTTACCATTGTTTTGGAGGTTAACATTATGTTGTGTTTTTATTTCTTTTATTAGTTTCAATCCTGACGAAATTTTGGCAGCATCTCCCCCGGACCCGGGATGGAAGGAGAATAAAGGGAACGCGCCCACATGGAGTGGCGGAACCCGACAATCTGAGGTGTGCGCTAGGGGCGACCGCACCATTGATAAAACTTCGGAAAGCCCAGAAGAACCAACGAATGGAAGATATCTCCAAGACTGGCAAAGGGGGGAATTCAGTTACCAAGGGAGGAGGGCGACAAAGGGATCCAAGGAAAGATGTTAGGCTCGTAGGGCTCAAGGAGAGGAAGGAACAAGCTTCCCATTTGGGCCAAAGACCAAATGTGGAATCCGGGCCCTCAGAGGGGAAGAGCATCGGCACATAGAATCCAAGAACACCGAGAAAATAGCAGAGGAAATGCACAACCCACCACACGCAGTGGGATAGATTGAGGGAGGCCACAAGAAACCCAAAAAAGGGGGGGGGGAGACTTTCATTCGTAAAAAAAAAAATGACCGTGACCAGCCATGCACATTGCGGTATACATCGAGGCCGAAGCCGTAGAAGAGCGGAGAAGAAGAAAAGGAAGAACATGGAGAGGAAATAGGAGGGGAGCTGGGGTCGAGCAGAGGCGACGGCTCCTTGCTCTTCCCCACTCCCCTTGCTACACAGACCCTCCCTCTCTCTCTCTTTCTCTTACTCTCTCTCTCTTTTCTCTGGCCTCCGGGAAGCCTTCAATGCCGGAGCAGCAGCTTCTTCCTCTTCTCTCTTCTCCCAGTGGCAGGCTCTGTTCGTCTCCGTGGGTATGCCCTCTACGTCTGTCGTCCTCCCTTGTTCGTCGGAGAAGAGGGGGTTTTTATACTCCCAGTGGCGGGAGCCTTCGAACACGAACGGTGGAGGCAGGAAGTGACGGGCATTGAATGAGGATTTGACATTTCCCGTCCTTGGTGTGTTGTGTAGTGGACAGCGGATCTAGAGGGGAGGCGTGAATAGATCAGCCCCACTTTTCGCAATGCGGCCCTCTAAATAGCTAGTTAAAATGAATTACAGCGGAATAGAAACTAGCTTCCAAGTATGCTATGATTCACTTAGCAAGATAAGCAAGATATATAATAATTCGATCCTAAGCATGCACCTAGAACAATTCAATCACACAAGCAAACCACGCTAGACAGGATTTTTAAGGTGGTTCGGACTGAATCCTCAGCCCTACGTCCACCCCTCACCAAAACCCGGTGAGGCTTCACTTGTGCAGCGCACCAAACCGCAAATCAGAAACTACCAATTGCCTTCCTACTCACCACCTGGTAGGGACGTCAACTGTAAATTGGAACACCCTCCAATTGCCTTCCTACTAACCACCGGTAGGGATGAATCACACTTTCAATGTTTAACAATAATGAAAATGAAACAAATGTGAAGGAACTAAAACAAGAGATTGAGTTATGAGTGAAAATGAATTGGCCCTTGTATGAAATGTTGATCAGCAACAAGGCTCCTCTTGGCTTCAAATCAATCTTCTTGATTCACCCTTGATTGGATGAATGTTCTTCACGGAGTACTGTTCACGTGAACAGTACTTCTTCCTTCAATTCTTCTCTCTTGATCTTCTCTTTGAATTTCTTTGAATGAATGAAGGAGATGATGAAGCTACCTTGAATCTTGATTGCTTCTTTAGCTTCTAGGAGTTTGAATGCTTGAAATATCATCTTGAATGAACTTGAAAGAACTTGAATGGATGAAGATGATTTCCCTTGAAGAACTTGAATCAAACCGGCTTCCTTGGATCACTTTGATAGCCTTGCTTTGATGTAATCTTCCTTGAAGATTGCTGGCTTTGATTTGAGCTTGATTCCCCTTTGATTGGATGAAGAACACCTTCACGAACTACTGTTCACGTGAACAGTAGCTCGTCTCCAAGCTCTCTTGCAACCTTCCTTGCAGCCACCCTTGTAATCCCTTGAAGCATTAGGGTTTCCAACCCTCTTGTATTGGTTTTATAGACCTTGAATGGTCTATAGACAAGCCTTGGACCAGATCCACAATTTGTGGGTGATTAGGTGACTTTTGGATTAAAGAAATCCATGTAGAATGGCCCTTTTCGAAGTTGGAAACAAAGTCAAAAATGAAGGCTCGGGGCTGGCGGTCGACCTGCAGCTCCTGGCGGTCGACCGCCACTGAAACACCTGCAACCGGGCGATCCCTGGCAAATCCGGTCGACCGCCACTGGCTGGCGGTCAACCGCCACTGAAAAACGTGCAGCCTTGGCAGTCCCTGGCTGGGGCGGTCGACCGCCCCTGCTGGCGGTCGACCGCCAGCTGGGCAGAGCCCGGGTCACCCTGGGTCGGTCCGTTGGCCGCACCAGCTTCGTCGCTTGAGTCCGTTAGCCGCCCGTTCATGTCTGTGGCATCTACCTTGATTGTCTTGAAGTTTTATTACTGAGTCTTCAAGCCAAATTTTGTTCCGGGGGCTCCGCCCCCGGAAACCCCCGCAACCTGACCGCGCAGGTCGATCCGCGTGCGAGGGCGCAACATTGAGCTTTCATGTGCATATCTGTCATGAACAAAACATCACATATGTCAGTCATAAGATAGTGGAAAAGAACAATGACTTATAGTGTTTAGCTATTATCAAAACCAAGAATACCAAATGACTCATATGATCATAGATTGATGTCGAATGACCTAATTGATCACATGATGACTCAAATGACTACAGGGGCACAACATGGTGGCAGGAGGTAGCATGCGTGCCTTCATCTCCGGTTGATACGTCAGACATCCCACTACGCGCCAAGGATCTCTAGGGCATAGGCATTAGATTTCTTTTGTCAGATGCAGCGGGTGGCAAGGCGGGCCGCTGAGAAGCCAGAAGGTTGTGCCGTTGGAAGACCCAAGTGTTGATTTGTTTTAATTAGATTCCTATCCCGCCCCCTTTAAATACATACATGCATAAACATGTGAATCAAAGACGAGGGGGATGAAAGGATGAAAATACTAACCGTGATCACCACCAAGGATTAACAACGCCGCAAGGATGAAAGGAGTGCAACGGCGCCGTGTACCTCGGAAAGGGATGAAGACTTGATCGCGCTTAAGAACGGGATGCGGGGAATGGTGTGGGATCGAACTCCTCTCCTTCCAGCTGGCTAGATGAAGAGGGCCTCACGTTGTATTCATGCTCTCCTGTAAAACAAAGATGAAACACAAAGGCAAAAACCCATTAGAATATGAAGTGTAGAAATCTACCCAAAGTGATAAAATAGCATGAATAAAAGGGGGAGAACGCACCGGGGGGAGATTTTTAACCCCTGTGGAAGGGTGAAAATAATAGGTGGGTGTGTTGTGCATGCATGAGATTTAAAATCATGAGATTTGATTGAGAGAATAGAGAGAAAACGATGATGCAAAACAGAGAAAAACGCATGTGTAGCAGAAAGTGCAGAAAACTGTGATGATTTGTGATTTTGAGGAGACTAGAACTAAGAGTGTAGACCATGAAATCAAGCCCAGAAGGATGGAATAGAAAGCTAATACTTCCCTCTTTAAGATGGGGTCGAAGTTGTGAGTTGGCAGTGCAGCATGGCTTCGCCCCACGTCCGAAAAGAGCCCCCCTTTGCAACTGCGAACTGGGCAGTTTTTATAGAGTTTTGTAAGAAAGCCTCATCTTCTTATCACGATTCTCGGAGATAGAGTCCAAGATAAATCGAGTTCTCTAGATCAAACTCGAGATAATACTAAGGACAAGAGATAGGAATAAACGGGGATCAATTCGGAGGAGGATTCTAGAAGATATGGCTCTTGGAAGGTAGCCACGGAGCCTTATCTGCAGAGTGTTAGTTGAACCAGGATACTTAAATCCTGATCTTGCGACCCAGATCCCGAGAGATATTGCCAATAAAAATTTGATTTCTATGAACCAAATTCAAGATAATACAAAGGGCTAGAAGTAGGAAAAAATGGAGATCAATTTGGATAAGAAATGAAGAAGTTATGGGCTCTGCAAGATAGATCCGTTGCACAGTTTTCGGGCCAGAGTCCAGCACGAATTGGACTCTCTGGTGTGTGTAACGGTCTATCGTAGGACCGTCAGAGTTATGTAACGGCCTAGGGTAGGTCCGTCACACTCTGGGGGTCGAACGGATGATTTCAGATAAGTTTCGGTGTAACGCACCTATACTAGACTGTCACATGGCTCTAACGGTCTAGGGTAGGGCCGTCACACTGATGGAGGAAAAATTCTGGGAAGACTGCGCATGACTTCAAATATTGAAGCGTATCTCTCAAACGGGGCAGAACTAGCGAAAGTAGTAGAAGAAGAAATTGTAGCTAATTAAGAGAGGAACAACTTTCATGAATAAAAAAATTTGAGAAAATGATTGGAAGAGGGAGAAAATGGGGTTAGAACAGAGAGGAAAATTCTGGGACATAGGTGAACAGCACAACACGCCGGAAAAATATGAATAGCTCACAATAGAGGCAGAACTGGCCAACGGAGTAGAAGAAGAAATTGTATATCTTTGAAAGATGAACAACTTTGATGAAGATAACTTTTTGAATAGAGGATTGGAAGAGGGCGAAAAAGAACCACTTTCAGGACTGCGCAACGGGAGAGAGCCGATTACTTGAGGGAAGCCGGCCTAAATGGGCCGTAAGTTGACTTGGAAGCTGGAATTTGATAAGATAAGCTCTCGGGATCTAAGAAATCATGATCTCCAAGACTCAAAAGATATGAAATGGTAAAAATGGGCTTGAAATCCATCCGAGAAAGCTCCAAAATAATGGCTAATTCGGGGCATCAAAAATGATGAATAAGAGAGATGACTCAACTTGCGGGCTAAAACGGGTGTCAACAGATGCCCCTCCTTGATGTCTACTTTGCAAGGGAACGAGCGAAAGCGACACGGAGGTAAAATGGAAAGGAGATGGAGCGAAAGCGATAGCGACGTGAAATGGAGATAAAGCTGAGATGAAGCGGAGAGAACTGATAAGCAGACATCAAGGTAAAAAGACACCCGTCATAACCAACAAGTGATAGGAATTCTCCCGAAAATACCGAACTAACCACCTGGAATGGATGATAAGGATGAGACATGTCTGGTGAACTAAAGTGAAGGAAAGGGAACATGACCAGCCTCATTGGGCACACAATCCACGGACAATGAGTGGGTCGGAAGGAAACACAGCATAAGAGCTAGAAAAGGAAAGATAAAAGTGAGATAAAATCCGGACAGGAATCATGCTGGCCAACCAGACCAAGCGGCAAAATCAGAGAAATCGATCAAACTCAGAGTGGAATGAGAATCTCTTACCCAAGAGAACTGAGGTGCAATTAACCATTGCTGAGGAGAAATCCTTGAACGGATTACGAGACGTGAATGCTCAAAATGATATAATGCATGCTGGGCTAAAAATAAAGAAATCATTAAAACGAATGCAAAGAAAGATAAAATAGAAAGTACTCAAGGATAATATTGCTAGATCGAGCAAGACGGGGTCAAGAGTCTTCTTGCAACCACGGCGTGCGAGACAGAGTCTATCGTCCCCCACCCGACTCAACCAAGCGGCCTATCCAACGATTAACCGTATGCTTCTAGATCATCATTGTTTTTGTTAAAGGGGAACATCAGATCCCAGAACACACGGGCAACCAGTCGGTCCTTGAGAGGCTATAATAATGAGATACCATATAGTAATTCAACAATGAGAAGGAATAGAGAGCCATACCTGACTTACCTGCGCAGGCGACACGGCATTTTTTGGAATTTTTGATTTCTGCTTTTTATGGATTTTCATCATAAGACAACAACCACATGACATGACATGATGTGAACGTGAACGAATATGAACGAGCATGACATGAACATAACATAATAAGAGAAATATGAACAAAACATGGCACAACATAACATAACGAAGATGGATGAAACGTAACAAACAAACAAATGGCAAGCATACATGCGACTAAAGGCACTGTGGGACAAGACAACACGCAAGTGGTGGGATAGCACACGTAGTGGTATAAGGACATGGTGGGCCAAAGACACGGTTGGAAAAAGAACATGGGACATAAAGGGATGACTAACAACATGTGCAAGACAACCAACAATACGTGGTAAGGAACAAAATAACATGCGTGGGACAATACGATGGGACATAGACACGGCGAGACGAGGACACGGCGGGATAAAAGACATAAACAAATATGCCCTTCAATCAAAACCCAAGATCAGCCGAAGTAGAACCGCCAGGTTCATAGTCGTGTGGTAAAGTCCTCTCTTATAGATATAATCATTGCAAACAAAAGCTGAGAAGGACACAGGCTTCAGAACAGATCGAGAGATTTGAAGAAGGAAACAGATTAGAAGATGTGGACAAGAGACAAAGCACAAAGATATAGTAAGGAATGCCTGAGTACCTGCAACCTGCACACTTAGCAAACATATTACGTATCTATTCTCAAAATAAAATGTAAAAGATAAATATTTTTAGAATTTTCAATTTTCTTGATTTTTTTGGATTTTGAAAATATTTGATTTTTTTGAACAATATTTCAGTTTTTTTGGATTTTGAACAATATCCCAATTTTTTGGATTTTTGACAATATCTCATTTTTTTGGATTTTTTAAAAATATCTCATTTTTTTAGATTTTTGACAATATCTCTTTTTTTTGGTATTTTGAAATAGCAATCCGCAGCACCCAAAGATAGGCTCGAACTACTGGCCAGGGATCGCCGTCCCTCCCCTCTCATTAAAGACTTCCATTGAGTAGGACGTGCATGTGAGGGTGGCTTACCATAACCAACCGCCTCTAAAGAACGGTGCCCCTACTAAGGCCATACCCGAGATACAACCCAGCCTAAGAGGGAGAAGCAGAAGAAAATTTGGAGACAAACTTTATGCAGGATGGGAGACATCAGGACTTGAATTCCTTCCAGGGCACTACCCCTCAAAGAGTAGGTATGTTGCGCCGGGGCTTTGTGTCTTTGATTTTGAGACCCTTATTTATCAGGCATGCATGCGACCGGGCTCATGACGTCTCGCAGGGAACTATACTGCCACTCTTGCCATGCCTTTGATTTATAATTTTCTTTTGATTCATCATTGATTTTCATTTGACAGCCCTTGTTGGCTAGATATTGTATGAAAGTTTACTTTTGAGGGTCAAGACTGCCCCTATTTGAGACCTCTCTCGTATTAGGGAGCGCCTAGGTTAGTCATCTCATCCATCCATCTCTTGCCCCTACACTTGGCCGAGCAGAGAAAAGAAAAGACCTTTATGCATACCCAAAGTATGGCCAAAGCAGCAACGTTGTTGCACTAGAGGGGTCGGCTATGGCTCGCCGTGTAGTGTGGGAAAAACCCATACTCAAAGGTCACTCTCAACGATCGGGGAAAGAACTGGACTCCTAGCACGGAGCTATCACCAGCCTAAGGATGCTGCAGAAGCGAACTCATTTGACTAGGCTTAACTAAGAAAATCTCTAAAAGCCACTTAACCATGTTGAGGAATAGCATTATTAGTATGTGCATGAAGTATAATGAAAATGATAGCATATTCTTGCACAAAATAACGATACCTCGCAAATCCATAGTGTGGAAGTAGCATCCTGACATGATTTTGATCATCGAGCTTCGTGCAGCACGAGCTTTGTATTACTTACTTGATAGGACGAAAGGGAGAGGATAGCAAAGGATCAAAGATTCTTCTACATGGAGGAGCGGCAGACACGACACTGGACGAAGAAGGATAAAAAGGAAGAGAGACGAGGGCTAGAACTCCCTCGTTAAGGTGTAGAGACCTTGATAACAAGGAACCAATTACAGAAGAAACCAGATTAGCCGAGATCAAGGCGGGCTAAAGCCTCGAAAACAGCAAGAGAAAGGGCGAAGACCCCAAAAGGGTGAAGAGGAGAGAGTAGAAAGATGATAAGAAGAATCATCCGACGTGGTCGGAGAAGAGGGACGAGAATCATCCGACAAGGTCAGAGAAGGAGAATAAGAGACACCCGATAGGGTCGGGGAAAGAGAACTAGAGACGGAACCCGGAGATACTGGAGGAGAAGAATTGGGAGATGTCCCGAGATCGGGATGAAAAGACATAGGCCGAGGTCTAGAATTGTGAGAGGAGGGAAAATCTGGAGGATCCGGAGAAAAGGGAGAGGAATGGGCACGCACTGACCTACGGAAGGAGGAGAAAATGATGGAGATAGGATCATATGGAGGAAGATACACCACCCAAGGGTGGGAACTGAGTAGAAGGAAGGATGAATGAAAAGAAAGGGAGGAAGAGGTGGACCCCTGAATGCACAACCGACGGCCATTGAGTTTGCGTCGCCGCCTCTTCTTGGCAGAAATCTCTTAAGAATGGACCCACCTGGTGCGGGCTTGGACCTTCGGGCTTCTTAATCTGTAATACCTTCTCAAATAACGGGCCCACCTAGCAGACGGCCTGGCCCGGCTGTGAACATGCAACTTCATCAAGGCGGTTGCCCCTAGACACCCAGTGCTAACCGTAGGCAGACATTCTTGAGCAAGTGACTCCTTAGAATGATGAATATCAGAAAACCACAGAGCTTTGTCACTTGGCACCAGCAACATGAGATTCGGCATCTCTAGTCAGCAACTGGGCACGAAGCCTAACTCCCTTACCAGAAGAGCAAGATGAAACTGAGGGAGAGTAATGCACGGCGTTGACATGGCCGACTTGCTAATGAACCAAGGGAGATTGCATAGCAAGTGCAGAATATCCTTGGAAAGTGTAGAAGATACGGCCAATTGCTCTTTGAACATAGAGTGCAAAATCTGCTTAGCGGCCATATGAGTTAGCACAATCTGGGTAGAGGACCCCTCTTGGCCAATTATCTTAACAGCAATGGAGCGAGAGGTAATAACAGCATCAATAGCGAATCCTCTGGTAAGCAATGAGATTGCCACCGGCCTCGCTTGTGAAGAAACTGGCACTAATGCAAGGGAACTCTTCTTAGCAACCGTCTCCAGAGGAAATTTAGACTTATTATCCCAAAGATGACCAGGGACCAGGACGCGAACCGACATCCGACAGATAAAATCCTGAATCTTGAAATGCACGGCCGACACTGAATCATCCTGACTTGGCTTATTATCTCCCTGGGGATTAGACCCAAGGGGCACCATGGGTAACGCGCACCCGCTCCGTGGGGGATAAGTGGATGGAGGAATGGGGATAGGAATCTGTTTGGATGGCATGGAGGTTTCAATGGGAGTGGTGATGTGTTTAGGTGGAGGCAAAGGGGTTGAGATGATGGCAAGCTCAGGTGCGGGCAAAGGTGAAGTCGGAGGTGAGGGTGGAGGTATAGCCTGCTCAGGCCCGAGCCACGATGGTGACGGAGATGGCAAAGGTGGTGGAGATGGTGGAGGTGATGGAAGCACTGGTGGTGGAAACGGAGATGATAGTGATGGCAGTGAGGATATTGATGAAGATGATGGGGGTAGTGGACATGGAGGTGGAGAGGGTGAAGAGGGAGGTAGTGGTGCCCACCATCGACGTGTCAACACAACGTGTCGAGCGGCGTTAGGGATAGAAGTAGTGGAAGTGGCGGCGGGAGAAGAAGGGGAGGCACTAGCATGAGCAGAGGCTTGGGTTTGTGGCGACGATGGAGCCGGGGTAGGAGATGGCGAAGGTAACGGAGTAGGTGACGGAACGAGTGCAGCACTAGACGAGGAATCACAGGGGTGCCCCTGGCTTTGAAGTAACGGAGACGGCTGCCCCGGCGGCACTTCTTGCTGCTGTTGTTGGTTGCAAAGATATAAAATGACTTTATGAATAGCGGCCCAATCAATCCTTTTCTTAGCTTCCAGATCATAAACATAATCCCAGAACTCGGGGCAATCCTCAACCAAATGCCCCTGCTGGCGGTGAAAATCACAGAACTGAAGCATATCCCCGACTGCGGGTCGGCAAGGCACAACCGGAGAGAACGGCAACGCGTGAGTGGCCATCAAAGCCCGAAATATATCGGTGAAACACTCCGGCAACAGAAGATGAGGAGCCTGCTTCGGGGAAGGTGGATGCCGATGGATATGTAATGGTGGAGAAGGTTGTGGAGACGGAAGTGGAGGTTGCGTAGGCAGGAGTGCGTGGCTAGTGGTGGAGGGCTTCGGTGATGGCATGTGTGGAACAGGATGAGGGGGTATGTAGACGGCATCTACTTGCTTGGGATGTGGTGTTCCCTTGATCGGAAGTGGAGATGGAGACATGTATGTGGATGCGGGAGGCTGACTCATGGAAGGTTGATATGCGGAGGCGTATGGGTACGTAGAGGCGGGAGGTTGGCTCGTGGAGGGATATGTGACGGAAGGCTGACTCATGGGAGCGTAGGGTTGGCACATGGAGGGTGAAGGTTGATATGTGGAGGTGGATGGTGGAGACTCGAGGTCAAGGGAATGTTGGATTTGTTGGCGAATGAAGCGGGCTCAGCTGTAAAGTTGTTGCCAGGAGGTGATGTCGTTGAGGGCTAAGATGAACCGATACTCGGGCACGTCATTGGATATCAGAATCTTGATTTGCTCTCCCTCCGGTATGTGCCCCGGGACTTGTGCGGCCAAGCGACGCCAATGGTCATCAAAGGTGCAGAACTCCTCTTCGGGCTTCATCATCTCATGGGCCAGATCCACAATAGAGTACTTGGGCCCAACCTGGTCTTGAAACTGCTGAAGAAATTTCCCTTGCACGACTTGAAAATTCACGACTTGCTCTTGCTGAAGAGAGAAGAACCAATCCCGAGTCGGGCCTTCCAACGACAGACCAAATATATAGGCCATCAAGCGTTGGTCATGCCGAAATTGGGCCGACTCATAAACAAACTCCTTCAAGTGCACATACGGGTGACCGACTCCACTATAACGGCGATATATGGGAATTTGTGATGGAGACGGAAACCGAAGACCTTGAAATGCGAACGGAACACTTAAAGAGGATTTGGGATCGATCCGACGTTGAAGCTCATCAAGCTGGAGTTGGGTTTGAACGATCATCTCTTGGGTAGGGAGAGATCGAGAAGAATATGGGCCAGCTTGAGCAAGAGGATGTGAATTCGGACCAGTATGATGATAATGGGCCGGATAAGAGGATCCGAGCTGGGAAGAAGAAGGGCTCATTCCAGGAGTAGAAGGATATGTGGGCCTAGAAGGAGCATGAACATAAGGACCCATTGGCCTGGCAGCATAAAGATATGAAGAATGAGTCCCATTAGAAAAATAAGGCCCATTAGGAGAATGGGGCCCATTAAGATGATGAGGCCCCTTAATGAGAGAAGAAGGCCCATTAAGAGAAGGAGGCCCATGAAGATGAGATGCAATAAGACGTTGGGCCTGGGCCGGGTCCATTTGGCGAACTAGGCATGATAGATGGGCCATGATATTGGCCTGTTCCTCAGATGGGTCAGAGGGACCACGAGAAGATGGGCCCGCATGGGAAGAGGATTCCACGCGGGAATAGGAAGAAAATTGGCAAAAAGGATGATACAAGGGGTTGGAATGATGCTCCATGAGGGCAAATGGGGACTTAATACAAGGAGATCAAGGACAATACAAATGGGGAAGCAAGGGCTTAATGGGCTTGAGAACAAGGGGACTGACCCACTAATGCAAAGACCGATGGACAACGGACCAAGGGACGATGGACTGGACAATGAACCCACAAAATGGACTGACTTAAGTGGGCCTAACAACGATGAAACATGTGGATGCAACACAAGACACCACTAATGGGCTTGGACAAGCCCAAATAAAACAAACAATGCAATGTGAGAGTTTTCACCCAAGTCAAACACGTTGATATGATAGGAAATATTTTTGGGGTTTTAATAGACCTTTTAATGATTTTAATTAGGATAATTCCCTCAAGATAGAAATCCTATGGGAACAAGGTCCAAACTTTTGGTTGACTAAGGTTAACTCCCTCACACTTATGCAAATGCAAGCCTAAGGGGTGGAAAAGGTACAACCGGCCCGGCGTCCGTGTGGGAATCCACGGCTCACGGGGACTTATGGAGGTCCCGGATAAGATCACCTATTCGACCCCAAGGAATATGGAGGCGAGAGGATCACTTACCAAGGTAGGAAATGTAACTATGATATGCAATGTATGGCCCTATGTGCACCGGAGTGGCGGGAGCCTTCGAACACGAACGGGGGAGGCAGGAAGTGACGGGCATTGAATGAGGATTTGACTTTTCCCGTCCTTGGTGGCAGGAGGTTGCCTGCGTGCCTTCATCTCCGGTTGATACGTCAGATAGCCCACTGCGCCCCAAGGATCTCTAGGGCATGGGCATTAGATTTCTTTTTTCGGATGCATCGGGTGGCAAGGCGGGCCGCTGAGAAGCCAGAAGGTTGTGCCGTTGGAAGACCCAAGTGTTGATTTGTTTTAATTAGATCCCCATCCCGCCGCCTTTAAATACATACATGCATAAACATGTGAATCAAAGACGAGGGGGATGAAAGGATGGAAATACTAACCGTGATCGCCACCAAGGATTAACAACGCCGCAAGGATGAAAGGAGTGCAACAGCACCGTGTACCTCGGAAAGGGATGAAGACTTGATCGCGCTTGAGAACAGGATGCGGGGAATGGTGTGGGATCGACCTCCTCTCCTTCCAGCCGGCTAGATGAAGAGGGCCTCACGTTGTATTCATGATCTCCTGCAAAACAAAGATGAAACACAAAGGCAAAAATCCATTAGAACATGAAGTGTAGAAATCTGCCCAAAGTGATAAAATAGCATGAATAAAAGGGGGAGAACGCACCGGGGGGAGATTTTTAACCCCTGTGGAAGGGTGGAAATAATAGGTGGGTGTGTTGTGCATGCATGAGATTTGAAATCATGAGATTTGATTGAGAGAATAGAGAGAAAACGATGATGCAAAACAGAGAAAAACGCATGTGTAGCAGAAAGTGCAGAAAACTGTGATGATTTGTGATTTTGAGGAGACTAGAACTAAGAGTGTAGAGCATGAAATCAAGCCTAGAAGGATGGAATAGAAAGCTAATACTTCCCTCTCCAAGATGGGGTCAAAGTTGTGAGTTGGCAGTGCAGCATGGCTTCGCCCCACGTCCGAAAAGAGCCCCCCTTTGCAACTGTGAACTGGGCAGTTTTTATAGAGTTTTGTAAGAAAGCCTCATCTTCTTATCACGATTCCCGGAGATAGAGTCCAAGATAAATCGAGTTCTCTAGATCAAACTTGAGATAATACTAAGGACAAGAGATAGGAATAAATGTGGATCAATTCGGAGGAGGATTCTAGAAGATATGGCTCTTGGAAGGTAGCCACGGAGCCTTATCTGCAGAGTTTTAGTTGAACCAGGATACTTAAATCCTGATCTTGCGACCCAGATCCCGAGAGATATTGCCAATAAAAATTTGATTTCTATGAACCAAATTCAAGATAATACAAAGGGCTAGAAGTAGGAAAAAATGGGGATCAATTTGGATAAGAATTGAAGAAGTTATGGGCTCTGCAAGATAGGTCCGTTGCACGATTTTTGGGCCAGAGTCCAGCACGAATTGGACTCTCTGGTGTGTGTAACGGTCTATCGTAGGACCGTCAGAGTTATGTAACGGCCTAGGGTAGGTCCGTCACACTCTGGGGGTCGAACGGGATGATTTTGGATAAGTTTCGGTGTAACGCACCTATACTAGACCGTCACAAGGCTCTAACGGTCTAGGGTAGGGCCGTCACACTGATGGAGGAAAAATTCTGGGAAGACTGTGCATGACTTCAGAAATTGAAGCGTATCTCTCAAACGGGGCAGAACTAGCAAAAGTGGTAGAAGAAGATATTGTAGATAACTAAGAGAGGAACAATGTTCATGAATAAAGAAATTTGAGAAAATGATTGGAAGAGGGAGAAAATGGGGTTAGAACAGAGAGAAAAATTCTGGGACATAGGTGAACAGCACAACACGCCGGAAAAATATGAATAGCTCACAATATAGGCAGAACTGGCCAATGGCGTAGAAGAATTAATTGTATATCTTTGAAAGATGAATAACTTTGATGAAGACAACTTTTTGGCTAGAGGATCGGAAGAGGGCAAAAATTAACCACTTTCAGGACTACGCAGCGGGAGAGAGCCCATTACTGGAGGGAAGCCGGCCTAAATGGGCCGTAAGTTGACTTGGAAGCTAGAATTTGATAAGATAAGCTCCGTGGCTCTAAGAAATCATGATCTCCAAGACTCAAAGGATATGAAATGGTAAAAATGGGCTTGAAATCCATCCGAGAAAGCTCCAAAATAATGACTAATTCGGGGCATCAAAAATGATGAATAAGAGAGATGACTCAACTTGCGGGCTAAAATGGGTGTCAACACCAAGAAGTGTGTCGCTGAAGGCTTGCAGGGGCGTGCCGTTGAAGGGCCCAGGAGGGTGTACCGTTGAAGGCTTGAAATGGTGTGCTGCTGAAGGCTTGCAGGGGTGTGCCATTGAAAGGCCCAGGAGGGTGTGCCACTGGAAGACCCAAGAAGTGTGCCGCTGAAGGCTTGAAATAGTGTACCGCTGAAGGCTTGTAAGGGCGTGTCGTTGAAAGGCCCAGGAGGGTGTGTCGCTGGAAGACCCAAGAAGTGTGCCGTTGAGGGGCTGGTAAAGCGTGCCGGTCAAGGGGTGTTTGTACCGCACCGGGTGAGGGCGTTCGGTAGTGTGCCGTGCAAGGGCACTGAAGGAGTGCCGGGGGAGAAGGCCGAAATAGTATCTGAGATGTTATTCTACAGGCCAAGGCTTCAGTCATTAGAATTCCAGGATGAACCACGAGAAATAGGTACGTCAGCAGTATTCTTCAGCACACCCCATTGGGCAGGCAATGCAACCAAACCAATTCCTGTAATCAATCTTATTGTTGGAAGAAATCCTTTTCATCTGCTCAGACTGAAACAGAAGGCTACTCCAGTTAGTAGGATTCTGGACTTGGGCTGTCCGAGTGCATACCCATAGATGTATCAGCGGAACCAATGGAATTGGATTCCCGATTCATTTCATGGTTCCTTGCTCCGTTTTCGGAAGCTGACACATTGTTGGGATAAAACCCTCCAGACTGAGACAAGTGATATGGCTGGAGGCTCTGCCGAATGGGACTGGAAAGAGCATTTGAGAAAACTGTGTTCTTATTTTGATCAACTTGACCACTCCGAGGGCCATGCACAGGTTGTGCCTGCCCAAATAATGTAGTGGAACTTTGGAGATTTGAGCCTACGAGGTGCATGGCAGGTTGAGAATGCTGGTGCTGGAATTGCAATCTTGGTGACATTGATGCCTCCTCTCCACCGTAATCAAACTCATTCTGCAGGTAAGCAACTATGTCAGCGGCTGTCAACCTCGATCCTTCTGCTTGCTGACTCAAGCTCCAATTGTGCACTTTCTCCATGGCGTGCCGCTCGCGGGCCTGAGAGGTGACCCTCTGCTGGTTCATGGCCTGCGTGTAGAGCTGGAGGCTGACAGTTTGGCGAAGTTCGGTTGGCTTCGACGAGACCGTGCTGCGCGCTGGGGGTCATACGCAGTGTCCGGCGTGTTTGCCGCCACTGTGCCGGACAGGGCTGACAGCGAGCGTGCCGGGCGGAACACCCTGAAGGTGTACCGGCCAAGGGCCGCTTGAGGCGTGTCGGGTGAGGCCAGCAGCGAGCGTGCCGGGTGAGGCCAGTTGCGGTCGCGCTAGGTGAGGGACCATGGGAGGAGCACCGGGTGAGAGGCTTCGGGGTGCACCAGGTGAGAGCATGGCGGGGCTGCACCATGTGAGTGTAGTCACGGGTGCACCGGATGAGGCAAGTTGCTGCCGGATGAAAAATGGATGTTACCGGATCACCTTTATGCTGTCGGATGGCAGACGTTGCCAGATGGGGAGCGCTCCTGTCGGACCACCTTTGTGCTGCCGGATGGAGTCAGGGATCGAGCGTGGCGCTTGTTGCGGAGCCGGTTCAGCAACATCAAATTCTTGAGCTCCGAGAAGGAGGTGGGGATGCCGCCTGTTGGAATGTATATGAATGTGGGAAATGAGCGGGAAGCTGAGAAACCTGTGATTGCATATATGGCAGGCCATTGTCCAACTTCAGTCTCTTGCCATCAGAAGTGAAATCTTCGTTCGTTTGCTGCCGGATGACACCCTCGGAAGCAAGAGAAGAGAGGACATACTGAGCATTTCAGCAGGGGAAGTTGATGCAGCAAGCTCGGCTGCCACGGCAGTAGCAGCTGCCTTCCGGTGTTCTTCAGTGTGAGTTGAACTAGCCGAGAAGGGTTCTTGGACATACTTGACAGGAGCAGATTGTTCTTTTTCTCCCATGGCAGATTGCGTTTCTTAGATGAAAGTGGGCAGAACGTCATAGAATGTGCTAGTTTCTTTGGACTTCTGCTCTGTTGGTAATTGCCCATTGTTAGAGATCATTAATTGCTGGCACATACTCCCTGCCTGCTCCGGTCGAAACTGAGCATCCTGAAGTTGGTTTTGAACTTGCTCCAGCTTTAGCTCCTGCTCATGAAGTGCCTCCCTTAAATATGAGACAAGAGACGATCTTGAGGATTCAATCACTTTCAATTGCTCAATGCATTCCCTTAACATGCTACTTTGCCCCTGCAGCTCCTCCATAACTTGAGAACCATTAACATTTCCTAACATGAAGTTCCCTCCAATTTCCTTCTCCACCTTTTCAACAGAGCCAACCGCATTCTGGCATTTGCCCAATAATGTGTCCTCATCCATAGGACCATCATAAACACATGCATATTTTGAAATGATATTTTCAAGTATGTCACTAGCAGAAGGTTTTAATTTGTTATTAGAATTTTTTCCACTTCTGTTCAGGTTATTGGGGTTTCTCCCTAAAATCTCTTCTTTCAAAACTTGCCCACGGGAACCAAACACCTTACGTTCTTCCCAAATGTCAACCAGCCTCAATGCAGCATTTCTTCCAAATTCATCACCATTTTCAATTACATTACTCAGAGCATCGGGGAGAACTTTCCAAAATTCATTGACAAACTTTGAACCTTTTCGCCTACTATTCTGCAGAATATCATTAGCAAGATATAGAAAAGACACCCACGGGCTCTTTGGTGCACAATGAAACTGCCGCTCCTATGTTTCCACAACCTATTTTGCATTCTTCTTTATGGAAGATACACCGGTGTGGCAGAGTCGAGCGCGAGGTGGGAATGGTTGTCATCCGGTGAGGGGTGTGGGAGGTTGACCCGGTGCGGCGGGTGCGCCGGGTGAGGAGCGGAGGTGTGTCGCGGGGGAAGTGGAGAACAGAGTTGGGAGAAGGGCGATGGGAGAGAGGGGTCATCCGGCACGATGTGAGCGGGCTCACCCGGTACGGTGGGTGTGTGCCGTGAGAGTTGGCAGGGGGTATGCCGCGGGAGCAGCGTGAGAGCAGAGAGTGTGCCGGGTGGCCATCCAAGTCAGGGAGAAAATGAGAGAGAGAAAGAATGAGAGAGAGAGAGAGAGAGAAATAGAGACAGAAAGAGAGGGAGAGTGAGTCACCCTTCCTTTTTATTTTATTATATATTATTATTGTTATTCCTTTCTCTTCTCTTTTTTCTTTTTCTCTTCTTCTATTTATTTTTTATTAATTTTATTTTATTTTTCTATTTCTTTCTTCCCTTCCTTCTTTTCTTTCTTCTTCTTTTCTTTTTCTTTCTTTCTTTCTTTTTCTCTTCTTCTTATTTTTTAGGTGTCCACAAATGCCCCCCACCCGTGGGTGACGTGAGCAAAGGATGAGCAGAGCGGGGCGCGCGAGTGCAACCCGTTTGAGAGATTTATTATGGTGAGGAGAGCGGGTACACAGACCGAGGTTGAGGTCTAGAAACTGGGCCACATGGGCCAGAATCAGGCAGCAGGTCATGAGAGCCGAAATTGAGATCGGGCTACTAGAGCCGGGAGGTATTAGAAGCGCGGTGGGACTAAGAGAAGAGTTTGTCCATTCAATAATCTGGCCAGGAGGTCCGGGTCAGAGTGACTTTTGTTCTCTCGTCGGACGGAAGGTCCGATCTGGAGTGAAGGGGTCTTTTAGTTCTCTGACCGAATGGAAAGTACGATCTAGAGTGGAGGGAGTCCTTTGTTCTCTAGCCGGACAGAAGATTTGATCTAGAGTGGAAATGGTCTTTTGTTTTCTAAAGCATTGGGGCACCGGCTATGAAAACCAAATTGGGAATGTGGGCCACAAGGGTTGGAGTTGAGGTTGCAGAAGTAGGCCGCAAAAGCTGAAATCGGGGAAGCGGGCTACGGGAGCCGAAGTTAGGGGACTGGTAAGCCGCAGGGGACTGGAAGCAGGCCATGAGAGCCGAGATTGGGCCCCACAAGCCAGAACTGAGAAAACAGGCTGCGATAGCCAAAATTGAGTTTCTTTTTTTCCCCTTTTTTCTTTTTTTTCTTTTTTTTTCTTTTTTCTTTTTACATAAGCATGCACGCATTCGTCAGCAGGCATAACATAAATATACGTAAGGCAGCTCCCTCTATAGGGGATGGGATAAGGACATCGCCCATAATTCACAGACACAGTGCGGGCCAGGAGGCACAACTAAGGGGTGGTGCACCCGTCAAGGGGATATCACAGGGTTCTTATGCGTAGCTCAAACTTACAATCTTCACCCGAGATAACTCTCCGTGACGTGGAGGGGAAAACATGTGAACAAAAGGCCCTGAACATAGGGATATGCAAGCTTTCTAAGCAACACTCGAGGATTACTGTAGCGCCTACACATACGTTTCAGGCTCTCGATTTCGATAGCTTCGCACAGCCCCCATCTATTTATTTTGGTAGCAGATTTCACCGTTCGGCGTGAGTCTCCTCATGTGTCTCAATGGGGATTCCCGACTACTAGGATTCATCCTTATTATAATTCTATTACGGATTTCACCGTTTGGCGCGAGTCTCCTCATGTGTCTCAATGGGGATTCCCGGTTACTAGGCTTCGTCCTTGTTATAATTCTATTACGGATTCCACCATTTGGCGCGAGTCTCCTCATGTGTCTCAATGGGGATTCCCGGCTACTAAGCTTCGTCCTTGTTACAATTCACTTCACCATTTCGCGCGAGTCTCCTCATTTATTTCAGTGGGGATTCCCGGCTACTCAGATTCACGTTTCTCTCTGTTTTTTTTTGCCTTATTTTTTTTAATGGGGGTAGGCAACTTTTTCCTCACAATTACCTTTCACGTGAGTGCAGGAATTCAAGCATCTGTAGAGTGCTAAGAAGAAAGTCGGGCAATCCCTATGGTCGAAGGCCATTGAACACATTAAGTGCGAAGAGTAGGAGTGTTGTCTCGGGATATTTTGTGAGTTAGACTTAGCAATTTAGCCATGACTCTTCCCCTTGACGTGTGCACCTACCATAATTGGGTTCCCTTTCAGCGTATGCCGTGACCCACGTGTATCCGACAACGGGACATTGTTATTTAGCAAGGAAACATGGTCCTAGAAAATTTCAAGGAGGTGTGTTATTCTATATTATAAGTAAGCATGCAAGCAGGGCAGCCAAGCATCAGAAAACTTTTTTTTTGTTCGTTTCTTGTTTGTTCTTCTTTTTTTTTTTGCGTAAGAATATATTGTTGTTACGTATAAGTGTAGTGGTAGTAAATGTATTAGGGAAGCAGACCACGAAGGGCTGAAAGGAAATTAGGGAAGCGGGCTGCAAGAGCCGAAGCTGGGATGCAGACTACACGAGCCAAAATTGGGGAAGCAGGCTATGCAAGCTGAAATTTGAGGAAGCAGGCTGCAAGAGCCGGATTCTGGGAAGCAGGCTAAAGGAGCCAGAATTACAGGAAGCAAGCTGCAAGAGCCAAGATTTGGGAAGCAGGTTGTGAAAGCCCAAGTTGGGAAGCAGGCGACAAAGGCCACAGTTGGGAGCAGGCTATGGGGCCGAAGTTGGGGAGCAGGCTACAAAATCCAAGAGTTAGGAAGCGGGCTGCGAAGGCCGAAATTGGAGAAGCAGGCTACAAAAGCTAAAATCGGAAAAGCGGCTATAAGAGCTGAGCGATACTAGGAAGTAGGCTATAAAAGCCAAAATATGGGAGCGGGCTTCGAGAGTCGAGGTTTGTGAAGTAGGCTACAAGTGCCAAAATTTTGGGAAGCAGGCTCCAAGAGCCAAAATTCTGGGAAGCAGGCTGCGAGAGCTGAAATTCTGAGAAGCAGGCTACAAAAGTCGAAATTGGGAAAGTGAGCTACGGGAGCCGAAAGTCGGGAAGTGGGCTGCAAGAGCCGAGATTGGGAAGCAGGCTACGAGAGCCGAGGTTCGTGAACAGGTTGCAGGAAGCCGAAGTTGGGAAGCATGCTACAAAGAGCCGAAGTCAGGAAAGCGGGATGCGAAAGTCAAAATTAGGAAAGCGGGCTACGAAAGCCGAAATTGGGAACCAGGCTACAAAAGCTAAAATCGGGAAAGCGGCTATAAGAGCCGAGCAATACTAGGAAGCAGGCTATAAAAGCCAAAATATGGGAGCGGGCTTCGAGAGCCGAGGTTTGTGAAGTAGGCTACAAGTGCCAAAATTTTGGGAAGCAGGCTCCAAGAGCTGAAATTCTGGGAAGCAGGCTGCGAGAGCTGAAATTCTGAGAAGCAGGCTACAAAAGCCGAAATTGGGAAAGCGGGCTACGACAGCCGAAAGTCGGGAAGCGGGCTGCAAGAGCTGAGATTGGGAAGCAGGCTGCGAGAGCCGAGGTTCGTGAAGCAAGCTGTAGGGAGCCGAAGTTGGGAAGCAGGCTACAAAGAGCCGAAGTCAGGAAAGCGGGCTGTAAAAGCCGAAATTAGGAAAGCGGGCTGTGAAATCCAAAATTGGGAAGCATGCTACAAAAGCCAAAGTTGAGAAGCAGGCTGCAAAGAGCTGAAGTTGGGAAGTAGGCTACAAGAGCTAAAATTGGGAAGCGGGCCACGAGAGCCGAAGTTGGGAAAGCAGGCTACAAAGGCTAAAGTCTGGGAAGCAGGCTATAAAGCCAAAGATTGGGAGGCGGGCCGTGAAGACCGAAATCAGGAAAGTGGGCTGCGAAAGCCAAAATTTGGAAGCATGCTACAAAAGCCGAAGTTGAGAAGCAGGCTGCAAGAGCCGAAAATAAGGAAAGCGGGCTATCGAAGCCAAGAGACATCAAGAGAGAATGCCGTGTATGCCAACAGGCCTTGAGAGTAGACTGTAAAGCCGAAGGATCGTTGAGAGGGGGGTTGATGAACACCGATGACACCTCCCTTCTTTGTACTTCTGTTCATCTTTTCTCTCTTCTTTCTATTCTCTTTTCTTCTCTTCTTCTTGTTCTTCTCTTGCTCTTCCTTTCTATTCTTTTTTGTTTCTTTGCTCTCTTTTCTTCTCTTCATTTCCTTTTTTTTTTGGCATAAAGGATGGCAATTGATCCCTGCGAATGAGGGATTCAAGTCGGCTATCAGACAGACAGTACTTGCAACAGGTTGCCACCCCACACATTTATAGACCCGGCGGGCCTTAAGTAAATCATGGTATTTCCATTTCTTCAGCGGGCTGTTAAGTTACCCAAGTGCCCTTACAGGTTCAACGGGGCCTGTAGACGCCCAAATGACATTACGGCTCAGGGTGCCCCCAGGATGGGGGTGAATAAGTGAAGAAGCTGCTCGAAGCAAATCCCTGCACAGGGTGGCTTGTTCTCTTCATGAAAAGTCATGTGAGCAGATGGTAGCGGGGGCGCACGGGGCCCGAGGCACCGTTTAGTGCTTATGTTGCTCCAATCGACGCAGAGGGGCCTTGTTAGCCACCGCCTTAAAGACAGGCATCTGGTGAGGGCACGGTGGTTCCACCTTATACTTGCCCATTTACAATTCACCCAAATTAATCAGGCCTTCTATGATGTCTTTGAATATGTAGCAGTCCTCAATAGAATGCCCCAGCCCTCGATGGTATAGGCAAAACTGAGGGTCATCTTTTCTTTCTGCCTCATTCGGTCTCTTGGGCTCTGGGAGCATTACTTTGCCATATTCTTGGGCCCACTCAAAGAGAGCCCGAGTCTTGTCCTTTGGAAAGGAATAGGGTTTCATCATTTTGCTCCTCAGTGAAAAGTGCCGCTCAAAGGGCTTAGTGGAGGGAGGGCCAGCCGCCTCTTTCAATTTCTTCTGTCATTGCCCAAAGGCCTCAAGGTCAGCAGGATTTGTCTCCATTTGTGCCTGTGACTCATCAGTCGGCCTATGTTCACAATTCTGGATAGCAGTAGATGGGCAATGTTTTTCCAAGAGGTCTTCAACATCCGTCGCAAGATCATCCAGTTGTTCGAAGGATTTAATTTTGATGCCAATCGCATTCAGTAGGCGGTGCGTCTTCATGTTGTGCTGGCATATTTGGAGAGCGTCCTGATAGTTGGGCGAGTGTCTGCACCTCGCATTGAGGTCCCTCCACCGCCGAATGTAATCCGAGGGATATTCATCATTCCTCTGCTTGGTCGTATGCAGCGTTGCCTGGGTGATCTCTTCTTCGGCTAGCTTTATTTTAGCAGCACGCTGCATTCTCGGCTTACTCATTAGTGGAGAAGTTGAAAAGTCGCGGCTTGAGCCAGTCGGTTGTGGAAGCGGGGCCATGGATGACATGGCGCGAGATGTGCTAGCTGGCCCCCGACATGTTCGGGAAGCCGGGAGATGCGCGGGAGGCACGTGATGAAGATGCTGAGAGGAGGTGTTCCCTGTATAATCACGTGTCATTCGGGGCTTAGCGCCGCTTTGTGAAACTTCAGAAGGTGACCCGGCCTATCCGGGTATAGCTAGGTATAGACCCATTTCGCTTAATTTCCTTCTTAGCACTTCGGTCTCCTGAAGCTTTTGATATAGTTCTGCTACCATGGCAGAGTCAGGTTGAGGGGGGCTGGAAGTGCTGCCTTCCGTCTGGATTCTGGGCGGGGCCAGCAGCGTCTCATCATCATTGTCGGGAACATCCTGTGCTTCAAAAGTTGGCGTTCTTGCCCCCATGTTCTCACGTGGAGAGGGGTGTGGACATATAAAATTGTACGTCCATATGTCCCACCAAGTCCCGCATTAATGTCAAAGTCAAAGAAAGAAGACCAAGAGAGACTGGCCACCCAGGGCTCCGGGGAAATACTACCGTCCGACAAACCCCGCATCTGCACGGGCGCATTAAAAGACCAAGAAAGTGCAGGATGCCCTCCTGAATTTGTACACTGCTGTGGACCCACTCTTGGGTCCCTAACGGTGAAGAAATATCCCCAAGAATGCACAACTTAAGTTTCTGAATCAAGAGCTGGTGCCCCTTTCAACGGCACGCTCCAAACGGCCTCAGCGGCACACCCTGAAGTGCCCCAGTGACACGCCCTGGGGGCACACCCCCTGAAGTGTTGTGCCCCTGTGTGGTTTTGATGATGGCTGACACACCATGAGTAACACTGAGGTGTGATAATTAATTTAGATGACTGTTTGAATGCTTAAATATCTGATTGGTTGCTTCAATAGCTAATTCATGAATATGGCTAGATTGGGTTAACGTAGTGGCTAATTGTTCATGCAGTGCGTTGACGCAGTTGGAGATTGGGTTGACGCATTAGCAAGTCTGTTCACTACCTACGTTGACGCTACAAGGACACTGCGTTGACGCAGTAGTTGCTGATTTACTTGCTGCGTTGACGCAGTGGAACAGCTGGGTTGACGCCATGTTGCTTTGTCCACTTTTTGTTGCTCATTAAGTCTTAAAGTCTGTACAGGGTAGTTCATGCATCACTCTATTTGCCAAGTGTATACATCAGTCAGCATTGCATCTTGTTCATGGAGTCTATACATCCACCGTCTATGTTAAGCTTCAAAGTCTGTTCATCCGATCTTCTCATTTGTGTTGAAGTCCATACATTGGTGGCTAAGTATATACACTGTCTCTTTGATCAAGCATCACTTCGAGAAGTATGTACAGCGTTCAAGTCTACATCGGTTGTTCTGAGTTTGGATGATCAAGTCTGCACATTGGGGGCTTTTCCTACGTTTGGCCAAGTCTATACATTCATAACTTTTCCTACGTTTGGCCAAGTCTATACACTGCTAAAGTCTGAACATCACAGTGTTCATGTCTCTCAAAATCTGTACATTGGCTTCGCTTTTGCAAGTCTGTACATTGGTGTCTCATCACCAAGTCTGTACATCGGCATTCAAGTCTGTACATCCACAGTGGATCATCAAGTCCATACATCCACAGTGGAACTTCCAAGTTTGTACAACGCTAAAGCCTTCACAAGTCTGTACACTGCTTGAACCACCAAGTCTGTACATCACTTCAAGCGCTTCAAGTCTATACAGCCTACCTTCACGTTCAGACTCTGTACATCGTTCCTCAAAGGCTAAGTATATACATCCGTCAAACGCCTCAAAGTCTGTACACTGGTTTTCACGTGAAGTCTATACACTGGTCTTCACTTGATGTCTGTACATTGGCTCAGACTTATCAAGTCTGTACACTGCCCTTGAGTTCCAAGTCTATACATCCAGTTGAACGCAAAGTCTACACATCGCTTCACATCTTACAAGTCTGTACATTGGCCTTCAAGCGTTTCAACTCTATACATTGCTGCTTTGACCAACTCTGTACATCCGTTTGCCTGACTCCTGGTTCAAAGTCTACACATTCATTGTTAAGGCAAGTCTATACATTGGTTCATGGTCTTCAAGTCGATACAGAGTCTTCATCTTCTGAAGTCTGTACAGCCAGTCACTTGACAAAGTCTGTACAGTGTCTCATATTGGCAAAGTCTGTACATCGTCTGTTCTGTGGATGCTGTGTCCCTTGAAGTCTCTACACTCGATTGTTAGGCCTTCAACTCTATACATTCGAGTGTTAACCTTTAAGTCCATACACTCATTTCTAAGGCGAAGTCTATACACTCGTTCCTTCAAGCATCAAAGTCTGTACAGCCTGTCTATCTTCATGGGTTCTGTGCTTTTAGTGCGTTGACGCACTTGGCTGACTGCGTAGACGCAATTGTGCGTCTTTCGCTTTCTGTCTTGTTCACTGAGTTGACGCTGACACTGGATGCGTTGACGCATTGGCCAGTTGCTAAGGGGGTGAGCATCTCGCTTGAGGAGCTGAGGCGACGCTACACGATGGAAGCGTTGACGCCTTGGGCTGATGTCCAAAGCTATAAATATTAAGCCGCCTCCATCTGAAGACGTATGAAAAAGGGAAGATAAAAAGGGAAGATCGAAATGCAGAGAGTGCCTCCACGAAATAGAGAATAGAGAAGAAGGAGAAGGCTGAAGCAGTGAGAAGAAGAAGAAGAAAGAAAGAAGAAGAAAAAGAAAAGAGAGTTCGTGCTGGGAGAAAGAGAAAAGCAGAAGAAGAAGTTCCTGCTGGACCGTGGATCAAATCCAGGCCATCCAGCTCCTGCGAGAGCCACATTTGTTTTTATCTTTTCAACTTTCTGTTACTGCGGTTTTTGTTTTTCCTTTTTAAACAGTCACTTGTTGTTCTTCCGATTGCCCTGTTGGGGATCGGGTTCCTCCTGTGGACTCAGGAGAAGGGAGATCTTGTGTCTTCGGTTTGCAAGTAGCTGGGTGCTACTTGTGGTTGGTTCCCTCCGGTTGGGAGGAAGGGAGGTCTGAGACCTCTAGGTTGCCTTTGACAGGGTGTCATTGGTAGGTTACCCTCCGGTTTGGAGGAAGGGAGGTTTGGTCCTCCGGTTCTGGGCTTGTGGGTAGCAAGTCCAGGGGTTCCCTCCGGGTCTGGAGGAAGAGAGACCGTGTGTCTCTGGTTTCCAAGTGGCTGGGAGTCACTAGGGTGTCCCTCCGGTTGCGAGGAAGAGGGGAGGTTGTTCCCCTGGTCAAGCTGTTTGGCAGCATTTGTTGCAGACTGAGTCTGCTGTGCTAGTGTTACTAGTGGAAGCCTCACTCCGGTTGGGAGTGAGGGGTGGACGTAGGTCTTTGGACCGAACCACCTAAAAATCTCTTGAGCAGTGGTTTATTTGTGTGTTTGCTTCCGCTAGATGATTGATTAGGAGCGCTCCAAGTGCTTCTCTTCATTTGTTCAATTGAATTAGTTTCTATTCTGGTATTGTGTTTAGCTTCCGAGGTTTTAATTGGGTGATATTGCTAGCAGGATACATTCACCTCCCTCTGTATCCAGGGCTTGCACCCCAACAATTGGTATCAGAGCGGTTACTGCTTCAAGATCCAACGATCTGCAGTGATCCCCGTGCTTCTCGGTACTTATTCCGGTTTGCTGCTCCTTGATCTTTGTCTAATTGATCATAGCCTACAAATGGCTCTTCCACTGGTTTTCAATGGGTCTAACTTTGATTCATGGTTCAGTAGTTTGCGTAACTACGTCAATCTAGGTAATCCCGATTTGTGGAAGTTAATTACTCATGGTCCTCATAGGTTACCACGAAAAGAGTCCAAATGGACTGATCGTCATAGATCAATGCATAGAGAAAATCAGAAAGCTATAAATCTGATAAAAGCATCCATCAACAAGGCCTTACACTTTTGCCTTCATGATTGCAGGTCTGCTAGGGATATTATGGACAAGATGAAACTAACTTGCAGATCAGGGAAGGAAAACTGCATGATGGCTGATGGGAGCGACCATAGCAGCAGCCACAGTGATAAAGAAGAGAACGAAGTTCAGGTAAATCCCTTTGCGGACTATACCTTAGATGATTGGGTAGATGCTTATTCCAAGCTGTTAAGATCTGGTAATAAATTGAGCAAGAAAAATAGATCTATGAAAAAACGGCTAGATAGGTTTGAGAATTCTAAACTTACTGGTGAGGACAGTGATACTCTGAAAACTGAAAATCAGATATTTAGAAGACAGCTGACTGATCTTGATTCTATTACTTCAGATCTGGAATATCTGAAATCTGAACATGCTAGACTCAAAAAATAAACTGAGGAATCTGGATCTAAATCAGTGAGCCTTGAAAATGAAAATAGATTGATTTCTGAAACTTTGGAGACTGTCAGAATAGAAAACTCAGAACTTCAGAAAAGGCTTGAAAATCTTCAATCTGAAGATGAACAAGAAGTGTTTAGTGAATGTCAGACCTCCTTAAGTGTTTTGAAATTTGATGATGAAATCGTGGAACAAAATGGTAAAATGAGACAGGAGATCTACAAGCTAAAACAGTTAAATACAGCTATGTCTGAGAGACTTATCACTCTTGAAAAAGGGAAGAGTGTTAGCCTGGATAGCTCTGATGAGCTAATGAAAGCTGAACAGGAAATTGAAAGTCTTAGGACTGTTAATCAAATGTTGAAAGAAGATGTTGTGTGCTATAAAAAGAAAGCTGATGAATATGAAATCCATGTATCAAAGCTTGGATCAGAAGTTACAGAATTGAGGAAATCTCTTGAGAAATTTGTCAGTGGAAAAGAAAATCTTGATAAAATTCTTGGATCTAAAGTGAATCTCCGAAGAGAGGGTTTGGGCTACAAACCAATAAATAAAAAGAGCTTTGAAAGTAAGCTTCAAACTTCATTCGTGAGTAATTCTAAGTCTGGCAGCACATCGAATGTGCCTATTTTTGAATTTAGTGCTAAGAAGAATCAAAATTCCACTGACAGCCCTAAGTCTGAGAAACAAGTTCAAAAATAGAAAAAGTCTGTTCATGTTCAGAACAAAGATTCAAGGAACTCTCATGATAAAACTGAGAATGCTGTGCCTAAATTGAACAAACACATTCATGCAAATAAAAAGAAAATTTCATGCCATTACTGTCATAGGTTTGGTCACTTGATGCATGAATGTAAATTGATGGAACAGGATGATAGAATGCATGCTTGGAAGTACAATAACAAAAACAGTCCTGTTGAACAGAAGAGAAAAAGTTATTGTTATCATTGTGGAAAAACAGGTCATGTTAGTGAACAATGTTGGTTTGCCAAAGGAAAAGGCAAATATTTTTCAAATTCTAATCATGTCAATTTGTATGAAAATCAGCATGTCCTTAAAAGGAACAAAAATGGGTCCAGGGGCCAACACATGGTGTGTTCCACCTGCAGCAAGTCAGGCCATAGGGCGGTTGACTGCTGGCTTAATGTTGGTAGAAGAAATTTCATCTTCTGCTATCACTGTGAGAAACCTGGCCATATAGTCAAAGACTGTTGGCATTCTCAGAGAAAGAAGGTCAACTCTAAATTTTTTAAACAAAGTGTGTTTGGTAGGAACAAATCTGTTCAAACAAGAAAATCCCTCACATGCTTTGAGTGTGGAAAGCAAGGTCACAAGGTGACTGGTTGCTGGTTTTCTGACCATCTGAAACAAAGTGGTGGTAAAAACAGAAACATTCATGCTCATGAATTTAGCACACCTACTTACATGCATTGTAAGAAATTCAGACCGAGTGGTTCATGTGATTATTGTGGTCTGTCTGGACATTCCATGTCTAGTTGCTATATGAAAAAGCATGATGATATGATGGCTCAGAAGCTTTGGAAAACATCCCATCAAAATGCCACTAACCCTGTAGGACCCAAGGAAACTTGGGTACCAAAATGTGCCAAGTGAGAAACTTTTTGCAGGTGTGTCTTGGGAACGAGAAATAAAAGGGGCAAATAAACCAAGACACCCTAAAAAGGTAAACCCCACTCATGCACTTCTCAGGTAAGTCTCTTGACTCTTCAATGAGTCTGCTTAGATGGCATTAGGTATATAGATAGATTTGTTAATTAGTGGTTTAAACATGCATGTTTGCATTTCCATGCAATAGTTGTTGTGTCTGGATATGCTCATTCTGTGACTGCATACATCTAGAATTCATGACTCATGAATGATTTTCAAATGTTTTGAATGCATACCGTCAGGGGGAGCTGCACAGCATATCATGCACATTTGACTAGTCTAATACCCTTCAGGGTCTTCATGCCTTTCATGGGTAGTTAATGCATCTAATTGCATCTTAGAGTGGCATCATTTAATCATGAAATTTTTCAAAAGAAAAGGGAGGGTTTCAGTTTAAGCATTCAGTGAGGGGGAGCATTTCTCATTATTCATTCATATAAGTGCATGTGACCATCAGACCTCTCATCAAAGCTCATGTCTGATGACTAATACTCACCTTCCTGTTTGAACTGCAATCTTGATAAACTCCTTGGTGATTGTGAAATGCATTGTATTTCAGCCTCTTGCTTCAATTCTTGTCAGCCATTGTCACTCATACTATCAATTGGTATCCATTGGCATTTGTTGACGTGGTTGTACCTGAAAAATGCTCTTGCCTTCCTTGAAGTCCCAGAAAGATTTCTCTGCGCATATCTTGATCATAAATCTGAAAACATTGTTTTTAAGAAAATTTCTATCATATAGGACTATGAATGTCTGAAGATTTCAGCCGGTTGAAGTTTCATGTATTTCTTGTGTTTGCTTATGAATTCTTCTTGGAAATATCTGAGTTAGTCTTAATAAACTTTAACCAACCCTTTCATGTTGTGTCTTTTAAACTCTTCTGAAATCTGAAATTCTGAAATCATGATTTTCCTTGACTGATTTGTATGAAAATATGTATTGTTTTTAAACATCAGGGAATATGGATTATGTCAAATACCAAATCTTGTAAGAGCAATGTCTTTGGTCACTGAGAAATACATCTCATTCATCAAAGAAATGAATTGAGATATGTCATGAAGTGCCATAGTTAACTCTGCTTAAATATGTTGATTAAAAATCTGGCAGAGCAATGGCAGGCACACTGAGAAATACATGTCCCTCATCAAAGAAATGAGTTTCAGTGTGTCATGAGGTGTAAATACTATCTCTGTTCTTAAGAAGCATGACAGTTAGTCCTTCCAAACGCTTAGGGATACTGGCGTCTAAACAACGTGTATCCTCCAGTTGTAAGGATGTACTTAACTTAATTGCTCCTGAATATTGTTGTTAAAAAATTCGTTGCCTATCTAGCATATCATCTGAGATTGTTTGGAAAAGAATCTTCTTTCAATAGAAACTTTGACAGAAATAAATGGTTTCTTGTTTGTTCATCCTCAATACTATAGATTGCATTTCTTGAGGAAATCCTTGAAATTAAGTGAGTAAGAATGAAGAAGGTTAAAAAGGTCTCTCAATATGAAAACTTGGTTCACTTGTTATTAATAAAACTGATTTCAGATATGAGTAGAAAAAGCTCATGTTCAAACCTTGCATACATAAAATTCTGATCTGGTTTGTCAACATAGGTTCATTCATAGGTTTCTATGATGGAAAAGTCTGTAATCATCTGTTTAAATCAGATTTATGAAATTTGATGTTTCATTGAAAATCTTTCTCATTCTTTCTGAATTCCTTTTTACTCTCTCATATTGGACTCCAGTCGTTCAGACCAAACTGACTGCTTCATTTGCACTCAGTTCTATCAATTGGTTCCAACTGTTGACTTCCACTCATGTCTTGGGCCTGCATAAGCATGGTGGATGCATAAGGGTTGTATGACTAAGGGGGAGCTAGTCAAACTAATTGCATAACATGCCTTTCAGGTTTTGACTCATGCATAGTTCTCATATCCTACATGAATTGTCAATGACTGTGCACTCATATAATTAATTGCACTGCATTCATAACATCTTTCTAGTTGACGATGGGGGAGACTTGATTCATGCATTTTATTGAGCTCCAAACTCTTTACATGATTGAGTTCTTCATACTTCAGTGCTCCTGTGTGATTGAAAATATGACATATCTACAGGGGGAGAAGCTCTTGAAAAGATACATTTGGAAGATAGATGTCACACTCCAAAGGGAAGTATAACATTCATGTGCTTTACTGAATTGTTTCCCTATTTCATTTTTTTTTTGATGAAGGCAAAGGGGGAGAAGAATCTAATCTGAGTCAGTGTAACTCATAGTGTTGCCATCATCAAAAAGGGGGAGATTGTTGTGCTCCTGTGTGGTTTTGATGATGGCTGACACACCATGAGTCACACTGAGGTGTGCTAATTAATTTAGATGACTGTTTGAATGCTTAAATATCTGATTGGTTGCTTCAATAGCTAATTCATGAATATGGCTAGATTGGGTTAACGTAGTGGCTAATTGTTCATGCAGTGCGTTGACGCAGTTGGAGATTGGGTTGACGCATTAGCAAGTCTGTTCACTAGCTGCGTTGACGCTACAAGGACACTGCGTTGACGCAGTAGTTGCTGATTTACTTGCTGCGTTGACGCAGTGGAATAGCTGGGTTGACGCCATGCTGCTTTGTCCACTTTTTGTTGCTCATTAAGTCTTAAAGTCTGTACAGGGTAGTTCATGCATCACTCTATTTGCCAAGTGTATACATTAGTCAACATTGCATCTTGTTCATGGAGTCTATACATCCACCGTCTATGTTAAGCTTCAAAGTCTGTTCATCCGATCTTCTCATTTGTGTTGAAGTCCATACATTGGTGGCTAAGTATATACACTGTCTCTTTGATCAAGCATCACTTCGAGAAGTCTGTACAGCGTTCAAGTCTACATCGGTTGTTCTGAGTTTGGATGATCAAGTCTGCACATTGGGGGCTTTTCCTACGTTTGGCCAAGTATATACATTCATAACTTTTCCTACGTTTGGCCAAGTCTATACACTGCTAAAGTCTGAACATCACAGTGTTCATGTCTCTCAAAGTCTGTACATTGGCTTCGCTTTTGCAAGTCTGTACATTGGTGTCTCATCACCAAGTCTGTACATCAGCTTCACTCATTCAAGTCTGTACATCCACAGTGGATCATCAAGTCCATACATCCACAGTGGAACTTCCAAGTCTGTACAACGCTGAAGCCTTCACAAGTCTGTACACTGCTTGAACCACCAAGTCTGTACATCGCTTCAAGCGCTTCAAGTCTATACAGCCTGCCTTCACGTTCAGACTCTGTACATCGTTCCTCAAAGGCTAAGTATATACATCCGTCAAACGCCTCAAAGTCTGTACACTGGTTTTCACGTGAAGTCTATACACTGGTCTTCACTTGATGTCTGTACATTGGCTCAGACTTACCAAGTCTGTACACTGCCCTTGAGTTCCAAGTCTATACATCCAGTTGAACGCAAAGTCTACACATCGCTTCACATCTTACAAGTCTGTACATTGGCCTTCAAGCATTTTAACTCTATACATTGCTGCTTTGACCAACTCTGTACATCCGTTTACCTGACTCCTGGTTCAAAGTCTACACATTCATTGTTAAGGTAAGTCTATACATTGGTTCATGGTCTTCAAGTCGATACAGAGTCTTCATCTTCTAAAGTCTGTACAGCCAGTCACTTGACAAAGTCTGTACAGTGTCTCATATTGGCAAAGTCTGTACATCGTCTGTTCTGTGGATGCTGTGTCCCTTGAAGTCTCTACACTCGATTGTTAGGCCTTCAACTCTATACATTCGAGTGTTAACCTTTAAGTCCATACACTCGTTTCTAAGGTGAAGTCTATACACTTGTTCCTTCACGCATCAAAGTCTGTACAGCCTGTCTGTCTTCATGGGTTCTGTGCTTTTAGTGCGTTGATGCACTTGGCTGACTGCGTAGACGCAATTGTGCGTCTTTCGCTTTCTGTCTTGTTCACTACGTTGACGCTGACACTGGATGCTTTGACGCATTGGCCAGTTGCCAAGGGGGTGAGCATCTCGCTTGAGGAGCTGAGGTGACGCTGCACGATGGAAGCGTTGACGCCTTGGGCTGATGTCCAAAGCTATAAATATTAAGCCGCCTCCATCTGAAGACGTATGAAAAAGGGAAGATAAAAAGGGAAGATCGAAATGCAGAGAGTGCCTCCACGAAATAGAGAATAGAGAAGAAGGAGAAGGCTGAAGCAGTGAGAAGAAGAAGAAGAAAGAAAGAAGAAGAAGAAGAAAAGAGAGTTCGTGCTGGGAGAAAGAGAAAAGCAGAAGAAGAAGTTCCTGCTGGACCGTGGATCAAATCCAGGCCAGCCAGCTCCTGCGAGAGCCACATTTGTTTTTATCTTTTCAGCTTTCTGTTGCTGCGATTTTTGTTTTTCCTTTTTAAACAGTCACTTGTTGTTCTTCCGATTGCCCTGTTGGGGATCGGGTTCCTCCTGTGGACTCAGGAGAAGGGAGATCTTGTGTCTTCGGTTTGCAAGTAGCTGAGTGCTACTTGTGGTTGGTTCCGTCCGGTTGGGAGGAAGGGAGGTCTGAGACCTCTAGGTTGCCTTTGACATGGTGTCATTGGTAGGTTACCCTCCGGTTTGGAGGAAGGGAGGTTTGGTCCTCCGGTTCTGGGCTTGTGGGTAGCAAGTCCAGGGGTTCCCTCCGGGTCTGGAGGAAGAGAGACCGTGTGTCTCTGGTTTCCAAGTGGCTGGGAGTCACTGGGGTGTCCCTCCGGTTGCGAGGAAGAGGGGAGGTTGTTCCCCTGGTCAAGCTATTTGGCAGCATTTGTTGCAGACTGAGTCTGCTGTGCTAGTGTTACTAGTGGAAGCCTCACTCCGGTTGGGAGTGAGGGGTGGACGTAGGTCTTTGGACCGAACCACCTAAAAATCTCTTGAGCAGTGGTTTATTTGTGTGTTTGCTTCCGCTAGATGATTGATTAGGAGTGCTCCAAGTGCTTCTCTTCATTTGTTCAATTGAATTAGTTTCTATTCTGGTATTGTGTTTAGCTTCCGAGGTTTTAATTGGGTGATATTGCTAGCAGGATACATTCACCCCCCTCTGTATCCAGGGCTTGCACCCTAACATGAAGTGCCCCAGCGGCACGCTGCCAGCTTCCCCAGCGGCATGCTCTATGCGAGTGCTCCCAGCGGCACAGCCCAACGCCCTCTCAGCGGCACGCTCCAAACAGCCCCAACGCCCTCTCAGCGACACAGCCTCCAAGCCCTCAGCAGCACGGCCCCTCAGCCCTCAGCGGTACAGCGTTGATTCCCCTGAATGGCACGCACCGGTAGAAGATACAACAGTCAATAGGTAGACCCATTGGGGTGCAGTTCGGCCACTTCAAAGCCAGCTAGCGCCCGCCTCGGTGTCACCTTCTGGCTGGAGGAGGGAGATCTTCACCTGACGAGGAAGATATCAAAGTCAACCTCGGATGGCAGTGCCATCATGAGGTCGGCCCCGTCAACGGCCCACGTATAAAAAGCCTCAAAGGAAGAGAGGAAGAAAAAAGGGAGAGACAGAAGAGGATCTTCCCGTTCGAAGAGACCACACGCGCGATGGAGAAGAAGAGAAGGGGAAGAAGGTAGAGAAGTGCGGAGAGATTGAGAGGGAGTGAGCCACCTGTATGGGGGAGAGAAGGAATGGGGGTGAAGGGAGGCACCCTCCCTTGTTCCAACTCTCCCCCGGCACTGTTTTCTTTTGCTCCTCTTTTTCATTTCTCAGTTTTCCTTTTCTCCTGTCACAATTTTTGTTGTTGTTGTTCTACAGTATATTGTAGTTGGCCTTCAGGCCATGATCTTTGTCATTCTGAGTCTGTCATGAATGAAATATCCTTTGGCTTTGCCTTCGTTTGTTGCATTTGTTGATTTCTTCTTACTGTTGGTCTGTGAGTTTGGCGTCCGCCTCCAGTCCTCCAACTTCTTCCTTGATCTCACCTCCCGTGGCATGGGTCTACTTGATTGAAATGTTCAGCTCTTGGCTTGGTGGGGCAGGGCTGGCCTCTTCTCCCCCCCCCTCTAGTGGCTTTCCTTAGTGTGACGACCCCTGATTTTCACCATGCGTGTCTGTGGGATTCTCCTCTCCTCTTGACACTTTGGATCCCCTCAATGCCTAGAGCATCCCTCTTGCCCTCCAGCGGCACACCTTCCTGGGTCTGCTCAGCAGCACGGTCCTCCCTGGGTCCGCTCAGCGGCACGACCCTCCTTGAGTTTACCCAGCAGCACACTCTCCCTGGGTTTGCTCAGCGGTACCCCCTTTTTTTATTCGTCTACCTAGCGTCACACTCCCCCCTCCTTTGGCGACACACTCCCTTCAGCTGCCAGCGGTACACCCTTGGCTGCCTCAGCAGCACACCTCCTCTATTGGTCTGCCCAGCGGCACACCCTTGGATTGTCATCCTGGCACCCCTTGGCCATCATTTCTCCGGTGTACTCATAGCTTGCCTCAGTCTACTGGTTCCTCGTTCCGCATTTTCTCCGAGTTTTCAAAAGTTTCCCCAAAGGTGGCTGCCCAGGCACCCACCTCAGTTGTTGGTTCATGTCACTCCATGTGGACGTGTTCCTTGTTATTCCCTTACCTCCCGGGTCAAGGGGAGATGCTGCCGAATTTTTGTCTGGAATAACAATAAATTTAAAGGATGAAAAGAAGCGGCAAACAGATGGACTAAACGGTAATGAGACACTCTAATCAACTAAAAAGACTGCACAAAATTCAAGGAATTGAACTGAATAAGACTTCAAGAACTGCATCGCTAAATATAACTTGGGATTCAATCTCATGGCAGGAAACTGAAAGTTTAACCATCTAAGATTCTTCATCTTGAACTGAACAAGGGACCCTCTCTCAAACCCTGGCCCGCTCTTTGAACAGCATACGTTGCTTGGTTTTACTTTCCATTTTGCCCAGCGGTACGCACCCACCTCCCTCTAGCGGTATGCTCCGTCATCCTTCAGCGATACACCCTTCAGCGGTATGCCTACCTCCAACGCTCAGCGGCACACTCCAAATCACCTTCCAGCGGCACGACCTCGCCCCTTGCATGAATATGCATTGCACCGATACAAAATGTGTTGCACCGATACAACATGCATTGCACCGATACAACATGCATTGCACCGATACAGCCCCCATGCTGCACTGACTATGCCTAGCATTGCACTGGCTTCGTCCCCTTGCATAAGCATGCATTGCACCGATACAGCCCCCAGGCTGCACTGACTATGCCTAGCATTGCACTGGCTTCGCCCCCTTGCATGAACATGCATTGCACTGGCTTCGCCCCCTTGCATGAACATGCATTGCACTGACTCAGCCCCCAGGCCGCACTGAGTATGCCTAGCATTGCACTTTTTTCATCCCCTTGCATGAGCATGCATCGCACTGACTCAGCTCCCAGGCCGCACTGACTATGCCTAGCATCGCACTGGCTTCGTCCCCGTGCATGAACATGCATTGCACTGACTCAACCCCCCCCCCCAGGCTGCACTGACTATGCCTAGCATCGTACTGACCTTGTCTCCTTCATGGCCTGAATGTTGCACCGACCCTGCCCATTTTGCGCCTCTTACCCCCCCAACGGTACACCCCATCTCCTCTCTTGCGTTCAGCGGTACACACCCTCTACCGTTCAGCGGTACACTCCATTATCTCTCCAAGGAATACATATATATGTAATAAGAAGGGGGGGCTATATAATAAAAGGAATGATGAATAATAATCATAAAGATAAGACAAAAGGGGGTGGTCCCAATCAAGATAATAATAAAAAAAGGGGGGGTAATAAGGAACGGGAGAAGAACTCACGGTCGCTGGGTGATAAAAGGTAATCAACAAGGAAAGGGTAGCGTCAATGAATAAATGATAATAGCAAGCCTTAACAACCATTGTGAATACAATCGTGTGGCAGTAGTCTCTCCCCCTCGGATTCCGGACCCGGGAACATTAGTGATGCCTACGCAGGCTGGGCTTCGCCCCGGGGAGCTATTCCTCCCGTCATGGTTACTGCTCGGCCTTGCCCCGGGCCAACATCTCACCAAGGTCTCCCCCCTTTCCTCATCAGGACCTGAGCCCCCTCACTTTGCATTAAAATTGCCGTCCCTTGGCAGACATTTGCACGGATTTATTCCCCGTTACCGTCTTGTCTCCTGTAGGGGCTTTTGTCCAAACATGGAATGGTCCACCAGTGACCGACATAATCTGAGTATTCATGCCCTCATCTCGGGCTCACCGCATAGCCCGACAGTTGTTTCCTCCCTGCATTAATTAGTATTTCTTTCGGCCGTGGAGACCTTACTTCTGGCAATTAATCAAGGGTATTCTCCCGTATGGGGGATGTAAACAACGCTGTGACCTTTATGGCACGGCGGGTCTTGGTCCCGACCCGAACCACACAATCGCCTGACTAAGTCAGATCGAGCGCACCGTGGGCTCTTCGGAGCCCGAACAAGTCGTCACTCTGTGACTGGCACGCCCACGCACCTAAATAAACGAACGACACAATAAGTTAAAAATAAGTGCGTCCACAAGTCTGGCACGCCCGGTGGGACCAGGATCACCCTTCATCTCTTCGCTAGAATTAAGGGCTCCATGGCCCCCTTCTTGTAATACTAATTCCTTAATTTGCAAATGCAGGTTGCATTCCAAACATCAAGATGGCCCTCACTTTCGTTCAGCAACCCGTTGAGAGTTACGTGCGGAACGGCTACTTGGCCGTCCCCCTCGCTTTCGGGAGCTTCCCTCCCTCGGTTGGCTTCCCCAACTTTTTGGGAGTGGCCTTCGCGCACCTGTTGGACGTGGAAGCGTCTGACGGGATCAAGAACAACGCCTCCATCCAGGGGGCCACCAAAGCTATTGCCGGCCGACCAATGGCCGAATCCCCCAAGACTGTTTCCGTGAAGACGCTGGACTGCATTGTGCACCATGTGCACCAGAATGCCGGCCCGTCACGCACAGGATCGGCTTCCCACCAGAGAAGGCTCCGGAGGAGCCATGCCACTACATCACCCCGAGGCCGGGTCTCACGCACAGGATTGGCTTCCCACCAGAGAAGGCTCCGGAGGAGCCATGCCACTACATCACCCCGAGGCCGGGTCTCTAGCACCGGTAAGTCTACTATCGTCGGAACATTCCGGGTGCATCTTTCCGGTCAACGCTCCGAAGTGATCCCGGATCGCATCATACCCGCCGTACCGGTGCGCAAGTCCTTCCAGTCACTGGAGAAGATGAAGGGCAGTATGACACCCGCATCTCCAGCCACAGTTCCACAGCACCAACCGGCCCCTAGGCCGACCAAGGGCAGACGGGCGTGGATTCCCAAAGCAACCCGGGGCACTTCACCAACCCGAGCAGGGCCCAGCACCTTTCGCCCGGCAAGGGCTCAACAGGAAGACCGGGTCAAGACCTCGGCCCCCATCTACCAATCGGCAGTAGTCACACTGGCCCCGCCGGAGAACGCCCACCGTCGACACCACCGACGTCACCATCAGGCTGTCCGTGCGGAGCCTGCAGCCCACGTGCCCGTTGCTGTCAGCAGAGCAGTATCACCCGCCTCTCCTCCTGACCAAGACTGGGAAGGAATGGAGCAGGCCATGAGAAACTACTTACGGGGCCCGGGGAGCACCTCCTTGGGTCGCCAGAGACTGCTGGGGGTAGTAGCCTCTGCATTTGAAGAAGAAGAAATCCGACCCGTACCTAGTGCCGAGTCGAGGAACTGCTCTGAGGAGCGCTATCAGTCCTCGCAAAGGGAAGAAGTGAGGCCGCGGAGGTCGGTCTTCGATAGACTGGTCTTCCCGGGGAGGACGTCGAGAAGAGCAGCAAGAAGAGGCAGAGACCTAAGGGTCTATACTTGTAACATGGCAGGGGTATTCGACCGGTACGGGGCCTTGTCGACCGAGCCTGAGGAAGTGGCCAGACTTGCAGCGAGACCAGGACCTCTCACCAGAAGAGGGAAAGCAGCAACTGAAAAGACACAAGCTCACACTGAAGGAACTGACTATGGGGAATCGTCAATGGCCCTGGCTGCCAATGTCATTACTGAAGGCACCACGGGAGGACCGTCCACTTCGTCCGAAGAGACGCCAGCTGAAGAAAGAGGGGGCACCCATAGCCTCTCCATGAGTGACCCAGCTGTATTACTTATGATGCAGCAATATCAAAGGGAGATCGAGTTGCTAAAGAAGCAGTTGACCGACAGAGCTTCTCAACCCTCGACATCCGGGCAGACCGAAGCATTACCGGAGACCCCTGGGGGCAACGGTCAAGCCTCGGAAGCTTCTCCACAGGCGACGGTGTCTCCACCGATCCCCAGCTACACCGGGGGCATACCCCTGCATCAGCCACAGCACACAACTCCGGCCCCGCCGCCGAACCTACCGTTCCATGGATCCACTATTGCACCTCAGGCGACAGTGTTAACAACGCCACTGGCGCAACCTGCTCATTTCTTCCCGAACCTGGTGGACCCGGCGACGGTGAATAGATTGATGCTTGAACAGATGATAGACATGAAGCTGGCAGAAAGGGGCGATGGTGACCACACGCCCTTCGATGTGTATCGGGTACCCTATCTGGCACACTATGCTGCCAAGAGACTCCCGGCCGGTATCACCAAGCCGCCGAAATTTGAGAAGTTTAATGGGCAAGGGTCTCCTAGGGAGCACATTGCCTACTATGTGAATGTTATGGGGGATCTAGCTGCAGATGAAGCCTACCTCCTCAAATTCTTTGGCTCAACACTTACCGGGCTTGCTTTCGAATGGTACTCGAGCTTGCCCACCGGGTCCATTGCAGACTGGCCCGACATGCAGAAGAAATTTAAAGAAAGGTTCTACACAGCTGAACTGAAGGTCACCGTGGCAGAACTCTACGTCACGAGGCAAAGAAATGATGAGTCAGCACTCGACTACATAAAGAGGTGGAGGAACCTCAGCATGAGATGCAGATGTCCCCCGCATCAGGAGGACGCGGTGCAAATATGTAAACAGAACCCGAAGAAAGAAATCCTTGGGAGAATGATTGGTGCCGAAGTAAGGTCATTTGACCGCTTAAACAATATAGTGGCGGAGATCGAGGCGTTCCTTGCTCGATACTCTTCCGCTCCAACTGTATCAAGTCAGAGGGCCAGGCAGGCCGAGAAGAAGCCGACACCACCAGAAGTCCACGCATTGGACTTTCAAGCTTTTGAGAAATAGACAGAGAAAGCCAAGGAGACGGCCAATCCCCCTCCAGCCAGGTCTACTGAGCGGAGGGAGGGTCCTTCCCTGCGGGAGAAAATGAGGAATAAGTTGTATTCTTTTCCTCGGGACAAGTCCCGGATCTTGTTTGAATGGGCCACCAGGTACAATAAAATCACATTGCCAGAACCAAAGAGGCCTGGCGACATAAAGAAGAAGGATGACCCACGTTTCTGCCCGTATCACCAGATGCTGGGGCATACTATCGAAGAATGCTACATCTTCAAGGATGTCGTTGAATCTTTGATCAGGAAGGGAGAACTGGATATGGGGGAGCACAAGATAGATCCTCCGCAGCCGCACGAGATGCCGAGCCTCGGTACTAGTGTCAACATGGTGTCTCTATACCAGCAGCTACCTGAAGAATGGGCGGAGGCCAGCACAAAGGCCACTTATGAAGCCTTCGTCATGGCGCCGGCTCAAGATCAGGGAGGTTGGCAGGCGGCGCCGACAAGGAATAGGAGAAGAAGGCAAGCCCCTCGGCCCACGCCGGAGGTTCATATAAGGGGTGTCACACCTCGACCAGTCTCGTCACCAGCGACGCCTGTTTGGCACAATACAGCCCCCCGGCTGGTCGTGCGGCGCTTCACTAACAACAAGAAGAAGCATACCCCGGTGTGGGTGCACAAAGAAACCAGTCCCGCGGTGGAGAGACTCCAGGCTATTATTGATGGGCTTGTGTGGACGTCAAAAAATGATGATGAAGATCATACGGCATGTACGTCGCCGCATCCGAGAGCTGGTCGAAGACGGAGATGCCAAATAAACCCCATACCTCGCCCAATCAGGACGGGAACACACTTGGTGGCCGGCTACCCGACAAGGAAGCCCCTCAAGCAGAAGGCGTCGCCACGGCTCTCCAAACGGCTATGCCGAAGCCCAAATCAAGAGAAAACCCGAGAGTTCGAACACGGGTTCGGCATATGTTAAAAACCATTCGCAATTCTAAACTGGGGCTCAAAGGCTTCAAACCAAACACTGCGGAGGCAATGCATCAAAACCGGAGCATTCCGAGAATATATGCGGTCGTCTGAACGGCCAAAACCTTAAGAAATGGCCCAAAACCAGCGTGGCCATCACTTAAGCCGGCGCGCTCTTAAACCGGCGCGCCCCCCTTGGGCTTCCTTAAACCGGCGCGCTCCCTTCTCCCTTGGGGTGTTAAACCGGCGCGCATCACTATTCACATATCACTATTCATGTCACTATTCATATCACTATTTACGCCTTACTATTCAAGCCATTCTCGTTTTGTTGTTAATCCGGCGCGCACAATGTCGCACCGTTTTTAACCCGAAGCTGTCCCATCTTGCTTTCGGCCCCCTGTTTCCCGCGGACAGATGGACCGAGAGTTGCGTGAAGTAGAGAAGTCTCCCGACATCACCTAACAATCCGTCAGCCAAGCACTGGGAAGTCATAAAGAGCCGGCTACCAACTCCTCTGTCGGGAGGAAAGATAAGAAGAAGCTTCTAGGAGCTTTCTTCCCCAGAAGATACCTCCTCTGCATCCTCTACGGGAGAACAGAAGTATAAACAGGGCCAAGAAGAGAAGGAAAGGGTTGTTTTTGTTGGTTGGCTGGGTCGGCTGGGCATTCTACTTCCATGGCTCCACGGGTTCAAGGGTTGCAGAGAGAAGAAGAGAAGAAGAAAAGAAGAGAGGTGAGGGTGAGAAGAGAGTTTGGGAAGGGGGAAGAGCTTGTGCTCTATCCCCCTCTCCGTGAGTGTTTTGCCTTCTTCCTCTCCCTTTGTTTCCTCTTTCTTTCGGGGTAGATCCCCTGCTGTATTTTAATCTTCCTCAGGTTTGTGGATGAATAAGAGAGTTATCTTCTTGCAAATACTTGTCCCGCTTCGTGAATCATCACCCGTGAGTTGTGAGAGCTCTTGAAGGCTAGTCCTTGAGCTTCTTTTTCCGCACTCACATCTGGGCTATCGGACCGCCATGAGGTCCGCATTCTAAGGTTCACCCCGGAGTAATCCGTTTGGTGTTCCTCTATTTTCTCTGGCAAACCTCAGTCCGGGGGAGATGCTGCCCAATTTTTGCCAGAAACAAGAACACATAAGAACAATCGAACAGACTAAGCTCTTTGGAGATAAGAACAGCATATGTCTGAAGCCTCTGAATCAAACTGAACCTCCGAGTTCCTGCATAAACAAAGCCTTCCAAATAAAACATTCAAACTCTCATGCTAATTCACCTTAACAAGTGATCAAAACACTTAAGCTTCCTCTCTACAAGCTTAATCCATCCATTGAATGAACAAATCAGTCATCAAAGTAACCCATGGGTGAAAGAAAGAAGAAACAGAATGAAATAAAACCCACAGAACTTAACCCGGCGCGCTCCTAATCCGGCGCGGGTTAATCCGGCGCGCTACCCCCCCCCCCCCCCGCGTCGGAATAGTTTCACACTCATATCCACTTTCCAATCCTTGGAATGAATAGTGCACGCCCCACTTTACTATTGAGCCTTAATCCGGCGTGCCTCCACTCCTTGGCCTTAATCAGGCGCGCCCTCCTATTCCCCTCTTTTTCGGCGCGCCCCATGGCCCCCTTATCCCTTATCTGGCGCGCCCCTTGTAGCACCATTAAACCGGCGCGCCCCTAGCCCCTCTTGAACCCCCCTTATCCGGCGCGCCCCTCTTGTGTTGCCTTATTCCGGCGCGCCCCTTTGACATGCTAAGCCGGCGTGCCTGAAGGAAAGAAAGTGATTAACCGAATAACAAAAAGATATTCGAACCCCGCGACCTGACCGCGCAGGTCGATCCGCGTGCGAGGGCGCACGTTGGTGAGTTTGGGCTTCACACTTAACAATTCACTCCCCCCGGACTATGTGCAGCAAAGAGAAATCAAGAGTGCCTCGTGGTATCGGACGTGAGCCTCGGAATTCCCGATATGGTCATAGTCCCGAACCGTCTCGGGCCAACAGTTCATTAAGATGACCCGCTTCTACCGGGATTCATTCCCGCAATCACATCAAACTTGCCGTACCTACGGTAAACATCCGTATGGCTTTGTCTTTGCCTTCGACGCTTCAAATGCGGACTCTCGTCTGAACAATGAATGGTCCGTTAGTGACCGACATATATACCGGGATCTAATCCCGCACTTGCATTAAACTTTCCGTACTCACGGCAGACATTTGTACGGTTTGTCACCGTCTCTTACGCTACAAACACGGACTTCCGTCCGAACAAGAAATGGTCCACCAATGACCGACATATGCACGTTTGTGAACGTTTAAGCCTCAATGTGGGGATTGTTTAAACGCAATCCGAGATTTCACTCTCGCTTCCATTACTATGAATTTTAGGCCATTGGGCCCCCTTTTCCGGTGATTAATCAAGGGTTTTCCTCTCTCCGAGGGGATGTAATTAACGTCGTAGCCTTTATGGTACGACGGTTTCTCAGTCCCGACATGGACTACTCAATCGTCTGATTCGTCAGATTGAGCGCACCACGGGCTTCCTTAAGCCCGCATAAATCGTCACTTAAGTGACTGGCACGCCCTCGCACTAATAAATCGAACAAACGAACAAAAGGACGAATAAACTAATAAAAATGAGCAACGTCCCGAAAGTGCGTCCATAGCTTGAAGATTATGAGCAGCCCGAAATCTGGCCTGTGGAGCTGAAGGAATATGTCCCCTGGAAGGAGTTAGAGTCACTCGAACTGGCTCCAGAAGCAGAGGCTGAGGCAAAGGAAGAGCCCCTCTTGTGGGGTGAACCTCCACAAGGGTAGTTGCCAGCCACTGAAGAAGAGAAGAAAAAGAAGAAGAGAATGCCCAGAAGCAAGAAGAAGAGCGGGATCGTCCTTTCTTGCAACACCCTCTTAGCATTGTTTGACACTGCCCTCTCCCTGGGGGAGGAAGAGCAAGAGACGCCCATTGAGTCGTCAGAAGTGAACCAGGCTGAAGCATCCACCTCCCAGCATGCCACCAGGTCGGGAAGGAAATGGGGATGCCCTCCTCAGGCCAACCATAACATCCTACTCAGTGGAGAACAACCATATAATATCCCTGAACCTAGGGTCCAAGGCATGGAGATTCCCCCTCCCTCGGGTCTCTACCCCGGGGAGCCGGTCGGCCAAAATGTCCCTTCATTTATTGAATTCCTCACGACTCAAGGGGGGAGGCAGTCATGCCTCTGCGAGTCTCGGCAGATCAAAGAAGCAAGTAGCCTCCTGGTCCCGCTGGTAGTAATTCCTTCTCGGTTAAGGGAAGAACCTGACAACACCCCGAACCTTGCCGAGTTCATGTGAGAGAAGAAAGTGGCCCAACAGTCCCCACAAGCTATAGTGATACCTGACCTGGTGAAGGAAGCACCCGCTGAGCCGGCTCCCCAGGCCAAGACTGGGGGTAGGCGCAACAGGGCCGAAGAGATGAAGTTGCTCGAGGTCGGAGCTAGTAATAGAATAGTCAAGCACTTGAAGAAGATCCCGGCCAGGTTCACCGTCTGGGAGAACCTATCCCTAGATGAAGAGACACGGCGGGCCGTCATCGTAGTACTCCAGACACCAGCATATGTGGAAGCCTGTCTTGTGGAAATGTCACCCGAGGTAGCTGTGGCTTTCACAGAAGAAGATATGCTCCTACCTACCTGCAGTCACAACAAGCCACTCTATATGAGGGGGCAGCTGAATGGGCATCACATCAACAGAGTATTGATTGACCCTGGGGCGGCAGTGAACATACTCCCCTACCGGATATACCAGAAACATTACTTTGATGTACACTTGGTCGAGGTCAAGAACGTTAAGATTGCTGGCTTCAACCAGAAGTGCGAGGTCCCCATGGGGATTGTCGAGTTTAACCTCTCTCTCGAGGATTTCATGACTAAGGTCCAGTTTCATGTGATTAACTCCAGTACCTCCTACAAAGCATTGCTCGGCCGGCCTTGGCTACACCAAAACAGGGTAGTGCCGTCTACACTGCATCAATGCATCAAGTACCCCGGCAACGGGAAGGAGGAGAGAATCTTTGCTGACCTCCACCCTTTTGAGGTGTTCGAGTGCCATCTCTTAGATGCCAATCTATATCTAGAGAAGTCGAAGCAAGCTCCCCAAGTCACACTGGACAAGGGAAAGAAGAAGGCGGAGCCCGACAGCTGGTTCTCTCCGCCACCACCAGGCTATGTGCCCCCCCGTCAAGTGTCATTTGTTTCTGGGGCAGAAGGAATATTCAAAGTAACTCCCATTTCCATCTACTCTGCACCGGGGTTGACACACCTCCAAGACTTGCTGGAGGACATCCGAGTCCCGTTTGGGATCATCAAGCCTCTCGCAGAAGTTGACTGCTAACTGGTTGAACCCCTAAAGACCTTTGAGGTGCCTAACCCCGGAGGACGGTCTACTATTTTCTATATGGCTAATGAGCACCCGGTCAGAGGGGACGATGATTGTAAATTCCCCGACGAACTACATGACCCACTCGTCCCGATCACGGGGCTGCCTGACATAACCGACCGTGTAGCCAGAATGACTAGAAAACAAGGGATCCCCTTTTGCCAGCTCTCCAGTCGGAAGGACATGTTCAAAAAGATGTGGAACCCACCAAACCTGGATCGGAGATTGCTGCAAATCACCCGGCATCCGGGATTAGGTTTTTCACTAGAAGACTCCTACGAGGCCGACGTGAAATTAGTCTTGGCTTCGGGTGGCGATAGCCTCACAAGCACCACAGTTCCGCATGAAGGTGAAGGTCGCTCGCGCCTTAAGCCCTCGGCTGATGAAGAACAGGATGACGAGGTATTCCTATGGAATCCACCTCCCTGCAGGAATAAGGGGAAGGCCCCGTCCTCCTCTGAAGGACCAACACCGAATGACTACAGCAGCGGTGCGCCTTTGCCCTCATCTGACACGAATGCAAAGGATGGGGAAGCAGGCAGGACACCGGGCCTCCCTCGGTGCGATTCCACCCTATTTGCCCTATGCTATCAACAACAGCGGGAGATTGAAATGCTGAAGGTTCGCTTGGCCGAAGTGACGGCACTCGTGTCCGACCTCATCAGGGGCATCCTCCGCCAACAGAGCAGCGGCATGCACCAATCCCTGAGCACCGTCCCAAATGTTCCCGTGTACCTGAAGAGGGAGGCTGAGGATGTGGCTGCTTCCCCGGACAGACGATCGGCCGAGCGGAACCCTACGCTCCGGGAGAGGATGCAAAGACCCTACTCTTTCCCGAGGAATAAAACCCGAGGAATTTTTGAGTGGGCCTGCTACTATGGCAAGGTCTCCCTCCCCAGATCCAAGAGGCCGCAAGATGTTTGCAAAAGCGGCGACCTCTTGTTCTGCCCTTATCACCAAATACTAGGCCACCCTATCGAAGACTGCTACGTCTTCAAGGACATTGCTCAAGACCTGATTGAGAAGGATGAGCTCAGAATGGGAGATTATGTGGTTGCTCCGCCACGCCCCCATGTGATAGGCAGCCACGAAAGAAGTGTTTACATGGTGTCGGTCCAGCACCAGATTTTTGAAAATGCAGCTGAGAACGGGCAACCTCGGCCGCTGGCGGAGAACCAGCCCCTGGTGCGGCAATCCGTCACTTCGGCCCCTGCTAGAGCCGTCTATGATGATTACCAAGAAGACCCCGGAGAAATCCTTTACTTCTCAGCATAGAAAGACCCCTCGAAGCCATGGCCCGCGAGCCCGGAGGTGGGGGATGGTAGCAAAGCCTTATTGCCCGACAGGGTGGAGCCAGGCGACACTTACGGAGTCCTTGAGGCGAAAGATGGCGAAGGTCAAGATTTCGTCGACTTATTTCCGACACTGCCGGAAATTGAAGATGGCGGTCAGGCCACAGTAGATGAACTTATCGAAATTAACCTGGGCACGGAAGGCGACCCCAGACCAACCTTTCTAAGTGCCCTTCTTCCTCTACAGGAGAGGGAACAATATATCAAGTTGCTGCAAGAGTTCCGGGACTATTTTGCCTGGAACTATAAGGAGATGCCCGGCCTGAGCCCCGACGTGACTCAACATATTCTGGCCATTGACCCGAAGGTGGAACCAGTGAAGCAGTCTCCCCGACGCCTGAGGACGGAGCTGATAAACCAAATTTGCAAAGAAGTCAACAAGCTCATAGAGGTTGATTTTGTAGCTGAAAACCAATATACCACCTGGTTGGCAAACATTGTGCCGGTGAAGAAGAAGAATGGACAGATCAGGATTTGCGTAGACTTTCGCGACCTGAATAGAGCCTGCCCAAAAGATGACTTCCCGGTGCCCATCACTGAAGTCATGATTGATGCAACCACTGGCCACGAGGCCTTGTCCTTCATGGACGGATCATCCAGCTATAACCAAATCTGGATAGCCGAGCACGACCAAATTCACACGGCCTTCCGGTCGCCCAAAGGAATATTCCATTACAAAAGAATGCCCTTCGGCCTCAAGAACGCCGACGCTACCTACCAGCAGGCGATGACCAAAATATTCGACGAGCTGCTATACAACAAAGTCGAATGCTACATTGATGACTTGGTCATCAAGACAAAGAAAAGGAAGATCACCTGAAGGACCTTAGAGTCATCTTCGAGAGACTCCGACAGTATGAGCTGAAAATGAACCCGATGAAGTGTGCCTTTGGCGTCTCCAGCGGGAAGTTCCTCGGCTTCATTGTCCGATATAGAGGGATCGAGATCGACCCCTTTAAAATAAAAGCCATTCAGGAGTAGCCTCCTCCGAAGGACCTGGGAGAGCTAAGATCCCTGCAGGGCCGGCTGGCCTACATCCGAAGATATATTTCCAATTTGTCAGGGCGCTGTCAGCCACTCCACAAATTGATGGGGAAGAATGCGCCTTTTGACTGGAACCAGGAATGCCAGAAGGCCTTCGATCAGCTGAAGGACTACTTAAGGACCCCGCCTGTCCTGGGGGCACCTGTCAAGGGGAGGCCGCTTATTCTATACATAGCCGCCACCGAATGTTCACTGGGGGCAATGCTCGCCCAGAACAATGACGAGGCAAAAGAGCAGGCTCTCTATTATCTTAGCCGAAGGCTAGTGGGGGCAGAAGCAAAATACACCCCGATTGAGAAGGTCTGTCTCGCCTTGGTCTTCGCAGTCAAGAAGCTGAGGCATTACATGCTCTCCCATGAAGTGAGCCTGATCTCCAAGGCCGACCCATTTAAACACATTCTCTCCCAGCCAGTCCTGAAGGGGCGTCTCGGTAAGTGGGCTGTGCTGCTAATAGAATTTGATATCACCTACGTGCCGCAGAAGGCCGTCAAGGGTCAAGCCGTGGCTGAATTCTTTGCGGCACATCCTGTGTCTGAAGATTCCCCATTGGCCACAGAGCTGCCTGAAGATGAAACACTGGAGGTGGACCAAGTCCAACAGATCGCTTGGCAGCTGCACTTTGATGGAGCTTCGAGAACAGAAACAACCCCGTCCGGGCATACAAAAATACGGGCAGGGGCCGGCATCGTCCTCAAATCCCCCGAGGGAGAAGTGTTGCATATATCTTGCTCTATCAATAAACCTTGAACAAATAATGAGGTAGAGTATGAAGCTCTGATTATTGGCCTCCAAGTCACGTTGCAAATGGAGATTAGAATGCTGCAAGTATTTGGTGATTCGTTACTAGTCGTCAAGCAAGTCCAGGGGCAGTTTGATGTCCGAAAACCTGAGCTGCTCCCTTACCGTGCTAAAGTGAAGCGGCTCATGGAACAATTCTACCTTATTGAGATAGGCCATGTTGCCATGGGAGAAAATGCACAAGCCGATGCACTGGCAAAGCTGGCAAGCTCATTAGCAGTCCCGCCTGATGGATCTCTTAGCATCCGGGTGGTGAATCAGCACCAGGTGCCTAGCATGATAGAAGAACCATAAGAAGAAGAACTGGAGGTCGCTGCAGCAGAAGCCGTCGGACTACCTAACTGGAGGGATTCCCTCATGCAATGGTTTAAATACCAGCAATTGCCCAAGCAGAGAGAAGAAAAGATCAGGCTGATCTGAATAAAGGACTCTTACGAGGTCCGAAACGGGATCCTATTCTGAATTATGGCAGATGCCAGACGGAAGGTGCTCCTGCGATGTCTATCCACTGAAGAAGCTTGAAAAGTCATGAAAGAGGTCCACGCCGGGACAGCCGGTGCACACCAGGCGGGACCGAAGATGAAAATTGAAATAAAGAGGCTCGGCTACTACTGGTCGACAATGTTTGATGACTGCTGCAAGTACGCCAAGTCTTGTCAGAAATGCCAGGAGCATGCCACGGTGCACAGGAGGCCACCCGTGCCGCTACACCCGACATTACCCAGCTGGCCTTTCGCCCAGTGGGGAACATACGTCGTGGGTCCACTACCTGCGTCATCTGCCGGGTGTAAATACATCTTGGCGGCAACTGCTTACTTCTCCCGTTGGGCGGAAGCCGTTGCTTTGAGAGAAGTGACCGAGGAGATCGTCGCCAGATTCGTCCGTCGTAACATCATATTCCGGTTCGGCACTCCGAATCGAATTATCTCAGATAATGGGAGCCACTTCTGCAACCAGAAAGTCTACCGACTAGCAGAAAAATACAAGATTAGCTGGAGGACGTCAACCCCCTACAACCCGCAAGCCAATGGTTTGGCCGAAGCTTTCAACAAAACTCTTTGTACTCTCCTCTCCAAAATTGTCAGTTCTAACAAGAGGGACTGGGAAGAAAGAATGTATGAGGCCCTCTGGGCATATCGAACTGTTTACAAAACTCCAACAGGTTGTGCACCCTTCTCTTTAGTATATGGCTCGGAGGCGATTGTCCCCATCGAGCTGGAGATACCCTCCCTTCGGGTTGCAATCCAACACGGATTAGTCCAGGAAGAGCAGACAAACGTCGAGCGAAGGCTCGAAGAGCTCTCTAACCTGGAAGGGAAGCGGCTCCAAGCCCAGTAGAACATCCAGGTCTACCCGGCCCGAATAGCTCGCGCCTTTGACAAGCTCGTCAGAGAGCGTGACTTCAAGAAGGGTGACCTCGTCATGGTCAAAAGAAGGGAAGTCATGGCTTCCAACCCCAAGGACAAGCTGAATGAGAATTGGCTCGGGCCCTACGTGATCCAGAAAGTCTATGAGAGCGGAGCTTATGTGATAGTCGATCATCGGGGGGAGTTCCAGTTTCCACCCCTTAATAGTAGGCATCTGAGGTTGTACCATGCTCCGATTCCCCCCTTTAATGAATAATACAGTCTCTCGCCCCACAGCGGGCAAATTTGCATTTCAATCGCTTGGATGGTTTGTCGTTATTCACCATGCACTTCAAAAAAGGGAAAAGAGAGAGAAAAGTAAAACAGGAAAGAGAAAGAAGAGGAAAAGAAAAGAAAAAAAAAGGGAAAGACAAAAAAGAGAAGAAAAGAAAGAGAAAGAAAAGGAAAAGAAAAGACAAAAGGGAAAGACAAAAAAAGAAAGACAAAAAAAAAAGAGAAAGAAAAGGAAAAGAAAAGGAAAAAAAGGAAGAGAAAGGAAGAAAGAAAAGGGGAGGGGGACTTAGCCCTTCTTTCAATAAACGAATCAACCCTGTCAGCCCTTGACATTCTGTCGGCACTGACGAAGAATACTCCAACCGCACCTTTCGCCCGGGATTGGGGAATCAACCCTTCTCCTTGCGTTGGCACCAGCCCGTACCAACGAATATTTCAATAAACGAATCAACCCTGTCAGCCCTTGACATTCTGTCGACACTGACGAAGAATACCCCAACTGGACCTTTCGCCCGGGATTGGGGAATCAACCCTTCTCCTTGCGTTGGCACCAGCCCATACTAACGAATATTTCAATAAGCGAATCAACCCTGTCAGCCCTTGACATTCTGTCGGCACTGACGAAGAATACCCCAACCGGACCTTTCACCCGAGATTGGGGAATCAACCCTTCTCCTTGCGTTGGCACCAGCCCGTACCAACGAATATTTCAATAAACGAATCAACCTTGTCAGCCCTTGACATTCTGTCGGCACTGACGAAGAATACCCCATCCGGACCTTTCGCCCGAGAGTGGGGAATTAACCCTTCTCCTTACGTTGGCATTCACCCGTACCGACGAACATTTCAATAAGCAAATCAACCCTATCAGCCCTTGACATTATGTCAGCACTGACGAAGAATACCCCAACCGGACCATTCGCCCGGGATCGGGGAATCAACCCTCCTCCTTGCGTTGGCACCCACCCGTACCAACGAACACACCAAGAGACAAATAAACCACACCTGTCATCGGCACTCTGTCGACACAGATAAACAACCCTCTTTTGACCAAGACCTCCCGTCAGGGTCATTGAACGAACAAACTCTTCTCTCCGTCCCTTCGGGCGACGAACAACCCCTTTTGACCAAGACCTCCCGTCTGGGTTGTCGGATGAACAAACTCTTCTCTCCGCCCTTCCAAGGTCAGATCAACCTAGTCGGGTCAAACATACCGGTGACATCAGTTGGATGAGTCGCTTGATGGACACGGTGGAGTGGTCCCCTTATCCCTCCTCTGGAAGGGGTGAGCACTGTCCTTTTTCCCAGTGGCCCACTTTCCCAGTTCGGGTTTCATGGCCAGTACCCCCGGCGCATCAAAGAACAAAATACCCTATCACCTTGGCCTGAGCCTACCTTTCGGGTGAGGAATCAACCCTCTTTCCTTGTGCTGACACTAGCCTGTGTCAACGACTTGACCATCTCTTTGTCCCTTCGGGCGACGAACATCTCTTTTGAATCAACAAACTCTTCTCTCCGTCCCTTCGGGTGACGAATAACCCGCCAGATCTGGACTTTCTGTCCAGATCATTAAATGAACAAACTCTTCTCCTCGTCCCACAGCGCTTTTGATATCTCCTGGCTCTAGCGGCCCGATCTCAACTTCGGCTCCCATAGCCTGCTGCCCAATTCTGGCCCATGTGGTTTAGTTTCTCGATCTCAACCTCGGTCTGTGGACCCGCTCTCCTTATCATGATAAATCTCTCCAACGGGCTGCACCCGCGCATCCCGCTTTGCTCATCCTTCGCTCGCGTCACCCGCGGGTGGGGGGCATTTGTGGACACCAAAAAAAAAAAGAAAAGGAAAAAAAAGAGAAGAAAGAAAGAAAAAGAAAAGAAAGAGAAAGAAAATAAGGAAGGTAAGAAAGAAAGAGAAAAATAAAATAAAATAAATAAATAAAATAATAATAAAAGATAAATAGAAGGAAAAAAGAAAAAGAAAAGAAATAATAATAATGATAATAAATTATATATATATATGTGTGTATATTAATAAAACAAGAGGGGAGGGCCCCCCCCTCTCTCTCTCTGGATCTCTCTCTCTCTCTCATTTTCTCCCTCACCGCTGCTGCCTCCGACGGCACACCCATGAGCGTCCGTGCCCGGCACGCCCGCTCCTCTCCTCCACGGCACACTCCTCACCCGTTGCACTATCTCCCGCCGCGGCACACTCCCGTGCCGGGTCACCCTCCACTGCACTGGATAACCAACCACCGCCACTGCTCTCTCTCCGCGGTACACTCTCCCTCTCCCCGGCACACCGCTGTGTCGGACAGCACCACTGTGCCGGACAACACCCCGCGCCTGATAACCACTCCCCCGTTAGCCGTTTCAACACCCCCACTCCGCTCTGTGCCTTGTCGACCCTTGCTCCTCTGCTTCTGCTGCCTCCGTTGTCCCTACGGATTCTCCCCCTCACGGGTCAGCACTTGCCTCTCCTGTTTCTCGGTCGTCCCACGTTACCTCTGCTGCTCTTGCTCCTGGCCCCATTTGGGGGGGTTCTGTTGCAGTAGTGGTGCATGGTTGCTCCGTGCCTATGGATGCTCCTCTCCAGGCCGTCAAATCTCTGTGACCTCGTACCCGTCTGAGCCCACCACCTTTAAAGAAGAAGTCTGCAGTTATCAGGCTTTCTTTCAAGCGAAGGTCTTATGACGGAGTTGAAACCGTCATCTCAGGTGCTTCAAAAAGATTCCTATATCATCCCAAAGTAGGACTTGTGATACCATGTGCAATGGGTGAGAAGATATTACAAGGATGTTGGTCTAGTACTGAACCATATGCTTTTAAACTTCGTGGGAACAGCTACTTTAAAGATAAGAGATCTCCAGCTCCAGGCCAATCCCCATACCACCCAATTGGCGTAGATTTGTTTGTTTGCCCACGGAAGATACATCACATTGCCCAGCATATTGAACTTCCTCATGTCAAAGCACGTGACAAAGTGCCACCTCTTCTAATTGTTGATATTCAGCTTCCCACCTATCCTTCTGCAATGTTTCTTGGTGACAGTGACGGGATGAACCTTGTATTATATTTCAAGGTCTCTGAGAATTATGAAAAGGAAATCTCTCCAAATTTTCAAGAGATAATCAGGAAATTTATGGAGGACGAAACTGAGAAAGTAAAAGGATTTGCAATGGACTCTACCGTACCCTTCCGAGAGATGTTAAAGATCATGGTTGGTGCTGTTAATCCAGCAGAGCCTCGCCTAAGTGCTCCTGAAAAAGAAGCTATTGCTTGCATATAATGAAAAGCCTGTGCTTTCTCGTCCTCAACACAATTTCTACCGGGGTTCAAATTATTTCAAGATCAACTTAGATATACACCGCTTTAGCTTCACAGCAAGAAAGGGGCTCGAGGCATTCCGGGAGATACTCGATCTGGGTTTGACGATACAGGCACAGAAACAAGAGGAACTACCCGAGTAGGCATTGTGCTGTGAGCGGCTAAACAAGATCGACTTTGTAAACCATGGCCAGATACCCACACTCGTAGCCCTCGACGGTGACGACTAATTCCCTAATATGGCAGAGCCCATCTGGCAGGGCTCATCCGATAGGGTCCATCCGGCAAGGTCCAACCGGCAAGACCCCCCCTTCCACCGCCGCGGGCATCTCCGCTGCAGGCTCCTCCTACCCTAGCTTGCTCTCCGGTGGCTTGGACGTTGTCCTTCAGCCCCCTGGGCCCTGTAGGTTCTCTGGCCTCTGCTGGTGCTCTCCCCGGCATCAGGTGTGGGACGTCCGTGCCAGGATCTGCTCTTGGCCATGACCTCCTATGCGCTGGTGGCCCCGTGCCAGTGCTATGCTCTTCTGCTGGCGGAGCTTCAACAGCAGCTACTTCTCCTCATGGTCTCCAGCCTGCTCCCAAGACCTCAGCCGCCGTGGGTGGTTCTGCGCCAGACTCCACCCTACTTGGCCCTAGCCGACTGGCTACTGCTCCCTCCGTATCCGTTGATTCCCCGAGATCGGTTCCTTGACGGGTTTAACGACCAGCTTGGACTTGAGCACCGACGATCTCACCAGAGAACTCCCCAAGGAGATGTCCGGCTTGACGCAGCTGCAGGCCCTGGACCTCTCACGCAACATGCTCTCAGGAGGGATCTCCATCCCGAGTTTTCTGACGAGCCTCACCTCCTCCAACATCTCCGAGAACAACGTCACCCAGCGCACTCCCGAGCGTCAGTGCCCGGCACACCCTCTTTAGCCCTCCACGGCACACTATCTCGTGCCCTTCAACGGCACACTTCTTCAACCTCTAGCGGCACACCCACCATGGGCTTCAACGGCACGCCCAGTGGGCCTTCAGCGGCACACTCGTTTGTACCCTTTGGCTACACACTATGAACTGCCTTCAGCGGCACACTCTTTGATACCCTTTAGCGGCACACTATGGGGTTCCTCCACGGCACCCTATTTATGCCCTTCAGCGGCACACCTTGAAGTGCCATCCACGGCCGTCTCCTGTCGGCCTTCAACGGCACGCCTTTTGCCCTCTTCAGTGGTACGCTTGGGCAACCTCCAGCGGCACGCCCTTTTGGCCCTCCTACGGCACACCTTTTGAGCCCGCCAGCGGTACAGCGTTAAGGCATGTCAACGGGCCGAACGACGTGGTGCCCATGCCCTATGGATCTTCGGCGCGCAGTGGCTGTCCGAGGTGTCGGCCAGGGGTTGGGCCACGCAGGCTACCATCTAGCCACCCAGGACGGGAAAGGTCAAACGCCATCATGATGAAGTTGCTTCCTGCCTCTGACTGCCGTGCTCGAAGGCTCCCGCAGCTGGGAGTATAAATCCCCTCCCATTCCGGAAGAAGAGAGGGAGGGAACAAGACAGACGGGGAGGACACACCCAGGGAGACGAACAGAGCCTGCCACCGGGAGAAGAGAGAAGAGGAAGAAGAAGCTGCTCCGATGTTGGAGGCTTCCCGGAGGCCAGAGAAAAGAGAGAGAGTAAGAGAAAGAGAGAGAGAGGGAGGGTCTGTGTAGCAGGGGGAGTGGGGAAGAGCAGGGAACCGTCGCCTCTGCTCGACCCCAGCTCCCCCTCCTATTTCCTCTCCATGTTCTTCCTTTTCTTCTTCTCCCCTCCTCTATGGCTTCGGCCTCGATGTATACCGCAATGTGCATGGCCGGTCACGGTCATTTTTCTTTATGAATGGAAGTCTTCTCCCCCCTCTTCTTTTGGGTCTCTTGTGGCCTCCCTCAGTCTATCAAACTGCGTGTGGTGTGTTGTGCATTTCCCCTGCTATCTTCTCGGTGTTCTTGGATTCTATGTGTCGATGTTCTTCCCCTCTGAGGGCCCGGATTCCACATTTGGTCTTTGGCCCAAATGGAAGCTTGTTCCTTCCTCTCCTTTAGAGCCCCACGAGCCTAACATCTTTCCTTTGATCCCCTTGTCGCCCTCCTCCCTTGGTAGCTGAATCCCCCTTGGCCAGTCTTGGAGATATCTCCCATTCGTTGGTTCTTCCGGACTTTCCGAAGTTTTATCAAAGGTGCGGTCGCCCCTGGCGCACACCTCAGATTGTCGGGTCCCGTCACTCCATGTGGGCGCATTCCCTTTATTCTCCTTCCATCCTGGGTCCGGGGGAGATGCTGCCGAAATTTCGTCAGGATTGCAACTAATAAAAGAAATAAGAACACAATATAATTTTAACCTCTAAAAACAATGGTAAATAAGAAATACCTTGCATGAATCCCTGGGGGCCTGGCACGGCCCAGCCTTCCTCTTGTTCAGCGCCCTTTTTGCCCTTACTCGGCACATCCTTTCAACCCTTCCCCGGCACACTCTTTCAGCCCTTCCCCGGCACGCCCTTTTATCTCTTACCCGGCACACTCTTTCATCCCTTCCCTGGCACACCCTTTTATCCCTTACCCGGCACACTCTTTCGGCCATTCCCCGGCACACTCTAGCCACCCTTCCCCAGCACACTCCAACCACCCTCGAATTGGCACACCTTTTGGCCCTTTGCCCGGTACACTTTTGGCCCTTTACCCGGCACACACATGCCCCCCTCCTGGTTTCTCCCATACACATGCAGCAGGGTGGCAGCCATATGTATATATAGATGTATATATAACACACGCACATACGTTACACTCATACACACCCTCATATGCACCCACGTTACACACACATTCATCTAACGCATCAAAACTCAAGTCACAAACCCATTAATACTTCACTAATGTAATTAACACCTTAAACCCATTAGACATACATTAACATACAACCCATGTAATACGTAGTAACATGGGTGAATATAGATATATATATATATATATATGAATGAATTTAATAAAGCCAACACAATAAATATAAATAAATGGATTTAAGAAAGTCAACACAGTAAAAAAAAGGGGAACCAAACACATTCAACACCAACACACCCACAACTCACGTAACATACCTGACGTAAAACCCATCCGATATGCGATAATAGATGAATCGGTGATAAAAAAAAACAATCAAACAAAAATAATAAATATAATATAGTGAAATAAGTTCAGAAAATAAATGAATAGATAAATAACAATAAAATAATGTTAAGGTAAATAAATAAATATATATATATACGGGTCAGAATAAAAAGGGGAAATAACATAGTAAAATTGAGATAAAAAACATGATAATAATATTAATACTTTAAAAATATACAAATATACATCTGTGCATGTGTATAAACAATAAATTTCAATACCTAAATAATAATAACAAAAAAACATGATAATGTCCATTTCGGACCCAACCTCTCGAGACCCGGTGAATGGAACATCGATGATGCCCCGGCAAGCCGTGTTCGGACCTCGGGGATTTTCCCCAATATGGCTTTAACTCGGTATCGCCCTAGGCCAATAGCTCAACCGACCGGACTCGTTCTCATTGGGATTTAATCCCACCTTCTTATCAAAATTGCCGCGTGCTCGGCATACATTTGTATGGGTCTATTTCCGTTTTCACCGCGCCTTCTACATGGACTTTCGTTCGAACAGAAAATGGTCCATGAGTGACCGATATGGTTTGGGCACTTGCACCCTAACGTGAGTTCTTTAACGTGATTCAAGATTCTTATTGTCTCATTTCACTAGCATAATCTTCTAGGCCATAAGGCCCCTTTTCTCGGCGATTAATCAAGGGTGTTCCCCTCTCAGAGGGGATGTAAATGATGTCGTGACCTTTATGGCGCGGCGGGTTTTGGTCCCGACACGAACCACACAATCGTCTGACAAAGTCAGATCGAGCGCACCATGGGCTTCCATGAGGCCCGAATAAATCGTCACTCTGTGACTGGCACGCCCACGCACTTAATAAACCAACAAACGAATAAAATAATTGTTAAATAAAAAGTGCGTCCACAAGTCTGGCACGCCCGGTGGGACCAAAACCACCCTTCATCTCTTCGCCGGGATTAAGGGCCTTATGGCCCCTTCTTAAAATACTAATTATTTGATCTTCAATTGCAGGGTTGCATTCCTGAGATCACGATGGTCGTCTCTTGCGGACCACTTGCTGTTGCCAACCATGTCACCCGTGGCTACTTGGCCGTGCCGATGCAGTTCGGCAGCTTTCCGCCCATCGTCGGCTTCCCTAACTTCTTGGGGGTCGCATTCGTGGAACTCTTGGAGACCCAGGAGGTGGACTGCATCGCCACTGCAACGACGACATCAGACAAGACCAAGGTGATGGACTGCTACGTCCACCAAGCTGCTCCTTGTGCCTCCATCAATCGGAAGTGCTCACCGGCTGCCAGGTGGGTAGCCAAGAAGAACAGCGGCATACTGCACGGCCGGTTATCTGCTTCGGGCAAGTTCGTTCTTATCGGAGGAGTCCAACTGTTCTTGAATGGCCGCCAGGCCAGGATTACACCTGAGAGGGTGATCGCCGCAGTGCCAGTGCACAACTCTTTTGAAGCATTGGCCCACATCAAGATGGACCGTGCCGAGTCCAAGACAAGGGGTCGGTTGCTCCCAAAGCCAACCAAGCTCAAGCAGATCTGGGTGCCCAAGAGAGCCCATGTTGTCCCCGCCATCCGTGGAGAACTTCTGAGGGTCCGCCAAGCAGGACCAAAGGAAGATGCACATGCTGAGGTGATAGCCCCAATTCATCCCTCGCCAGCATTGGCTACCCAGGCCCAGCCGGGGAAGATGTCCCACCACACCAAGCTGGGGGCAAGGATTCCTGTCTTTGAGAAACTAGCTACTTTCCGAAGACCATCCACTAGAAAAGCAAAGAAGAATAGAAGTCTCCAGGCTTGCTTCTGTAACACAGTCGGAACGGCCGGCCACTATGGGGCTCCGCCCCCGGATTATGATGAAGCCGCTAGGCTCGCTAAAGGGCTAGAACCCGCTATCGCAAGACAAGGGGCTGTGATTACAGCGCAAGCCCATACTGAAACACCCGATGCGGATCTGATCACGATGACTGTGAATGTGGTCACCACTGGAAATGATGGAGAGGAACCAACGCCTGCTTCAAATGCTCCGACGGGAGAGCAAGGTCATGCTCCCAGCTCCTCCATGCCTGATCAGGCCACCATGATGCTCAAGATGCAAAGATACCAGCAAGAAATTGAGATGCTGAGGAAACAACTCAGCGGCATGAATGTACATGCTCTGGCTTCAAGGCAGGTCGAGCTCCCTCTTGAAGCCTCACGGAGAGGTGCTAATGAACATGTAGCTGCCCTTCCAACCATGGCTTCTCAGCCGTCACTTGATCATGCTGGGGGCACGGCCCCGACTCTATAGCCTACTCTCCCGTTGCAGGGGACGGCTACTACACCTCAACCAATGGTGCTGATGCCACCAATGACCCAACAAGCTCTATGTTGCCCGAGCTCGGTTGACCCGACAGGGATAAATGAAACAATGATAGAGCAAATGATAGAAAAGAAGCTGGTAGAGCGAGGTGGTGATGATTATGCCTCATTCGATGCCTACAAGGTGCCGTACCCGATCCACCATGCTGCTAAAAAGCTACCTCCCGGCGTCACTAAGCCGCCAAAATTTGATAAATTCAATGAACAAGGATCGCCAAAGGAGCACATAGCCTATTACATCAACATGATGGGTGATTTGGCGACCGACGAGTCCTACTTATTAAAGTACTTTGGGTCCTCACTGACGGGACTTGCTTTCGAATGGTACTCCAACCTGCCAGCTGGAGCAATCAATGATTGGTCAGATATGCAGCGCCAATTCCGGGAGCGGTTCCATATAGCCGAAAGAGAAATAACCATGGCTGAGCTCTATACCTCCAAGCAGAGGCACGATGAGACTGGCTTGGACTATATCAAACGATGGCGAAATCTCAGCATGAGATGCAAATGCCCGCTACACCAAGAGGATGCTGTTCAAATATGCAAACAGAACTCGAGGCCGGATATCCTCGAGAGGATGATCGGGAGTGATATTAAGACTTTCGACCGGCTAAACAATGTGGTGGCCGAGATCGAGGCCTTCCTCTCCAGCTATCCTTACATTCCCACTCCTGGAAGCCAGAGGAACCGATTTGTCGATAAGCAGTTAGAGCCGAAGGAGGCTTGTACGATTGATTTCAAGGGGTTTGAACCCCATAAGAACATAGGCCAAAGGCTTGTTAGCCCTCCCCTTGCTGAACCCAATGAACCACAAGAGGGCCCATCCTTGCGGACTAAAATGAAGAAGCTATATTCCTTTCCTAAGGAGAGAACCCGGGCCTTATTTGAATGGGCCGCCCAATACAACAAAGTCACCCTCCTAGTGCCAAAGAGGCCGGCGGATGCTAGCAGAAAAGACGATCCCCGCTTCTGCCCGTATCATCAGATGATCGGCCACTCTATTGAAGATTGCTATCCATTCAAAGATGCTATTGAACGGCTGATCCGGAGGGGGGAGCTCCAGATGGGCAGCCACAAGGTTGACCCTCCACTTCCTCACGAGTTGCTCGATCTTAAAAGGGCGGTCAATATGGTGTCTTTGCACTCGCTTCCACCAGAAGGGTCAAGGCCTTCCGCAAAGAAGAATGAAAGGAGGAAGCTGAAGGTCAAAGGGAAGGGGGTTACCCTCTCTTGCGATACATTGTCTAGCCTTCCCGGCACGAGCCAAGCCGCTAAGGAAAGAAATGAAGAACCATGTTGTCCACTGCCCGTCAGAGAGGCGCGCCACCATATCCCCTCTCCACGTGAGAACATGGGGGCAAGAATGTCAACTTTTGAAGCATGGGATTCCCCCAACAATGATGATGAGACGCTGTTGGCCCTGCCCAAAATCCAGACGGAAGGCAGCACTTCCAGCTCCCCTCAACCTGACCCTGCCATGGTAGCAGCACTATATCAAAAGCTTCAGGAGACTGAAGTGTTAAGAAGGAAATTAAGCGAAATGGGACTATACCTAGCTATACCCGGACAGGCCGGGTCACCTCCTGAAGTTTCGCAAAGCGGCGCTAAGCCCCGAATGACACGTGATTATACAGGGGGCACCCCCTCTCAGCATGTTCATCAAGCGCCTCCCGCGCATCTCTCGGCTCCCCGAGCATGTCAGGGGGCAGCTAGCACATCTCATGCCGTGTCATCCATGGCCCCGCATCCACAACCGACTGGCTCGAGCCGCAACTTTTCGACTCCGCCAATAATGAGTAAGCCGAGAATGGAGCGTGCTGCTAAACTAAAGCTAGCCGAAGAAGAGATCACCCAGGTAACGTTGCATACGACCAAGCAGAGGAATGATGAATATGCCTTAGATTACATTCGGCGATGGAGAGACCTCAATGCGAGGTGCAAACATTCGCCCAATTACCAGGATGCTCTCCAAATATGCCAGCACAACATGAAAACGCACCGCCTGCTGAGGGCGATTGGCGTCGAAATTAAATCCTTCGAACAACTGGATGATCTTGCGACGGATGTTGAAGACCTCTTGGCAAAACATTGCCCGTCTACTACTGTCCAAAATTGTTAACATAGGCCGACTGATGAGTCACCGGCACAAATGGAGATAAATCCTGCTGACCTTGAGACCTTTGGGCAACGACAAAAGAAATTGAAAGAGGCGGCTGGCCCTCCCTCCCCTAAGCCCTTTGAGCGGCACTTTTCACTGAGGGGCAAAATGATGAAACCCTATTCCTTTCCAAAGGACACGACTCGGGCTCTTTTTGAGTGGGTCCAAGAATATGGCAAAGTAATGCTCCCAGTGCCCAAGCGACCGAATGAGGCAGAAAGAAAAGATGACCCTCAGTTTTGCCTATACCATCGAGGGTTGGGACATTCTATTGAGGACTACTACATATTCAAAGACATCATCGAAGGCCTGATTAATTCGGGTGAATTACAAATGGGCAAGTATAAGGTGGAACCACCGTGCCCTCACCAGATGCCTGTCTTTAAGGCGGCGGCTAACAAGGCCCCTCTGCGTCGGTCGGAGCAACACAAGCACTAAATGGTGCCTCGGGCCCCATGCACCCCCGCTACCATCTGTTCACATGACTTTTCATGAAGAGAACAAGCTACCATGTGCAAGGATTTGCTTTGAGCATCTTCTTCACTTATTCACTCCCGTCATAGGGGCACCTTGAGCTGTAATGTCATTTGGGCGTCTACAGGCCCCGCTGAACCTGTAAGGGCACTTGGGTAGCTTAACAGCCTGCTGAAGAAATGGAAATACCATGATTTACTTAAGGCCTGCCGGGTCTATAAATGTTCGGGGTGGCAACCCGCTGCGAGTGTTGTCCGTCTGATAGCCGGCTAGAATCCCTCATTCGCAGGGATCATTTGCCATGCTTTATGCCAAAAAAAGAAAAAGAAAAAAATGAAGAGAAGAAAAGAGAGCAAAGAAATAAAAAAAAAGAAAAGAAAGGAAGAGCAAGAGAAGAACAAGAAGAAAAGAAGAAAAGAGCACAAAAGAAGAGAGAAAAGATGAACAGAAGTACAAAGAAGAGTGGTGTCATCAGTGTTCATCAACCCCCCCTCTCAACGATCCTTCGGCTTTACAGCCTACTCTCAAGGCCCGTTGACATACACGGCCTGCTCTATTGATGTCTTTTGGCCTCGATAGCCCGCTTTCCTTAATTTTGGCTCTTGCAGCCTGCTTCCCAACTTCGGCTCTTTGCAGCCTGCTTCTCAATTTTGACTTTTGTACCCTACTTCCCAATTTCAGCTTTCGCAGCCTGCTTTCCTGATCTCGGTCTTCACGGCCTGCTTCCCAATCTTTGGCTTTATAGCCTGCTTTCAACTTTGCCCTTTGTCGCCTGCTTCCCAATTTCGGCTTTCGCAGCCCGCTTTCCTGATTTCTGTCTTCACGGCCCGCTTCCCGATCTTTGGCTTGGTAGCCTGCTTTCCCAACTTTTGGCTCTTGTAGCCTGCTTCCCAGACTTTGACCTTTGTAGCCTGCTTCTCAGCTTCGGCTCTTCACGACCCGCTTCCCAATCTTCGGCTCTTGCAGCCCGCTTCCCGACTTTCGGCTCTCGTAGCCCGCTTTCCCAATTTCGGCTTTTGTAGCCCGCTTCTCAGAATCTCGGCTCTCGTAGCCCGCTTTCCCAATTTTGGCTTTTGTAGCCCGCTTCTCAGAATCTCGGCTCTCGCAGCCTGCTTCCCAGAATTTTGGCGCTCGGAGCCTACTTCCCAAAATTTTGGCTCTTGTAGCCCGCTTCGCAGAACCTTGGCTCTCGAAGCCCGCTCCCATATTTTGGCTTTTATAGCCTGCTTCCTAGTATCGCTTGGCTCCTATAGCCTACTTTCCCGATTTTAGCTTTTGTAGCCTGCTTCCCCAATTTTGGCCTTCGCAGCCCGCTACCCAACTCTTGGATTTTGTAGCCTGCTCCCTAACTTCGGCCCCACAGCCTGCTCCCAACTTTGGCCTTTGGTGCATGCTTCCCAACTTGGCCTCTGTCGCCTACTTCCCAACTTGGCCTTTCACAACCTGCTTTCCAAATCTTGGCTCTTGCAGCCTGTTTCCTGTAATTCTGGCTCTTGCAGTCCGCTACCCAGCTTCGACTCTTACAGCCGCTTCCCTAATTTCCTTTCGGCCCTTCGTGGTCTGCTTCCGTAATACCTTTACTGCCACTACACTTATATGTAACAACAATATTTTCTTATGCAAAAAAAACACCAAAAAAAGAAAAAGAAAAAAAAGAACAACAACAACAACAACAAAAACACAACAATAACAAAAAAACAACACAAAAAAAAGAAAAGAGAAGAAAGAAGAGAATGCCTGATTGCCCTGTTTGCATGCTTGCTTAAATATAGAATAAGACACCTTCTTGAAATTTTCTAGGACCGTGTTTCCTTGCTAAATAATAATGCCCCGATTCCGGATGCACGCGCGTCATGGCATAAGCTCGAAGGGAACCCAATTATGGCGGGTGCACACGTCAAGGGGAGGAGTCATGGCTGAATTGCTAAGCCCAACTCACAAAATAAACCTGAGACAACGCTCCCACACTTCGCACTTAATGTGTTCAATAGCTTTCAACCATAGGGATTGCCCGAATTTCTTTTTAGCACTCTACGGAGACTTGAATTCCTGCACTCGCGTGAAGGGTAATCGTGAGGAAAAAGCTGCCTACCCCCACTGTAAAAAAAAATATAAAAAAAGAAGAAAATAGAGAGAAACGCGGATCCGAGTAGCCGGGAATCCCCACTGAAACAAATGAGGAGACTCGCGCGAAAGGGTGAAGCGAATCATAATAAGGATGAAACCTATTAGCCGGGAATCCCCATTGAGACATATGAGGAAACTCACGTCGAACGGTGGAATCCGCAATAGAATTATAATAAGGACGAAGCCTAGTAGCCGGGAATCCCCACTGAAACAAATGAGGAGACTCGCGTCGAACGGTGAAATCCGCTACCAAAATGAACAGCTGGGGGTTGTGCGAAGCTACCGAAACCGAGAGCCTGAAACGTATGTGTAGGCGCTACAGTAATCCTCGAGTGTTGCTTAGAAGCTTGCATATCCCTATGTTCAGGGCCTTTTGTTCACATGTTTACTCCTCCACGCAATAGAGAATTGCCTCGGGTGAAGATTGTAAGGTTGAACTATGCATGACAACCATGTGATATCCTATTGACGGGTGCACCACCCCTTAGCCGTGCCTCGTGGCTCGTGCCGTGTCTACGAATTATGGGCGATGTCCTTATCCCATCCCCTATAGAGGGAGATACCTTATGTATATTTATGTTATGACTGCTGACGCCTGCTTGCATGCTTGGATAATAGAAATAAATAATAAAAAAAATCAATCTTGGCTATCGCAGCCTGCTTTCCCAGTTTTGGCTCGCAGAGCCCAACCTTGGCCCTCACGGCTTACTTCCCGCCCTCACGGATTGCTAATCTCTTAACTTCGGCTTCCATAGTCTGCTTCTCAATTTTTACTTTTACAGCCTGCTTCCCAACATCCCTCAGCCCTCGCGGCCCCAATTGCAGCCTTCGGGCCTGCTCTTCTAACTTCGGCTCCCGTAGCCCGTTGTCCCGATTTTGGCCCTTGTGGTCCACTTTCCCAGATCGGGTTTCATGGCCAGTACCCCCGGCGCATCAAAGAACAAAATACCCTATCACCTTGGCCTAAGCCTACCTTTCGGGTGAGGAATCAACCCTCTTTCCTTGTGCTGACACTAGCCTGTGTCAACGACTTGACCATCTCTTTGTCCCTTCGGGCGACGAACATCTCTTTTGAATCAACAAACTCTTCTCTCCATCCCTTCGGGTGATGAATAACCCGCCAGATCCGGACTTTCTGTCCAGATCATTAAATGAACAAACTCTTCTCCTCGTCCCACAGTGCTTTTGATATCTCCTGGCTCTAGCGGCCCGATCTCAACTTCGGCTCCCATAGCCTGCTGCCCAATTCTGGCCCATGTGGTTTAGTTTCTCGATATCAACCTCGGTCTGTGGACCCGCTCTCCTTATCATGATAAATCTCTCCAACGGGCTGCACCCGCGCGTCCCGCTTTGCTCATCCTTCGCTCGCGTCACCCGCGGGTGGGGGGCATTTGTGGACACCAAAAAAAAAGAAAGAAGAAAAGGAAAAAAAAAGAGAAGAAAGAAAGAAAAAGAAAAGAAAGAGAAAGAAAATAAGGAAGGGAAGAAAGAAAGAGAAAAATAAAATAAATAAAATAAATAAAATAAATAAAAAATAATAAAAGATAAATAGAAGGAAAAAAGAAAAAGAAAAGAAAGAATAATAATGATAATAAATTATATATATATGTGTGTATATTAATAAAACAAGAGGGGAGGGCCCCCCCTCTCTCTCTCTGGATCTCTCTCTCTCTCTCATTTTCTCCCTCACCGCTGCCGCCTCCGACGGCACACCCATGAGCGTCCGTGCCCGGCACGCCCGCTCCTCTCCTCCACGGCACACTCCTCACCCGTTGCACTATCTCCCGCCGCGGCACACTCCCGTGCCGGGTCACCCTCCACTGCACTGGATAACCAACCACCGCCACTGCTCTCTCTCCGCGGTACACTCACCCTCTCCCCGGCACACCGCTGTGCCGGACAGCACCACTGTGCCGGACAACACCCCGCGCCTGATAACCACTCCCCCGTTAGCCGTTTCAACACCCCCACTCCGCTCTGTGCCTTGTCGACCCTTGCTCCTCTGCTTCTGCTGCCTCCGTTGTCCCTACGGATTCTCCCCCTCACAGGTCAGCACTTGCCTCTCCTGTTTCTCGGTCGTCCCCCGTTACCTCTGTTGCTCTTGCTCCTGGCCCCATTTGGGGGGGTTCTGTTGCAGTAGTGGTGCATGGTTGCTCCGTGCCTGTGGATGCTCCTCTCCAGGCCATCAAATCTCTGCGACCTCGTACCCGTCTGAGCCCACCACCTTTAAAGAAGAAGTCTGCAGTTATCAGGCTTTCTTTCAAGCGAAGGTCTAATGACGGAGATGAAACCGTCATCTCAGGTGCTTCAAAAAGATTCCTATATCATCCCAAAGCAGGACTTGTAATACCATGTGCAATGGGTGAGAAGATATTACAAGGATGTTGGTCTAGTACTGAACCATCAGCTTTTAAACTTCGTGGGAACAGCTACTTTAAAGATAAGAGATCTCCAGCTCCAGGCCAATCCCCATACCACCCAATTGGCGTAGATTTGTTTGTTTGCCCACGGAAGATACATCATATTGCCTAGCATATTGAACTTCCTCATGTCAAAGCACATGACAAAGTGCCACCTCTTCTAATTGTTGATATTCAGCTTCCCACCTATCCTTCTGCAATGTTTCTTGGTGACAGTGACGGGATGAACCTTGTGTTATATTTCAAGGTCTCTGAGAATTATGAAAAGGAAATCTCTCCTAATTTTCAAGAGATAATCAGGAAATTTATGGAGGACGAAACTGAGAAAGTAAAAGGATTTGCAATGGACTCTACCGTACCCTTCCGAGAGAGGTTAAAGATCATGGTTGGTGCTGTTAATCCAGCAGAGCCTCGCCTAAGTGCTCCTGAAAAAGAAGTTGTTGCTTGCATATAATGAAAAGCCTGTGCTTTCTCGTCCTCAACACAATTTCTACCGAGGTTCAAATTATTTCGAGATCAACTTAGATATACACCGCTTTAGCTTCACAGCAAGAAAGGGGCTCGAGGCATTCCGGGAGATACTCGATCTGGGTTTGACGATCCAGGCACAGAAACAAGAGGAACTGTCCAAGTAGGCGCTGTGCTGTGAGCGGCTAAACAAGATCGACTTTGTAAACCATGGCCAGATACCCACACTCGTAGCCCTCGATGGTGACGACTAATTCCCTAATATGGCAGAGCCCATCTGGCAAGGCTCATCCGATAGGGTCCATCCGGCAAGGTCCAACCGGCAAGACCCCCCTTCCACCGCCGCGGGCATCTCCGCTGTAGGATCCTCCTGCCCTAGCTTGCTCTCCGGTGGCTTGGACGTTGGCCTTCAGCCCCCTAGCCCCTGCAAGTTCTCTGGCCTCTGCTGGTGCTCTCCCCGGCATCAGGTGTGGGACTTCCGTGCCAGGATCTGCTCTTGGCCATGACCTCCTATGCGCTGGTGGCCCCGTGCCAGTGCTATGCTCTTCTGCTGGCGGAGCTTCAACAGCAGCTGCTTCTCCCCATGGTCTCCAGCCTACTCCCAAGACCTCAGCCGCCGTGGGTGGTTCTGCGGCAGACTCCACCCTACTTGGCCCTAGCCCACCGGCTACTGCTCCCTCCGTATCCGTTGATTCCCCGAGATCGGTTCCTTGACGGGTTTAACGACCAGCTTGGACTTGAGCATCGACGATCTCACCAGAGAACTCCCCAAGGAGATGGCCGGCTTGACGCAGCTGCAGGCCCTGGACCTCTCACGCAACATGCTCTCAGGAGGGATCTCCATCCCAAGTTTTCTGACGAGCCTCACCTCCTCCAACATCTCCGAGAACAACGTCACCCAGTGCACTCCCGAGCGTCAGTGCCCGGCACACCCTCTTTAGCCTTCCACGGCACACTATCTCGTGCCCTTCAACGACACGCTTCTTTAATCTCCAGCGGCACACCCACCATGGGCTTCAACGGCACGCCCAGTGGGCCTTCAGCGGCACACTCGTTTGTGCCCTTTGGCTGCACACTATGAAGTGCCTTCAGCGGCACACTCTTTGATACCCTTTAGCGGCACACTATGGGGTTCCTCCACGGCACCCTATTTATGCCCTTCAGCGGCACACCTTGAAGTGCCATCCACGGCCGTCTCCTGCCGGCCTTCAACGGCACGCCTTTTGCCCTCTTCAGCGGTACGCTTGGGCAACCTCCAGCGGCACGCCCTTTTGGCCCTCCTACGGCACACCTTTTGAGCCCGCCAGCGGTACAGCGTTAAGGCATGTCAACGGGCCGAACGACGTGGTGCCCATGCCCTATGGATCTTCGGCGCGCAGTGGCTATCCGAGGTGTCGGCCAGGGGTTGGGCCACGCAGGCTACCATCTAGCCACCCAGGACGGGAAAGGTCAAACGCCATCATGATGAAGCTGCTTCCCGCCTCTGACTGCCGTGCTCGAAGGCTCCCGCGGCTGGGAGTATAAATCCCCTCCCATTCCGGCAGAAGAGAGGGAGGGAACAAGGCAGACGGGGAGGACACACCCACGGAGACGAACAGAGCCTGCCACCGGGAGAAGAGAGAAGAGGAAGAAGAAGCTGCTCCGGTGTTGGAGGCTTCCCGGAGGCCAGAGAAAAGAGAGATAGTAAGAGAAAGAGAGAGAGAGGGAGGGTCTGTGTAGCAGGGGGAGTGGGGAAGAGCAGGGAGCCGTCGCCTCTGCTCGACCCCAGCTCCCCTCCTATTTCCTCTCCATGTTCTTCCTTTTCTTCGTCTCCCCTCCTCTATGGCTTCGGCCTCGATGTATATCGCAATGTGCATGGCCGGTCACGGTCATTTTTCTTTATGAATGAAAGTCTTCCCCCCTCTTCTTTTGGGTCTCTTGTGGCCTCCCTCAGTCTATCAAACTGCGTGTGGTGTGTTGTGCATTTCCCCTGCTATCTTCTCGGTGTTCTTGGATTCTATGTGTCGATGTTCTTCCCCTCTGAGGGCCCGGATTCCACATTTGATCTTTGGCCCAAATGGGAAGCTTGTTCCTTCCTCTCCTTTAGAGCCCCACGAGCCTAACATCTTTCCTTTGATCCCCTTGTCGCCCTCCTCCCTTGGTAGCTGAATCCCCCTTGGCCAGTCTTGGAGATATCTCCCATTCGTTGGTTCTTCCGGACTTTCTGAAGTTTTATCAAAGGTGCGGTCGCCCCTGGCGCACACCTCAGATTGTCGGGTTCCGCCACTCCTTGTGGGCGCGTTCGCTTTATTCTCCTTCCATCCTGGGTCCGGGGGAGATGCTGCCGAAATTTTGTCAGGATTGCAACTAATAAAAGAAATAAGAACACAATATAATTTTAACCTCTAAAAATAATGGTAAATAAGAAATACCTTGCATGAATCCCTGGGGGCCCGGCACGGCCCAGCCTTCCTCTTGTTTAGCGCCCTTTTTTCCCTTACTCGGCACATCCTTTCAACCCTTCCCCGGCACACTCTTTCAGCCCTTCCCCGGCACGCCCTTTTATCTCTTACCCGGCACACTCTTTCAGCCCTTCCCCGGCACACCCTTTTATCCCTTACCCGGCACACTCTTTCGGCCATTCCCCGGCACACTCTAGCCACCCTTCCCCGGCACACTCCAACCACCCTCGAATTGGCACACCTTTTGGCCCTTTGCCCGGTACACTTTTGGCCCTTTACCCGGCACACACATGCCCCCCTCCTGGTTTCTCCCATACACATGCAGCAGGGTGGCAGCCATTTGTATATATAGATGTATATATAACACACGCACATACGTTACACTCATACACACCCTCATATGCACCCACGTTACACACACATTCATCTAACGCATCAAAACTCAAGTCACAAACCCATTAATACTTCACTAATGTAATTAACACCTTAAACCCATTAGACATACATTAACATACAACCCATGTAATACGTAGTAACATGGGTGAATATAGATATATATATATATATATATATATATATATATATATATATATATATATATATATATATATATGAATGAATTTAATAAAGCCAACACAATAAAAATAAATAAATGGATTTAAGAAAGTCAACACAGTAAAAAAAAGGGGAACCAAACACATTCAACACCAACACACCCACAACTCACGTAACATACTTGACGTAAAACCCATCCGATATGCGATAATAGATGAATCGGCGATAAAAAAAATCAATCAAACAAAAATAATAAATATAATATAGTGAAATAAGTTCAGAAAATAAATGAATAGATAACTAATAATAAAATAATGTTAAGGTAAATGAATAAATAAATAAATAAATATATATATATATATATATACGGGTCAGAATAAAAAGGGGAAATAACATAGTAAAATTGAGATAAAAAACATGATAATAATATTAATACTTTAAAAAATATACAAATATACATCTGTGCATGTGTATAAACAATAAAATTCAATAACCTAAATAATAATAACAAAAAAAAACATGATAATGTCCATTTCGGACCCAACCTCTCCAGACCCGGTGAATGGAACATCGATGATGCCCCGGCAAGCCGTGTTCGGACCTCGGGGATTTTCCCCAATATGGCTGTAACTCGGTATCGCCCTAGGCCAATAGCTCAACCGACCGGACTCGTTCTCATTGGGATTTAATCCCACCTTCTTATCAAAATTGCCGCGTGCTCGGCATACATTTGTATGGGTCTATTTCCGTTTTCACCGCGCCTTCTACATGGACTTTCGTTCGAAGAGAAAATGGTCCATGAGTGACCGATATGGTTTGGGCACTTACACCCTAACGCGAGTTCTTTAACGTGATTCAAGATTCTTATTGTTTCATTTCACTAGCATAATCTTCTAGGCCATAAGGCCCCTTTTCTCGGCGATTAATCAAGGGTGTTCCCCTCTCAGAGGGGATGTAAATGACGTTGTGACATTTATGGCGCGGCGGGTTTTGGTCCCGACACGAACCACACAATCGTCTGACGAAGTCAGATCGAGCGCACCATGGGTTTCCATGAGGCCCGAATAAATCGTCACTCTGTGACTGGCACGCCCAGGCACTTAATAAACCAACAAACGAATAAAATAATTGTTAAATAAAAAGTGCGTCCACAAGGACTCAGAAAGAGGGAAGAGGAAATTATGCACTCACAGCCACTGCCACTTCTTCCCGAAGTGAGATCTTAGCGGTCGAGACGGCAGCATCCGAGCTTACCCCGACTTCTCCCTGCCGCAAAGCCCCGACCAGGGATGCCAGTCTATCCAAGCCAGCAGTGGTTGTCGCTTGTCTGGCAGCTTCTAAACCCGGGGCGTGAATTGCTACATCTATAGACGAGGCCTGCTCCTGTTGGAAGCCGAAAATAATGATATCAAGAAGGTTAGTTGACGGCCTCAAGAAAGAGACATGAATTAACAGGTTTGCACTTACAGGCACCTGCTTCATCAGGCTAAGAGACATAGGTAGTACCGGGGCTTTCCAGGCGGAAACTTGAAATCTGGGCTCCCCGGGTACACCCTCAGTTGAAAGCACTTCGTCGGAAGTGTAGCCGTAGTCTACCTTTTAGCCCGACGAGATTTAGTGCTAGTGGGCACCTCTTTTGCTGTCGAGGCAGCCCCCGCCTCGACATCCGGGGTCGGCAACCGTGACTTCCTTGACCGCCGCCCCTTTTTCCGATATATCTGCCCGAACCGGGATGCCTCCGGGGCCACCTCTGGTTCTGGGGCCGCCACATCAGCTCCTGCTAGGCAAAGCAGGATCCGGGTCAGTTAGGCCCGCCAAGTTTCAAAATTGTAATCGAAGCGACTGGCAAAGAAAGTGATATACCTCCTTCAGCTTCGATGGCGGGAGTTGGGGCAAAGAAGGTCTCGTCGACAGATTCCATGGCCCCGTGGGTCCCAGCTTCACCCACGCCTGGAATAGATACGGGCGCAGGCCTCTCGGCGACAATTGGAACAAAAAACATGTGTGTTACAAGAAATGCATCTCCTAATGTCTAAATAAATCTCGGAGAGCCTCAAAGAAGAAGAAACCCGACCTGCAGGCCGACTCGGCTCGGTTCGAGTAGCCTCGAACTCCTCAAATGAAAAGATCAAAGGCGCCGGGGGAACGGTCGACGTGGCTTTAGCAGTCTCCTTCTTTCGTCGTTTTGCCTCCCGCCGCCCGGCCGCCTTGGCAGCATCTACTGCCTTCTTCACGGGTGATTTCGGCCGAGGCCTCTTCGCAGGCGGAGGCAAGGGAGTCGTGGTCGGAGCCGCTGTCACCTCCTCAAAGTAAGCAGGTTTCCCTGCCTGTCGCAGAAGATTGCGATACGTCGCCATTTGAGTGTTGTCGGGGTGATCTGTTAAAAAAAAAGAAAAAAAAAAGAAAGAAAACAAGGGACCCGATCAACGTCCAGTATTCAAGAAAGGTCAACATTGAAGAACACAAGGGAAAGAAGAGAACACTAAGTACCATGTGGGCCAGTGTACAGCCGCAGTGTTATCGGCCAATAATTGAGGGACGGCTCCTTGTCCCGATGACCCGCCTCCCGGACCAGCTAGCATACATCTTCAATCTTTTGGCAGCGATCGGCGAGGGCGGCCAGGTCCGCATGCTTCTTGGCGGCCAAGTGGCAGAAAAGGTTGAAGTGGTCCATTCCCCACCCCTTGGCATAATAGTAGGCAATGTGCAAGCGCTTGCCCAAGATGGTTGCTGCCGAACCTTCAATCTTCAACCCGTGCACCCGGAGGAGGACGTAGAGCCATGTGGTGTCCTTGTAGTTATCTGGCTTCCGTTCCTCCCTCCTCACAAAGGTGCGATAGGGACAAAGTGGGTCCATCTCCGGGCGCCAGCTCCTCGCTGGGGTACCTTCTTCCTCTATAGGAAATGGATAATTGGTCAGTTCCAGGTGGTCACTCCCAACGTGGCAAAGGTCCCGCAAGGTCTTCTTGAAATCATCCTTCACCACCGGAGGCAGCGTAACCTGCGGTGTTGGTTTGGTCTCGCGAGATGCCTTGCGCGCGATCATGTACGCGGCTACTTCCTGTTCCTTGCCGCGCCTCAGTCGGAGTAGGAGCTCCGGGTCAATATCTAGTACCGGCACTGGCTGTTGGCTCAGAAATTTCCTCTCTGCCCCATCCCAGCAATCGGTCCGGCATAATCGGTAAAAAGATGTCTGGGCATTCCACCATTTCACATACTCAGGGGTCACCCATGGAACCCGACCCGGGGTTGGCACCCTGAAGCTGGCGGTGTCTGCCCGATGAAAGAAATCCCACCAGGTTCGGACAGTTTCGGCAGTGGGACTCCCCCGGAGACTTCGCATCGGTAGATCGAAGCGAGCGCCGTGCGCCGGGATATGCTGATCATATCCGAAATTTCTGACGAAGCGAAAGGGGTAGTACGGCTCCAGTAACAGACTGTCCCCCTTTCGGAAAGCCAACACGCTTGGACGAATGGATAGTGCCCAGGCCCTGAGCTCCAGCTCCAGTAAAGGGCGGACCACGTTCTCCTGACTGATCGGGTGCACGTACTTTTCCACTTGGTCATCTCTGCATTCCCGGTTGCTGTTTACTAGCGGGCTGGAGTGAGCGGTCAGGGTCCATAAATGAATAGTGCCCGCACTATCAAGGGGCACCGTCGTCAGCCTGCCCCGGATGTCATACAACCGCATGGACGTCGAGCTTGACGCCACACTCACGAACTCCAGCATCCGTGGAACCAGCCCCCAGCCTTGAATGGTGCGTGGGGCGAACTCCGGGAATAGAGAACATACCCACGCATTGAAAAAAATGCAGTGGGCACACATACCGCGCCTACCGCGGGAACTGGTGACTACTGATGTCCCCAAGCGCTTTATATATCAGACACAGCGTGGCCGGGCGCAAAGACAACTTGATGGGGTCATCACCATCCATCCTGACACTCTCGACCATTCCTGTCACCCCGGAGGCGTACATCATGGTCTAGTCGTTGATTTGGAGTCCTATGTATGTTTTTTTATTTTATTTGAGTCATATCATTATAATTTCCCTTTTATTTGAGTCATATCCCTAGGTCTTGTGCTTATTTCCCTATGTTTGAGTGTCATTAGGTTTATTAGTTAGCTATTGGGCCCAATTCATTAGGCTTGGCCCATGGGCGCCCCTATCTTGTTGGTTATTAGTCAATGTGTCAAAAGTCAGGGTCTTATTGTAAATTGTGGGATCCCTATAAATAGGACCCCACTCTCTCCATTTTGAGGTAATGAATCAATGAATGAAAAACTTGCCATTTTGAGAGTTCAAACTTCTTATCTAGTGGAGAGATTCTATTATTTGGGTGAGAGACCCTAGGGGAGAGATTCCCCACCCATCCCTCTCTTAATCTCTCTCTTTCACTCCTCTTTCTCTCTCCTCCACACCCAATTTCAAAAATTTTATCTCTCCTCCCTTCCTAACCACCACTCTCCCACCTACCCCCATTAAAGGTCACTCCCCTTCCCCACACATCCCATTACTCCACCCCCTAGTCCCAAGAGAGCTTCCACCAATCCTAGCTCCACCTCATAACCCCCAACTACCCCACCCACTTCCCCAAGCACCCTTCCCACTACCCCAAGCACCCCTTCCCTTCCCCAACACAACCCCTCCCATCCCCAAGACCACCATTGAATACCCTCCATTAAGGAAAATTCAAACTCACCTTCCCTCCACCCACTTGTGCCCCCCTCACCTTCCCCTCTCCCTCCAAGCCCAAATTCGCAGCTCCTCTCTCACCCATAGCAAACACCCCCTTCCAGCCCCCATTCTCCCCTTCCCACACCTTGAAACCCCCCCTCCTAGACCCCCTCACAGCTGGGGTTGCCCCTACACACAACCACCTCATTTCCCCTCCCATCTACCCCATTCCCCATTACCTATCTCCACCCTCTCAAGTTCTGGTTGCAGGCAGCAGATTGGCCCCAGGTTACAGAGGCCACCCCGTCGTCCCCTGGGAGCTTCAGGTGGCATACCATATATCGACGGAAGCTTCTGCCTATCTTCTTCGCAACGATGGTGGTCTCGTCCCATTCTGAGTTCGTGATCGACCAGGAGAGCCATTCTCCCACAACTGCACAGATCCCCCCTAGCAAGAGACCATAGCCGGATTGGAAGCTCCACTGAGACGATCGTGTTGGGAATCGGATCAAGAGTTCTTCTTCAAACATCTTATACTGCGAGTCTTCTAACATCTCCAAGAAGCAGAGCCCCATTTGGTGATTGGACCTGAAAGTTATCAATTTTCTCCCTCGGGTGCTTGGTTCTGCTTCCACTTAGTCTACACCGACCCCTCCTCGGTGTTTAGAGCCTACTGGTCGACCCTGACATCAGATGGCATCTCCGTTGGTCTTGCTTCGAAGATGACTCATCAACGGTTCCAACGACTCTAGCAGCACCTGATTCTGATCTCGGGAGCAACCGTGGAAACTTCTACTTCCTGATGTTGGGAACCTGAAGCTGTCAGATCTGAGGGTCTGCCACCCTGTTCAAGCCCCTACCCCCACTAGCAGCAGTGCCTGAAGAAATTTAAAAAATTCAAGCATCATCCAGATCCAGCTACGAAGAATCTCAAGTGGTTTCGTCTACAACAAAATTCGGGGCTGACCACAGCGTCCAAATACCTGACAGTCTATCCTGAGACACAGTCAGCGGGCAGATTCGGCTTCGACTTCCCTCTCTTCACTTCTAGCTCGAATTCCCCTCCCCGCTTGGCCGGCTAAAGGCCCCTCCCTACGTGGAGGTAGTATTGAGTGTAATCATTGGCTTCCCTTCCCTGAGATCCCCCCCTCCCTTGCATGGGGGTAGTTCATGTAATCATCGACGCGGCGTGCGGGTGCTTCCCCTCGCCTCCCCACTTGCCCCCGTCTCCGACCGGAGTCGGTTTCTTCAAACCGGCTAGGTGAGAACTCGTCCCTTGCTCTCAATTATTCTTGTTCATCTAATATTCTCCAATTGCGCCGTCGGTAAGGAAGAGAGCACCCGATTTTAAGGCTCCACCGCACTTGTGCGACCCCCGTGGGTGTGAGTGAGTGATCTGCGTCCCTCGGCCAAGGCTAACACATTGAGTTGAATATCCACACCTCAAGGGGAGGTTTGACTTAGACTTTGCTGGCCCTCTACCAGCAAGGGGCTTGTCCCATTTCCTCGACTCGGCATCCCCGAGTTACCCCCGGGATAAGTGTGTGCACCATACGAAGGTCCGCTTGCGTAGGCTTCATAGCCTTGTGGCTGTGCTTGTTAAATTAGGTCCGAGGTTGTGTCACATCAAGTGGTATCAGAGCAAGTTTTAGACTTGTCTCTACTAAGTCTAGTCCTTGGGCACATTTGCATTCATCAACATGGCTACCTCTCTTTGGTCACATTCATCCCACTCGACCCCCCACAAGGTACCGATCAACCCTCCATTTGACATAATCTCTTTTGAGGATCTCCTCTTCGATGGATCATGCTATAGTGCCTACCTAAAGTGGGAGGTCACCATGGAAAAACACTTTGAGAGAACTATGGTTTATGGACTCGCAAGAGTCCGCGTTGCCATGGGGCAATTTCGGGGTCAAGCCAAGGAAAAATGGAGGAACATAGTGGGCTTAAGGGACGTTAGGAAACAAGAACCCATTTCCTCATGGGATGATATGAAGAAAGAACTTAGAAAAATATACATCCCCAAATATTCCCACCCCTTCTACTCAAACACCCCTACCCCGAGGTGCACTACCACTCCTCCATCCCCACCCGACCACCTTGATACCACCTTTAGGCCTCCTCCCCCACCACTCCCAACAAATCACTTCTCAACCATCATAACTACACTTCGCGACCAAGTCCTCTCCCTTAAGGCCCAAATAAACCAAGCATCCACCTCTCCACCAAATCCCCTAAGGGTCCCCACACTCCAACCAAAACCCCCTTCCGCAAACCTCACTATCCAAACTCAATTGGCCCCCACTTCCCCCCCTCCACAACCGGTCGATCCCAAGGGGAAGAGACCCCTAACCGACCCGGTTTCCCCAATAAGGACCACCATTCAAACCCAAGTGGACCCCGTGTCCATCCCTCCACCTAGACCCATGACAGCTACCACCCCCAACCCACAATCCCTCACCAAACCCATACCCCACATCTCCCCTTGGTCCCCACCACTACCCCTACATCGTCCCCTAAAAAGGGTACACCCCCCAAAACCCATCAACCCAAATCTTGTCACCCAACCCACCTTCCACTTCCAACCCCAATCCTACCCCAACCTAGGCCTCCACTACTTCCACTCCCAAACCCCACTCTACCAATCCCAATCCATGTTTCCCTTTACCCTCCACCCGGGAGCACCACACACCAACCCTCATCACCCCAAAAGACCCCCTCACATCCTTGGTAGAAGAACTCATACCCGATCAAATAGTTGTGAGCACTCCAAACCCACCCCCCACCTTGGAGGAAACCCAAGTCCAAGTTGAAGAAGAAACCTCACACGATGGTCTTTACCTTACACCACCCTCTCTAGTTGGGGCGGAGCTCATCTTAGGAGAACCCATTGTTAGTTGGCTAAAGGAGAGCCCAATTAGAGAGATCCCGGCCCATGTTTTCCCTCTCATAGAACAAGACCTTCCCATAGTGCCCTTCTTGGTGACGACACACGCCGCATCACTCGACGGAGCACACGGAGCACGCCAGCATCTCTTTGGCTAGGCGACTACGGCATCTACTAGAGGATCTTTTGATAAGATCATCATGGGATCGACAAACGGCAACGGACAATCGTCAAAACGTCGCCATCAACTATCAAATCATATTAACTATATCTTGGTGTCTTGTGCTAATGGGCCACATGCATGGGCCTAAAATGAATGCTTTTCTTTTATTAGGATATATATCCACCTCTTTAATGTAAGGATGCCTCGTGGAACCCATGATGGATGAAATTCCAAGGCATCCTCTCCCCTCCCCATGCTTTGTGTCCTTTCCCCTTCCCCACCACTTCTACTTAAACCTCATGTAGCCCACGTTCTCAAGCAAGAATGAAGTTAAATTTTTGGAAAGATGGGGAAACCCCCACTCTCACTACCTCTCTCCTCCCCTCAAATCTCCCCCACGTCTCCCCTTTTATCTCCCTCCCTCTTTCCCAAGCCAGCGCGAGGCCCACACCTTCTCCACCTCTCTCCTCTCGCGTTCCCCCCCTCCTGCGTCTCCCTCTCCACCTCTCCTCTCTTCACCCTCTCATCTCATTAGCCTTCTCTCTCATGCCCTCTCATCAACGGTGACCTCTCTTCACCCCTCCTCCTCTCTGTTCTCATCTCCCCTCCTCCTCCTTTCCTTCTTCCCACAAGCCCACACACCACCGCGGCTATTTCCCCCGCTATAACCCCCCTGGCCACCGGCCTTCCCTTCCTCTTCCCCTCTCCCCCTCTCCCTTTGCTTCTCCTTTTCCCCTCCCTTACATCCAGAGTTTGGCCCAGCTACCTGACCCCCCTTCCTCCGTCCCTCAACCCCCTCTCTCCCTGCAACTGCAGTCTATCCTCTCCCCCCCTCTCCCTCTAACTTCTTCTGCTACGGCCAGCACAACCTCCCACATCTTCAACCCCCCCTTGCCATGCACGTGGTTGTCACGTCCACCCTCCCACCAGCGCAGCCCTCTCTTCTCACTCCCCCACTCCTCTCTTCCTCTGCTCATCTGAAAACCCAACCCCACCGCCATACACATGGCCTCACCGTCGTCCTAAGCCCACTGCCACCACCATGCTCTACACCACCTGCAACTCTACCAGCTGCCTGTCCTATCTCTGCCCCCCTCCATCATGCACCCAGTCATGCCGAAGACCCCTTGCCGCTCCCCATTCCCATCACCACAAGCCTCCACCACCCAGCCATCTTGGGAAGCCGGAGCATGAAGACGGCGCGCACATGCAGTCCCAACAGCACCAAGCAGTCACCTTGCCTCCACGTGCGCGTAGCCCTGCCGATCCAAGCATGCAGAGGCCAGCAGCTCCGCCTCCTTCCCCAGCATGACCACCCTCCGAGCTCGGCGAAATCCACAACACGGTGAGCATACGGACCACATGGCAAGCATGGCACCCCGCCATGCAACCCATGCTTAATGCCCATCTCACCAACGTCGCCAATGGCATCGTCGAGCACGTCAGCGGCCCGAGCATCCCTGCATCCGAGCTTGGCGAGCACCATGGGCGAGCGCCGCAAGCACCTCATCCGAGCACGGCACCCAGCGTCGTCAACCGCTGCGAGCCCCCCCTGCCGATCACCGTTCCGAGCACGGCCACCCTCCGAGCATGGCGACCACGGTGTCCCTCCGGGCACATCGGCGGCCCTGTCCGAGCATGCCGGCAAGTTCTCTAGTTGGCCCGCCCAGCTCCCCTGCCCCTCCCCTGCCCGTGAGCAAGGCAGCATTGGCCCAGCCGCTCCGAGCACCCCACGTCCCATTCTCTATCCCCCCTCTCATTCTCCCCACCCTCTCTCTCTATCTCTACGGGATGCCTTCCTGTAAACAACAACAAAAAAAAATGGATGACACGTCCCTCTCTCAACTATCCCCCTCATCCCTTTCTCTCTCCCAACCCCTCTCGTTCCCTCTCTATTCTCTCTCTCTTCAACTCCTCTCCCTTTCTCTCTCTTCCTGTCGGCCACCACAGTGGAGCAGCAAAGCAAAGAAAAAAAAAACGTAAAAGATGCACATGCATGGCTCTGTCACTTCTTCTCTCACGTCACCTTCTCAACCTCTCCATTCTCTTTCTCATTCCCTCTCTTCTTATTAAGCATACGTAGCAGGGCCATGAAGAAAAAAAAATGTAAAGAGCAATTTACCTGAGGTGCATGTGCATGGTTTTTCCATGCTCTCACGTCACTCTCTCATCCCTTCAACTCTCTCTTCCCATCTCTCTCTATTGTCTATCTCGATATGTTCTTTTGAGAAAAAAAAATGAATAAAAGAAGGAAGTGGCAGAGAAGATTTGAAAAACAAAAGGGTGATGAATTTTTTTCACAAAAAAGTGACAAAAGGAGAAAAAGTGATGAGAAATATTTCTAGAAAAAAAGTGATTAAAAAAAAAGGAAAAGGACAATCACAAGTTTGGAGATTTTGTTTTATATCAAATCATTTTCGGACTCGGAGGCTCGTCTCACATCATCTTTCTTCTCATTTGAGGCCATGTTGGGCCTAGGTTTGGTCCCTGCGTGGACACGTTATCTAGTTCTTTTATGTTATCAGACTATGTGTAGGGAGTATTGGGCTGTCTTCCTTTATTATTGGGCTTAGCCTTGGCCCATAGATGGTTGAATTAGGGTTAGGGTTTTGGGGAGGGGGGCACATCCCTCACCTTTGGTGGCTGCGCCACCTTCTCCCCTTGGCCCCTCCACTTCCCTTTTTGGGCGCCCCCCCCTTTCCCCATTCCATCTCCCCCCCTTTCCCCTTTGGGCGCCCCCCCCTTGATCCCTCCTTGATTGGAGGGGGGCTGGCCGCAACCCCCTTGAATGGAGGAGGGCTGGTCGCACCCCCCCTTCCATTTGCGCCCCCCCCCCCTTCCTTGTGGCTTGGGATGAAACCCTAGCTCTTCCCCCCCGGATATATAAGGCTTGTATTTTTTCTTTTGGTGGATTATCAAATGAATAAACAAAAAAGTTGCTGTTTCTCTTGAAGGAGGCTGCGCCCCCCTCTGTTTCTCTTTGATCCTATGACGGGATCAATCTTGGGGTGTGACTCCCCATCCCCTCGGTGCGACGCCGAGGTTCCCCCTCTCTTCTATCTCTTCACAAATTCAAGCTCAGTGCAACCAGATCTTGTCTCCAAGAGCTGTGACGTCCTCCTCTGTTCCTGGTTACTTTGGGTGACCAGCCCATTTTTGGGTGATCCTGCTACGAGTCGCCAATGCGTGCGAGGTGGTCTCGCCTCATTCGGAGTTCGGCATCACCCGTGGCGGTTTTCTTCGTGAGCACGCGCAGGACCCCCTCTCCCTGCGAACCTGGTTCTGTCCGCCCCCTTGCAAAAATCCCACGGGACGGACATCAGCGAGTTTGGATGTGGTATCTTCACCGGTCGTACCTCTCTTCGTCCTCTTTCCAGCGCCGCCGACCTCACCCCGTTCCGACGTCCGAGCTGTTCGTGACGTCCATTCCCGTGAGGTCGTGCAGGTCTGCCCTGTCCACCCGGCGCCAGGACTACCTGCAGATTCCTGAGCTTGCTGCACTCAATCACAACTGGATCTGGACGAGCCCTTCGGTTGGGACCTGCTGCCCTGCGTCCTCTTCGTCCTCCAACAAGCGGAGCTCCGTTCGCCCTTCGGAGCTATTTCTTGTCATTTTTCCCGCTCGATCACGTGGTTCTGGGAGCAGAATCCCTGTCGCAACTTGCAGGTGCGCCCCCGGCTTCCACGGACAGAATCTGCATGCCCCCTTTGGCCAAGACTTCCTCCCATGAACTAGCTACGCGCCCTCGCTGACGGCGCCTCAATCGGACACCGGATCAGGTCGTGGGAGCTTTCATCGCCGAGTCACGCATTGCTGCGAACCTGCCGACCGCCGCTCGGGTCCTCCTCGCGGCCAACCCTTCACCGAGTGCCGCCCGTCAGCCCGTACATCGGCAGCCCCGAATCTCTATGTTGTAGCCTGTTATCTCCCTGCGAGGAGTGGGCATTTGTGGTTGAGGTTGTATTATTGTTCATCCTTGTGTATCGGGGTTGTTGATCTCGGCCGGGGTTTCTTCCCCACGCCTAGGCGTGGAGGTACGTGCGATGCTCCCTTTGTTGGCATTTGCTTTGCTAGTATGCTTTCTATTATGCCGCGTGAGTGCTTAGGATCCTAGCTAGTCTTTTCGTCACCGCGTGACTGTGAGTTGAGAGCACCCATCCCGTGACCCTAGTCGAGCGCCGAGCTCGGACTAGATTCCCTTAAGCGTACGGCGGTTCCTTAGCCGCTGAGATCCCCGCGCTTCCCTCATAGGGACGGTCGTTGGGCTTGAGTTTCTTGTTGAGAGACGCCTCCACCCGGAGGAACGCTACGGAGGTCAGCCGCCCGGCTTGCCTTTGGCGTGCGAGTGCTGGCCGCACTGTGTTGCTTTCATAGGTCCTAGCCCTTTCAGTCCCGTCCCGCATCAAAGTGGTATCAGAGCATATAGGTTTGCGTCTAAGGTAGAGTCTTACATTCCATTTTGCATATGTCCACCCATATAGGTCTAGTGTGTCCCCCTTAGCCCCTTTAGGTGCCTTTGCTGCCCACTCGGGGTGGCACCCACTACCATCGCCCGGACACTATGGGCGACCCCCGTGGTACCACCCAGGGAGGCCCCTCTCTAGAGGATTTCATGCCCGAGGTCATGGAGCGCTTGGCTAGTTCTGAACAAGCCATTAAGGACCAGACCAACGGTCTGGAGGGCCGAGTCAAGGCCATAGAGGACCGCGCTGAGGTTTCTGACCGATCTATCCAGGGTCTGATCAGGCGGATAGGGAGGATAGAGGAAGTGCCCCATCATGACCCCCCTAGAGTTGATCGTGCCCCACGGGCGGCAGCTGCCCAGCCCCCCCCCCCCATATCGGGCTGAGGAGCGACGGCTGCGAGCCCCCGACTTTGAGGATTACAGATCCGATAATGATTACGAGGGGAATGGCCGACGCCACCGTGGTCACCGACCACAGAGGGATGATGAGGATGATCGGGCCCTTAGGACCGTTCGCGCGGACTCTCCCACTTTTGACGGGTCCCTGGACCCGAAGATCTATCTAGACTGGGAGGCTAGCATGGACCGGTATTTTGAGTGGGGCGAGATGTTTGACCACCGGCAAGTTAAGTTTGCCAAGATGAAGTTACTGGGGCGAGCACAGACGTATTGGAGGAATGTGGAGAGTCTGATATTTCAGCGTCAGGACCCCCAGGTTGAGTCTTGGGGTGAGATGAAAGTCAAACTCCGAGAAAAATATCTCCCCGCCACTTATCGCCAGAGGCTCATTGATAGATGGCAGAGCCTCACCCAGGGAGATCGGACCGTGTCCGAGTACATCGCAGAGTTTGACGAGTATTTCTTGCGATGCGGAGTCACGGAGGAGAGCGCCATGCCCGTCTCTCGTTTCCGTCGTGGTCTACGGCCCCATTACCAGTATGAGTTATTTCGCCGTAATGTGACCACCTTAGAGGTCGCGTACCAGGTCGCTATGGAGCTAGAACAGTTTGAGGCGGAGTTCACTCCCACTCAACGTCAGGGGACCACCAGTCAGCGGGGGTTCGACCCACGCACCGCACCTTGTTCCTATAGTCGGTTTCCGGCAGCTCGGCCCTCGGAATCCCCTCGCCAGGACCCCACTGTTCCTAGGCCTCGCCCTCCCCTGCCGAGGGACACTCTCCCTCCTCCTCGCCAGCAGCTACCTTACCCCACTTCACGCCCTCAGCCTCCCGCGTTCCCTACCCGACCCCAGCTACCACCACCCCCGGCCCGTCAAGATGACAAGGGGAAGAGGCCGATGACCGATGGAGCATCTCCTAGCACAGGGGCGCGAAACAATTGTTATAGGTGTGGTGGAGTCGGCCATTATGCGAACAAGTGCCCCACTAGAGAGTCTCTTGTTGTGGCGGACCCCTCGCCCACTGATCCCACGGCTGAGCTTCTGCCAGTCAGCTATGAGGCCGACCAGGAGTTAGCGGAGGAGTTCTTCGATGAGTTGCTTGAGGGAGAGCAGGACGATGTCCCTGGTACTCAGTATCAGGGCGATGCGCAGTTAGGGGTAGTCCGGTGTATCCTTACCCAGCCCTAGGTGAGTGACGACTGGCGTCGTACCACCATCTTTCACACCTTTTGTAGACTTGGAGGGAAAGCCTGCAAGGTGATCATTGATAGTGGGAGCTGCATTAATGCCATATCCACCGGTACGGTCACTCGTCTTGGGTTGACACCTGTGGACCACCCTGCTCCATATCGGGTATCCTGGGTAGATTCTACCTCTATCCCGGTCAGGCTTCGTTGTCTAGTGCCATTGCAGTTTCAGACCTACCATGATGAGATTTGGTGTGACGTGCTACCTATGGAGGTGGGTAGTATCATTCTAGGTAGGCCTTGGCTCTTCGATAGGGATGCCACCCTCCATGGCCGGTCGAACACTTGCATCTTCGACCATGGTGGCCATAGGATCACTCTTCACCCCACCCAGCCTAGGGATCCTGCCGTCTGCGGGCCAGCCGGCCCTAGTGCCACGAACACCCCTCGTCAGGGGAAGGCCGACCCTCCAACCCCACCCTTGGTGCCAGCCACTACCTCCTCCACTACCCTCACCCTAGGAGAGCCTTCCACTAGGAGGTTGATGGTGATTAGTCCCCGTGAGATGGAGAGGGAGTTCACCAGTGGTAGTCCCCTCTTTGCTGTTGTTGTTCGAGAGGTGAGTGATGTCATCCCAGGATCCGAGGGTGAGCTAAACCCCGAGTTGGCTGCGATTTTACGTGAGTTTTCTGATATCTTCCCGGAGGACCTCCCTGGAGGCCTTCCACATATGCGTGACATCCAGCATGAGGTTGACCTTGTCCCGGGCTCTTCGTTGCCTAACCTCCCTCACTATAGGATGAGCCCCGCGGACCATGCCGAGTTGCAGAGGCAGGTCGAGGAGTTGATGAGTAGGGGATCCCTCAGGGACAGCAAGAGCCCTTGCGCTGTCCCCGCTTTGCTAGCCCCGAAGAAAGATGGCACATGGAGGATGTGCATCGATAGCCGTGCGATCAATAAGATCACGGTGAAATATCATTTTCCTATTCCCCGACTGGATGACTTATTAGATATGATGTCGGGAGCCACTATTTTTTCTAAAATTGATCTTCGAAGTGGCTATCACCAGGTTAGGATCAGGCCTGGGGATGAATGGAAAACTACATTTAAGACCAAGGATGGTCTGTATGAGTGGTTAGTTATGCCTTTCGGGCTATCTAATGCCCCTAGTACATTCATGCGGTTGATGACCCAGGTCCTGCGGCCTATGATAGGGGTCTTTTTGGTCGTCTACTTCGATGACATCCTTATTTATAGCAGCACTAGGGAGCACCACTTAGACCATCTCAGGCAGGTCTGCGTTATTTTGAGGCGAGAGAGCTTATTCGCCAACCCGAAGAAGTGTGCTTTCATGACCGATCAGGTTTCCTTCCTTGGGTTCATAGTGTCTCGCGATGGGGTCTCCGCTGATCCGGAGAAGATACGCGCCATTCAGGAGTGGCCCGAGCCCCGCACCCTCCACGATGTTCGGAGCTTCCATGGCCTGGCGACGTTCTATCGTCGCTTCATCCGTGGCTTCAGTTCCATCACTGCCCCGATCACGGATTGCATTAGGAAGGGGGTATTCACATGGACTAAGGCCGCAGCCACGGCCTTTCAGAACCTCAAGGAGCGCATGACCCAAGCACCTGTTCTTACCTTACCAGATTTTTCTAAGGTGTTTGAGGTCACCTGTGACGCTTCTGGAGTAGGTATAGGGGGAGTCTTGAGTCAGGAGTCTCATCCCATTGCCTTTTTCAGCGAGAAGCTGAACGATGCCAAACTGCGGTATTCCACGTATGACAAGGAGTTTTATGCAGTCGTCCAAGCATTGAGATACTGGAGGCACTATCTCCTACACCAGGAGTTTGTGCTCTTTTCTGATCACGAGGCGTTGAGGTTTCTCCATACCCAGAAGAAGTTGAATGCGCGTCATAGTAGGTAGGTGGAGTACCTTCAGGCGTATACCTTTGTGCTTAAGCACAAGGCAGGGGCCGAGAACAAGGTGGCCGACGCGCTGAGTCGGTGGATGATGATGTTGTCCACCATGGGTGTAGAGGTAGTGGGATTGGAGAGGCTGAAAGAGGCTTATGTCGATTGCCCGGACTTCGGTCTGATTCATGCTGCCCTTCATATAGTGAGTTTGTCCTTCAGGAGGGTTATTTATTCCGGGGTGGTAGGTTGTGCATCCCACGGACGTCTGTTCGTGATTTTCTCACTTGGGAGTTGCATGCAGGGGGTCTTGCTGGCCACTTCGGCCGGAACAAGACCATTGAGGCCGTTGAGCATAGGTTCTATTGGCCTAGTTTAAAGAGGGATGTTGCTCGCATCGTGGCTCAGTGCCGCACTTGCGCTATGGCCAAGCAGAGGAAGCAGAACACCGGCCTTTATACTCCCCTCCCTGTCCCGGACAGTCCGTGGCAGGACATTAGCATGGACTTCGTGTTAGGTTTGCCTCGTACCCTCCGTCGGCATGACTCCATTTTTGTGGTGGTAGACAGGTTCTCTAAGATGGCTTTGTTCATTCCCTGTTCCAAGACTTCAGACGCCTCTAGAGTTGCCCGTCTGTTCTTTACTCACTGTGTCTCTAGGTTTGGGCTTCCTCGTACTATAGTGTCTGATAGGGATGTGCGCTTCACTAGCTACTTCTGGAAAACCCTATGGCACATGATGGGCACCCAGTTGAAGTTCTCTACCGCCTATCACCCCCAGATCGATGGTCAAACGGAGGTAGTCAATAAGAGTTTAGGGGATCTTCTTAGGTGCTTAGTGCGTGATCGTGTCGGGGATTGGGACTTGGTTCTACCTCTAGCGGAGTTTGCATATAATGACTCGGTCAATAGGTCTACAGGTCTGAGTCCCTTTGAGATTGTTACTGGCCGTAGACCTAGGAAGCCGATAGACTTGGTTCCATCTCCCATCCAGGCCCGTGTTTCTGAGTCAGCTGAGTCCTTTGCAGAGCATATTAGACAGTTGCATGAGCATGTACGTCATCATATAGAGGCCAGCAACGCACATTATAAGGAGTTAGCTAATGCGCATCGATGCACCCGTGAGTTCCGAGAGGGAGAGTACGTCATGATCAGGGTCAGACCTGAACGGTTTCCTTCGGGGGCCGTGAAGAAACTCCAGGCCCGCGGTGCTAGACCCTTTCGAGTCTTGAAGCGAATTGGGTCGAATGCGTATGAGATTGAGCTGCCAGACGACTATGGGATCTGTTCGACGTTCAATGTCTCAGATCTGGTGGCATATCGGGATCCCGCGGTGATTCCCAGTGAGCTTTTTGGGCCCTCCCCTCCTGTTGAGAGTATTACACCTTCTGAGCGTCCACCTCTTCCAGCCCCATTACAGAAACGCGAGCATATAGATTGTATACTGGATGAGCAGGTGACCACGACCAGGAGCGGAGCCTACCAACGCTTCCTAGTGCGTTGGAGAGGGCGCCCTACGATAGACGACGCCTGGATCACACGTGGAGAGCTGGAGAGGATCGACCCGGACCTGCTGGAGCGCTACTTGAGCGACCGTGACCCTTACTCGACGGGGTCGAGTTCTTCCCACCCGGGGAGAATTGGTGAGGACACGCGCCGCATCACTCGACGGAGCACACGGAGCACGCCAGCATCTCTTTGGCTAGGCGACTACGGCATCTACTAGAGGATCTTTCTTCTCATTTGAGGCCATGTTGGGCCTAGGTTTGGTCCCTGCGTGGACACGTTATCTAGTTCTTTTATGTTATCAGACTATGTGTAGGGAGTATTGGGCTGTCTTCCTTTATTATTGGGCTTAGCCTTGGCCCATAGATGGTTGAATTAGGGTTAGGGTTTTGGGGAGGGGGGCGCATCCCTCACCTTTGGTGGCTGCGCCACCTTCTCCCCTTGGCCCCTCCACTTCCCTTTTTGGGCGCCCCCCCCCTTTCCCCATTCCATCTCCCCCCCTTTCCCCTTTGGGCGCCCCCCCTTGATCCCTCCTTGATTGGAGGGGGGCTGGCCGCAACCCCCTTGAATGGAGGAGGGCTGGTCGCACCCCCCCCTTCCATTTGCACCCCCCCCTTCCTTGTGGCTTGGGATGAAACTCTAGCTCTTCCCCCCCCCGGATATATAAGGCTTGTATTTTTTCTTTTGGTGGATTATCAAATGAATAAACAAAAAAGTTGATGTTTCTCTTGAAGGAGGCTGCGCCCCCCTCTGTTTCTCTTTGATCCTGCGACGGGATCAAGCTTGGGGTGTGACTCCCCATCCCCTCGGTGCGACGCCGAGGTTCCCCCTCTCTTCTATCTCTTCATAGATTCAAGCTCAGTGCAACCAGATCTTGTCTCCAAGAGCTGCGACGTCGTCCTCTGTTCCTGGGGACTTTGGGCGACCAGCCCATTTTTGGGTGATCCTGCTACAAGTCGCCAACCCGTCCGAGGTGGTCTCGCCTCATTCGGAGTTCGGCATCACCCGTGGCGGTTTTCTTCGTGAGCGCGCGCAGGACCCCCTCTCCCTGCGAACCTGGTTCTGTCCGCCCCCTTGAAAAACTCCCACGGGACGGACATCAGCGAGTTTGGATGTGGGATCTTCACCGGTCGTACCTCTCTTCGTCCTCTTTCCAGCGCCGCCGACCTCACCCCGTTCCGACGTCTGAGCTGTTCGTGACGTCCAGTCCCGTGAGGTCGTGCAGGTCTGCCCTGTCCACCCGGTGCCAGGACTACCTGCAGATTCCCGATCTTGCTGCACTCAATCACGACTGGATCTGGACGAGCCCTTTGGTCGGGACCTGCTGCCCTGCGTCCTCTTCGTCCTCCAACAAGCGGAGCTCCGTTCGCCCTTCGGAGCTATTTCTTGTCATTTTTCCCGCTCGATCACGCGGTTCTGGGAGCAGAATCCCTGTCGCAACTTGCAGGTGCGCCTCCGGCTTCCACGGACAGAATCTGCACGCCCCCTTTGGCCGAGAATTCCTCCCGTGAACTAGCTACGCGCCCTCACTGACGGCGCCTCAATCGGACACCGGATCAGGTTGTGGGAGCTTTCACCGCCGAGTCACGCATTGCTGCGAACCTGCCGACCGCCGCTCGGGTCCTCCTCGCGGCCAACCCTTCACCGAGTGCCGCCCGTCAGCCCGTACATCGGCAGCCCCGAATCTCTATGTTGTAGCCTGTTATCTCCCTGCGAGGAGTGGGCATTTGTGGTTGAGGTTGTATTATTGACATCCTTGTGTATCGGGGTTGTTGATCTCGGCCGGGGTTTCTTCCCCACGCCTAGGCGTGGAGGTACGTGCGACGCTCCCTTTGTTGGCATTTGCTTTGCTAGTATGCTTTCTATTATGCCGCGTGAGTGCTTAGGATCCTAGCTAGTCTTTTTGTCACCGCGTGACTGTGAGTTGAGAGCACCCATCCCGTGACCCTAGTCGAGCGCCGAGCTCAGACTAGATTCCCTTAGGCGTACGGCGGTTCCTTAGCTGCTGAGATCCCCGCGCTTCCCTCATAGGGGCGGTCGTTGGGCTTGAGTTTCTTGTTGAGATACGCCTCCACCCGGAGGAACGCTACGGAGGTCAGCCGCCTGGCTTGCCTTTGGCGTGCGAGTGCTGGCCGCACTGTGTTGCTTTCATAGGTCCTAGCCCTTTCAGTCCCGTCCCGCATCACTTCTTCTCCTATCACACCACAATCCAAGCATCCTATCAAGTGGAGACATTAGAGGACCTTCTCAAGGGCATAGCATGGCAATTAGAGATGACTAGCATGTTGACCCCTATGGTCGAACAACCTAGGAGCCTTAGCCTCCTACACCTATGCATAGGGTCTATCACCTCGGTTTGCACCATTGGTTGCTACACTAGCGACCTCCTTCTATTCCTCCCTACACCCGATGAGCCCAACCTTCTCCTCGATTTAGAGCTTCTTCTCGGGTAGAAAGCCAAGCCCTCCACTCATGGCCGACCCACTTGCCAAGAACATTGGCCCAACTATCATGGAGAAGGATGACTTAGCACCTTTTGAGGATCTTGAGGACACGGAGTTCCTCCCCCTAGGTAACCCATTTTATGATCCATATGATCCATTCCAATGGGTGTCAAGAGACTCGTGTGACCCAAACACTTTATCCACCACCCACCTTTCCCTACACCAACTCACCATGTTTGACCCAATTCACTCCATCTTAGACCCGGGTTACACCTTGGGAGCCATGACCTTGGGCCACATATCCCTAGGTAATGAGGTTGTGCCCCACCCCATGATGACCACCTTCTTAGATCCATTCAACCCTTTCCAATGGGAGTTCAAAGGATGTCCCACACCTATACACATGGAAGCCACCCATAGGAAAAACATGCATGTGTCTAGGCTTACCACACCACTTGGCATGAACACTATGTTGGGTCCATTCATTCATATCACCCACATGTCAAGTAGAAAGCATGAGTGGTCCATATTCGGATGTATTGGTCCACCCTCATTCATCAAGGGTCTTAAGCATGTCAAAAGTATCTACGGATGTCCGGGTCCCCCGACATTCATCACCACTTTGCATGATAGGTTCACATATGGTTGCCCCGGCCCACCTAGGCCCACCAAAGTCTACATGACAACATTGCATGATAAGTCCACATATGGTTGCCCCGGCCCACCAAGGTTCATCAAGGTCCATATGGCATCATGGCATGATAGGTCCATCTATGGTTGTCCAGGTCCACCCATAACCACTAAAAGGACAGCATTCACAAAATTGCATGATAACCTTGCAAGCGCATCAACAAGAGTCATGAAATCTATAAAAGGCCGACCGACTTAATGGCGTCACCAAGAAATCCAAATGGGTGATTCCGGGATGGTGAGGAATGAGAGGCTCTCACATAGAGACAACTCAAGATTGAGGTTTTGTGAGATCAGCCACTTCCATGTTTTGAGGTGCATTAGCCCCACTACTAAGTTAGGCCTCCTCAAGGGATATGGAGTTTGTAGACACGCCAAAATTGACGCTATGTTGATCAAATCTCATGTCACTATGTTGACGCCCCGAAGTGAACTTCAATACATTCATAATATGAAGTTTTTCTTTCTTGTGTGTTTTTTTTTTTTGGTTTGTTCTTGCATTTTTGTGATTCGCGACTTGAAGAGGGGCGTTATTTTAAAAAGCGACCTTACCTAGGGCGTGTTCAAAAGAAAGGACGACCAAATGTTAGGGCGTCAATTTCTGGTATTATCCGGTTTCAAAATAAATTCCAATTATTGATTAACGTCCTTCCTCAGGGCGTGTTTTCAAGTAACGCCTTAATCTCAGGCGTTTTCTCATAATTTTTAAATAAAGTAAATTTTATTGCCAAAATTAAATCCAAGAAGTGACGCCCTTGACCATGGTCGTGTTTTTGAGTAACGTCTTCGTGTAGGTCGTCAATTTATAATTTGACGCCTTGTTGAAGGTCGTGTTTTATCTTTCGGTGTCGTGTTTGAGTATGCCTTTCCTGAATAGTTCCTTGCCTCCGATGGTCTCCTTGCTCGAATTGGAACTAGAGTCCTGCCTTCATTGATCATTGCCCGTCCTTATCTTCCTAATTTGAGTTTATCTTCGGTTAAAACCCTATATAAAGGAGCTCTGGTCGATCTTGTGTAAGGTTAACAACAGCGAATAACGTGCTGACCATTAGAGAGGGTTACAGATATACGAGAAAGAAGCAGAGAGCAATCTTTTATTTTTTGTGCGTGCAGAGAAGCGTCTTTCTCTTCCCTCTGTGTGATCTCTTCTCTGCTTCCTCCTGCCATTTCAAGCGAACCAAGGCTTCCGCCGTGATTCTCCCCTTTACTGTTGTCAGGAACAGCAGGGGCTCCTTCTTTTGGTTGTTTGTTTATTTTCATCGTACCATCACCGTCGATCATGATCCACTGTTTGTTTTCTTGCATTAGTATCATATTTCTCCTTTCCCTAACTCTTTAGGAGTTTTAAAACCAAAAAAAAGAGGTGCGCATGTTGTGTTCCCTTTCATCACCATATCTTCTATTTGGGATTTATACTACATTCACTCTTGGCTGGTCCACTTCTATTTGTTTGTCTCTTTGTCTTTTGCAAGGGTAATCAATAAGGAAAACCCCCTTCATCGGCCGGCCGATTGAAGGAGGAGGAAGGAATTCACAATCCATCCCGCATCCCACTTATCACCAGGTATTCGCGATCATCTATTTTTATTATTGAGGTAACCCCTCTGGCGATCACTCTCCTTTATAGCACCACGTGCTTTCTTTTGTCTTTGTTATCATCTCCATCCTTTTTTTATATATATCTCATATGAGTGGTTCGTTCCACTTAAGTGGATTTATCACGATCTACAAATTGGCGATCACGGTGGGACTTCCACTGTTTTTCTTTTGATTACCATCTTCTATTGGCACCCACGCGTGCCCTTTCCCCTTTGGCACCCACGTGTGCCCTTTCCCCTTCGGCACCCACGTGTGCCCTTTCCCCTCGGTACCCACGGTACCCCTCCTTTTGTGCCCCACGGGCACCCTCCACCGTGCACACTGCACACTCCCGGGATCAGCCAGTTTGTGATTGTTTGATTATTTTTCCTGAAGTAACGCCTCACCCAGAGGCACTTTTTCGTTTAACGCCTTCATCGAGGGCGTCTATTTTCTATTTTACATCTTCCCAGAAGGCGTCTTTTATTATATCTGCTGTCTCCTTGTTCTGTCTGATAATTCGCGCCCTCCCCTTTGGGCGTCTTTTTATTTGGCAGCGCCTCACACCAAGGCGCGTGTTTCCTCGACCATGTGCACCACTAATATTTGACGCCCTTTTATAAAGGCGTCCTTTTCACATTACGCGCCTCACACCAAGGCACGTGTTTTTTTTTGCACTGCCTGTGGGCCACCACAGCGATTCACGACAGCCACGCTGTCGTCTACTTTGTTGGTAGCGACCGTTGCCAGGTCATCTCTTTCCTGTGGGTTTACAGAACCCTCCTGTCTGTGGTTTTTCATGCTGGGTTCATGCTTATATTGATCATTTGATTGCATTGCTGTGATTGGCTCATATTACCCTGCATTTTTATGGCATTTGGTTGAGAGACCTCCTCTCTCTACACTAGGATTCCACACACCTCTCTTGGAATCGGGACAACCCTCCATTGAGCATTCCGTCTCTTTAGACCGGAAATCCCTTTTCCAAGACCTCCATAAGTCCTCGCACCCGTGGATTCCCTCACGGACGCTGGGCAGGTTGTACCTTTGAAGTGCCCGGAGTTTAGAATAACCTGTCGTTGGTGAGAAAAGAGAAAGAACCTAGTTTACACGGAGGCTACACTTGGATCCAAAACTAGGTTTCACTTTGCAAAAGGAGTGAATTATTCTGCAAATTAATCCACTCTAATCTCAAGATAACACTAAAATCTTGCGCTCATCTCAACTTGATTGCATAAACTTGGTTGGGTTGATTTGCTTAAGCTTGTTTTGATTGGGTGGTTGATTGTGATAATTCCTTCATAAGCTTTCTCTCTTTTTAAGCATGCAACTCCGTTCAGGTAAGATCATCAACATGGCGGGCTACGGGTATTCATATGATGATGAGGATGAGAATGTTTTTGGTCAATATGAAATCCCCCTCCAAGATTCCATCTATCATGAGGGAAATTACCCTCCTCATTCCCGTTATCCGCAAGTTCATGTGGTTGACACCACTTCCAAAGAGGTTGAGCCCTCTTCTCAGGCTGTGCCTTCCAACACCTCCGGGAATTCTTCCCCATCCATTAATGTCACCGATTTAATTCAAACTTTGTCTCAGTTAGATGAGTCCCAGCGGCAGGCAGTTCAGGCCGCTTTGAAGGGGAAGTCCGTTCCCTCTTCCTCCTCTAATCCCCCTCCGGCCGAGAGTGGCCATCACCTCACTAATGACCAGGCGGTCTTACACAAACCTCCTTCCCGTCCACCAACGCCCGCTGCGGCCATGCCGGCCCAACAGGCGAGCTACTCAGCAGTTAGGCCTCAACCTCTCCAACCTCCCCGAATTCTACGGACACCTATACCGCATTCTTTCATTCAAAATCCGGCCCCAGTCGAGTCTGATACTAATATTCTACTACTTCAGAAGTTGGCTAGCATGGAAGAGCAACTTAAGAAAGTCACTGCGGCCAAGAACGCCCCGGAAATTTCCCTCCCCACACTACCAGTTTTCCACCTGCCACCATCTGAGATGCCGAATTTTCGGCGATATAATGGGACTGGTAATCCTTTCATTCATTTGAAGGATTTTATGTACGAGACCTCCTTCTGGCAAGACAACAAGGCCTCTTTGGCCTATTTATTCAGGAGATCTCTAGAGGGGCCAGCCCTTGAATGGTTCTATTCGTTGGATCCTGCTGATGCCAGCGATTTTGATATTGTTCAAAAGAAGTTCTTGCAGAAGTATAGAGACCAGGTCGGACCTTCCCTCTCAGTGACAGATCTGGTTGCAGAGAAAATGAAGCCCGAGGAGGACTTCATCATATTTGCTGATAGGTGGCGTTCAATGGCCGAGAAGTTGAAGGACACTTTGGCGGAACAAGAACAAGTTAAGATGATAATTTCCAATGCAACTCCTCAGTTCCGGCACATCCTGGCCATGAACAGATTAACAACCATGGAGGAGCTCTATGAAAGAGCTCGTTATATTCAGACACAGATGAAGGATTCGCCCATTATGGGCATGATTGAGCCGAAGCCACGGCTATTTAAGAAAAGCATGAATGTCAACAACAGCGGGCCCACGACTGAAGGCACAATCGCAAACGAGCAAGTTGGTGTAGTTGGCCACCCCCACCATCAATCTAACCCACGGCCTAACCCACCTCCACCACAAAACCCCCATTTCAACTCCACTCCACAACACCAATTCACACCCCAACATTCCTTTGCTTCACCGCAAAACCAAGCGCCCCGCGCTGACCCTCCAGCTCCGCAACAGTACCACCAGGTACCACCACCTACCAACTATGGCCAACAACAACAACGGAGACCACCACTTGGCCCCAAAAGGGACCACTACCCTCCACTACCAGAAAGTCTCCCGGATATTTTCAATGCTTTAATGGCCGCCAACTTGCTCATGTTACCAAGGGAAAGAACAGCGTGGCCCGCCAATGTTGACACATCCCGTTACTGCGCTTTCCATCGTGCACCTGGTCACAACCTTGATCGTTGCTTCAACTTCAGAGATTACATTTATGACCTAAATGACCAGGGTGGCATCAATTGGGATCAGATGAGACAGTTCATCGCCACCATGAAAGAAAGAAGGTCTCCTCGACAGCAACAGGCTCAGCAGCCACAGCAACCAGCTCCACAGCAGCAACAACAAGCTCCAGTGCCTCAACACGATATGGGGATCGTCCACAATCCACTGCCGGAGCACCCGCCAAACCAGCACGTAAACCCTGTCACGTCTCTCCATGAGGTGGAGAGAGGGCAGGGATGGCATGAAGAAAACGCCTCTGTCGGGGCATTTCATCATAATCAAAATCAACCTCCGCGCCTCTTGCGCACCCCTTTTTCTTCTTCTACCCCCCAATTGAACCATTCCCTTCAGCACCCCGTTAATTCCCCTACCTCCACTTATCCTCCAACCTTGCCGGTTCGCCCCCTTCTTACCCGCTTACCACCTCCACGGCCTACACCACAACAAATCTCATCCACCACCAACCCTTCACCACTGCCCTCTAGGCCACTCCTTATCCGCCCGTCGCCGACGCCCGCTGCACCCTCCACCACTACTCCTCCACCGGCAAGGATCCCTCCACCATCGGCTCCCCCACCTTTTATGCCCAAATCTCTCCTTGTTCCACCCACCAATTCTCCCCGCATTCGGGTATCCCTTCCTACTCCTACGCCTCCTACGGGGGCATCTTCATTGAACTCTTCATCAACACCCCCTGTGGGGGCTCCTTCTTCAAACACTCCTCCATCGCTTATCCACACTAACACACCCTCTTCTTCTTCTAACCCTCCTCCCACACTTGCCCCGACAGAGGCACGTCAAGGCGTGGCGCCGCTCCGCAGTGGACGGATATTCCACCGTATTTTTCCACAGAGAGGGTTAGAGCCCGCGCAGGGGCCGCAAGAACATGAACAGGAACAGGAGTCCATACCAGGCACAGAATACGACTTATTAAAGCATTTGGACCGGACTCCGGCAAGAATATCAATTCTAGAACTGATCAAGAGGTCGACTACTCATCAGATGGCTCTAAAGAAATACCTGCAGAAAGTCATGGTCAATGAGGACATTCCAGTCGAGCAGATAACCGCAGTCTTAACACCTACTGGCAGTCAACCAGCAATCACTTTTTATGAGCATGAGCTGGCACCGATCTCAGCAAGAAAATATGCTCTATGCATCACAGTTGATATCAATAAGGTGGCTGTACAACAATGTTTGGTGGACACTGGGGCATCCATCAATGTCTTGCCGCCGAGCACTTTGAAGTTGTGTGGCATTCCGGAAAGCCAAATGCGGCCATCCACCATAACGATCACTGCATATGATAACACGAAGAAGCCTCCTCTAGGCATGATTACTTTAAAAGTAAGTTTGGGTCCAGCAACAATCACAGTTGATTTTCATATTTTGGACATGGATCCAACATTTAATGGCATTCTTGGCCGTCCCTACATCCAGCAGCTTGATGCAGTGCCCTCTACAAATCATCAATGTCTCAAGTTTCCACACAAGGGCCGCATCATCAAAGTTACCAGTATGCCAATTCTGCCAGAAGAGGATATTCATGTGGCTTCATCGGTTCCTTCTATTTGGCCTGCCAATAAGCCATTATTATCTGTGTTGGACGTCCCTCGCTCACGGCCAATGCCGCCCGAGACAGCCACGATAGTTGCTATGACACCCTTACCTTCCAAGGGGAAGAAGAAGAAAAGCATGATAAACACCCCTGGCTGGAGCATTTTAATAAAAATGGGGTATCAAAATGGCAAAGGTCTGGGCGCCAATTGTCAAGGCAGGATTAGGCCTGTAAAGCCTCGAAAATTGATTGCAAGAGGAGGTTTGGGCTATAAAGGGCCGGGCAAAAATGAAGATGAATCATGGGCAGTTATGACATCTACATTAAAGACAGATCGCCAGCCGCTTACCTGGACGTTGCAGACGTATTTTGTCACGGGTGGCGTTCAGAACAATGAGCAGACTACAATAATCACTTCCATATTAGACTGTCAGGATGTTCATGCTAGACAGTTTGCTCGTCATATTACCCCGCTGGCCACATATAAAGCCCTGGAGTCCTTAAGGCCTGACAAAAGAAGGAAAATGGATGATCCGGAATGCGACTAGTACAGGTGGTTTGATATGAATGATATCACTATTTCCTTGAGCCGCCTCTTTATGCCGACTGATCCGGAATGGCCGCCACTAATACACAAATTGATTGAAATGCCAGCTGCAATTACAGATAAGAGGCAGTTGCTGAATGATTACACAGACATTGGGGAGCCAGATATTCCGTTTGAAGAAGGTTTCACAGTGGACAGGCTGTGGGCCGGCCTCTTTTCCCTCACTTCCATGCATCCGTCTCTTCTAGCTTCCCTACATTCTCAATTATTCTCTCGCGTGCCGAGACCGCCGCCAATTATGATCAGCTTTTCTCTAGATTCACTGCAGATTTCTCTCCCGATTCCCCCCTGGCTCCTCGAGCAATTCTCCAAACTCTCCATCACACCCCCACGCAGGTCATCTCTAATTCAATCTTTCTCCAAGCTTTCAATCTCCACTCCTCCTGTTGTTCTCCCTTCACATTATTTTCTTCTAGAAAAGGAAAATAAAAATAAGGATAAAAATAAAAATGAAAAAAAAACGTCAAAATTCTAACTCTTCAGTCCTCCATCTCCGTTGAGGAGACTTCTTATCTCTTTTCCGAGTGTGTCCCGACCCAGGGGCCACTCTTCCATGACTCATTGATAAATCTTTTCTCCCCCTCTGGTGAGGGATCTCCTGCTGTATCACCTCTTGTATCCACTTCTTCACCTCCTTCCTCTTTTTTAGCTTATTCTAATCAAGCTAGTTGTTCTTCTTCTTCTAATAAAATTCATGGGGTAGATTCTCATAAGAAATCCAAGGGTAAGCAGATTCCGCGTAGATTTCTGTTGGAGCTAGCCAAAAGGTGCCAGGCTTGTTTAGCTCTTTCGGAATTTGTAGAGGATCCGATTATCCTGCCAGAATTGGAATATGAGGATACTGTTGTTTCTTATAAGGGTTTGGGTGTCTACAAGATTATGAATGATGAAGACCCTATTGAAGAGAGGGATGAAAGTTATGAAGAATATGAGGACGAGGCTGATGCCTTTGCCAGTGGCATGAGAAGATTCGATGAACCATCAGCCTCTGTAGAAGAGCCTACCAAAGAAATTAATTTGGGTACTGAGGAAGACCCTAGAATTATCCTCATCAGCAAGAATTTGCGGCCCTCCGAAGAGGAGGCACTTATTTTGATTCTTCAAGAATACAAGGACACGTTTGCGTAGAGTTATGAAGATATGCCTGGATTAGACCCTGCGCTCGTTGAACATCGGCTTACACTTAAGCCAGGGTCTGTCCCTGTCAAGCAATGGTTGAGGCGTTTCCACCCTAATATGGCTTTAAAGATGAAAGAAGAGGTCGACGAACTCCATAATGCTAGATTTGTTAGAGTTGTCCTCTACCCTAACTGGGTGGCTAACATCGTCCTGGTTATGAAGAGAGATGGAAAGGTTCGGATCTGTATAGACTTCTGGGACCTCAACCGTGCGTGTCCTAAAGATGATTTCCCCCTCCCTCATATTGATGTGCTGATTGATAATACGGCAGGATTCGAGACTCTCTCTTTCATAGATGGCTTTTCAGGTTACAATCAGATTCGTCTGGCTGAAGAAGATCAAGAGAAAACATCATTCACTACACCATGGGGCACATACTGCTATGTGGTCATGCCCTTTGGACTCAAGAATGCTGGAGCCACCTATCAGAGGGCTATGATGGCGATTTTTCATGACATAATTCATATCTATATTGAGGTGTATGTGGATGACCTGGTTGTAAAATCAAGGACAAGGATTGAGCATCCTGGGGTTCTAGCTAAAGTCTTGCAAAGATCACGAGAGTATCAGTTGAAGATGAACCCCAAGAAATGTGTATTTGGTGTTTCATCAGGGAAGTTGCTTGGTTTCATTGTTAGCAAGAGGGGAATTGAAGTTGATCCCAATAAGGCAAAGGCCATCAGAGATATGCCTCCTCCCAAGAATCTGAAGGAAGTGCGAGGACTAATCGGGAGGTTGCAATTTATCCGTCGCATTGTCTCCCAGCATTCACAAAGATGTAGGCCGTTTTATGAGCTTATTAAGCCGGGAGTCAAGTTTAATTGGGATGACAAGTGTCAGGCAGCCTTTGATGGATTGAAGGATTATTTGGCCAATCCTCCTGTCCTGAGGCCGCCAATTCCAGGCAAACCACTCGTTCTCTATGTCTCAGTCCTGGATGACTCCGTAGGTGCTGTCTTAGCTCAAGTGGATGAAGAAGGTAAAGAGAGGGCAACATACTATTTGTCTAAACTTCTTAACCCCTGTGAGCAGAGGTACTCAGCCATGGAGAAAACTTGCGCTACTTTAGTCTGGGTAGTTCAGAAATTAAAACACTATTTCCTAGCTCACGAGGTTCACCTCATTGCACGCATGAATCCGATTAAATTCCTCCTTGAGAAATATGTCCTCACTGATCGATTAGCACGCTGGCAAAGCTTCCTCTCTCAATTTGACATCACTTACATTCAACAGAAAGCTATCAAAGGCTACGCCATTACCGAACATCTTGCTCATCACCCTCTTCTCCGCTTTGATCCTGTCAATTCGGAGTTTCCAGACGAAGAACTAATGTCCATTAATCAACCCCATGATCCTATGTGAACATTACATTTTGATGGAGCTCTAAATTCCCAGGGAAGAGGGATCGGCATGGTTCTTTTAACACCAGAAGGGGTCACCATCCCATTTGCTGCTCGGCTCACTTTTCCTGTCACGAACAATATAGCTGAGTATGAGGCTCTTTTGGCCGGTCTTCAAACCGCTCATCGATATGGTGTCACCCATTTGAGGATTGTTGGTGATAGTCAGCTTATTCTGCGCCAGGTGCTCGTCAAGTGCAGCACTATCAATCCCAAGCTCAAACCCTACCAGGAACTTGCTTCAGCTTATGCCAAGCTCTTCACCAAATTGATTTTTGTCCATGTTCCTCGTAGTCAGAATATCTTGGCTGACGCCCTTGCCTCTTTAGCTTCGGCTTTAGTCTTCCCTCCTGAGCGTGATTTTCATGTTCCCCTGATTCATCAGCGCGACACTCCAGCTATTAAGGATCGTGCGTTCCTCGATGTTAGGGATCAAGTGCTTGAAAAGGTTAAGCAAAGGGAAGCTCTCAAAGGCAGAGAGGTCATGCTTTTGGATTGGCAAGAAGAGTTGGCTGACGAAGAAAAACCTTGGTATTATGAGATTGCCAGGTATTGCAATAATCAGTCCTATCCCGAGGAAGCCACTGTGGAAGAGAAGAAAGCAATTAGAAGAGTGGCTCAACGGTATGTTTTGGTTGGAGGTGTGCTCTACAGGAGAGGGCTCACCGGTGTTTTGTTAAGATGCCTCGACGATGACGAATCTTGGAAGGTTGTGGAAGAGGCGCATTCTGGAGTATGCGGTGGTCATGTGAACAGCCAGATGCTAGCTAAGAAGATCATTAGGCTAGGTTTCTATTGGCCAACTCTAGAAGAGGATTGCTCCATCTATGTTCGAAGGTGTGTTAAGTGCCAACTGCACGCCGATAAAATTCATTCTCCTGCTTCTTCACTCCATCCTATGTCCTCCCCATGGCCTTTCTCCATGTGGGCTTTTGATATCATTGGACCTCTTGGTGATTCAAACCTCCAGACCAAACAAAAGTCATTCATCCTCACGGCAACGGAGTACTTCACCAAGTGGGCGGAAGCGGAAGCTTACGTGGAGATTAAAGCATCAACTGTCTGCAAATTCATAATGAAGAACATCATCACGAGGTTCGGCATCCCGAGTACCATCGTCACCGACAATGGACCTCAATTTATCTCTCAACAAATCAAGGAGCTCTGCAATAGGTACAACATTGCATTACATCATTCTTCCCCCTATTATCCGCAGGGCAATGGCCAAGCAGAGGCCACTAATAAAACTTTGATAAAAATTGTCAAAAAGACGTGTGAGGCTAACAAATTTTCGGATTGGCCAGACAAACTAGTTGAAGCTCTCTGGGCCTATCGGACTTCCATTCGTACCCCCACTGGGCAAACCACTTTCGCCCTTACTTATGGAATGGAGGCGATAGTCCCTTACGAGATTCTCATTCCCTCTCTGCGAGTACAATTTGACAAGGAACTCTCTATTGATGAGCGTCGGGATTCACTACCTGCTCAATTGGAACTCCTAGATGAGAAGCGTTTGGTCGCCGCTGAGCATGCGCGCATTTATCAAAACAGGCTCTCGCGTTTTTATCAAAAGAAAGTGATTGAGAGAAAATTCAAAATCGGTGAGATAGTAATTAAAAGAATTTTTGTAAAGCCCGGTGGGCCTCGCTCAAAACTCCAACCCAATTGGGAAGGGCCGTTTGTTATAAAAGACGTTTTTCCTGGCAATGCTTATAAACTGATTAATGCTGAAGGAGAAGAGTTGACTCACCCTTGGAATGGTTTGTATCTTAAAAATACTACCCTTGATTCAAAAATCCAAAAATATATATATATAGAGTAATTTTCAAAATCCAAAAAAAATGAAAATTGATTCAAAAAATCCAAAACAAAGTGGAATATTTCCAAAGACCAAAAATAAAAAAAATAGAAATTCCAAAAAGCAAACAAACAAAAATAAACGAAATTCTTCAAAATCAAAAGAGATCAAAATTGGTGCCATGGCACACAAAGGATCAAGGTCCGAAAGGTCAAAATTCAGAATTCATTCATCAGTCTTGCTAACTTAAAAGGGGGTTGATTCCTGCACACACTACACGCTTTATTCTTGAACTCAAGCAGTGCAAAATCCGATGGGAAGTCAAAAACCTGACTAAAAGTGAAAGACAATACCCGTTCTTTTCTTCTTCGGCCCATAAGGGAGGAAGGGAGACCTCAGGGTAGACACGCCAAGCCTATCCGCCGCCCTAGTAGGTGGAAGTCAAGTCCCAAAAGGGAGCAAATGCCACAAAAGCCCAAGTACAATTAGGTTGTTCATTAATGCAAGTCGATTCCAAAGTGAAAGTCAAATGGTGAAAAGAAAAGTATGTCAAGAGGGTAAAGTCCCCGCAAGGAAAACCTTGGGCGTATGCGTGCAATATAAAAGAGGCAAAAAGGTAACAAATTTCCCTACGCCAAAGACCGAATCCCAACAGGCATAGGGTAGGGGAGGTAACTTTACCTTGAGCATCTCAGCATCCCTTATGGGCTTCCCTTATATTTTCTTACATCCTTTCTATGTGGTAAGTCACGAACTGGCAAGATGGTCAAGACGGACTTAGGAAATTGCACTGTACGAAATCTCGAATACAAGTCAACTATGATCACGTCAACTCTCTTTTAATTACTCAAGAAAGGTTAATGAATTTTAGATGGTGACCGTGTAGGACCCGTGGTTTTGATAGCCCTGTCAACCCATTTTTGTAGAATAATTCAATTAACGCCCTTATCTAAGGCGCGTGCAAGTTAATTAACGCCTTCGATAAAGGCGCGTTCTATAGAATAACGTCCCTGAGCAGGTCGTTACTTTCTCGAAAATCAGATTCCCTTTTCAAATTCCCGCCGTCTTCTAGGGCGTCTTTTATGCGAACCACGACCTTATCTAAGGCACGTTTTTCAGAAAAAATAACAAAAAAAATATAAATGAGTGAAAGAAAAAAAGATTATGCTTTCTCCAAGTATGTTTGCATTTCTGCATGGGCATCTTTACTTGTGGTTTGCATATGCGTGTTTGCATGATGCATCTCCCCGTTATCAGATATTTTATTTACCTTATTTAATTAAAGGCTTGGCCCCTTGACCCGTCATTAAGGTCAAAATATTGATACCCCTTTGCTTATTGGGCAAGGGGCCAGGTCGAACAGATGAATTAACCTGTTTGTTCAAAGTGTGGATTACAGTTGCAAGAACAGGGCAAAGCAAAGCAAAAAAACGAAGAACGTGGAAAGAGGAAAGTACACAAACACAAGGCCACCACCACACAAAGTGCTCAAGTAAACAAAAGCCCAAATCTCATATCTATATATATCATGTCTATCATGTACAAATGTGAGGGTGGAGGAGTACAAGTAAGTCTCTCAGCTCTCGCCTCCACCCTCCTCTCTCCTACTCTCTACCTCGTCCTCGCCGTCCCGAGGAGGCACTGGTGGAGGAGGCATGGGCCCCCGAGAAGAAGCTGGAACTCGAGCCTGGCCCCCTGCCTCGCTCCTCTCTCGAAGAGAAGAACCCGCCACAAAGGTGGAGCTGGTGAAGGAGTATCCCGCAGCACGAGCTCGATCACGCCCTCGCTGGAGACGCTCCTCAGCAACTCGTAGCCACTCCTGAGAAAGGACCAGCTGGGTCCTCGAGTCTGCCAGCTCACGCTCGCGTGCCGCCGCCTGCTCCTGGTACCGGGCACGCTCTGACTGCTGTAGCTCGTGGTGACGGGCACGGTCCGCCAAGTGCTCCTCGCGCTCTCGGGCCCACTCCCTCCTCTCCAGCTCAAGAGCCACCCGCAGCTCGGCCACGTCCTGAGGCAGCTCCTCTCGATGCCTCACTAGCTCTGAGATCCGCTGATCGCGGATCGCCAACTCGGTACGTACCGCCTGGAGCTGAGTCGCCTGCAAACGGGTAAACAAATCATCAATTCCACAATTAATGCAATGATTCAGTAATCTAGCAATACAAGCAATACATGATTGAACCACTCACCTGTGTGCTCGTCGCACGGAAGCCCTCATCAACGCAGGTAAGAGCGGCTTGAAGCTCCTCAGTCTGTAACATGAATTTTCATCAGTGCACAATTATATAATCAATATTTGAATGGATTTGTGTTTTGGAATTTACCCGTGAAGCGAGATCGCGCTCTGCTGCCTCGGCTCGTGCGGTCGCTCCAGCTAGCTGCTCTGCCAGTGCAGTCACCTCTGCATTGGGCCCTCTCGAGCTGGAGGCCTCCCCTGGGTCTCTCCTCACTACTCCCTGCTGGGCACGCTGCATTCATTGAGATCGTCAGTGGCTAATCATCAATAGTTCAACAAAAATACATTTGCATATAGAAATAATTTAAACACTCACCAGGGTCTCTAGGTCGGCTCGTGTGGTGGCCAGCTGGTCCTCCAGGCTGTGTAGGTGGGCCTGGGCATCCATCGCCGCTATGTCCCGCGCATCCTGCATCCATTGCATATTAGTTGCATGATAAAGTTACATAAGCCTTCGCATTTAGAAATAATTGCATTCATACATACCCCTAAGACCCTCATCTGTGGCCGTCCGGCGTAAACCTCCCAGTAGCGCGGGAGGTACTCGGAGCTGTCGGTCGCCCGAGAGGTGACTCTGGTCCCGCCTCGCTGCCAGTCGGCGTATTGCTCCTCGAACCGCACTCTCCAGTCGGTCGCCTTCGTACGACCGCGCGTCTTCTTCCCGATGCCGTGTGGCTCGCCGACCTCTACCCACTCCTGGTGTAGGCCCAGGGTCCTCATCACTAGCCGTGGGCCATAACGGCTCGATCTCGCTCAAGCTGTGGACCCACAGCTCATGCTCAAAGCGAGGTCGCCCCGCTACGACCCACGGCTGGCCCTCGTCTGTCATCCCCTCATAGGGTCTCCACTGCACCTGCATTCATAAACATGCATGTCATCATTTCATCATCCTCATAATAAATTCAACTAAAGGCAAAAGAAAGATGCATAACATTCATCATACCAGCGAGGGAGGGAAGTCGCGGAACTCTCTCCGTAGAACCCACAACTCGTAGCCCAGTGGGGCTCCAAACACAACTGGCATCCAGCGCCGCGCTAGGGGAAAAGCTCCCTCACCTCCAGGCCGTGGGTCGACGCGTCCCATCGGCATGTATAGATGGCTCCAAACCTGCATCCATGCATTGCATTAGTGAGGCATTCACAAGCATAAAAAAGAAAAAAGAAAAAAATATATAAGTGCATGCCTGAAGAAAAGGTGAGAAGCTACTGACGGTCGTCTCTCGACCTGTCCCGGTGGACAGGTCGGCCATCATATGCGCCAGCAGTGCTACTCCCCAGGCGTAGCTGCCAACTGCCTCCAAGTCCTCGAGAATGCCCAGGAATCGGCAATTGATGACGTCTCCCTTCGTCCCGAGCAATAGCCTCCCTAGTAGCAGCAGTAGAAACCTCCTCAAGTCCCGGTCTGCTCACTCCCTGTCGGCCGGATCCTGGCAATAGACCGCCCTAGCCCCGTCTATCAACCTCTGAGAGAACTGCTCTAAGGACTCCCCGGACCAATGCCTAGCATTCCCTAAGCCCATCACCGTAGTTAGGTCGGTGCGGAAGATAGTCCTACACTCGCTAGGCGTCTCGTAGACCATCTCTAGCCCTAGCAACCTCTGGGCAAACTCAGTGTAGTCAGGATAGGTGATCCCGCTCACAGCCTCTCCGTCTACCCTCAATCCGGTGATCCTAGCTACATCCTCCAGTGTAGGAACCATATGCCCCCATGGCATCAAGAATGCCCGGCTGGACCTGTCCCATCTCTCCCATAGAACCTGGATAAGTGGTAGGTCTGGTCTAACTGGTTCTATGGATAGAAAGGCCCCGAACCCCATAGCATCTACCCTCGCTCTCTGAAACTCGGGGAGGCCGTAGTATGCTGCCCGGACCATAACCCAGGAGATGCGCGTCCTCATCAACCCCTGCATGCATAAAGAAAAGAATTTTCGTTTAATTATTTTGATTAATACTGAATCTCACTTTGATTGCCCTGGGTTATGATTGGCGACCACCCTTGGGTCGTGGTTCGTTGAATTAGCGCCTTTGGGAGGGGCGTGGTTCTTAAGTGTGCTTTGAATTCACGACCTATCCCAGGTCGCTGTTTATCTAAGAAACACCTCTGTATTGGGCGTGGCTTGTTGGTTAATTTCTGATTACTTAAAGATTTTTTTAGGAGACGCCCATCCTAGGGTCATCTTTCGCTTAAGTCACGCCCCTGTGTGGGAAGTTGTTTTCAAATGGGAGTTTTAGGGTTCATAATAATTTTTTGAAATTAATGATTTGACGACCGCTGGTTTGGTCGTCTTTCATTGAATTAACGCCCTGGTGGGGGGCGTTGTCTTCAGGATTTTCAGAATTGAAGTAAAAATAATAGCATGCGAATAATTCACGGAAGAATAATTCAAGCATGGAAATTAACGGCATGATATGAAAAATGATGAATTTAAATGGGCGACATGCTGTAGGGCGTGTTTTCATGAAATTAATTATTTTTGCAGAAAATAATTTGAACTAACGCCCTTGGGAGGGGCGTTTCATCTCTAAATCACGCCCCCACGGGGGGCGCCTCTTTTCTGAGTTGCAGGCTTTCTACCCCGAGGGCTATGGAAATTGCATAAAAATGGAAATAAAAATATAGAAAAATGGAAATAGGGTTGGGGGCCTACCTTCTTGTGCTTTGGTCCTTGTGGCTGAGGTCGTGGTTGCCTGGGTCGCCGTAGTTGGCCGGCACGGGGAGGAGCCGCCGCCGTGCGTGGTGGTTCGTCACCACCTCCTTCTTCTTCTTCCTCACCTTCTTCTTCACCGCCCTCACCTTCTTCTCCTCCCTCTTCGTTTTCTCCATCTTCTCCATCTCCTTCTTCGTCTTCTTCGTGAGCCTCTTGGCCTCCTTCGGTCTCGTTGCCGGCCACCACCGCCGGAGGTTCCTCGGACGCTGCGGGAGGGGCTTCCTCCATGGCATCTTCACCTAAGTCAATGACCTCGGGGGCGGCCACCCGTTGTCGTTTCAACCCACCGCCGGCCATCATTTTGCTAGGGAGTGAGGGGTAGAGAGGGGTGAGAGAGATTGAGAATGAGAAGGATGGGGGAGGTCGGTTAGGGCTTGCAGAAGGGAAAGAGGGAGTAGGACGCATGAAGAAAAAGAAAGGAGGGAAAGTTAAGTCGAACGGTCAAAAGGAATTAACGACTTAAGTAAGGCCGCGTCTTATTGAATTAACGACTGAAACAAGGACGCTTATTGATAATTGACGACATTTCTTAAGGCGTTATTTTTATTTGCATGGGGAATGATAACCGTCGTCAGACTCATTCAATATGGAATTGATTGATGTGATGGGAGTAATAATTGTTGTTTATGATTAACGTCTGAGCTTGAGGCGTTATTTGGGCGAAACGTGGCTTTGCTGAGGGCGTTGCTTTTGAGATTTCAACGAATGTATTTTGGGAATTTGAATCAATTCACGCTCTAGTTTAAGTCGTTATTCAGTTAACGCCCATTCGTGGAGGCGTCAAATTTGTGAGCTAGAATATTGAAAACGGCGTACGCTGAGGCGTCCTTTTATGAATTCACGACATTTCTTGAGGCGTTATTTGCAACAGAATCACAGGGTTTGGAAGATTTGATCCGAAACACTTTGAAATTGGCTCAATAAGAACGTATTATTGATTTATCAGAAAGGAAAGATTACACTGCTTCAATGAGTCATTTTGGGCCTCAAGTTTCTCAAAACAATAACATAAGACTTCCATTCACCTCTATCTTCTTCCAAGTTTTCCACAGGTTGATGAGCTTTATTGATTTTCCACAGAGCTTGGATTGTGGTTGTTTCTTCTCCATCTTCATTGCCGCCAAGGTCCCTTCTCTTGATAGGAGGGAGGTGTGATGGATCCTCGAATACTTGCCGTGGAAGCCCGAGTTGACGAAGGCACCGATATGAATTGTATAGCACGAATTCTGAAGCGCCGATGAGTCTAATGTCTGCACCGGGGGAGAATCTTGCACGGAGTTCTTGAGTCTTGAGTATTCCCGGGGCGCAAGTGAAGAGGTTCTTTGGCATTACCTTGAGGTGCTCTCTCCATTCCATTCTCTTCTTGATTTGAGGAATTCGGTTCATCACTCTATTACTTATCCCAAGTGAACCGGTTATGTAAAAGAGTGGGCTTTTTAAGAAGATTCTTGAGGATTGTTGGGCTTCATCACATGGATCAAATTTGAAGTGAAGGTCTACCCAACTAGAGAATGCTAGCATGCATCCGTAGATGGGCCTCCCCATTGCTGCTGAGGTAAGCCCGCTATAGAGATAGGCTAGAATAGCCGGTCCAACTCTCTCTCTCTCCCATAGGCTCACCACGGTGCTTAACTGTGCCTCCTCTAGAAAGTCCTCCGTGGATGGGAATAAGAGTGCTCCCGCTAAGCATACCACGAAGGCCTTGGTTACCTTTTCTATCTCTTCTTCTTCTTTAGCTTGATCCGCTCTCTTGTACACCCATGAAGCGAGCTTTAGAAGATTGATTCCTTTGGTAACCTTGATCTGATTCACTAAGTTTGGGCTAGGTATCAATGTGGTTAATAGCTCGTGAGAAGAAATTGGTTTTGGCATGTTGGCCATCTTCTCCTCATCCCCTTGCTTCATTCTTTTCAAGCCTAAGATCAACTCCAATTCTTCTAATATGATGGTGGCTTCAAAGGTAGAGAAGAGAAAGGTATGAGTAGAAGGATGCCATATCTCTACAAGAGCTCCTATAGCTGCCCAGTCAAGATGGATTTGATCATAATGTTTGGCATGGGTAACTAGACCTAGAAGGTGCCATCTTGCTAAGTACACCCTCATGTCTGAAGAAAATTTGGAGAGAATAAGAGGCAGCCACTTAATTTTTGTAAATCTCCTAGCTCCTGGGACATTTGGATAATCCTGTGGAGAAGAAGGAGGATGCGTGAGTGACAGTGAAGATAAGAAAAGAGAAGAACAGAAGATTCGATCTTTACCTGGTTCATGGAGATTCTACTGCTGATATGCCCATTTTTTTTTAATCCAAAAAGCCCTACCTAGGGGCAGATGGGGGTACCATCGGCCACTAGGGGGTGTAATTTATTACTGAAGAAAATGAATAAAGATTACATCTGTCGAATACTGGACATACCCAGCTTATCCATTCGAGCCTCTCCTTTTATAATAGGAGGTAATTCATTGTAGGAAAGAAAAACATTACATTTGGAGGAGTAGGCTAAAGAAGCCAACAGATCTGCAATTTTATTTCCTTCTCTGTAAGTGTGAGCAATCTTGTCAAACTGGGTAGTAGATCTCCAAATGTCTCTTGCATAAGGAAGAATTGACCATGGACATTGATAATCCTTGAGAATAACTCGAACAAGAACTTGAGAATCACATTCAATATAGGCAGGGTGGTTTGAAATAGTATGCAAATAATGAATACCATCACTAAGAGCTCTTGCCTCTGCTACTAGGTTGTTAGCCTGGCCATAGAAATGGGAGAAAGCTAAGAGAACATTGCCAATGTGATCTCTGATGACACCACCTCCTCCAGAGGTACCATCGGATTTGCAGGCCCCATCAGTGTTTAATTTTAAGAATGGCCAAGGGGGAGATACCCATTTTATTGCTTTCAGCTGAGCACCAATTGAACTTGGGATTGAGATCCCTAAGGAATTAAGAATCCTCCTTTTGCTAATATCATACTCTTTGTAAGATGCACTTGTGCAAGCTTGCTTCACTTTAGCAATAACTTGATGAAGAATTCGGCATTTGGATATAGTGATGCCTTCATATCTCGCAGAGTTCCTAGCTCTCCAAACATCCCAGCAACCAAAGCCAATCACTGCTAGGATAAGGAGGCCATGAGCTGAATTCACCTTGATGTGGCTAGTAGCATTTGAAATAAAAGATGTGACTGAATTTCCTTCCAATGGCAGCCCCATGGCTTGGAAATAATACCATAAGTGAGATGCTAATTCACTGTGAATGAAAATATGATTAATGCTTTCCCCCTGATGGGCCTGACAGCAGGAACACATAGAACACATTTGAACACCCAGACGTTGGACATTTGTGTCCGCAGGTAGGCTGTTATGTAGGTTTTTCCATAGATGAACTGAAATTTTGGTTGGGAGCCATGGAGACCAAAGCCTTTGCCATTGAGTGAATGACTGATTGACAGTTGTTTCAGATAGGACTTTGTAAGTGGAAGCCACCGAGCAATGTCCTGTGGAGGACAGACTCCATGCTGGGAGGTCAGTATCAGGAGTGAGGGAGGTTTGAATAATGGCTGTTTTGAGCTTATCGGGCATAAATCTATCCATTAGATTAGTTTCCTCTCTTGGGGGGTGCAGCAGGAATTCATTTACTGTAATGTTTGGGTGTTGAATACTGTTGGAAGGTACAAAGTTGGATAAACAGTTCTTACCAATCCAATTATCATACCAAAAATTTGTTTGCTTCCCATCCCCAATGATTATCTTTTGATATTGAAGAACAATCAGTTTTGCCTTTATCCAACTACGTCTGGCAGGTCCAGCCAAGTTAATAAAACTTACATCTCTCAAGTGTCGCTGTCCAATATGCTTAGCTCTGAAGAATGTTGCCCACAAAGAGTTAGAATGCAGAGCTTGCCATAACATATTTACTCTTAGAGCAATGTCCATCTGCCTAAGAGACATAATACCAAGGCCTCCCTGAGAAATAGGTCTGCAGATTATGTCCCAGGATCTCCAATGTCTTTTATTCCCATTTGGTGAGGAACCCCAGAAGAAATTTGCGAAGGACTGCTCCAGCTGGTAATGTGTACCAGAGTGAAGAGGTGCAGTGGATAGGGAATAAATTGGAATAGAGGTCAGAACATGCTTAATCAAAGTCAATTTTGCACCTTGTGATAAGAGACTAGATTTCCAACCTGAGATCCTTTTTTGAATGGAGTGAATGATACCTGCAAAGTGCACTTTTTTGCTGCGGCCTAGAACCAGAGGAAATCCAAGATATTTGAGTGGGAAACTGTGTCTGGTGAAACCAGTAAGCATGGATATCTGCTGGGCAGTGGGATCATTAGTCTTAGGGTGTAAGAGGAAACCACTCTTACTGGTGTTAATAAGTTGGCCTGACCCCCTTTCATAAGAATTGAGCAGCTTCAGTAGATGTCTGACAGAGGCAAGGCTTGCCTTACTGAATATCAAAGTGTCATCTGCAAATAAAAGATGGGAGACAGTGGGACACCTCCGAGGCCCTTGATAACTTTCAATTTGTCTATTTAACTGAGCTTCTTTTAAAGATCTGCTCAAGCTTTCCTCAGCAATAATAAATAAGGAAGGTGCAATCGGATCACCCTGCCGAACACCCCTAGATGATTTTAAAAAACCAGCAATATCACCATTCAATAAGACTGAAAACCAACAATTCTGTATAAGCCTGCCAATCAGCTGTGTGAAAGACAAATCAAAACCAAATCTGTTCAGAACAGCAAACAGGAAATCACATTCAAGTCTATCATAGGCCTTTGCCATGTCTAACTTGAAAATGATATTCCTTCCTCTGGTTTTTCTGCCTAGTTCCTGTGTCAAATCTTGAGCTAAAGCAATATTTTCAGTAATGTGCCTCCCTTTAACAAATGCAGATTGTTCCTGTGATATTATATTTGGTAGAATAGTGGCTAGCCTTTTATTGACAATGGAAGAGATGATCTTATAAAAGAAATTACATAGATTGATCGGCCTATAATCCGAGATATCCTCTGCCTTTTGTTTTTTTGGAATTAAAGCTATTAGAGTAGAAGTTACAAATCTTGGGAGAGGCTTAGGGCTTGTAAAAACCTCTTGAACAACACTGACTACCACCTCAGAAATGACTGGCCAAGCTTTATGGAAGAAAGCACCCGTGAATCCATCCGGCCCTGGTGCACTGTCAGCAGATAGTGCAAAAACTATATCTTTTATTTCCAGTTCAGTTGGAACTGCATGGAGCATTAGGTTATCTTGCTGAGTAACTAGATGCGGAATGCAGTTTAAGGAGGACTCCTCAATATGATGCAGCTGAGAAGAAAATGCAGACTGAAAATGGGTAACAACAATGCTCTTCATTTCTTCATGATTTGAGGTTAAAAGGCCTGCTGAATTTCTGAGCTAAGGTATATGTTGTTTGCTTCTTTTGGCTTTGGTCGAAGTGTGGAAGAATTTTGTATTCCTGTCCCCCTCCTTTAACCATCTGATCCCTGACTTCTGTCTCCAAAAACATTCCTCTTGTAGAAGCCTTTCAGATTGGAGGGATTTGGCCTTTTCTAAAATGTTTTGATTTTCTAGAGAAGGATGAATATCATAGTTGTGTTCTGCTTTTAGTACTGCATCCTCTGCTGCCATCAAATTCACATGAACATGACCAAAAGTATGATGGTTCCAGTTGCGAAGCATATTCCTCATGTATTTGAGCTTCAAGTATAGGGTGGACATAGCAGAAGTTGCCAAAGGGCTGGTATTCCAACAGGTATTGACATCCGTGAGGAACTTATCATGCAATGTCCACATCTTTTGAAAGCAAAACCGGCTCTTAAAATTGTTCTTGAAAAGCAATTTCACCAATAGAGGTGCATGATCAGAAGCTTCCCTGGATAGATGCTCAACAGATATTGGGAAGAGATTTTGCTAGTCTGTATTGATAAGAACCCTGTCCAGCCGAGCCCATATACCATTACACCCATTTTGGTTGTTATGCCAAGTAAACTGAGATCCCATGAAACCTGCATCAAATAGGGCACAATCTGAAGCACACTCAATGAAGTCCGAGATTGCACCTAAGTTTGGAGGGTTACCACCAAATTTTTCCTCTACTGACATAATGCAGTTAAAATCTCCAGCAACTAGCCAAGGTCCTGAGATTTGAGAGTGCACTGATATCAGGGACCTCCACAAATCCTGCCTCTCATAGATGGAACATTTTGCATAAACGAAAGAAAGATGGAAAAGAGGCCATGTAGAACTAGTTTGTGTAAGAGTAATTTGCTGCTCATCCGAATTGACAATAGTGAAGTCTAGTGGGTCTCTCCAGAAAATCCAAATGTGTGCAATATCATCACAGTTAGCAATACAGTTACCCATTCCAAGTTTCCTGCAAATGTGATTCATTTTACTGACATGAATTTTGGGCTCCAGAACAACAATACAATCAATTTTGTGGGACTTAATGAAAAATTTTACCCTCCCAATAGAAATATCATTTCCTATTCCCCTAATATTTCATATGATGAAATTCATTAGGAATTGGATAGAGGGAGTGACCCGGAGGAACCAGATATGGTCATAGATCTAGTTTTAACACCTGTATGTTCATGGAGCATATTCCTGGAGTTTTCAATATCAGCTGCAGTTGCAATGTTCTGTCTTAGATTTGTCAACTCTACACTATGCTGCTGTAATTGAGAACAAGGTAATGGAGCTGGGTGGTTGCTTAAGGCAATCAAAGGAGCTTGTTGTGAGAACCCAAGTTGGTGATCAACCATAGCTAACTCCGGAACTGAAGCAATAAGACCATTTCCATCAAACCTTTGTCCTGAAGGGAGCTCTCTAGTAGGAGCAATAGTAGTTTCTGATTGGATCGCTGTGTTCCGACAGGAAGAGTCTACCAAATTCGATGTCAGAGTGGCTTCATCCAAATTTACTTCAGCAATTTTATTTGAGTCAGTTTGTGCCCTTTGGGCACTGACATCCATATGAGTATGCACTGAATTGTCCTGATAAACAGGGGAAACTTCTTGTAAAGCAGAAGCATTATTTCCCACACTCTTTGATAGAGGCACTATATCATCCACGCTATTGTAGTGAGCATCCAGGTAAGTCCCAACACAATCACCACCCGAGGATTCATGAGAAGTCGATGCCTTACCAGGAGGGGGCACTTCATTTCCAACATTACTTTTAGCACCTGTAATCAGCTGAACCATAGGTTTCCAGACTTTTTTACCAGATCTGGAAATAGTCTGTGACACTCCAGGATTTACCACTGACTGAGACAATTTACCTTTACAATCGTGCAAAGAGTGGCCGAGTCTGAAGCATCTCGAGCAGTAAGATGGAAGCTCCGGGTACAGAATATCTTGCCAGGTCCCTCCCCTAGGGAAACCAATCCATAATCTATGTGGGTGAGCCTTCAAGATATCCAGCTCCACACAAACTCAAGCAGCCATCGTGTTGGACAGATTTTTGGTGGAAGCGTCGATTTTCAAGACCTTCCCAATATTCCCGGCAATAGAACGCAACATAGGTTCCTCTGATATGCCCATTAATTTCAGTTAATCTGGGAGTTGAAGACTTTGATCTCTTAAGTGCCCTTTCCATCTCCGGTTTGCGAAAAGAACACGAACAGGAGAAGAAGCAGCAAAAGAAACAGAGCTCCAAAGGATTGCTTTGATTGATTTGAGGAAGTGCCTTCCCTTTATAGAAGTCCGGGGAGTCTTAAGGCTGTTCGGAGTTAGAAAGTTTATGGCTATTAGGACTGCGTTTAGCTTTCGAATCGGAAACGGAAGCTTGTGCTTAATTAACGCCTTCTGTTAGGGCGTCAATTGTTTAATTGACGACCTGACTGAGGTCGTGTTTTATTTAACGCCCTTGAGTGGGTCGTTTTCTTCTTGAACTCTTGGTGCATTTAACGCCTTAGTGAAGGGCGTGTTTCTCCTTTTGACGCCCTCATAATCAGGCGCCTTTCATGTTTTGACGCCGTTCAGTCCAGGCGTGAATTTGTGAGCTTATGAATTTGCTTCCCTATGTGCTCTGATGAACTTAAGTGCTATTATTTCGTTGGAATTTTATTTTATTTAGCACTTATGATCATGTCATGCTTTGAATTGAGGATTATTCATATTGAAATTATGGGAGGGCTAATGAACTTTCAAGGTGCAGAAGATTGCAGGTTTCGAGATGCCCGGATCACTGTGGAAGTAACATCATGCTGTTCTTGCAAGCATTATTACTATATGGTATTCTACGCTATTATAGCATATCAAGGACCTTGTGGTTCTGATAAACCTGGAATTTGAGTTCCCCTTCATCAAAAACAGTGATAGTTCCAGGAGAGTCTTGATCACACGGATAGGCCGTTGAGTCGTTGAAGGTCTGGGACGATGGTTCCACTTTCTGATTTGATGCGTGGACAAACGGGCTTCGGTTTAGTGTCAGCTTAGAGATCTGGATTCTTGACCAAATCTAGATGGCTTAACAATATTATCCTTGATTATTTTCTATCTTTTAGTTTGTTTTATCTTTTTCTTTTAGCCCAGTATGCATCATGTAGGACTTTGAGCTTCATGCTGAAAATCTTCATATTATGGCGATAATGAAAGTCACTCGCTCTTGATTGAGTTGACATGAGATATTCCACTCCAAATTGAGTACTTTATTCTCTTTGAAGCTGCTTAGGCTGATTACTTGAAAATGTCCTTTTGCTGGGTCTTCATCTCAATTCCCTTTATTTTTCTACAAATCCACCTTGGTTGTAGCACGTCCACGTTGGCTGGTAACCGCTCTCCAATGGTGTCTCCTTATCGTGCCGCGCGCACATTTTACTTGTTTAGTTTAGTCTCTTTTATCCAGCAAATCGATGCTTCCTTGGAAATCACTCGGAGTTGTTTCATTCGGAATCTTGGAAAGATTTCTAACGCTTGGTGTCTAAAGCGTGTCACATCACACCTTGGCGTCTACTTATCAGTTCATTCCACTTCATTCCGTTTGTTGCACTTTCACCTTCATTTTCGTCTCACTCCCTTGCAAAGCAGACGCCAAGGCGGGGCAGCTGCAGACACGCCAAAATTGACGCTATGTTGATCAAATCTCATGTCACTATGTTGACGCCCCAAAGTGAACTTCAATACATTCATAATATGAAGTTTTTCTTTCTTGTGTGTTTTTTTTTGTTTGTTCTTGCATTTTTGTGATTCGCGACTTGAAGAGGGGCGTTATTTTAAAAAGCGACCTTACCTAGGGCGTGTTCAAAAGAAAGGACGACCAAATGTCAGGGCGTCAATTCCTGGTATTATCCAGTTTCAAAATAAATTCCAATTATTGTGGACGCACTAAAATTCGCCCGTTCGGGCGGTTCGTCTATTGGGTGCGTGGGCGTGCCAGTCACCGAAGTGACAATTTATTCGGGCTCCGAAGAGCCCATGGTGCGCTCGATCTGACTTCGTCAGATGATTGTGTGGTTCGTGTCGGGACCGACTCCCATCGCGCCATAAAGGTCATTACGTTATTTACATCCTCCATACGAGAGAATACCCTTGATTAATTGCCGAAATTAGAGGCCCCGCGGCCGAAAAGAGTAATACTAATTATGCGAGAGAGATAGGGGTAGGTCACACTGAAGGTTGTATTTAAGGCCATAAACTGTCGGCCGTGTCGGCCACCCGTAGACCTTTTCGTATTCGGACACAGGTCCGTGGTAGAGTCACAATGAGAAAACCGAGGTAGATCCCTTCAGATGTCTGTCGAGCATGCGGCAATTTTAATGAGGATTCGGAAGGTATCCGGAATGAGAAAACAGATCCGGTCCAATTAGGATGTCGGCCCGAGGTTAGATCAAAGCCTGGCCATGTCGGGGTAATTCCCAAGACTTGGGCTTGACCTGAAAGGGCGGCGTTGTTGTTCCTTTTGCCCCGGGTCACGGGGAGAGGTGGGGGCTGCAGTGTGAGCCTTAGCATCTTTTATCTGGGGTTTTCTCAATTATATCTTCTGGGATTTCTAATTTGATGCTCATTGTTTACTCGTGCTTTTATCCGGGATGATTTCTCTTCTTTTATTCATGATTATTCTTATTATTATTATTTGTTTATTATTACCCCTCCCACCTCTTTTATCATGATTAACATTGTGCATTCAGAGTCCTTTAATTAGCGTAATTTTTATTGATTTATTCGCTATTGTTAATGCCCTTGTCGTGATGTATATATGCATGCATGTAGTGTGCCGGCGAAGGAAACAAGGTGTACCGCTAGAGGCTTGGGGTGTGCCGCTGAGGGCTTGGGGTGTGCCGCTGAGGGCCGAAAAGGGCATACCGCTGAAGGCCAAAGGGCGTACCGCTGAAGGCCAAAGGGGCGTACTGCTGGGTGCTGAAAAAGGCGTACCGCTGAGGGTTAAAGGGTGTACCGCTGCGGGTCCAAAGGGCGTGCCGCTGGAAGGTGGTAAGAGTGTGTCGCTGAAGGCTGCAACGGTGAGGACCAGAAGGGGCGTACCGGCAAAGGGGGTGAAGTCATGAGAATATGCCAGAGAAAGGATCGGATAAGCAGGCCATTGGGAGACGATTAAAATGCACCGTTGGAGGGCCAATCGGGGCGCGGTGATGGAGGTCCGGTCAATCTTCAATTTTTTTATCTTAAGGCTTTTCTTTTCTTCTTATTTGTTTTGTACATAGCTTTATATAAACTCCCCCCCCCCCCCCCCCCGCTTCGGTACCTCTACCGTCAATCGGAAGTTCGGGCTGCCGGGCAGTTAACCAATTCGGTTCAGCTCTCGTTGTTATGTCGGCAATGATTTGATTAGTTGGAAGGTTTCATTAGTTATTCTGTTCGTTTGTTGCTTCCTTTTGCCTCTTTTAATGTTTTGTTATTTTCTCACAGAAAATTCGGCAGCATCTCCCCTTGACCCGAGGCGTAAGGGAGATAAAGGGAACGCGCCCACATGGAGTGGCGTAACCCGACAACTGGAGGTGGGCCCCCGGGGGAGCAACACCTTTATAGAACCTCAAAAAAAAAAAACGTGAAGGAAGGGGCTCGGAGGCGAGGCCAAGGAGTGGGCTGCTGGGAGGCTGAGGGTGCGCCGTTGAAGGCCATAAGGTGTACCGGCCAAAGGCCAATCGGGGCGTGCCGGTCAAGGAGTGTGCCAGCTAAGGGTGAGAGAATGTGTGTGCCGCTGAGGGCAGAAAGGGGGCGTGCCGTTGAAGGAGTGTGCCGGCTAAGGGTGAGAGAATGTGTGTGCCGCTGAGGGCAGAAAGGGGGGCGTGCCGACCAAGGAGTGTGCCGGCCAAGGTTAGAGGTGTGTGCCGGCCAAGAATAGATGAGGTGTGCCGCTGAGGGCCAAAACTGGTGTGCCGGCCAGGGGCCGGAGAGGTGCATCGCTGGAGAGTCAAAGGGGATTGAGTATGTGGGCTGGGAGATCTGCAGGCCATCCAGGAGCATGGGAGAGGGATTCAAGGCCAGGGGAGAAACCACTTAGCTGCTGTGTATTGGGAGATAGGGTGAGGGTCTCCCTCCTTCCTAAACCGGTGGACATAGCAGAGGGCCACGGAAGGAATCGAAGGGCCTATAAGGCCAAGGATCATGGGAGGACGGTCATATGGACACGGAGGCCCCAAGAACACCAGAGAAATGGGGAGACGGAGGGAAGAACGGACAACCCGTTGGAAACCGCGAGGACTAGCATAAGCAAACGAAATCAAAGAGAAAACCCAAGAGGAACAACTTTCATTCATGGGAATCGAGAGGGCACTGCCCTATAAGCATATCATAACAAAAAAAAGAATGCCAAAGATGATGCCATGGCCAAGAAAGGGGAAAAGGCCCCACAAAAGAAAAGAAGACATAAAAGGAAGAGGAGGAACGGAGGGCAGGATGGAGGCCAGCCGCCCCTAACTCTTTTCCCGTTACATCGAACCCTCTCTCCCTTACTCTTGCTCCCTTCCGGTGGTGGTGGTGGTCGTCGGAGGAAGCTCCCGGCAGGGAGGGAGCCTCTTCTTCTTCTTCTCTCTTCTTCTCTTTTCTTCTGCCTGTGTGCGTCTGTCTGCCTCTTCTCTTCTCCCTCCGTCCTCTCCTGTTCGAAACGAAGGGGAGGGGTTTTTATACCCCGGACAGCGGGAGTCTTCGTGCAGGAGCCTCGAAGCGGGAAGTGGCCCGTGATCATGAGGTTTGACCTACCTATCCTGGCTGTCAGTGGACTAGGCCACGTGGCCCAACGATCGGCTGCCACTTCAGACGGCTCCACTGCGCGCCAAGGATGCGTAGGGCATAGGCCTCACGTCGGCCGTTGAAAGTGCCTCACGCTGTGCCGTTGAAGGGCTGAACAAGCTTGCCGCTGTAGTGCCGAAAGGGCGTACCGCTGGAACCCCGGATGGGCGTGTCGCTGAACGGCCTGAAGGGCGTGCCGCTGGGGACCCTGCAGGGTGTGCCGCCGAAGACCCCCAGGGGGCGTGCCGTTGAAGACCCCCCCATGGGGGGTGTGCCGTTGAAGACCCCCCCATGGGGGGTGTGCCGGTGAACCCCCATAGGGGTGTGCCGACGAGCGCCCAAAGGGGCTGTGCCGGTGAAGGCCGCGGCAGGGTGTGCCGCTGGAGGGTTCTGCCAGGGCGTGCCGCTGAAGGCCCTTCGGGGTGTGCCGCTGAAGCCCCCCTGAGGGCGTGCCGCTGAAGACCCCAATGGGTGTGCCGCTGAGGCTCCATCAGGGCGTGCAGTTGAGGCCCCTTGGGGGTTGGGCGTGCCGCTGAAGGGCTCCCCACGGGGTGTGTATTTGGGGCCCGTTCTGAGCCCGTTGTGAGCACGAGTCATGGCCCGTTTTGATTTTCTTTGGGACCCATGGGCAATGGGCCCCTTTTATGTTTGATTTCTCCGGGGTTTCTTCACTCGGTGCCGTTGTTGATGCCGGGCCGAGCATGTCATTTGGATGTGCAATTTTCGGTGTCCATAAATGCCCCCCACCCACGGGTAGCGCAGGCGAAGGATGAGCCGGGCGGTGCCCGTGGGTGTCTTCGTCTCTTCTCTCTTTGTCGATGCCGACGAGGTGTCGAGAGCCAACCTGGTTTGTTTGTTGGTCTCCTTGTTAATACCGACGTGGCGTCGGGAACTGAAATAGTATGTCGGTCTCTTAGTCTCTTCATCAGTGCTGACGAGGTGTCGGGAACTGAAGCAGTATATTGTTTCTTGGTCTCTTTATTAGTGCCGGCAGGGTGCCGGGAACTGAAGTAGCTCGTTGGTCTCTTTGTCTCTTCATCAGTGCTGACGAGGCGTCGGGAACTGAAGCAGTATGTTGTTCTCTTTGTCTCTTCATCAGTGCCGACGGGGTGCCGGGAACTGAAGCAGCATGTTGGTCTCTTCATCAGTGCCGACGTGGCATCGGGAACTGAAGCAGTATGTTGGTCTCTTCATCAGTGCCGACAGGATGCCGGGAACTGAAGCAGTATGTTGGTCTCTTCATCAGCGCCGACGTGGCGTCGGGAACTGAAGCAGTATGTTGGTCTCTTCATCAGTGCCGGCAGGATGCCGGGAACTGACATGATATGTTGATCTCTTTGCCTCTTCGCCAGTGCCGACAGGATGTCGGGAACTGACATGATTTGTTGGTCTCTTGGTCTCTTCGCCAGTGCCGACAGGATGCCGGGCGCTGACGTGGTTTATTGTCTCTTAGTCTGTTCGCCAGTGCCGACAGGAGCCGGGAGCTGGCCTGGTTTGTTGTCCCTTAGTCTCTTCGCCAGTGCCGACAGGAGCCGGGAGCTGACATGGTTTGTTGTCTCTTAATCTCTTCGCCAGTGCCGACAGGAGCCGGGAGCTGGCCTGGTTTGTTGTCTCTTAGTCTCTTCGCCAGTGCCGACAGGATGCCGGGAACTGACCTGGTTCGTTGATCTCTTGGTCTCTTGGTCTCTTCGTCAGTGCCGACAGGATGTCGGGAACTGACATGCTTTGTTGATCTCTTGGTTTCTTTCCTTTTTTCTTTCTTTTTTTTTGTGCCACATTACCGATACAAGTGCCCTTTCGGGTTTTCGCCGGTACCGGCCCCCTCTTGCTTTTGCCCGCGTGCCCTTTCGGGTTTTCACGTGGCGGGGTACCCAATTTTACCTGTAGCGCCCTTTCGGGTTTTCACCACAGCCGGGTTGTTGCCATTTTTACCCTTGTCCCCGTGTGGGGACAAGTCCGGCGGGGTATCTCTTTTTTTAACCCCATTTTATTCTTTTTCTTTTCTTTCTTTTTTTTTTTTAAGTGAGTGATATGCGAGTGTCGGCTAGGGCACGAAGCCTTGCGCCGGAAGATAAGGTTCACTCGTTGGCAAGAATAGAATGCCAGCGCAACGGGAGAATCTGTGCCGATTCGGACGTAAGGTCCATAATGGCCATATTGTGCGGAGTGGGTGGCTAGGGCACGGGGCCTTGCGCCGGAAAGGGACTTATTCGTTGGCAAGGGACTAATGCCAACGCAAGGATAGAGGTTCTACCGACCCGAGCGTAAGGCCCGCGACGGTACTTCTGTATGACGGGAGGTGGTTGAGGCACGGGGCTTCGTCCCCGAGAGGGTCTTGGCAGGGCAGTGTAGTGGCGTCATTGCAGAGGTGGAGTGTGTAGGGGTAACGTTGCTTTTATTTGCACGGGTGCACGTCCGCCCGAGGCCGTGGGGACGGGACGTCCCCTCGGAAGGACCTTATTATTGTGCCTCATTTACGCACATCTAAATATATATATATATATAAGTGGATGGATATACGTATGTGTGCATATATATATGTATATAAGTATATATATATTATTTATAATAATTTTTTTTATTTTTCCCCCTTTTGTTTTCTTCTTTCATCCCCCCCTTTTTCTTTTTATTCTCCTCTCTCTTTTTCCCCTTTTTTATTCTCTATTTTTTTGAAATTTCTCCGTCTCTTTTGTCCCCTTCTTTTTTTATTTCCTTCTCTTCCTCTTTACTGATCTTCACCCCTTTTTCTTTCCCCCCCCCTTTTTTTATTTTCCTTCTTTTCCCTTTTTTTTCTTTTTTTTTTGCCGTATAAAAGGGGCGGGGGCGGTCCATTTGAACCACCCCCGTTCGAACCCCCCCCTTCCCTCTTCTCTCTCTTCGGCAGACGAGATCGCCCCCCCTTCTCTTCTCTTCGTCTTCTCCATCACCGGGAGCCACCGCCGCGGCCACCGTCGTCGTCGTCGTCGTTTCTGTTGCCAGGGTGAGGAGGCGACCGTAGAATTCCCCCCCCCCTCTTTCTTTTCTCTTCCTCCTTCCCTCCTTTCTCCTCCTACTTCTTCCCCTCTCTCTGCACCTTCTTCTCTTCGTCACCGGGGCACGGCGGAGCCCTGGGCTCCGTCTTCTCCTCCTCCCTCTCGCCGGCCCTCCCCCTCTTTCATCTTCTCTTCCTTGTCCTCGGCGTAGCGTGTGCAGAGGAGAGCAGCCGCCGGTGGCGGCTGGGCGTGGCCGTCGGGCGTGCCGGGCTACGAAGGCACATAGTGTGCCATTGACGTGAGGGCGGTCATGGTGTGTCGGGGAGCGACGTCCGGGGTGTGCCGGGCAGGGAGGCCTCGGGCCATGCCGGGGAAGGGCGTCACGGGCGTGCCGGGCGGAGCGTCTGAATGGTCCACCGGGGAAGCCCAATGGGGCAAGTGTGCCGGGGAGACCTCCTTGGAGCGTGCCGGGGGAGCACCGCGAGGACTGTGCCGGGGAGCGGCTACTAGGAGTGTACCGGGCAGGGCGCCTGGGGGCGTGCCGGTGAAGGCCCGTGCGGGGTGTGCCGGGGAAGGATGCGGGCGGGTGTGCCGGGGAAGAGCTGTCTGGGTGTACCGGCGAGCGGGAGCTGAGGGCGTACCGGGGAGCGGGGCACATGGGTGTGCCGGGGAGGCCGGCTCCAAGGCGTACCGGGGAAGCCACCAGCGGGGTGTGCCGGGGAAAGCACCTGGAGGGTGTGCCGGCGAGGCCACCAGCAGGGGCGTGCCGGGGAAGGCACCTGGAGGGTGTGCCGGCGAGGCCACCAGCAGGGGCGTGCCGGGGAAGGCACTTGGGGGCGTGCCGGCGAAGGCACTAGCAGGGGCGTGCCGGCCGAGGGGCTTTAGGCAGTATGTGGGGACTTTTAGTTTTAGGGGAGAAGACTCTTTTCACCGGCGGACTTCTGGTGTTGCCTCTCGGGGCCCACCATGCTTTGTTGGGGCCGTCACTCCTTGTGGACGCGCACCCGTGTTTTCCCTTACGCCTCTGGCCTAGGGGAAACTCTGCCGAAATTTCATCAGAAATTGGCAACATTTTGTTCATTTGACTTGTAGTAAAGTTTCTTTGCAGTCCTTTTTGCTTGTGATTTATTCTGATCTGCTTATTTGCATATCTTTGCAGACACATGGCTGCTCCGAGTGGTTCTCCCGCCCCCGCTGCTGCTGTCGGTGCCGACCTCATTCCGCGGGGTCCAGTGCCGGCAGTGACATGGCTCAACGTGGAAGACTTGGACCATGAACATGGGGAGATAGCTGCCTTGGCTGAGTCATCGAGGTCTGACCGTGAAAGCATGGACGTCCGCAGACTCGTCAGGGTTGAAAGCGGCTTCACATTCGATCGGGCCACCGAGGAATACAGGAAGGATTTCCCGAAGGATAGGCACCTCGTTCGATTTCTGAAGCATTTGCGCTCTTGAGAGGGGCGAGATTATCGCGTCATAAAGGCGGTCGAGCGGGCGATCCTGCATGCCCGAGACAGTCTGCTGTACAGCGTCCCCAGGAGCATTCCGATGTATCTGGTGGGAGAAGCCCGGGAATGGAAGCCGGTCCTGGGGATCGAAGGGGTGCTGCCGGTTGAAGATAAATTGGTGCGAGCCCCTCAATTCACGTCAGCGAGGTGGGACATGTCTGCGGGGAAGGTGCATGGCGAGTCGCCCCGATTTGGTTTATTCTTGGCTCCCCTGAAATGGGGTTATAGAGAGGAGCCGTTCATATTGGACTGTTTGGCCATTAGGTTCAAGTACGAACTATCACTGGGCTGGTTCGGGGAGCTGAAGCTTCAAGACGCCCACAGCTTCCGAGGAGGGGCGGTGGAGTTCACTGAATATGTGCTGTTCAACTACGCCCCGTTGCTGGTCCGGGTTGGCATCTACCACAGCGTATACGCCTCCCGGTATGGTTACCCCATCTCCAAGGGTCTCTGTTGCGGCATGATAGAAGTATTTAGTGCGGAGACCAATACTTTCTACACGGCGGAGGGAGAGACTTCACTTGATTTGTGGAGCCTAAGCCAGCTGAGCGGCTTGCCCATCGACGGGGAGCCTTATGAAGAAGTATGCCTCCCGGACCTGATCAAGGACGAGACTAACGGGGATGGCTATTATTCTCTGGGGTATTCATACCGGTACCTGATGAAGGCGTACCGGGAGCTGTACCAGCTGTCGCACAAGGGGAAGCAGCCCGCCCGTGGGGACAGAAAACGGGTGCGTATGGCAGTGTGGCTGGAATACTTCTACGATGGGCTGAAGCAGTATGAAGATTTTCCCTGTGTTGGCACCGCCGTTGCTCGCAAGAAGCGTGCGAAGCCCAAGCATGATGTGAAGATCCCCTCCAAGGGGCGTCGGGGTGGACCCAACCCGATGGGCGTCGACCCACAGACTCACTACGCCACCTATCTTACGTACTGGCTGTGTTCATTTGCCATGCCGTACGGGGACGAGACGGTGATTCGGCCGGATGCCATCTACCCGGCGTGCCAGATGGCATGGGGTATCAAACTTTCTCTGTGCCCGGCGGTGCTTTGTTTGATTTATAAGGCCCTGGGAGACAACAGCACGCATCAGTTCCCGAGGCAGGCCCGGTACGTGTGCCCGCTGCATTTCTTCAACGCGTGGGTTTTTTCACTGTTTCCGGAGTTTGCCCCGCGAGTCCTTCAAGATCGGGGGCTCGTACCGAGGATGCTGGAATTCGCGACTGCAGAGCCGGCTTCCACTTCCATGCAGATGTATGATATTCGGGGCCGGTTGACTACGGTTCCCCAGGATGCAGCCGGTACCATTCATTTCTGGACGCTGGCCGCGCATTCAAGCCCCCTTGTGAATAATAAGAGAGAGTGCAAGGATGACCAAGTGGAGAGGTATGTCCACCCTATCAGCCAGGAAAACGTGGTGCGCCCGTTGCTGGAGCCCGAGCTGAGGGATTGGGCGCTGTCTATTCGCCCCAGCGTGTTGGTGTTCCGGAAGGGAGATAATGTGCTGCTGGAGCCGTACCACCCCTTCCGATTCGGCCGCAACTTTGGGTATGATCAGCATATCCCTGCTTATCATGCGCAATTCGGCTTACCCTCGCGGAACGTCCGGGGAAGTTCGGTTGCCGAGCACGCCAAAAGCTGGTGGGACTTCTTCCACCGGGCGGACTCTGCCTCCTTCAGGGTACCAACCCCGGGTTGCGTGCCCCGAGTGACCGAAGACTATATAAAGTGGTGGAACGCCCGGACGGCTTTCTATCGGTTACACAAGACCGATTGTTGGGATGGCGCCGAAAGGAGGTTCCTTAGCCGGCAGCCAGTGCCAGTGCTTGATATTGAGCCAGATCATCTTCTTCGGCTCAAGAATAGGCAGGAGAAGGAGGTGGCGGCGTACATGGCCGCTCGTAGGCAAGCCCGGGACATGAGGCCGACGCCGAAGGTGGAGCTACCCCCGGTGGCTAAGGACGACTACGAGAAGACGCTGCGGGACTTGTGCCGGGTGGGGAGCGACCGTCTGGAGCTCATCAACTACCCATTCCCCATAGAGGAAGAGGGGACTCCTGCCAAGAGCTGGCGTCTAGAGAGGGATTCGGCCTGCCCGTACTGCACGTTTATGAGGCGGGAGGAGAGGAAGCCCGAAAACTATAAGGACACCACGTGGCTATACGTCCTTCTCCGGGTGAACGGGCTGAAGATTGAAGATCAAAGGGCCTCCGTCCTGGGCAAGCGCCTGCACATCCCGTACTACTATGCCGACGGGTGGGGCATAGACCACTTCAGCCTCTTCTGTCACCTCTCCACGAAGAAGCACGCGGATCTGGCCAACCTTACGGACCGATGCCAGAAGATCGAGGATGTGTGCTGGCTCGTTCGAGAGGCGGCGTGTCGGGACAAAGAGCCATCCCTGAGCTACTGGCCGATCACCCTGCGGCTGTATACTGGCCCTCACGGTATTTGATCTCTTTTTCTCCTTTTGTCTTCGTCTCTTATCACTGCGGCCTTTGCAGATAGTTGGATGCTAATCATGAGTGCGTGTCTGTTCTTTCTCTTTTCCTTTCTGACAGACCACCCCGATAGCACACAAATGGCCACGTACCGGAATCTCCTTCGGCTTGTGCAGAAGCCTGCATATTTTGAAGCCGCTCCACTAGCCCCGACTGCGGCTCCTATACCCAAGGCGGCGAAAAGGCCCCGGGCAAAATCCCCCGTGAAGAAAGCAGTGGATGCCGCCAAGGCGGCTAAGCAGCGGGACACAAAGCGGAGGAAGACGGAAATGGCTAAGGCTCCGACGGCCGTTCCTCCGGCACTACGGGTCCCAACCTTCGAGGAATTTGAAGTTACTCGGCCCGAGCCCAGCCCGCCTGCCGGTCAGTGCCTTCGACCGTCGGCGCCTTTTTTTAAGTCTTCTCTTTTTTTTTCTTGAAGCAGGACCCTGACGCTTGAATGTATTATTTTGTCTCAGCCCTTGTGGAAGAGCCCATGTCCGCGCCCGCTCCTGATGTGGAGGGGTCGGCTCCTATGTCCGCGCCTGTCATGGGTGCGGCCACGGTCATAGCAAAGGTGGCCTCGGCGGCGGCTCCTGCTCCCTCACTGCAGGCCAAGGAAAGGCTTCGAGCGGAGTCGCCTGTAAAGAAGGCGTTGGATGCTGCCAGGGTGGCCGGGGAACAGGCAGCCAAGCGAAGGCGGGCCAAGGAAGCCCTGGGTACAACAGTAGCCTTACCGGAGGCCGCTATCCCGTCCTTCGAGGCATTTGAGGCCGCCCGGACCGGGCCGAGTCATGATACTGGTGAGGCTCGGTGGTCACCTGCGTCGTCCGTGGTGGGTTTCCCGCCTGAGCTGGCCCCGCGTCCGCGCGCGGAGACGATGCGTTTCTTCCTTGGGGGCGGCGTGGAGGGAACGGCGCCCGCGCCGATTCCGGGTGAGGGCAAGGCTGCGGCTCCGGAGAAGGCTTTGTCTGTCGAGGTCGAAGAGGGTATTTGTCTTTGTCGCCCCTTTTCAATGCTTTCCTTCTTTGGGAGCCGACCGGGTTTGACGTAACCCGTCTTTTCGTTTATGTGACAGGTGCAGCTGGAGCGGTTGCTGGGCTATTCGGCCTCCGAATGCACCCCCGGT